>OY856410.1:705260071-706498405 GCA_963693085.1 Alisma plantago-aquatica | reverse complement strand
AATTTCCATCGGACTGCCATTGTTGCGGCATGCAAGGATACACAAGAGCTTCTGTGCTATGAGCTGCGAGACAACACGGTTGGGCTCCATTGGCAAAGACATCACCACGGACAGGATATGGTTATAGGGTTGGCCACTTGCTCGGTGTCCGGAAGTCGGGTATACATTCTTAACTTTAGAGGTGCCCTTGTCTGTATGGATTTAGACCACACTTCTCGTGGTTTTACCAAGATAGCAGACCCACTCACCCCTTATTGGCACATGTCATGTGCCCGCTACCTGATCGAGTCAAACGGAGAGCTTTTCCTAGTATTTCGTCAGAGAAAGGAAAAAGAGACGACGTACCCGACCATATTCAGGCTCTACAAAATGGATTTTACGAATGCAAGGTGGTCTGAGATTGTATACAAGGAAGGGTGTTTGGGAGGACGTGCATTCTTCTTGGGCGAATTTTATTGGGCTGACGGGATCGCCGTATGCATTGAAAGACCTGATGATGAGAAACTAACAACAAGGAGCTCTCAGCTTCAAGAAGATTGTGTCTATTTCTTTAGACAAGGAGATAATAGATTCTACTGTTACAACATGCAGGATGAATCCATCTCAGCAGTCAGCGTTGAGCCAAAGCACGTATCCATCCCATGGATCAGAGTTGGCTGGATTACCTATCCCCAAATGTTGTTTACTGTTTCATGATAATGACATGATAATTATGTAATATGCGTTACATATATAGACAATTGTTAGAAGCTACCAAGATCAGTTATTTGTGAGTTGTGATGCATAGTTTGTGCTATTTGTCCAGTGATTATTCTTCCAAATTTTTTTGCTTCTTCATAATCATTTTTCAAAGTTCATTCATAAAAAAATATGATATTTTCATAAAAAATGTAAATCATACTTTTGAATTTTTTTTAATCTGATAATATGTTTATTCGCTATTAGGTAGAAATAATTACAATGTAAAGGAAGTTTAGCAACAAGTTGCATCACCAGTCTCTTTTTTATGACAAAATAAATCATCTAAAATACTACATCCAAAGACCTGAAAGTCATACCATTACTATACATAATAATTTTTTGGACCCAGTTGAGAAGATTCATAGCTTCTGGTGCTAAAAATCTAAATATATTAAACTCAAAAGGTATAAATACATGCTAAAGGATGATGGAACTTCGTACATGTAAACAAGAATTTTACAATCTTTACAACTCAATTAAAACATTACAAACATAATTAATCAATTAAACCCATCTCTATATCTATATTCATATTATTATAATAATAGTTTGATTGAGTAAATTATAAATATGTCATTTACAATTATAATGCAACATTTTTGAAATCCTACGTTCTCCTCTATTGCTTCATATTTTTACAAGTTATTTTTTAACACCATAAAATCAACTAATTTCCATTATTAGGTTTACAATTACTTTTAAGTTCCCCTTGCTCTTTCACTCTCTCACAATTATAATTGGCATGCCATAACTGTCTTCTATGGTTGAGTTTGTTCTGCCGGTATGACTGCGGCATGAAAAATAAACCCGCATGATATGTTAGTCATTGTTTGTTAGGCCGTTAAGAGGTTAGATAAGATGTCACATGGCTTAATTAATTGGATAATCTCCAATTAACGCACCGCTTTAAATTCTCATGGAAAAAATAAGTTTATTTATCGCGGATATGTCTATTTATCACCTAACCCCTCAAACAGATTTTGTAGTACATGCAATGATATTTATGTTTAGGTCATAAATAGATTTTGTACTAATACAGAAAGGTTATTTAGTTGCGTACCAAACAGCTGGAGGCGGCAACTCAAGTTTTCATATCAATTGTAGGTTTAATGCTCAAAAGTTATGAAAATAAATATTATGATGCAATCTATGAAAAAAATAATTTCAGGTCATTTTGAGTCAGGTCAAAAACTGTACTGTATCAGGTTTGTCGAGTCAAGATTTGCGAGCTCTGCAAACAACGAACATCTTACTATCAAGTTTATTTCTTGTTATGTCAAATAACTTTTATCTAATAAAAAGTTAACATACCACCGTTTAATTTGTCTATAGTAGTAAAACTTGTCACAACGGGATACCAAACACAACGTATATCTTTCGTTTTTACTTTCCATTATCATTGAACAATCTACATCTATGTAAGAAATCACGCATTACTTTTTATTTGGTTCAAGCACAAGACAAAACGTTGATTCCAAATTTCAATATAGTTTCCAGTAGTCTCCCCACCTTCCTTTTTTAGTCTATTACTATTCATATAGGTTAAACTTATCATATCCCAAATTTCTAAAATATCATTTCTCATTTATCTCAATAATAATTGACCTTCCTTAATTATCTTTGTCATGATTCTCTCTCATTAGTTACTTCTTGACGATACATACATTTTTTACCAATCCCTTCACATCATCGCACCTCTCATAACTTTAAATCATACCCAAACTACAAATGTTCATCATGAATAATTTAGGATAAGAAAAATATGAAATAATTGATTCTCAATTTCACTTTCAGCTCCAATCATTTTACCCTCAACTCTCTTCTTATATTTATGAGTAATCGCACTCCCACTCCTCAAAATTTCTCATTGATATTCCTAATTTATCTCAACAATAAATTTTTCCTACAATTATATTCATAATGCATTTCTCCTCTATATTAACAATGCTTGATAAAACATGCACTCATGTCACTCACTCTCTAGTGTCCTTTCTACCTTCCACAACTAATAACACAGTGTCATCTTTTTGCACTTCCATTACTGAAATCATTGTCACAACATGTGTGAACGGCCAAAACTTATATTAATCATTTAAATTATTGAATGTGTTGTTAAAATACCCACAACATTGATGTCCCATCTTCTCTCCAACTGTTCTTTGTTTTCTAACATTCCTTTTCCTGTAATTATGTGAAGAGGAAGTAGTGAAAAGTTTGAGTTGGAACACAATCATGGTGCACTTCTTTATCAAACATGTGGAACGTCCACTAGCTATACTAACTGATGAAGTTCTACAAGCACTATTAAGAACACGTCAAGCAGAAATTGGTGTTTTTTCCCAACAAAAATTCATGAGGACCATTGTCCACATCTAAAAAAAATTACTACAAACATATCGAGTTTTCCTATGATATGAGTGTTTGTGTAACATACACGAATCAGGTCAAAATAACCTTTCCAATCCTTAGGCATATTTTTAATTATGTTAGTATTAAATTATTTTCCTTGAAACATATTAAATTAAGATTAAGTAAATATAATAAATATTCTATTTTAACAAAATCCGTTTGTATAAAGTTTTAAATAAATTAAAGTAAATTAATGAAAAAAATAATTAATTATTTATATATATCATGGATTAATTATAAAGATTTGTTAGTTAATTATATTTGACAGACTAGTGCCATTATCGAATTAAAGGATTAAATAAATGCAATCAATATGAATTCTTAAGTCAATTGTTAAATGAAGAAAATCAATGACTTAAGTGAAAACATAATATGCACTTAATGTATTATGTTGTGGAACACCAAACCTTGTTAGAATGTGAAGTTAATGTTAAATCTTACATCCTCACATCTATACTTAGACATAATGCCATTTTAAGTCAATCTGCCATTTGTTTATCTTCTCAATTAATTGAATGAATATTTATAGCTTATTATGCCCTTCATATAAAATATAACATCTAAACTCATTAAATGAATCAAATTCCTTGTAAGCATTTCATACCTTTTGTAACGACCCTGACCTGGGTTATGAGGTAACCCTATTTGTTTCGACTAATAAAGTTTCTTAGAAATTTAATATAATCCTCTAAGGTGTTTTATTATCATGTGAAACACTTATGTCCCAAGTTTGGTCCTGATTGAATGTTGATTGAGCAATGTTCCTTTGTTTTGGACCAAAGTGCAATTTACCCAAGTTGAGGGGTTATATTGCAATATGTCACATGTTGAACGTGCCTTATATGTTTTATCATAATAAGAGAGATAATGATGCAAGGTGGTGGCTTGTGGAAAGCCCAAATTCCAAGTTTGAACTTGTTTGAACAATGCTGGTACCTCGTGCACCAATTTTGGTACAAATTGTAATTTACCAAAAATCTGGGGTTGATATGCAAATTACCACCTCTAAAGTGTCCCTACTCCCTCCTAGTATCATGTAGAGGAGAGATAAAGAAGGAGACACCATGTTTGATTCCATTATGAATGATGGTTATCTTGGTGATGAAATGACCAAGAAAAGGGTTGAATATGAAAGCTAAACTTGAGTTGTATCAAGTTGAAAAGCTTATATATGAGTTCCTATCAGCCAAGGAGTCATAGGAGGAGCCTCATATCGTTTTGTGAACTCTTGTAAAAGGCCATGTCGTGCAAATCACCTCAAGGAGGTGAGTTGTGTCGGGTTACAACTTCCTTAGTAAAGTTGTGATGAGTTGTGCATAAAGTGATGAATTAATTGATATATCTTAATCAAAGGGATATGTAATGCACGAATCTTTATCCCTAGATCACCCTCAACTATTTTTCATGTCAAGATAAATATTTATGCATGCATGTACACGTGTCATCCATGCATGTACATGTGTCATCCATGCATGCACACGTGGCACCTACTAGCTCAAATTGATGACACCTCATTTTTACCTTCCTTCATGAACAAGTATATATACCCCTAGTTTCACCGCTTAGTGAAATTTTTCGACCCTTACCACCCTCCTTTCCTAAGGTATCGTGCATAGAGATCTTGTATCGTGCAGGATTGATGTGGTATCATGCATAGGTCCTTGGATATCACCCATAGCAAGAGCATATCAGCCAAGTAGGTTGATATCGGCCAAGAAGGGTGATATCGGCCATAGTGAAGTATTTTTGGCCCCAAGTGAGAGGGATATCAGCCAAAAGTAGTGGCATATCATGCAAGGGTTGTGAGGTATCGTTCAAAGGTTCTATAACAAGAAGGAGCTCAATACTTAATCCTAAGGTGAGGTCATGATCACCTTCAACCTTGGATTGAAGCATGATTTTAGGGTTTTGATCTTCCTTTCTTTTCTTCTACACCAATTGCTTATCCATGGTGATTCCTTGTATATGAAGGAGTTGGGAACGATCCTTGGACTTTTTATAAAGTAATCTTCAACCTTAGGAACATGGATCTTTGGAGCATGGAGCTTTGAAGTTGTTCTTAAGGCGGGTTATATAACTTGAACTCAACCATCTTATTATTCATCACCTAAATTGCTATATTTAATGGTCTACTTTTAATTCTGAAATTTCCAGAAATAATTGATGAAATTATGAGTTCTAGCAGTTGTTTAGACCTTTTTCCATGAACTATAACAGTTAGAACTAAGGTCTAGAGCTTGAAGATGATGGTATCACTTTATAAAAGTGATATCGGGTGCAAGCACACAAGCAAGCACCTCTAACCCGATGTGATGATGCACCTACTTCACTAAAACGATATGGATATGATTGTATACCTTCTTGCACGATATGGGGGTGTAGTATACACCTCTTGCATGATAGGGAGTCAAGTATAGACTCCATCCACGATTCAAGGTTAAATGTATACTTGTAAGTCGATATGAAACCCTAATTTGGGTAACCCATTCCGAGTAAAGAATAGCAAATGCTATTGCATGATATGATCATATAATATATCATTGGTACTTGGTATCATGAAGCACACATATCTGGTGAACGATATGAACATTTGAGTAAACCCTATTGCACAATATGGTATCCCAATACACAACCCTAGTTGATGGCTAGCCTAACATGGTGATGAGTTGATACCTCTTAAACACCATGGGCGATACATACATGTATCATGTGCCCGTCACAACCAACCCTAACCCGAAATGGGTGTTACAACCCAACATTGGATGGTCTAGCCCGACATGGCTTGGTGCCCTTCACTACTATCGACTTGTATATTGGGTTGAGCCGGATATGGCAAACCCTAACCCGTCACGACCAACCCTAGATGGTGAGCCACCCGATATGGTGATTGAATGCATCTCTAGCTCGACATGGTGATGGCTTAATACCTCATGCACGACATGGGTAACACATTCAAACACCTCTAGCCCGATATGAATGGTGTGTATATACTTCTATCCCGATATGGTGAGTGCTCATATACTTACAACCCGATATGGTGAACATATGCACACTTCAAACCCGAGATACCCTGTAAAGGTGAGGGCAAGACACTCTTAGGAGTGATGAGTGTAACACCAAGTAATGGTGTGGCGAATACCTTGATAGGTGAAACACCTAAAGTGATTAATAATGGACAACCTTATATCAACAATGCCTTAACCCGGGATGAGTCCATATCATTGATGATAGTTGGGTAATTCAAGTGTGAGACTTATGGCTAATACTTTACAAGATTAATATGATGGGATAGTGGATAAAGTATTAGGATGTGAAATACCCTAATACAAGATAAGTTGATGAACTTAAGTAAGTTAAAAGTGATGAGGGAAGTAATACACCAAGGCATGGTAAATATCACATCTATCACTTTAAGGTTGTTACACCTTGATGCACCTTAAATCCAATATTTATGGATGAGTAACACATGAAGTGTGTCATGCCAATTGTTACATTGAGATGTAATGAGCTTAATGCACTTTGATAAGTGTAGGCTAACATACCTTGATCAAGGGTCAAGCCAAGTTAATAAAGTATAATGTAATTATACTCTCGCAAGGATGAGAGAGGAACTCATACCTTGTGTTGATGATTCATTTAATGATAAATGATGAGAATAAATAAGTATGATTGAATACTTATGATACCAATGTAAGCTTCTAGATGCGTGGAGCAATGTATTAGGGTTTGGATTAATAATATGAACATGAAACCCTAATCGGTTATAAAGGGAAACCCTAACCCTAATGATGTGGATGTTTCACTTCTCTTATTGCATAATCCTTGTAAGGCATGTTAAATACTTGTGTAACAAGTATAACAATTAATGGCCTTGTGAGCCATGTGAATAAGTTGTTGCCTAGTGAGAGGTGACAAGATGTGTAATGGACTTGTGAGCCATGTGAATAAGTTGTTGCCTAATGAGAGGTGACAAGATGTGTAATGGCCTTGTGAGCCATGTGAATGAGTTGTTCCCTAGTGAGAGGCGACAAGATGTTTAATGGGCCTTGTGAGCCATGTGAGATGCTTGTGTAACAAGTATCGTGTATACCTTGGTTAGATGACTTATAGGTAATAGTTACCTAATAAGTGGTAACAATGTTCAATGATGAACTAAGAGATTGAATACCCAGATCTAGTAATCATGATGATAATAAAGTTGAGGGATGAGAATTTCCAGTAATGAGATAAGGGATTGAGATCCTGAATGTTATATGTGTGTTAAAGATTTGAAAAGTACTTGATAGATGTATTACAATTTTCTTTGTAGCATTTGTCATAATAATTCATGTTTGAAAACTTGACTGATCCTAAAAGAATATGGTAATGTACTTAATTAATCAAGTGGAATCTTATCATGTAGATCCCTGGACATAGATCCATCATCATCAGTAGCTGGTGATGGTGAAATAGGTTTTCCCATGGGATCTCCTGGAGACCGCATATTTTTGGATATGTGGGGGTGATGGGCGAAAATATCCATACACCCTAATGTTGGATTGACGTGAGATAAACACGAGATCTCTCAATCCTTCATTATATGTGTCAGGATGGATGTATCAGGAATCTCCTGATGATGATTAATGTTGGGATGGATGCTAGATAAACACGAGATCTTTCTCTCCTGAAGGAGTACAGCCGGTGATGTAGCTCTATAGCGAATTTTCCAGTATACCCTACAAAGCTATTAAGCAGAGGCATGAGTTGTCCTACATGTGGTCTCACACTGACCGAGAAAAGGTATGTTACAACCCCAAATTTACATATGTTTTCATAATTGAAATGTAATGATTTTGTGAATTTGGACTTAACTGAAAAGGTTGCATGCTTTGTTTCAAAAGAATGGATTTACATTGAAAATATCCCTTCTGATGAGGATTTCGTGATCCCTATTAATATATTAATCCATTAATGGATATAAAAGAGAAGAAATGAAGAAAAACCCAAATAATGGGAAAAGATAAAAGATATTGGATAATAAGCAAAGTATTTTTGAGAAATACTTGGAAATATCAAGAAAGTGGCAATAATGGTCATAATTGAATAAATTTCGTGTACCATAGCCTTTTTGGTTGCTTGTGAGCTTTATTGTCTATTGAGCCCAATTATAAGAAAAAGAAAAGTAAAAGAAAAAGGAATTTATCCAATAAAAGGAATAAGTAAGGAAGGGATAAAGAGATAAGAGAAATAAACAAAGGAATATTTCCCCAAGATGGGATTTAGTGCCTTTAGGGTTCCTTGAGGTCCAAGGAATTCAAGATAATAATTTAATAGCAAAGGAAAGAGAAAATAGGTGAGAAATATACTTAATTGAGTAATAGTTTGCACCTAAAGTAAAGGCACATTTTCTTTTAGATAATGAGCCCAATGTTGGCAGAGTGGTAGATACAGTTATTATAAACTTTCCCTCAAAATTTGGGATCAATATGATAAGCGGTTGGAGAGATATGGATTTTTCTAGAAATCCTAAAGTGGCTTGATTATCTTAAATGTCACAATTTGATTTCTTTTAGAAATATAATGCGCACGCTTTGGAGACCGTTGGATTGCGATCGGATGGCTTTCCATCATCTTCTACCTTGGTCTGTTTAGGAAAGTCGGAGCAATAGAGCGAGCAATTTTCTCGCGTTGCTCCCTCTCTTCACAGTCCTTGGCTCGGGAAGATTATACTCCCAATCGATTTGGGAGGATGTATCGGACCCAGTAGACCCCAGTTTTGGGGGTTTTGGAAGGTCATAGAACTTTTACGCAAAGGTCCCTACGGAGTCAGACTCCATGGATGATGACATGCGGGCCGAGCCTATAAAAGGGATCTACCCCCTTCGCAATGCGTAGAAAGGTGTGAGGAACTCGGGTGAGTTTGAGGAACCCTCTTCCCCCCCCCCCCAATTCACCCTACAGGCTGCTTATGGCTGTCCTCTCTGTCCTTTCCCTAGCAGCGCCGGAGGGAACATGGTATGTGAGCAATCAACCACCACTCCCCTTAATAGAAAGCTCCAGTGACTTTGCCAGGTCCGGCCGAAGGTGCCCATGGAGACAACTCTGTCAGCCCGTCGCTAGAACAGAGAGTCAACAATGGAGTTGCTCTGCACGTGGGGTTCATCGTGAGGTTGAAGAAGGTAACCCGCACAAATTACTAGAACGCCCCAAGCACGTTACTGTATACCTCCATCAGCACAGGGACACGGAAGTCATTGCACACCTAAATGAAGTTGCCAACATAAAGGGGGCGATTGGCTGACGTGGTTGCCACTGATTGGCCTATTAGGTACATTCTTCACAAATTTGTAATTAATTATTTGTAGCTCCGATGATAGAAAGTAATACATGAAAATTGATCAGAAGAAAATGAGGAATCCAATAAAAATATAATTGGAACCTTTTTTTGCTCACAATTTAAAAATTACACCAAGTTATCACCTTTGATGTTTTAAATTGTGATAAAAACCCTAATTTGATATGGAACTCAGTTGTAATGACTCTTTTGGGTTAATTTGGTTTGAAACCATATTTTTAAGAAATATTAACCTATTAAGAGTAAAAGGGAGAGTTAATTTTGAAAAAGGTAGTTTCATGCTTGTTTTAGGGTTTATGCACAGGATTATGTTTAGAAACCCTAATTTGGGAAAATATGGGTTTTATTGGGTTAAATCTGAAAATATAATTATAGAACTCAGTTTTCATGGTTATAAGCTATTTTGAGTATAAAGGTTTCTAATTATGGATAAATACCCTTAATGTATAAATTAGGGTTTACTAATGGATGAAGGTAGAATTAATGACAAATAAAGTTCGTATGTGAATTAAACCATAATGAAGTATGAATTGATGATAAATGAACATAATGATCTTGTCATGGAATAAAAGAGATAAAAATGGTAGCTTTAGTGAAGAAGAGGCTTAATGGATTTAATATGAAATTAAGATTATGAGGTAACCTTAATTACTTTCGTGAAGGTTAGATGAGAAAAATTAGGGTTAAAAGAGTAAGGTGAAGTAAAACCCTAATTACAAAGTAAACCCTAAAAAGAGGTATAAATCCTAAAAAGGAATAGAAACCATAAGTAGCAAGATGGTTTGGATAGATTTTGATAAAAAGGTATTACATGTAATTTCAGTATTCTTGTACTTGCTTGATAGGATGTCTTGATTGATTGGACTACTTTGTATCAAATCTACATGTACAGGTATGTGGTTAATTATGAATAACCGCCTTAGTTTCTTGAGGATTTTTCGGATGGTTAATCGCATTGAATGCAAATTATCAGTTTGGACGCTCATACTTGCAAATCATAAAGTCACTATGATTATCACATTAAAAATAGAAGTATGTATTCTCTCAACTGCATGCCACCCTGATGGGTGATGCCAAAGGTCAGGCCCAGATGGGTAGACCAATGGACACCTTGAGTGGTGACCCCAGGAACCAAGCTCGGGAATGAGAAGGTGTCCTATGATATTGCATGACTAGTGGGCACCATGAGGGGTGACCTCCAGGCACCAAGCTCGGTATTGAGAAGGTGGCCTTAAGTCATTGGCAAAGGGAACCCTAAGGTGGGTATTCCAGGGTTAGGGCTAAAGCGGTGGAGAATGACATACTGAAAAGTGTAATTTGGCTTGTTGATTAATTTGACTGTGATTATTATATTGTTAGCCATATTTGCAAGTTTTTGGTTGTTCCTACATACCAGTATATTCTGATATACTGATCGACGTTTTGTTTTTCGGCGTTTTAGGAACAACAATTGAAAGAACAAACAGTAAAGCGACACATTGTGGAAATAAGAAATAAAGTGCAAGGAGGATTAGATAGAATAGTTCAGGCTCTAGATAGATAGATTTCCAAAGTTTTCAAAGGTAAGTAAAGTTTTAATTTTATACCAAATTCCAGTTAGTTAGTAGAATTTCATAATTATTATTGATTATTTGTCGAACCTTTGATCCTGTTAATTGAATAACATCTCTGACCTTTGGGTCTCCCTTAATTGGGGGTTACCGCGAGACGGGGTCGTTACAATTGGTATCAAAGAGTAGGTTCCTCATTTAATCTTTAATAATTATTAAATTTTACAAATTCTGTAGAACCCAAGGGAGTTATTAGAGGATTATCTGAAAGACAGAGGTGTCTAGAAAAGGATCACGACCGGGGGCTGGCAATATTTTCCTCCGCACCGCTAGTCGGAATACGAGGACTCTCGGATCTGTGTGACTGCCTGGCCAAAGTCTTAGGGTATGAATCGAAATAAGATACCTTTAGGACTCTCTCATCTTGTTCATCCCTACACAACTCAAATTCTGATAAGAACCTTGAGGATTAAGGTTTTCTCTCTTCTCCTCACCCTCTTGAGGTATGGGTAAGGTTGATAAGGATTAAGGAATCCTCCACACAATTAATAAAAAGCATGTAAATAAGATGTCATGGACATAAGCTTAATAGAGTAAGCGTAAAAGAATAGAAACATGCTTAGGTCGTATGACACAAGTTGTCATTGCCCTCAGGAGAGACCTGAGGATAGACCTTCTTGTCAGAAGGATGAGTAGAGAAAGTGAGTCTTGGAGGTAGAGATCTCGATTAAAGGTAGAGACCTAGCACATCCTTTGAGGATGATGGTAACCCTAACCCTAAGTGTAGGTTAGAGTGAGAGATGACATGATGAGTTAGATGTCATAAGAGGGTAGATGACCTAGTACCTTTGGCAACCAACCCTGGAGAGGGTCATGCATGCCATGGCAAAGGATAGATCCTTCATGGATGAGGTTAGAGGAGAACCTATAGTTACCCTATGGGCTTAGGCAAGTAGGGTATAGCTTGATGAAATCCTGGATAAAGAATCATGATGAATGTCTTACGAGATAAACATAAAGAGCTAAGGATAATCTTGAGCCAATCATGAGTTGAGCAAAGGCTTCACCCAGGTAGGGATATGTTGGTAAGCTTGATCCAACTTCATGTAGTGAGGCTGGATGTGGAGTTAGATCTAGAAAGAGAAAGAAGGACCCAAGAAAGAAGGTTGGAAGCTTAGATTCTGAGACATGAGGAATAGTGGGGAGTTGAGGATGATGCGACCTACGTGGATGATAGTGGTTTCCTTATGCTTGATCCGTGGAGGCTGATGATATCTTGTTTGCCTTTAGAGGAACCAAACCCTAGAGAGAGGATGATGCTTCTAGTACCTATGGTATAAGTGATTACTTGCTAGATGAGATAAAGAGTGCTTTAGACCCTGAGGAGGTTTATGTAACCAGTTGTGAGGCTTTATACCAAGTTGGTTGTCCTGGAAGAGGACTCAACTCCGAAGTGTTGCTCGAGTAGAAGGATCATGGAAGTGCATGACATACCTTGTACATGCTTGATTCATGGTTAAGAGATTGAGCATGCAGTCGGACACCCAAAGGTGAACCTAGGGTTCCTAGGCCTAAGAGGAGAAGCAGTGTATCTGATGCTCATGATGAGATTTGAGTCTCTATAGTTTCGATCATGGTACTCCTCATGTGTAGAGGTAAAGAAAAACCTCTTAAGTTAAGGGTATGTTTGATGAACCCTTCACGACTAAGTTGATCTAATGTTGAGGAAAGAGAACAAGTATGACCTAGCATGGTTTAATAGGTGGTCTGCTTGTGCTGCTGGGTTAGGCATGCTCATGTGAATGTAAACCCTAAGGATGTTTGTGACCTTGTTGTCAAGAGTTGTAGTTTCCTCCCATCCTGGGAGAGGGACCCTTTGGTAGGGTTTATACCGGTTTTGCTGGTTCTGAGGTAACCTAAAGAAGTCCCATAGGATCTTGAGAAGCTAAGTGAAAAGTACATGGAATGACAATGAACCTGTAGACCAATAGATAACCATCTCTAAGTGCATGTGGATGTGTTACCATAGAGGTAACCAGTATGGGGCCTGACCAAGGTAGGCAGGTTGCCATGACCCCCTATGAAGGGATGAAAGTCAGTCAAGAATGCAGAGAGAGATGATGAAGGATTGAATAAGGTTCTAAGTTGAACATGTACTATAAGAGAATCCTAAGTTTGTCCTAGGGTCAGGAAGGGATAAGACCGATGGAAGAAGGAGTTGCCTAATTCCCTAGATGCACATGACCATAGGGTCGGGAGGGAACATCTATCATTGTCTGAGGGCCATGGGTTAGGAGATTGATCACCTTCATGAACTCATGGGACCCAAAGGCCAGATGAGTAGGGCACTCTCTGGATGCATAAGGGAAAAGGGATGACCCCAAAAGTGCCGACACCCTACAGACCTAGAGGAGATGACCAAGGATTGTGTGGTGACCCAAGTAGGTTCGAGACTAGTTTTCCATGAAACTAACTTTGATATCAAGATGACTGAGAAGTAGAGACATAAGTTGCACATTTCAACTTAGTTTTTAAGGTGTACTGGCAATGTAGGATGTACCATCTCTACTCCTAGAATGGGAAGAACTTTGTATTTGGACGGCCGCCAAATGCTTATTTCTTCTTGTTATGAGAGGAAGAGATGGGACAGTATGCATGCCATACACCAAGGATAAAAGATGATGCGAGTTGGAATGTAGCTACAAGGTATGAGGATAGAGATGATAACATACCTTGGTGGAATGAATGATACATGGACAAGTACAAACGATAAAAGTATTAAGATAATCACTTTGTAAGGATGTTCCTAGTAGAAGCTTTGTGAAATTTGCAAGTTATACAAGGTTGAGTTTGGTCACCGTTAGGATGAGCTCAGAGTGTTCTAGATGAAGATAGACTTAGAGTTTGAGATGAGATGATAAGTAGAATGCATGGAGGTATAAGAAGTGGTAATGAATGCTCTGGTTGACATATAGCTGCCTAGTTAGCTGGAAGCTAGAAGAAGTTGAGGTTGTTCGACTAACCCTATGTTTGGAAAGAGGATGTGTTTTGGCTAACACACAGATGTAACAAGATATGTTGAACAAGTTAATGGTTGTTTGGTTAGCCAGTTTAGTCCTTGATGTAGTAAAAGGATGACGATAGAACCTCAGATACACTTCTTTGGATAGGAAGGTAATAAAACCCTTTTGGGAGTGGTTTAGGGTTTCTGAGGTATCAAGCTTGAGGAGTCATAACAAGAGGTCATGATATACCTTGGTACTACAAAGATAGTAAGTGATAGTAGCACTTTGGATGCTTAAAACAAAGTTGCATGTGGCATGTGGCCATGCAAGCCAGGAGGTGAAGGACGAACACCAGTAACCCAGTACTTTGACTTAGAGGTTAAAGAATCCCCGAGAGGGAATGGGAGTTCATCCACTATGGATGTTGTGGTAAGTTTCCCCTTGACCAAGAAGGTCAAGATGTAATATGGGTTATGGTAGATCACCTTACCTAGATGACATGAGAAAGAAAGGAAGTACTGTCAAGAGACAGATTCTGTTGAACTACATGTGAGAGAGATGGTTCAACTACACCATAATACGAGTTCAAAAGTTCTTGAGTATGACCTAAAGGTTCACTTCCATAAGGTGGAAGTAGGTACATGAAGAACTCGATGTTAAGTACCGCTTATCACCTCTAACTAATGGTTAGTATGATCCAGACTAGAGGGTCTGATGAGAGCATCTGTGCTTGTTCAGGGTGATACATGGAGATAGTTCTTATCCTTTGTAAGATGCGATGATAACCACCATAGCCTTATCGGGATGCAAGAAGTTCTAGAAGGAGGTTGTGTCAGTCACTACTTCATTAAGATGATGTTGGTGAAGGAGGCCTCGTGAAGGTCAGAAAAAAAACCACAGTGGGTGCAGATGAAGTCGCTTTGATCAAGCAATGGCTGAGAAAGAGAGCCCAGAGGAGACATGAGTCGTGAGCTGATGCAAAGTAGACTGACATGCAACTCACTGTGGAAGAGTATGTGATGTGACAATCTGACCCCTCTAAGCTACAACTGAGAAAGTTGAGTCCCCGATATATGGGTCCATTTGAGATGGATTGGTGGAGAGGGTTGTGTTTATCCTTACCCCTCAGGATAACATGATGAATAATGTGTTCCATGGGTCTAATTTAGAGCACTATGTGAGGTACCCAAGCCATGTGCTGAGCCCTGAACCTATTTTAGTTTTATGAGAGGCTGAAATGTCCTGAGTTACCTATGAGGGTACAATATACCAAGGTAAGAAAGAACTCAGATGGAAGAATATGTGATGATAAAGGTTCTTGGGAAGCATCATGGAAAAGGGTGAGGCCACATGGGAGCTATGATGGACATAGGAAAGTCTTATCCAGAATTGTTTGTTTTCTTGATAGAATTTTGAGGACAAAATTCCTATAAGAGGGGAAGGATGTTACAACCCCAAATTTTAATATGTTTTCATAATTGAAATGTAATGATTTTGTGAATTTGGACTTAACTGAAAAGGTTGAATGCTTTGTTTCAAAACAATGGATTTACATTGCAAATATCCCTTCTTATGAGGATTTCGTGATCCCTATTAATATATTAATCCATTAATGGATATAAAAGAGAAGAAATGAAGAAAAACCCAAATAATGGGAAAAGATAAAAGATATTGGATAATAAGCAAAGTATTTTTGAGAAATACTTGGAAATATCGAGAAAGTGGCAATAATGGTCATAATTGAATAAATTTCGTGTACCATAGCCTTTTTGGTTGCTTGTGAGCTTTATTGTCTATTGAGCCCAATTATAAGAAAAAGAAAAGTAAAAGAAAAAGGAATTTATCTAATAAAAGGAATAAGTAAGGAAGGGATAAAAAGATAAGAGAAATAAACAAAGGAATATTTCCCCAAGATGGGATTTAGTGCCTTTAGGGTTCCTTGAGGTCCAAGGAATTCAAGATAATAATTTAGTAGCAAAGTAAAGAGAAAATAGGTGAGAAATATACTTAATTGAGTAATATTTTGCACCTAAAGTAAAGGCACGTTTTCTTTTAGATAATGAGCCCAATTTTTGCAGAGTGATAGATATAGTTATTATAATCTTTCCCTAAAAATTTGGGATCAATCTGATAAGCGGTTGGAGAGATATGGATTTGTCTAGAAATCCTAAAGTGGCTCGATTATCTTAAATGTCACAATTTTATTTCTTTTAGAAATATAATGTGCGCGCTTTGGAGACCATTGGATTGCGATCATATGGCTTTCTATCATCTCCTACCTTGGTCTGTTTAGGAAAGTCGGAGAAACAGAATGAGCAATTTTCTCACATTGCTCCCTCTCTTCACAGTCCTTGGCTCGGGAAGATTATACTCCCAATCGATTTGGGAGGATGTATCGGACCCAACAGACCCCGGTTTTGGGGGTTTTAGAAGGTCATAGAATTTTTCCCCAAAGGTCCATGCGGAGTCAGACTCCATGGATGCTGACATGCGGGACGAACCTATAAAAGGGATCTACCCCCTTCGCAATGGGTAGAAAGGTGTGAGGAACTCGGGTGAGTTTGAGGAACCCTCTTCTCCCCCCCCCCCCAATTCACCCTACAGGCTGCTTATGGCTGTCCTCTCTGTCCTTTCCCTAGCAGTGACGGAGAGCACATGGTCTGTGGGTAATCAACCACCACTCCCCTTAATAGAAAGCTCCTGTGACTTTGCCAGGTCCGGCCGAAGGTGCCCATGGAGACAACTCCATCAGCCCGTCGCTAGAACAGAGAGTCCACAATGGAGTTGACCGGGAGCAGGTGTTGCTCTGCGTGTGGGGTTCATCTCAAGGTTGAAGAAGGTAACCCGCACAAATTACTAGAACGCCCCAAGAACATTAATGTATAACTCCATCAGCACAGGGACACGGAGGTCATTGCGCACCTAAATGAAGTTGCCAACAAAAAGGGGGCGATTGGCTGACGTGGCTGCCACTGATTGGCCTAAAAGATACATTCTTCACAAATTTGTAATTAACTATCTGTAGCTCTGATGATAGAAAGTAATACATGAAAATTGATCAGAAGAAAACGAGGAATCCAATAAAAATATATTTCGAACCTATTTTTTCTCACAATTTAAAAATCACACCAAGTTATCACCTTTGATGTTTTAAATTGTGATAAAAACCCTAATTTGATATGGAACTCAGTTGTAATGACTCTTTTGGGTTAATTTGGTTTGAAACCTTATTTTTGAGAAATACTAACCTATTAAGAGTAAAAGGGAGAGTTAATTTTGAAAAAGGTAGTTTCATGCTTATTTTAGGGTTTTATGCACACGATTATGTTTAGAACCCCTAATTTGGGAAAATATGGGTTTTATTGGGTTAAATATGAAAATATAATTATAGAACTGAGTTTTCATGGTTATAAGCTATTTTGAGTATAAAGGTTTCTAATTGTGGATAAATACCCTTAATGTAGAAATTAGGGTTTACTAACGGATAAAGGTAGAATTAATGACAAGTAAAGTTCATATGTGAATTAAACCATAATGAACTATGAATTGATAATAAATGAACATAATGATCTTGTCATGGAATAAAAGAGATAAAAATGGTAGCTTTAGTGAAAAAGTGGATTAATGGATTTAATATGAAATTAAGATTATGAGGTAACCTTAATTACTTTCGTGAAGGTTAGATGAGAAAAATTAGAGTTAAAAGAGTAAGGTGAAGTAAAACCCTAATTGCAAAGTAAACCCTAAAAAGAGGTAGAAATCCTAAAAAGGAATAGAAACCATAAGTATCAAGATGGTTTGGATAGATTTTGATAAAAAGGTATTACATGTAATTTCAGGATTCTTGTACTTGCTTGATAGGATGTCTTGATTGATTGGACTACTTTGTATCAAATCTACATGTACAGGTATGTGGTTAATTATGAATAACCACCTTAGTTTCCCGAGGATTTTTCGGATGGTTAATCACATTGAATGCAAATTATCAGTTTGGATGCTCATACTTGCAAATCATAAAGTCACTATGATTATCACATTAAAAATAGAAGTATGTATTCTCGCACCTAAATGCCACCCTGATGGATGATGCCAAAGGTCAGGCTCAGATGGGTAGACCAATGGACACCTTGAGTGGTGACCCCAGACACCAAGCTCGGGAATGAGAAGGTGGCCTATGATATTGCATTACTAGTGGGCACCATGAGGGGTGACCCCCAGTCACCAAGCTTGGGATTGAGAAGGTGGCCTTAAGTCATTGGAAAAGGGAACCCTAAGGTGGGTATTCCAGGGTTAGGGCTAAAGCGGTGGAGAATGACATACTGAAAAGTGTAATTTGGCTTGTTGATTAATTTGACTGTGATTATTATATTGTTAGCCATATTTGCAAGTTTTTGGTTGTTCCTACATACCAGTATATTCTGATATACTGATCGACGTTTTGTTTTTCGGCATTTTAGGAACAACAATTGAAAGAACAAACAATAAAGCGACACATTGTGGAAATAAGAAATAAAGTGCAAGGAGGATTAGATAGAATAGTTCAGGCTCTAGATAGATAGATTTCCAAAGTTTTCAAAGGTAAGTAAAGTTTTAATTTTATACCAAATTCTAGTTAGTTAGTAGAATTTCATAATTATTATTGATTATTTGTCGAACCTTTGATCCTGTTAATTGCATAATGGCTCTGACATTCGGGTCTCCCTTAATTGGGGGTTACTGGGAGATGGGGTCGTTACAAGGGAGGTCATGGCAGCCGGCTCTTCCATTGACCTTGTATGGCACCGGTTTTGGGTTTCACAACCGAAGGTTGGAGTATGAGAGATATACCTCATCTCCTCAATGCATAAGTGTGATTGTAAAATGTAATCAGCTGTGTAGCATATTTTCTTAAGGATTAAATACAGAAATCATTGGCTGATGTTACATTAATTTTATGCATTATAAATGAATAGATGTTATATATGTTCTTCATATTCATTATAAATTATTAGATGATTTGCTGCTTTATCATATATAGTTGCATTGCTTCAGAAAATGAAAATGCTCTACTCTGATTAAGTAGTGATTAAATCTTGCTTATTAATGAAAAAGAATCCTCTGCTCAGATTATATTGTTAACTGTGATAATAATATTGTTGGCGGAGAGTTATATCTCTCACTGGGACATGGGTCTCACCCCGTTGGTCAACAACATTTTTTAGGTGGACACGGACGAGGTGGTAGGGACCATACAACAGAGGAAGGACAACAACATCAGGGGCAACCGTAACATCTCAAGTTGAGATACTGACTGTCTTGTCTTGTAGATATGAGTCATATGTGTCGTCTCTGTACTCTCAGGTCCTTGGAGTCAGTACCTAGTGGAATAAAAGAGATAAAAATGGTAGCTTTAGTGAAAAAGAGGCTTAATGGATTTAATATGAAATTAAGATTATGAGGTAACCTTAATTACTTTCGTGAAGGTTAAATGAGAAAAATTAGGGTTAAAAGAGTAAGGTGAAGTAAAACCCTAATTGCAAAGTAAACCCTAAAAAGAGGTAGAAATCCTAAAAAGGAATAGAAACCATAAGTAGCAAGATGGTTTGGATAGATTTTGATAAAAAGGTATTACATGTAATTTCAGGATTCTTGTACTTGCTTGATAGGATGTCTTGATTGATTGGACTACTTTGTATCAAATCTACAAGTACAGGTATGTGGTTAATTATGAATAACCGCCTTAGTTTCCCGAGGATTTTCCGGATGGTTAATTGCATTGAATGCAAATTATCAATTTGGATGCTCATACTTGCAAATCATAAAGTCACGACGATTATCACATTAAAAATAGAAGTATGTATTCTCGCACCTACATGCCACCCTGATGGATGATGCCAAAGGTCAGGCCCAGATGGGTAGACCAATGGACACCTTGAGTGGTGACCCCAGGCATCAAGCTCGGGAATGAGAAGGTGGCCTATGATATTGCATGACTAGTGGGCACCATGAGGGGTGACCCCCAGGCACCAAGCTCGGGATTGAGAAGGTGGCCTTAAATCATTGGCTAAGGGAACCCTAAGGTGGGTATGCCAGGGTTAGGGCAAAAGTGGTGGAGAATGTCATACTGAAAAGTGTAATTTGGCTTGTTAATTAATTTGATTGTGATTATTATATTGTTAGACATATTTGCAAGTTTTTGGTTGTTCCCACATACTAGTATATTTTGATATACTAACCGACGTTTTGTTTGTCGACGTTTTAGGAACAACAATTGAAAGAACAAACAGTAAAGCGACACATTGTGGAAATAAGAAATAAAGTGCAAGTAGGATTAGATAGAATAATTCAAGCTCTGGATAGATAGATTTCCAAAGTTTTCAAAGGTAAGTAAAGTTTGAATTTTATACCAAATTCTAGTTAGTTAGTAGAATTTCATTATTATTATTGATTATTTGAAAGCCTTTGATCCTGGTAATTGCATAACGGCTCTAACCTTCGGGTCTCCCTTAATTGGGGGTTACCGGGAGACAGGGTCGTTACAAGGGAGGTCATGGCAGCCGGCTCTTACATTGACCTTGTATGGCACCGGTTTTGGGTTTCACAACCGAAGGTTGGAGTATGAGCGGTATACCTCATCTCCTCAATGCATAAGTGTGATTGTAAAATGTAATCAGCCGTGTAACATATTTTCTTAAGGATTAAATACAGAAATCATTGGCTGATGTTACATTAATTTTATGCATTATAAATGAATAGATGTTATATATGTTCTTCATATTCATTATAAAATTGTTAGATGATTTATTTCTTTATCATATATAGCTGCATTGCTTCAGAAAATGAAAATGCTCTACTCTGATTAAGTAGTGATTAAATCTTTCTTATTAATGAAAAAGAATCCTCTACTCAGATTATATTGTTAACTGTGATAATAATATTGTTGGCAGAGAGTTATATCTCTCACTGGGACATGGGTCTCACCCCGTTGGTCAACAACATTTTTTTAGGTGGACACGGACGAGGTGGTAGGGACCATACAACAGAGGAAGGACAACAACATCAGGGGCAACAGTAACATCTCAAGTTGAGATACTGACTGTCTTGTCTTGTAGATATGAGTCCTATGTGTCGTCTCTGTACTTTCAGGTCCTTGGAGTCAGTACCTAGTGGTTTTATGATCGATCTGAGATTTTGTCTTGAATGCCTCAAGGTTTTATGCTACTTTAGTATAGGTGTTGACAAAGAAATTGTTATATGTTATCCTCGAGAAGAGATGATACAGTGTGACAAAGTGGTTTTCTAGCTTAATTCCGAGGACTAAATATCTTTTAAGGTGTGTAGGATGTGATGGAGTGGACTTTTGGAATCCAAAAATGTCCAATTACTTAAGTGAAAGCATAATGTTGAGATAGATTGAGGGTTCCAAGCTCTTGACAAAGTAGGTGTGTTGTTTGAGATTTATATAATGATTAAGATCCTTAACTTTATGCCTCTTTGAGGAATTTATTTGAATGGGCTAACAATTGATTTTTGGCACCAAATTCTTGTGCAAGGTACCTTGAGTAGTGATAAAGCTATGGTCAAAATTTTGTGACATTTGGATGTTTCTAGAAGAAGTTATGAAGATTTCAGTATAGTGAAATAATGTGCATGGTTGATGATTTATGGACCTAAGTTTTGATCCTTAGCCTGTGTCACGCGCCCCCTTGCTTGTGGGTTGGGTCTGCATGGTCAGTTTGTATCCCTAGATCTTAAATCTAAGGGCCATATCACATAGATTTAGAAACCACAGATTGCCCTTTCACGTGCATCGATCCAAGCCGTATTTTTCAGATCGTATGGTTTGGTCTTTATCCCTTACCTTCGGTCTGACTGGAGATCGTGGGGGGTGGGTGAATAAGAAACGAGCCTCGTCGCCACCACTTTGTAATCGTGGGTCAAGGAACAAAATCGAGGGGACGGTTGTGTCTGCCTCATTCTCTACATCCACCTCGAACCCAAGGTGAGGCCCTTTGGTAGTTTGTAGAGTGGGAATGACCTCCTCGCTTCCCAAAGCTCTCCATCACGGTGGGCAGGGGAGTGCTGGAGCTAGAAAAGGGAGGTAGAAGGTGTAATGGAGAATGTTAGGAGGAGGAGAAGGAAAACCGAACAGATAGTAAGTGTTCCCCGTCAATAGCTCGACCTGTCATGGCGGATTCATGGAGGATGAAGCCCAAATGGTTGGCGGAGGGGGAGCAAGCTCGACAGGGCTTCTCACACCTCGCCACACCAAATCAAGGTGGTAGATGAGTCTGAGGTGATCTTGCAGAGTTTTTGGACTCAAATTCGTGAAGTTTGGGCGTGTGAAAGGGTAGCTTTCCCCTTTTTCTGGCGTCATGGCGGCTGCCATGGCCGAAGATCTTAGCGATCTGGAGCTCTAGAGACAAAACGTTGGAGCTGACCAGCCGTGGATAATCAAAGAACTCCACCGGAGTTGATGGTGGCCATAGGATCTGACTTGGAGGCCCAGATCTTGGTTATTTGCTCACTGGAGTGCCCCTACGGGGCGGTGCCTTGCACAAACAGAGTATGCGTTGTCTGCGCTAAACACGAGAACCAGAGAAAGGATTGATCGAGTTATCGAATCTTTAGATCCACAGATGCTGAGAAAGATCCGGATCGGATTGGACTAAAGAGAGGCGCACCGGGCCACATGTCAACTCATGATTGGCCAAAAGGTAAGAAAATGCCCAGACCTTGTATAATTCACAGTAATTAGCCCGTTGATAAAAAGAATACAAATAATATACTATTTTTCTCAGAAAAATGAGCAAAACAACATGGAATGATAATATCAGGCTTTTGATGCTTAAATCTCAGTGATATCTTGCAAGACGTATAATGGTCTTTTCATGTATAATAAATAATAAACGATGACCTAAAATTATGAGAAAATAACAGTAAATCATAATTCATGTTTATAATGCATATGATGTCAGCTATGGTCATGTTAATGCCCAAAATCATGTAATTTTCTCGATATGGCTATTTAGGGCTAATAGCCCTAAATAAATGTAGTAAATACATACATGCTCAATAAATGATAAAATTTACAAAGTAAGTTCATATCAGTAACGTGAGTCTAATTTGGAACTTTGATATCAGTTCGATGCATAGAATTTAGGTTACATGAGGATGAACCTTAATGCATGGGTTGTAACCCTAGTTTGAATAATGTTTATAATCAAGGGTTAATATGTGCACAAAAAGGATATGGAACATAATGATCAGATAATGAACCATAATTTGGAAAATAACATCGGTAAGATAATTCCAAGACAAGAATTCCAGTAATGATGAGAATATCCTAATGAGTTAAGTAAACCCTACAATGGATATGATTAGAGTTAAGATGAGATGTAAGATGATAAGAACCTGATGATAGTATATGGTCTTGTCTTGATTAGAGTTTGACAAAGATATAGATGACATCAGGGATGTGATTAGGTTGTCTTTCTTGATCAAGGTACGCCATTACCTCTTACTTGGCTTATTATACAATATGCTTGTGTTATATGAGTAGTAAAATACTTGGCATATGGTATTGATTGAAATGATTGTTCTGGTATGATATGTTGCATGATTTTCCATACTTATTGCTATGAACACTTGAAACATAATATATATGTTCCATTATATCTAAGCACTTCAACTCTTTGGTAGTAAAGTGCTAGAAATAAGTACTTCAACTCTTTGGTAGTAAAGTACTTGGAAGTGATCCAACTCTTTGGTAGTAGATCACATTGTGAAATGATCCAACTCTTTGGTATTAGATCATAAAGGCCTTAATGCATTCAACTCTCAGGTAGTAAATGCATGAATGATATAATGGAAAATGTGCTTAAAATATGTATTCTCTTTTGTTGATGAATATCTTTGTGCAAGTATACGCTTTTCTTATATTTCTTTATAATTGCCAAGTATTAGTTTTATCTTATTGCCAAGATATGATGAGGGGTATATAAAAGACACGTAGGCGTACTCAGTACAATATTCTTGAATATTGTGCTGACGTGTACTGCATGTAATCTTTTGTTTAGGTTGTGGTTATGCTCTTGAAGATCCAGGATAGTGAGAGTTGTGTGGCGAGCTGATGTACAGGTGGACCTGTTGTCTTAAGATCATGTAGTTTAGTGGTAGTACATGTATATGTATAGTTTGTTGTTCAATATGTAATATCAAATGTTGTAACAATTCATGTTGTAATTATATGCTGAATGGTGAACATGTGTGTATGGTTTTATTATTGTTCATGTACATGTGAAACTGTTGTTTCCTTATGACTCCCTTAATTTTCTTCCTCTTAGCCTAGTGTGGGATGTTTAAATTGGAATTCTCACTGAGGTGAGGGTTTCAATTTGGAAGTCACACATCAGATTAAGTTTTAGAAAATCTGGGGACGACACAGGTGGTATCAGAGCATGAACAATAGAAAAGCCTGACATTTTCTCATTATGCAACTCAAAACTGAAGAACCTTGAACCATAATAATCTTTAGGGTTATATTAGTTGTCTTTTAGAGACTAGATCTGACCTAGACTCTAGGTTAGCACCTAGATGTCTGAGAACTAGGTCTAGACTGGTGCTTGTTGAGTAGCAAGTCCTTAGATGTCGTTCTTTCCTTATAGTGCAGCGGTATGGGACGTTGCATTATTTGGAAATTACGTGCATCAAGGCAAGAGAAACCCTAGACATATTGTGTACGTTGTCTAGAGTAGCTACACTAGTCTACCCCTTGTTATCACCCTTTTCACTAGTTTTCATGGCATTGTACTCTCTACAATGTGTGGGACACTCGTTTTATGGATTTGGTTTTTGGATTCCAATCAGATCAAACCTTGATAGTTTTCTATGACGCATGTTTTATCGGAGAAAAACTATATAATATTTTATTATGTATATGTATTACAAAAATGTGTCCCCACACATGTACGAGTAGGAGGTGGTCATGCAACCTAAGTGAAAGTGATGACATCAGTCTAGAAGAGAGAGTAGTTCTAGATTAGATGTCTAGATCCTTGTTGGAATATATGATAGATGAAATAAGTTTTGATGATACGATGTAGGTCTTATGTAGATGATATAAGATGGTTATGATGATATATGTTTGTCTTTCAGGACTTAGGTTCAGTTTTGAGAATTTTAGATAAGTTTTCATGATGAAAGTGTGTGTGCTTTTCTAAGTTAAGATAAGCTAAGTTAAGAGAATATGTGAGTCAGCATGAGCCTCAAGCTCTTTTACGAAGGAGGACCTCTAGTGTTAGGACCAGTTTTGGGGTTAACTCCAGAGAGAGTGAGACCCATTGGGAGAAGGTTAGAGAACCTAAACTCCAAGATATGAGAATGATGAGATATGTGATATGATATGTCCTAAACTAGACTACTTCCGAGTGAATGAGTTGAGTTGCTTTATGCATGATTTCCATATTCTTGTTGAACCCTAGATGTCCTTGGGATGACCAAACCCTAGAGATAGAGAGAGGCTGTTTATATATGTGCATATGAGAACCTACCATCTGGGTGAGGGAGAGAGAGTCCCAAGACCCTAGAGGAGGTAATTATGTTAGTTTTGTGAAGCCTCATGCTCGGGTTGGTGGTTTCCCACATAGGAATCTAGTGGTGTGTATAAGAGAGCTTTGGGTATGATGTTTCATGGGTAGAAGACCTATGAAGAGAATGTCATATCATGTTTTGATTGTGCTTATGTGGCTAGAGCTTGTAAGGCTATCTCTAGTGCCAATGAGGTATACATGTGAACCCTAGACTAAGAAAGGAAAGATAAAGTATGTGCATATGAGATACTCATAGGGTTGAGTTAGCTCAGAGAGAATGAACATGGAACTACCCTCATGATATGGGTCTAGAGAACCTCAGTTGGGATAGATAAAGCTTTAATATATGTTTAATAAGCCACTTATATAAGTTTGTTTAGCACGACCATGATATTATAGATGTAAGGATGTGATCTAATCTCAAGATTTTATATGTAGTCCTAATATGATGGAAACCTAATAATGGTTAGTCATATACATGAATAATGATACTAATGTGAAATTGTTGGTTAATCTTGTGATGAAAACATTAGTAAATGTTGCAATTTATTATGAACAATGAAATAAGATCATATGAATGAAATATTTTACATGAGGTGTTAATCTTAGTGCTTAATTAAGATGTAAAATATAATTTGATAGTTAGCACAACATAATGCTTTTGACACCTTGATATGATCCAGATGGACAAAGAGAGTTAATGATAATTAATTCCCTCCTAAAAGACATATGTTAAATTCTGTGGAACATGTTAGTATGATATTGAATAATAATGCATGAGTTAAGATAAGGGAGCAACAAATATATGAGATATGTAATGACATAACCTAAGCTTCTAAACCCTTGTTTGAGCCTTCTATGAAGTATGGTTTCACCTTAGATGTTTTAAAACCTCGTAAAAGTGGTTTGGATATGGCGGTGGAGCTTTGTTTTGGATATGTTACACATAGAATAGTGCCCACATGTGGATGAAGACATGGTAGTTTTCCTTGGAGTACGGGTATGGTTGACTTTCGAGGACGAAAGTTCTTTTAAGATGTATATGATGTGACAAAGTGGTTTTCTAGCTTAATTCTGAGGACGGAATATCTTTTATGGTGTGTAGGATGTGATGGAGTGGACTTTTGGAATCTAAAAATGTCCAATAAATTAAGCGAAAGAATAAGGTTGAGATAGATTGAGGGTTCCAAGCTCTTGACAACGTAGGTGTGTTGTTTGAGATTTATATAATGATTAAGATCCTTAACTTTATGCCTCTTTGAGGAATTTAATTGAATGGTCTAACAATTGATTTTTGGCACCAAATTCGTGTGCAAGGTACCTTGAGTAGTGATAAAGCTATGGTCAAAATTTGGTGACATTTGGATGTTTCTAGAAGAAGTTATGAAGGTTTCAGTATAGTGAAATAATGTGCATGGTTGATGATTTATGGACCTAAGTTTTGATCCTTAGCCTGTGTCACGTGCCCCCTTGCTTGTGGGTTGGGTCTGTGTGGTCAGTTTGTATCCCTAGATCTTATATCTAAGGGCCATATCACATAGCTTTAAGAAGCCACAGATTGCCCTTTCACGTGCATCGATCCAAGTCGTATTTTTCAGATCGTATGGTCTAGTCTTTATCCCTTACCTTCGGTCTGACTGGAGATCGTGGGGGGTGGGTGAATGAGCAGTGAGCCTCGTCGCCACCACTTTGTAATCGTGGGCCAAGGAAAGAAACTGAGGGGACGGTTGTGTCTGCCTCATTATCTACATCCACCTCGAATCCAAGATGAGGCCCTTTGGTAGTCTATAGAGTGGGAACGACCTCCTCGCTTCCCAAAGCTCTCCATCACGGTGGGAAGGGGAGTGCTGGAGCTAGAAAAGGGAGGTAGAAGGTGTAATGGAGAATGTTAGGAGGAGGAGAAGGAAAACCGAACAGATAGGAAGTGCTCCCCATCAATAGCTCGACCTGTCGTGGCTGATTAATGGAGGACGAAGCCCAAACGGCTGGCAGAGGGGGAGCAAGCTCGACAGGGCTTCTCAGACCTCGCCACACCAAATCAAGGTGATAGATGAGTCTGAGGTGATCTTGCAGAGCTTTTGGACTCAAATCCGTGAAGTTTGGGCGTGTGAAGGGTAGCTTTCCCCTTTTTCTGGCATTATGGCGGCTGCCATGGCCGGAGATCTTAGCGATCCAGAGCTCCAGAGACAAAACGCTGGAGCTGACCAGCCGTGGAGAATCAAAGAACTCCTCCAGAGTTGATGGTGGCCATTGGAACTGACTTGGAGGCCCAGATCTTGGTTGTTTGCTCACCAGAGTGCCCCTACGCGGCAGCGTCTTGCGGAAACAGAGTCCGCGTTGTCTGCGCTGAACGTGAGGACCAGAGAAAGGACCGATCGGGTTATCGAATCTTCAGATCCATGGATGCTGAGAAAGATCCGGATCAGGCTGGACTAAAGAGAGGCGCGTCGGGCCACATGTCAACTCATGATTGGCCAAAAGGTAAGAAAATGCCCAGACCTTGTATAATTCACAGTAATTAGCCCGTTGATAAGAAAAATACAAGTAATATATCGTTTTATCAGAAAAATGAGCAGAACAACATGGAAGGATAATATCGGGCTTTTGATGCTTAAATCTCAATGATATCTTGCAAGATGTATAATGGTCTTTTCATGTATAATAAATAATAAACGATGACCTAAAATTATGAGAAAATACCAGTAAATCATAATTCATGTTTATAATGCATATGATGTCAAATATGGTCGTGTTAATGACCAGAATCATGTAATTTGCTTGATATGGCTATTTAGGGCTAATCACCCAATATAAAATGTAGTAAATACATACATGCTCAATAAATGATAAAATTTACAGAGTAAGTTCATATCAGTAATGTGAGTCTAATATGGAACTTTGATATCAGTTAGATGCATAGAATTCAGGTTACATGAGGATGACCCTTAATGCATGGGTTGTAACCCTAATTTGAATAATGTATATAATCAAGGGTTAATATGTGCACAAAAAGGATATGGAACATAATGATCAGATAATGAACCATAATTTGGAAAATAACATCAGTAAGATAATTCCAAGACAAGGATGCCAGTAATGATGAGAATATCCTAATGAGTTCAGTAAACCCTAAAATGGATATGATTAGGGTTAAGATGAGATGTAAGATGATAAGAACCTGATGATAGTATATGGTCTTGTCCTGATCAGGGTTTGACAAAGATATAGATGACATCATGGATGTGATTAGGTTGTCTTTCTTGATCAAGGTACGCCATTACCTCTTACTTGGCTTATTATACAATATGCTTGTGTTATATGAGTAGTAAAATACTTGGCATATGGTATTGATTGGAATGATTGTTCTGGTATGATATGTTGCATGATTTTCCATACTTATTGCTATGAACACATGAAACATAATATATCTGTTCCATTATATTTAAGCACTTCAACTCTTTGGTAGTAAAGTGCTGGAAATAAGCACTTCAACTCTTTGGTAGTAAAGTACTTGGAAGTGATCCAACTCTTTGGTAGTAGATAACATTGTGAAATGATCCAACTCTTTGGTAGTAGATCATAAAAGGCCTTAATGCATTCAACTCTCAGGTAGTAAATGCATGAATGTTATAATGGAAAATGTGCTTAAAATATGTGTTCTCTTTTGTTGATGAATATCTTTGTGCAAGTATATGCTTTTCTTATATTTCTTTATAACTTCCAAGTATTAGTTTTATCTTATTGCGAAGATATGATCAGGGGTATATAAAAGACACATAGGCGTACTCAGTACAATATTCTTGAATATTGTGCTGATGTGTACCGCATGTAATCTTTTGTTTAGGTTGTGGTTATGCTCTTGAAGATCCAGGATAGTGAGAGTTGTGTGGCGAGCTGATGTACAGGTGGACCTGTTGTCTTAAGATCCTGTAGTTTAGTGGTAGTACATGTATATGTATAGTTTGTTGTTCAATATGTAATATCAAATGTTGTAACAATTCAAGTTGTAATTATATGTTGAATGGTGAACATGTGTGTATGGTTTTATTATTGTTCATGTACATGTGCTACTGTTGTTTCCTTCTGACTTCCTTAATTTTCTTCTTCTTAGCCTAGTGTGGGATGTTTAAATTAGAATTCTTGCTGAGGTGAGGGTTTCAATTTGGACGTCACACATCAGATTAAGTTTTAGAAAATCTGGGGACGTCACATACAGTGTACGTACAATATGAACAATGATGTATATAAGGTTTTGGACCTTCAGTAAGAGTTTTTCCTAGAAATGGATCTCTTTGTAAAATGTTTTTAATTTTAGTGATTTTTGTTAATATACTGTTTATGTTTATTCCTCTTAATTAATGACGAATTGTTTGTCAGTTTGATGACATTCATCACACCTTTGGGACAAACATGGAAAGAAAAATGACTCTTATACCCATCTAAATCTCAAATTGACCGCATTTCCTTACTCAACTTTAACCAATACAAAATCTAAATTAATAATATATCTAGATAGTCCTACCTCTAATCTACCTCCCTTTCAAATTGCATCTAATTTAGAGTTTTGTTGACCATGTAATTGGTTAGTTTAAATTACATAGTAATAAAACATTTATAACAATTATTACCTAAGTTATGTTTCATTTTTGTGCCTTCCCTGTAACATCTCCCACCATCATACAACTACTAACCTATGTGATTCTTGTGATATGTGTGGCAATCGTATCGGTAGGAAGCACCTTCCACTCTCCACCTCACGTCTTATGGTTTATCCTCCTCCTTTCTCTACACCTCCTCTTCTCCTTTTCCTTCCCTACTTTTCTCCTTCCTCCCTTCTTATTTCCCTTCAACCGTAATCATTTGTATCTCATAGCATTCAAAGGAGTGATGATGTTGTGGTGTAGACCGTTGACTTCACCCCATTCACCTCTTCCTCTCCTATTTGTTGATTCTTTATGTTTTTTCTTCTATCTAAAACTTTATCACCATCACTTCTCCTCCTCCTTGTGACCTATGTGTGGGAAAAGGAAACCATCACCAAGCATGCAATATCTAGTGATGGTGATGTTGTTCTCCTGACAACCTATATCATAGTTGATTGGAGGCACCATCATCAGTACCACCTTATCTCCACTCCTTCCACTCATGTTTTTTCATGCTAAAAGATCCTATCTGCCATCAATAATGGCTCTTCAACAACCGCTACTAGTTACGGCTATCCTATAGCCGACATCGACTCTTTTTTTTCTGTAGTTGGATTTCATTGTTGCTACACCATTCATCCTCATTTAGCCACCAGCAATCCATGAGTCTGTAATATTCCCTAGCACTACCCACGTTGTTGCATTGTCTCCTTCATGTGAACTACCCTAACTGAAAGGACCATCTTCACTAGGCCATGCGACAGGTGGGTTGTTGCATTGTCTCCTTCATGTGAACTACCCTAACTGAAAGGACCATCTTCACTAGGCCATGCGACAGGTGGGTTGTGTACACCGTCATGTGGATCAACTCCAATAACCACCACAATTTTGTTGTGACTACTCCCTACAAACCTCCAATCCCTAAAACTCTAAAAAATCATATACAACACACACTACAACTAATTTTTTATAGAAAAAAACATGAAACAACATATGTCGACCATTTAAAGGAGTGTAGAACTCACAAAGCTCTTGACTATGAAAAACTAAATTCTACAGGCAAAGCTTCACTCAAGTATGGTTGCCAAGCATCGACACCATTTACTCCATTCACAAGGACTCCTACATTTAATAAGAAAAACAAAACCTCCTCCCAGTAGTTTGACCATGCCTGGAGTTGAGACATCCAACTTTGGGCTACATTGTATGAATAATTCTTACCATGTTGCAGTTTTGTTCAATTATCAAACAATCAAAAAGGCACCAGGGGCACTCGAGAGAATGATACTTAGCTAAAAAATTTGATCAATCGATATTGAAATGATTATACACATATTATTATATGCATATTATTAAATATGAAGTTTTGGTAACTAAATATAAGTCTATGCAAAAACATACTAGGTATCAGTATAATCCTTGACAAGCATTAAAAACCTACACACATACACGAATATATATGGTGGATGGTAATACAAATAAATTTATGGAATGTGTTATTTGTTGAAAAATTTATAAATTAAATGGTCAAATTAAGATAAAGGTATCTATGAAAATATTTTAATAAATACATATGTAGATGACATTGTATTTGGCAAAACTAACACTAAATGAGATGTTAATTGGAGTATATATGAATCTAATATATTTTCATATAACAATATGGGATATACTTGAATTTTTATATAGAGTGAGACCCAAGTATGAATATATGGCCAATATTTATAAAGGATATGTATTGCTACTAGGTACTCATAGTAAGGGTATTTTGATAAATAATAGGTAATTTCGTCCCTCACCTTGTATATGGATATTTTTTAGATTCAAAAGATCTAAATCGACTTTTGGCAACCAGTATATATATATATATATATATATATATATATATATATATATATATATATATATATATATATATATATATATATATATATATATATAGAGAGAGAGAGAGAGAGAGAGAGAGAGAGAGTGAGGCTAGAATATACTCAAGTGTATTCTGACCCCAATACAATCAACTTTTTAACCGTTGGATTGCACTTAAGTCTAAGATGGGAAACCCATCAGCAGATGAAGTTAACGTCTATGAAGTTATTTTCACGTGTTGAACGATTTTTCTCTCTCCTCGTTGGCGTATTCCCACATACTTCCCTTCCGTCCGCCTTCATTTTTTTATTGCTGGTTGATTCTTCTCTCTCCCTGATCGTGAAGCCCCTTGGTTCATGCCTCTAGTTCATGTGCCGGATTTTAGAGGCGTCGCCTTTACAGCTTGTGGTCGGAAGCTCCTTGAGATGGTGGAACTGCTACCGTGATAGCACACTGTTGGCCTGAGCACTTCTTGGTGATGCATGTTCCGCTTGAGGTTGACGGGGAAGGAGTTAAGGTTGAGTAGATTCATCACAGTTGGACCAACCAGATACTACCATACACACCATATCGTCGGAGATTCACCCCCTCGGAGTCGATGGCTGAGGATGAAACATGTGTGGGTAATGCAGGTGTTAGATATTGCGACCTCATCCATACGGTTCATCTTTATGTACAATTATATTTGCTTTTATATTCTCTGTATTCATTGGAACTTAGCAGTGGCGATTTACGATGCAGTTTTGCACTGTCAGTTATATAATGTCTTGAATCAGTCCAAGGTATATGGTAAGAAACCCTCCACAGCTCAAGTGCTCATGCCTCAGCTTCGTAGTGGGGTCATGGTGCTCCCATGAAAAACTCTCGGCACACAGCCATTTAGGAGTCATGTGGTTCTGCCGGTTGCTTATGAGAAAATAGTGCATGTACAGTTTTGGCATTCATTATGATTTAAATATGAGATGCGACGAGCTTATGAGAAGTCAAGAAAATTGAAAAAGGTAAGTCGTCTTACCTTACATAGAGGATACATCAGGCTCCTAAATCATAGATTATCTTATCAAATTCATCAGCCTATTATATGCTCCATAACAAATACTTATTTCATTATTAATTTACCACATTCATTGGTGAAACATGTATAATATGAATTGAAACAAGAAGAGGACACGGAACTTTAGCCTTATGATATAACATACAAGACAAGTTACAAAATTTCATCAAGAATACCAAATCGTCAACCTCAACAATTGAGTAAGCAACATCATAAAAAAGAAAGAAGAGGGTGTCATTTATTTCTCATTGTTTTACTAGTATATTAAAACAATAAAATCATGATGTATAACTTGACAACAGGTCTAAAAATAAGGAACCAATGCAAAATTGACAAGGCAAACAACAAAAAAGAAAAAGAAAAATTGGCGAGAAATGTGGAAGGATAGACACAAAAATAAACTACTAGTCTGCACTCCCTCTATGATAACACAGGAACTCAACTGAATGCATATGCCAACTGTTTCATGGGAAACGCAAGCTCCTACAGGTAGAATTATGTTTGTTAAATTTTATTACCACGCATATTAACAAGGCTCACAACCTCTTTGATCTGTAACGCTTAAGAAGGTTTAAGAAACCAACTGAACGTTTAAAGAATATTTCTGAATACCAATTTATGTGGTTGCCATTTAGACGAAAGAACATCGATGTCTTACGAATCTGATATACTTCACTTGTGTACATTCACCTTCTTATCATGTTCCGTATGTATATTAAGTGTTCTTCTGAAAGAACATATCAGGAGCTACTGCAATTTTCCTGTTTAGGAAGCAAGGTTATTAAGGAGGGTACGACATTCACCTCAATGCTCTTGAATGAAGAAGATGGTTCACTGTCCTTAACGAACAGCTCTGACTTCACCTCTTTGGCCACAGCAACACCCCCAACTAGTTTTGTCTGACTCAATCCTAGCTATTGTTCATTTCAACGTCACTACAACTAGCTGTGTGGTGGTGTTGTCTGGTTAGAGCTCCCCATCATGATCCCAAATCAAACCCCAGTAGCTCTATGCACTCAGTGATGTAGCCAGCCAACCTCACTGGGTCTACTATAACTATGAACATGGATGAAGAGACGAAGATGATATATTCGTGCAGTGACTGTTGTGTACAGAACCAAATAAGACGAAGGGGCTCTATATATCCACAACATGTTTCACCAGATTGATAGTTGTTGTGCCAGCGGCAACGTGCATGCGACATGCACAATATACATGAGATGCTGTCGTAAAGGCTGCTTACCTTGCAACTGCAATGGCTATGCAGGTAATTACTGCAGATGAAGCCATTGTTATAAACAACAACTAGTTTTGAATTGTAGTAGTCCCCATACATGTATGTGCAAGAGAAAATAGGCTACAAGGTCGGGGTGTCACACCATGCCCTATTACAGGTGACATGGTTGTTTTTTGCTGGTTTTCTTTCTTGTCCGTTGGCTTTCTTCCTTGTCAGCTTCTCCTCCACAACAACGATTACAATTACTCATTGTCCCCGTGGAAATTACCAGATAGTAGCGACGGTACTTGGGGATAGATACTTGTGGTGGTACTAATCGGTTGCTGAGGTTGACGACTGGAAGTGTTGATGGCAGTCGTCAACTCGAGGTCACCTGAAGGAGAACGAGGTGAAGGAGAGAGGACGAGATGACAGAAGTCGAAGAGATAGTAAGGGAATCGCATAAAGATAGGATAGGGTGGGGTCTTCATGTGACGGATGTTAAGTCTGCTTGTGAATGAAAACAGCGGAGTGTGACTTCTCTTTTAGGTATTGATTTAATCTAAGATCCAACGGTCAAAAAGTTGAGTGTATTGGAGTTGGAATACACTTAAGTGTATTCTAGCCTCACTTTATATATATATATATGTATATATATATATATATATATATATATATATATATATATATATATATATGTATCAGAATCAGGTAAGTATATTCTGGCGATCCCCCTAAAGATTATTAGGGGGTCAAGAGTACATGTAGGCCTGATGCCATACACCCAAATCATCATTACAACTCACGCATCTAATCAATATGTAGTCTACGTCTAATGCTTTTACAAATTTTTATAGCAATACATATAGCATCCATTGACTTTCCATGGTGTTTCCTCGTATTTGTTTCTTCCCAAGTATGATAGCATAGGCCAACAAACAGCAGATTTTTCTTCACGTCGGCTCCACATCTAGCAAGCATCCTTCTCGGTTCAGCAATGAGTTCGATCTGCAATCTGAAATTTCTACATAGATACTCCCATATCTCCTTTGTGAACTTGCATTCTCCTACTAGGTGGTTGTGGCTTTCTTCCACTTCCCCATAAAGCAAGCAAACAATAGAGATATCACAATTCCAGCTCTTAATTCTATCAAGATTGGCAAGGATATTATGCATAAATTTATAAATACATATGCTCCATTTTGGCACGTGCTGTAACATCCCAGGATTTGAGGCCTTGGATAAGTTGATCTTAAAAGGAATGATTGGACTACCCATATCACCAAGGTGCACCTCCTTTTCTGGGATCCCATCTCTAAAGAACTCCATAGTTAGGCATGCTCAGCTTGGAGTAGTACTAGGATGGGTGACCAGTCGGGAAGTTGATTCTGACTTGCGCGTGAGTCAGATTAAGACACACATTTAAGGATAGTGGTGGTCTGTGGGGCCAGTCATCATTCCTGAAACTCTACTAGAGCTTGGGAAGTGGGCCCAGGCATTAAAAAATGGTATCAAAGCCAATTCCCCTCCAGTAGGTGGGGCCCACATGGGCATGGCATGCCAGTCTTGAGCCGTGCGGTCTAGGCATGTATGAAAGGGATGTCCATGGTTGACGTAGCCACCCTTGCGCTAGTGTTCCGTGATCAGGAGCTGGGTGTCCATGGGTCATTGTGGGTCTGCACTGAAATGGGGAAGAGATTATGAGGCCTTATAGTTGAGCCTTGATGAGGACGTCAAGAGTCTAAGTGGGGGAGATTGTAACATCATAGGATTTGAGGCCTTGGATAAGTTGATCTTAAAAGGAATGATTGGACTACCCATATCACCAAGGTGCACCTCCTTTTCCGGGAGCCCATCTCTAAAGAACTCTATAGTTAAGCGTGCTCAGGTTGGAGTAGTACTAGGATGGGTGACGAGTCGGGAAGTTCATTCTGGCTTGCGCGTGAGTGAGATTAAGACACACAGTTAAGGCTAGTGGTGGTTTGTGGGGCCAGTCATCATTCCTGAAACTCTACTAGTGCCTTGGGCAGTGGGCCCAGGCGTTACACGTGCCTATCCATCCATATATGTTCACCCATGGGGTCCTTTGCGCCTCTTGTCTGGGACACCTCCCCTATGTTTATCTTCTTGTCTTTGAGCTGCCATCCTCCAGTATCATCAATAAAAAATAAAAATTTGATTTGTGGCCATATTTTACTCATAACATTGATTGATCGTGAGTAGCCTTCTCTTGTTTTTGGAATGAAGTCCATCCCTCTAGGATATCGATCTCACATCCACTTTCCCCAAGTAGATGTGCCTTCTTGAAAAGCAATAATCCTCTTCATGGATCCCCATCTAACGATGTCTCTAGGGGTCTTCAAATTTAGTTCTCCTTCATCTCTAGGAAAAGCCAGCCTAGAGTACTTCATAGAATGATATTCACTCCCCCACAGAAAGTTAGCCATCTTTATCTCAATTCTATCTAGGACAGAATTAGGAATTTCACCATGTTGCACCCAGAAGATGAGAAGACCCTCAATAGCAGCTTGAATCAAAGTTTTGTGCCCCGCCATAGAGGTTTTTTGAGTAGGCCATCTATTGATCATCTCCTCCACCTTATCAATGCAGTCCGTAAAATCTTTGACCTGAAGATTGCCGCCCGCAAGAGGAAATCCCAAGTATTTTGTTGGGAATTCACCTCTCTCCACGCCCATCGCCTGTATGAGTCTGTCCGCCATTTGGTAGTAGTTTTTAGATAAGAAGATGTGTGTTTTATTTGCATTAACGCACAACCTAGTTTGCTCTCCAAATCTCCCCAGAAGGTCTTTAAGATTTTCCAAATGTTGTTGCTTGGCTTCTACAAAAACTAGAACGTCATCCGCAAAAATCAAATGTGTCATTACCTTTGTGCCATGGACTGTGTAAGGCTTAATTTCCTTCCGTTCTTCAGCTTGCTGCATTTTCCTAAAGAAATACTCTATGACAATCACAAACAGAAGAGGGGATAGGGGATCACCTTGTCATAGTCCATTGCCACCTCTAAAGAAACCAGCAGACGTGCCATTAACTAAGATAGAGTAGGTAGTGGTCCCAACACATTGTTTCGTCCAACCAATTCATTGTTCATTAAATCTCATTTTTTGCATGATCCACCATAATTTCTCCCATCTCACGCTATCATAAGCTTTAGATATATCAATTTTTAGGCAGACTTTCTACTACCTCTCATAACATTGTAATCTAGAAAAAATTATCTAGCCAATAGAGTGCAATCGCTAATGCTTCTACCTATGACAAAGGCTCCCTGATTTATAGAAATAAGGTAGGGGAGGACCATCTTCAACCGGACATCCAAGATTTTGGCAATGATTTTATATTGTATCGAGAAGCATGCAATAGGATGGAAATTAGCAAGAGAAGAAGTTACTTTCTTTTTTGGAATAAGAACCAGAAAGGAGTGATTGACCTGTCTCACCATGTTTCCACCTTCCAAAAACCAATCTACATAAGCAAGTAAATCATCTTTGATGATGTCCCAATTCCTCTTATAGAAGAAAGCATTAAAACTGTCTGAACCAGGTGACTTGTTGCTTCCAATGCTCCACACTGCATCTTTAACCTCCTATTCATTGGTTTTCCTCGTGAGAATATTGTTGTGGGTGCTAGTGAGTCTGAATTTCCAATCAACCATTTCATTATCATCAATATCAACAACGAAGTTCTTATTATACAGAGACGAGTAGAAGCTAATAGCTTGTTCCTCAAGGTCCTCCTGTTTGTTGATTACCATCCCTTCAATATTTATAAGTTCAAAAATAATATTACCAGCCTCTCTTCTTCTAACTGCAGCATGGTAGAGTTTTGTGTTCCTGTCTCTATCCTCCATCCATTTTTCTTTGCTTCTTTGCCAAAATAATTTCTCCTTTGCCTTTTTCAGATCCTCAAGCATCATTTTTGTAACATCCCTGACCTGGGTTATAACCTAACCCTGGAAGTTTTTCCTAAATTATGTAATTAAACACCTATGAGTATTCTCTGGCATGTAATTAAGTTCCTCAGGAACATATATTTCAATTTTGCTCCTTTATAAACAAAGTTGTAGCATTGTTTTGTAATGCAGGGACCCATGTGCAAATTACCCAGTTTAAGGGTTTAACTTGCAATTTCACAGGTTAAGATGTTCTTTTGATGATGAGACATCATATGAGTGAATATGATTAGGCATGATGGATTTTCCAAGCTTGGGCATTCAGATGCAGCTTGTAGAGTGATCCTAATGCTTAAAAACCCTAATTTGGAGTAAAGTGTAATTTACCCAAATTGTGGGTGAAATTTGTAAAGTACACCTTCTAGAGCATCTTATATGACTCTTAGCATCATTTAGAGTAGAAATGATGAAAGAGATGCATCAATTAATAATCAGATAAGAAAAGTGATCTTTGTGCATGAAATTCACCATATATGGGTATGGAGATCTTTCATGTATGTACCCTAATTGAAAGTTGGCTTTCTTTACCCTTAGATCTTGAGATTTCATGAACTTTAAATAGGTTTAGATGAGCTTTGACGTGCCCTTGAATAAGGAGGGACTTGAATGAGAATTTCTAGTTCTAGAGGTCCTTATGGTGTAATATAGCCTAAAGTATATAAGCTAGAATCCTTGCAAACCAACCAAACGTATCACTTCTCCTCTTCATTTCTCTTCTTTCTCAAAATGGCTAAGGCAGAGCTCTGGACCTCAGGGAGACAAGCAAGTAGTTCCAAGGTTTGTAGGAACCATCTTCTAGCTCGAATTCATGGAGGAATTCTTCTTAAAAGGTTGGTTCTATGGTTAACTCACTTAGATTCCTTGTTTTAGCTGATCATCCCCACCTTTTCCTTGGGGAATCACCTATGGCAGAGTTGTGGATCTCAAGACACCATTAGAGGCTTGAAGTTTGGAAGCTTGGAGCTCTAGGAACAACGTTCTAAGGCGGGTTTTATAACTCTAAACTCTTTGCTTTATATGCATATTTGTTCTTGCAATTTTTAGCAATTAGTTCTTCTTCTACCCCTCTTCTTCCTTGCACTTTTGCAAGTAAAACGGTGGAATAACCAACCTTGACAGAGGTTGAAGAAGGCGGGCGTGATTACCAAAGTTACTTTATCAAACGGTCCTGTTTCTCCCCCCTCTGACCAAACTGTTTGAAGGGCAAACGGGTTCACATGGTCGGTTGCAGCAAACGGGTTCAACCCGTTTGAGGGCATTGACCAAGCATTGACCGTTTGGGATTCCTGTTCATAATCATGTAGGATAATGACCCACCAAATTTGAGGGGTTAACTCCAAAGTAATCGTAGGTTGAAGGCCAATCAATTAGGCAATCAAATTGAATTAAGTGCTGATTTTCCAAACTGATTAACTTGAACTTTTTGGGCAAACGGGTTCAACCCGTTTGAGTGAGTTTACCAAGCATTGACCGTTTGAGATTCCTGTTCATAATATGTTGAATTTCATTCCATCAAAGAATCAAAGTTTAATTCTTAACCAATTGAGAGTTGAAGGCACTTCAACATCCTAACCCTAATCGGGCTGAAATTGCTATTTTCAAGTATAGATCTTGTTGAGTTTTGGGTTGAAGGACCAAAAAGGGTTCAAGATCATTTGGGGGTTCACTCAAACGGGTTCACACTCGTTTAGTGACACCCCAAGACCCTTTTGAGGTCTAAGGTTAAGGAAATTTAATGGTTTGAGGGTTTAATTTCAATAGGTTGATGATTTGATAAAAATACTAATTTTAGACCTAATTGGAGTTCAACCCTAATCCAAACGAATTTGTTTTTGGTCAAACTGTGGGAAAACGGTCTCAATACCGTTTGGATGATGTCCAAATGATCTCAAGACCGTTTGGGCCAAGTTTGGGCCCAATTGGAGGTCAATTGATAGGTTCAACCTTGAATTGATTCACATTGTTGAATATTGATGACCATCCGATTTGAAACCCTAATTGAGATGGATTTAAACCTAATTAGCTTTCAATTGAGGGTTAAATTGGTGTCCAATTGTTTGAGGCTCAAACGGGTCCACACTCGTTTAGGCTCAAATGGGTTGACACTTGTTTAGGCTCAAACGGGTCCACACTCGTTTAGGCTCAAACGGGTCCACACTCGTTTAGGCTCAAATGGGATGACACTCGTTTAGGCTCAAACGGGTCCACACTCGTTTAGGATCAAATGGGTTGACACTCATTTAGGCTCAAACGGGTTCACACTCATTTAGGCTCAAACGGGTTCACACTCGTTTAGGCTCAAATGGGTTCACACTCGTTTAAGCTTAAATGGGGTTACACTCGTTTAAGCCTAAATGGGTCCATACTCGTTTAAGGCTCAAATGGGTTCAAGGTCGTTTGAGATTAAATGAGTTCAAGGTCGTTTGAGATTAAACGAGTTCAAGGTTGTTTAAAATTCAAACGGGTTGGAGGTTGAAGGTTGAAACCAATTGGAGACCTTCAAGGTTGTTTATACTTAATCACTTGAAGGTGTAAATGGTTCAATGACGATCTAATCTAAACCCTAATGGTAACTTAAGATATTAAGGGACTAAGTGACTAATGAATTGACCCATAATGATGATCAATTGGTAAATTACCAAAATTCCCTTGAGAGGTTCAATTGAGTGATACCTTGTTCTAATCAAATCCTAATCACTTGATAGTAGTGATTTGGTTTATGTTAATCAAAGTTGACTTGACCCAACCTAATCTAGGGTGGTGTAATCACCATCTACTAGTGAGAAGAGAGAGAAAGTACCATTTATGGTGAAAACTCAAGTAAAATACCTTCAATATACATGAATGTTCATGAATAGGGTATGATTCACTATGTGAAATCATGGAAACCCTAATTATGATAATTGATGAATCTTAATCTTATCTGAGGTCTTTAATGATGATGTTTCTCATACATGGTGATGTTATGAGATCAATTCACCATGAAATGTGAATAGTATACCCTAATTCTAGGGTAATGACATGATATGTGAATAGTAAACCCTAATTCAAGGGTGATGATATGAAATGTGATAAGTAAACCCTAATTGATGAGAATCAGGGAACTTAGCTCTTATGGCTAGAGTGAAGGAATAATTCTTGAATTAAATTGTTTACTTTTATCTGTTGAATTAATCATGCAGGTTCCTATATGAGAATGATCATATCCAGGTATGGATGATGATGCTACATTCATTGAAAGCATGTTGTTAGCTTTATGAATAGTAAAATATCATGATGCCTTTTCAATGGCATCTTTTGAAATTGATGGGTTGTGAGAGCCATAAATACCATCAAGGTCATGCTTTAGAGATGACTTGTGATGAGAGTATTGAGAAATGATATTTAATGTGAGTTAGGCTTGTTACATTTAGTATTCTCCCTTCATAGCTTCTATGCTAATGTTATTATTTGAGAACAATGTATGATGTTAAAAGAATACTGAATGTACCTAACTAATCAAGTGTAATCATACTATGTAGAGCCCTGATCATAGTACCATCATTGTCAGAGATCAAATGATGGTGAAACAGGTTTTCCTAAGGGAACTCCTGGATCACATACTTTTGAGTATGTGGGGTATATGGATGTGTAGAACCTTACATCCTAGTGTAGGTGCTGATGTAGATGTGTAATCCGTCAACCCTTCACTACAAACCCATACCTCATCAGTGGAAGGTAAACACGAAATCTCCTAATGACAAAGAGAGTACAGATACCGCATCAGTGGAAGGTAAACATGAAATCTCCTGATGACAAAGAGAGTACAGAACGCCACTGTAACTCTAAAATAGCGAAGGACCAGATTACCCTGGTGAGCTATAATAGCAGAGACACAAGATGTCCTGCAAGCAATCCTCTTACTGATTGATGAAGGTGAAGGTCATGAGAATCCGGCTCTTTCAATGACCTAGTATGATACCGAGGCAACTTAATAGTGATCGGTTGGAGTATGAGTGGTATACCTCATCTCTGCAGGGCATAATAATAATGTTTGAAAAACATAATCAACAACGTAGTATACCTGTTAGAGATAACTACGAGTTAATTGATTGATGTTACACTGTATAGTGCATATGCTCTTCATGTTTCCTATATGTTGAACTCTTTCTTATCACCAAAACTATTGTTGAATACTTTGAAAGCTTTTACTGCTTAAGTTATTCTTTGAATTACTATATAAATTTTCTTGTGGAGAGTTATAACTCCCGCTGGGACAATTATTTAAAAATTGTCTCACCCCGTAGACTTCAACTTTTTAGGTGGTCGTCGAAGACGAAGGAACCGGTCTACAAGTGACCAGTCCCAGCAGCAGCAGCACAAGGAGCAGCGGTAAATCTCAGGTGGAGATTCAGCCTGCTATGTGGTGTAGATAGAGTCAGTCCTATGTGTCCTCTGTACTCTCAGTTCTTGGAGTTGTTGGTCTGAGATTTTGTTATGATTCTTGATATTTTGAATCATGATGTGTATAATTACTCAAGAAGTAATTTGACATAGATGTAAATAGTTTATCTCCTTTTATGAAGGAAGTTTTATGGTTTCAATGCTTTATCTCAAAAAGTTTTAATTTCTGCTGATTTTTGGTATTCCGCTGCTAATCGAATCGCTTCCGCTAAGTTTAATTCGAGGTTTATGTGTTTATCTTGGGTTTTGGAGATCAGAGCCCACAAATTTTACCTCGCTTTCCTTCTTAATCAGATTTTGATTTAGTGGGTCAGCCAACAACTTTTCTCTAATATCCTTGCACTCCCTTTTAGTATCCTTCAATAGATTTGGAATATTAACCTCTTCTTTCGCCCATTTCTTGAGAGCCATCTTAGTGTTTTTCAACTTCATAGCAAACACATACATGGGATTGCCAGTAACCTGAATGTTCCAACTCTGCTTTACAACATCTACAAAACCTTTCCAATCCATCCAGTAATTTAGGAATCTGAAAGGTCTCCTTTTTTGCTTCTTCTCCGCAATCTGGACTGAGATAGGAGCATGATCACTAATATCAAAACCTTCTACTTTTACTTGAACATTTGGAAGAATTTTCAGCCATTCATCATTCACGAGCGCCCTGTCAAGTTTGTTTGCTATTATGTCCTTTGGCCATCTTTCATTATTCCAGGTGAATATGTCCCCCCCTACCATTGGTAGTTCAAACAGACATGCTTTGTCGATGGCCCGGTTGAAGGCATCCACATCAACACTAATAGCTAATCTCCTGCCTTTTTTCTCAGCCTGTAAACGTACTGTATTAAAATCACCCATAACCATCCATGGAAGTTGAACCTGCTTTGACAAAAAGACCATATCATCCCATAAATTTAGTCTCACCTTTCCGTCATTATGACCGTAAACATCTGTCAACCATATATGCAATCCTCCACTATTAACACAGTCCACTTTCACCTGCTGGTCTGACATCTGCACCAAAGAAACCTGCCAAACATTTGGCTTCCAAGCCACACATACTCTAGAAACCTGAGCACAATCAATGTTGGATAAATGCTCTCAACCTTGAGGAAAAAGATACTTGATACTATTTTGATTTATTACCTTTATCTTCATTTCTACCAAAGCAACCACTAAATGACCACTTCCAGCAATCCATTCTCTGATTTCTTTCTTCTTATTCCTATCACACCCTCCTTTTATATTCCAAAGAAGCATGGACATATCAGAGGTTTTTATTTGACCTGGTACGCCTAGAACTCCCCTTCCCTGCATTCTTGCCTTTCCCTATCTGTTCGTGTTGTTTTTTGCATTCTCCTCCTCAGCATCTGATTCAGACAATGCCTCAAAGCTATTAGTTATGTCAAGGATGACCCTCACCCCTTGGGTTCTAGGAATGCCCGTCTTCTTTACTCCTTTTCTCTGAGCACTGGACACAAATTCCCCCTCCTCTCGGTCTCCTTGACGAGGGGACTAGGACTACTTTCCTCCATTGTCACTGCTACTGCTCGACGCTATTTCCTTAATTTTACTCGTCGTCTGATGCCCATCACTTGCTACGTTCTCTTTCTCTTCCTGACGATTATCAGCCTTTGACGTCCCTAATGCAGCCGCAGCTGTGTCAACCTCCTTTGCCTTCCACATAGCCTTGCCCTTCTGTGCTTCCTTATTCTTCTCGGTCTGGCCACATTCAGTCATATTATGGCCAAAGGCACGGTAGTGCTCACACCTAGCCGATATGTGATCATACGTTACTGACACGGGAATAGGATCCCGTCCCTTGACGTTGAGCCAAACCGTCGTGGGTTTGGGGCTGTTGACCTTCAACTCGACGAGCACCCTCACATCCTCTCCTTCCAGTGAGCCATCATCAATGTGTAGCACACGTCCCACACCCACAACGATCGTCCCTACTGCCCGTCTCGTCCACTAGCTACCGAACGACTTGATCGTCGTCCAGGTTGGGATGGTGCTGAAGACGTCCTTCTTCAGTTCATCGCCGTAGGAGTAGTGCTTCGCCTCCACAAACTGATGGTCGAACCACTGAGGCCCCATTGCCAAAATTGCTTCCTGATCCACCATCGTCGAGAACCGGACCAAGAAGATCCCATTGTCGCTTGACAGCAACTCAAATGATCCCCTCGGCTTCCATGTTCGCTTGATCCAAGCAAGGAGATTGGGGTAGAATGACCGTTTTCCTAGGCTGTAGAGCATGATCGTGTACTCCCATATGTTACAGAGACGGTCAAACTCCTCAATGTCCAGGTCAACATGGACCTCTCCCTCCTCCTCTCTCAGCTGTGGGAATTCCAAGGTGTCTTTCATGGCAGCCGTTGGTTGCTTCAACACTTGACTCCATGCCACTACCTTCTGCGGGTCTCCTCTCCTAGACACGTTCAACGCTAATGGCCCGTCGTCCGCAATATCCCCCATCTGTCCGCTTGGTTTAGTCACAGATGACTCCTCTCTATCGCCCAATGCTTCATAAGCATGGGCAGTGTTGTTCGGTGGATTGCGAAATGGTTGTGGTGGAATTGCATGAGGGTGGACGCCATCAGTCGGGGTGGCTAGTAGCGTGGGCACCATTGCCCCAGGGTTCCGTCAATCGTCCTCCAATCACCCGGACGCACCCTAGGAGACGCGCCAGTATATATATATATACATATATATATATGTATATATATATATATATGTATATATGTATATATGTATGTATATATGTATATATATGTATATATATGTATGATGATTTTGGACTTATCTAAATATGAAATGCTTTTATGTGGGAACGAAGAATGATCAATTTCATCCTAGAGATGGTGTTAATCTTGAAGACTAGGTATGTGTAGTCCCTATTTGAAATTTAGGCATTGTTCAACTTTGATATACATATTTTTACAATGACGAACCTCTGGATATCCTTACTCCTTAAATGACATTCTATTCCCTTGTAGTGGCAGTCATTTAGAAATGTCCTTATATTTGTTTAAGCAAATTGCATATGGTTTGTAATTCCGTCCACCATATTATTTATCTTTATTGATGGACATGCGTCTTGTGTTCTATTATTGTTTGTTGTATTTGACTAAGATAAATAATATAGATGCTTATGCATAACCATTTATGCATGTATTTCACTCGGGGGTGCGTCATTCCACCTCTTACATATACATGTGCTTATATTTATGCCATGGGTACAGCTTTCCACCTATTGTACGAAGGCCAATGACTCACTAGTATCTTAGCCCTACCTTAGTTAGTTATAGTCTAAATTATCTACATGAAACTATTTATTATTGTGATATTGTATATTTTAAATGACAATACTATTTATAATTTTTATGGATCAAATATTCACATCGCTCATTCTTTTTTTTCAATTTTCATGTTTAAACCTTTTGAGATTAACTATGTGTTAGTACATGTCTCTTGAATGGGAACCCCAATCATCATCATCATCTAAGCCTCAATCCCAACTATGTTGGGATCGACTACATTAATCCTTCATTTCCATTCATATCTATCATGGGCCATATTCTGGTTGAGATGTATAGATTCAAAATCTCTCTTTATAAGAGTAACATCCCTGACCTGGGTTATGTTCTAACCCTAGGTGTTTTTCCTAATAAAGTTGATTAGATGTTTACTTTTATCTTTTGAAAGGTAATTTGGGCTTAAGAGGAACTTATATTTCAATTTCAGTCCACTAGTACATAACCGGCCTTTAGTGTTGGTTATTTAAGGCCTTTTGTGTCAGTTTTTAACTGACACCTGTGTGGGCACCGCTAAAAGCCCAACTGTTACACGTCGGTTCTCAAACCGACACCACAACCGACACTAAAGGCCGGTTATGTTCTCAAACCGACACCACAACCAAAAACGCGCCAGCAGGGTGGTATAGGCGTTAGTTATTAGCTTTGAAACTGACACCATATACCTTCGCGCCATAGAAAGGCAACCGTCTGGGGCACTATCGGCGTCAGTTTCTTAGTGTTAACAGACACCATCTCACCCACTGCCACGGCCGTGCTAGCTAGCACGACTGTGGTGTCTGGCCTCATTAGAGAAATCGACGTCGGTTATTGATAACTGACGCCACATCACATGCATTAGGCATCGTTTTTAATTATTTATCCGGCGATGTAACCATTTGTCATCGGTTTTATACAAATAACCGATGCCTATTTTATGTTTTTTTTTCTGTCAGTCTACAGACTTGCTGTGGCTGGTCGCAGGATGAGAAACCTGCAGTTTAGTTATGAACTGCAGGATTTACGACATCCATTGATATCAGCCAACAACAGGCCACAAACCTGCAAAATTAACAACATAAATTTTCACACATTTAGCAACCTGTAGTTCCATTCAATTTTCACACATGTAGAAACATTCATGTAGGAATTTGTAGTTCCATTCATTTTCACATTCACACATGTAGAAACATTTATATAGCAACCAACAGATTCATTCATTTTCACTCATACACTTGTATAAACATTTAGATACATGTAGAAACATTCACACATATTATAATTTAGAAATTCATTTACAAAATATCATTCTTTAGTCATTATTCTCTATCAACATCCCAATTATATGTTAAAACCCCCACTACTTGTATGGATGTTGCCCATTCTTCTCTTACTTCATTAATTCTCCCATTGTATAGGGAGCATGTACATTTGGTAAGGCCTTTCCTGTAGTGTGGTCAGTTTTACACACCAGCAAAGAGAATGATGTATATATATAATTAATGAGCTATAAATAAGATTGGTATATTTCATATTATCTAATGAGACTATATATAATACCTCAGGAATGGTATCAATGTCCACTGCGGCATATTTGATAATAATGTGCATAAATCACATCACATAGTATGCAGATGCCCATCCGTTGTCTTGTGTAGCACACTATAAATTGCAACATACACAATATTAAAAAATACAACTAATTAAGCACTGTTCACATAAATAATATATACATTGCAGTCAGGAACTTACTTCCACGCTCTTCCAAGTTATTTGCTGGTTCTTTTTTCCCGGGGACCTTTCCTCCAGCCTTTTTGAACTCATCTAAACCCTACATGTTAATGTAACACAGTACATTGCATAATTAAATAGTAATGTAATAATATATGTTAACAGATATGAAAATGAAATATTTCTCACTGGAATAATGCCATTTTCATTTTTTGTCCATATTTTGAATTCAATTTAGTCCCCTTAGGATCTAGATAATAGACAGTGAACGTCTCGGGGACAATAACTAGTAACTCCCAATGCATACCACTAGAGGTAAAAAGTTAAAAATTAATAACTCAAATCCACAATAAAAATGTAATTTTCTTAAGTCCAAATTATAATAAGAAAAGTAAACTTACTCCAAATTGAATGGAGCTATTATCAACGTCTTCTTATTTTGAGCAAAAGTTGTAAAAGCATCACAACATTATTGTTGAACTGACGGAGGGTCTTTAGCTACTAGACTAATCAAAGATGCAATAAAAAATCCTACATGTTCGAATGAAAAATCTGCACATATCTTGGCTAAGTAGCTGCAAAACATGTATTACGTAATTATTAATAAATAAGAAACCAGATCACCAGATCCTACACAAGGTATATGGATATATGAAGAAGATCTCACCTTATCCATAGCTCTATCACAGATGTATTCAGCCAATCATATCGAAACAACTCCAAAATATCTTGTATAAATAGATTGCTTTCGTATGATTGACCTGTAACATCCACATCTATAAAAATAGTTATAGGGCAATTTACATCATGTTCTCCTAACCATATTGCCATACCCCTACAATTAGGACCTAACGGGACAAGTAGGTCCTGTGGAACCCAACTTGGTAATGTAGGAGGTGGAGGTGGAGGCCTAGATGTTGTGGGTGTCTTCTTTTTAACCTATATATATATATATATATATATATATATATATATATATATATATATATATATATATATATATAATTTCAGATCAATTGACATCATATACACACAATAACAATTTAACGTAATGTAAATTTACCATACACTTTCAGTATAGAAGACATCCACTTTTGGCCACAATATCACTCTGCCTTCTGCCTCACCAAGCGTTTCACAATCTGGGTGGACATATGGCAATGGAAGATCCATCCAGTTGGGGAATATACGTAGTGGCCTCACACGAACCCAACCAGCTGGTAATGGAGACCCATGAAACATTTCCCCTGGTAGGGATGGGTAAGCTGACGCCTCTGCAATGACTTCTTGCTTTTTTAGACGACATGGCTTCAACCCCTAAAAATTTGTGTAAAGAATGTTATATACATATCATCTTGAAAACATACCATCTTGAACAGACTAGTTATTATGTCATATAAATACTTACAATGGATGTGCTAGGTGGTGGGTCTACATGATTCCTCCCAACCTCTGTAGTAGGAGTAGAGCGGGACGCCATAGGTACTGTCTGCTGAGTGGTAGTCTGAGATGACTGCCACTTGCTTAGTGCTTCTTCAAGTTTCCTATCAACTAGCTTATCTACCTATACATGGATAAAAGAAACATTAGTTTTTTATTATTGAATTCTCTTTTACAGTAACATTATAAAGAAATAATAGGTTACCTCTTCTTGTGAAAGTCCCGCTTTTGGGACATGTTTGCGCTGGGATGGCCCAAAGAGTGCTTTGATGCCCACACTAGCGCCTGCAGCCCTAACACGTCCAGGATGCTCTGGGTTACCCAGAGCAACTGTCAATTCATCCCTTGTACCCTCAGGGATGAACTTGCATTGTTTTCCTCAGCTCGTGCAGATCCCGCTAATCGCCAAAAAAAATTTGTAATTAAGTAAACACCATAAATACTTAATATTCGAACGATTGTTGTAAGAGTTGTATTTTACCAATTTTTGCAGCCGCCTCAGCAGTTGCGGGTTTCCTTATTTCTCCCTTCTTATTTTGCCTCCCAGCTATTCATACATCATGGCGAGGCATAGGTGTGCTACCTATAGTAGAGGACTCCTGAGTAGCAGCAGACTGAGTAGTAGCCTCAGACTGTAGTCTTTGGCAAATGACTGCATACCCCTTTGGACCCATTGTGTCGTCATGCACATTCAGTGCACGCCTTGCTTTCTGCGCCTCACTGAGGGCCTAGTTAGTATGCACATTAATGATTTGGTTAGTAACACTAAATGTTAATCTTGAATAGGTGAATACAACTTATATTAATTAAATTGGGGGTGACACCTAATACCTTGAATTCATCAGTTTGTCTTGAAGCAACAAATGCGTCCCATTCTACTGGGTCCAGGAAGTTCCACTGTTCTGTGGCTGTCTTCTTCCTCTTGTCACCTTTTTTTATTTATTCTCAGGTGAGATTTGTCCTATAGTTCCTTAGGACTCTCCCACAGTGTTGCATCACACATTTACGATGTAGCTTTTCATCCAATTCAAATATACTCTACAAAATAGAATTGCTATTAACTAGTATCCAAAAAATTAGTAATCTAACAAATAAAATTGCAAATTAATAATAACGCACGCATAAATCCTTCCATATTACGTCTTTCTTCTCCTTAGGAACTTTATACCAAGAATCTATCTTACAACCGCAATGGCTACTAGTAACATACCCAAGATATGAAACAAACGAATTGCGATTCACTCCAATTGCATTTCCTACCTTATAAAAATACACAACAAGTTTGGGTCCATTGCCCCTTTGTACTATTAACTTCTTCATCATAGTGATGCCCCTTCTCTTGTCAACTTTTTGGTGCTGCTCGTCAAGTGATGCCTCAAGTGCATCAGAGGGTACATTTGCATCATCAACCTAAAATTTGACAAAATAAACACACTTACAGGATATAACTAGAAATGGACATAGATATAAATATATGATATATATTTTTAAAACTTACATTGTGAGGCGGTGCATTGATGTCCTCACCCTCACAATAATCATCAGCACAGTCATCAGGAGAATGCTCAGCCATCTGGAAGTTCACATTCACATTGTAAAGTTCACATTGTAAAGTAATTCATATTGTAAAGCTAACATTTTAAAGTTCACATTCACATTGTAAGGTAATTAACATTGTAAAATTTACATTGTAAAGTTCACATTCACATTGTAAAGTAATTAATATTGTAAAGTTCACATTGTACAATAATTCACATTGTAAATCTAATAAACTGGTCAAGACCAAATATAAACTCTGGGGTGCAGCGATTGTGAATGGACATCCATGATCTATCAATTCTATGATAAAAGAGAAAACAAGTATATATTACAACAAGATTAGGGTCTAGGGTTAACATATTAGAGTTTTTGCATGGTTAAAACTTTAGGCCAACAAATACATGTGCTGTCATTCTTATATATAATAAATGTGTACCACCTATCCCATTATTGAACACCTACTCTCACTAGTAAGTGTATAATGTGTATTGGGTTTTCAAGAAAATTTCGGCAGCATTTCCCCTCTGTTCTCCAAGTACATATGTACTAAGAGAACAAATAAGGAAATGCTACCGAAATTTTCTTGAAAACCCAATACACATTATACACTTACATCCTAAGTGAGATTAGGTGTTCAAGAACAGTCCCAAACCGGGGATTATCCAAGATTTACTCCTAATGAGTAAATCTTGGATGGGTTTCTAGGCCAAAATATACATGTGTTGTCATTATATAGCATTTATTTCAACATTTCGAGTGTCCATGCATGTTCATCATCAAGATAAAGATTATACATAAATTAGTATGACCTAGGGATGGAGAGATTCATAATTGATTTCAAAATTTCAAACTAGCTCATGCATTATCATCAATCTACATAATACAATAGGGATTCATATAGATGATAGGGTGACACATCACTACAAAATCAGAGATTTAACATTAGGGTTTTAATATCTTACATAGATTGATCACAAGATTTCAGCAATATAATGAATTCAAGATTATGGTGAAATGTGTATTAGAGTTTTAATATCTTAATTCAACATGCATAAAAATTTATAGAATTAGGTCAATCATTAGTATTCAATTGCAAATGTATCTTCTTCTTCCTACTCCCTCCTTATCAAATGGATAAAACCACGGCCACGACCGTGTGTGCTGGCCACGGCCTAAACCCTAAACCCTAAGCCCGAGGGATGGAGAGATTCATAATCGATTTCAAAATTTCAAACTAGCTCATGCATTATCATCAATCTACATTATACAATAGGGATTCATATAGATGTTAGGGTGACACATCACTACAAAATTAGAGATTTAACATTAGGGTTTTAATATCTTACATAGATTGATTACAAGATTTCAGCAATATAGTTAATTCAAGATTATGGTGAAATCTGTATTAGGGTTTTAATATCTTAATTCAACATGCATCAAAATTTACAGAATTAGGTCAAGCATTAGTATTCAATTGCAAATGTATCGTCTTCTTCCTGCTTCCTCCTTACCAATTGGATAAAAGCAAGGCCACGACCGTGTGGGCTGGCCACAGCCATGTGGGCCAGCATGGCCGTGGCTAGCCCACACGGTTGTGGCCTTGCTTTAATCCATTTGGTAAGGAGAGGGAGGAGGAGGAAGAGGTGGAGGAAGAAGAAGGGAAGTGGCCTACCGTTGGTAGCAGTGTGGAGATGGAGGTGGCAGTGTGAAGAGAAGGGTGTCGAGCACACCAGCATCAGGAGAAGGGTGTCGAGCAGAGAAGGAGAGGCGCTGACCATCTGTAGAGAAGGAGAGCCAGGGGAGGAGTAGGACACTGCCGGCAAGGAGAGCAGCACCAACAACGGTGTCGGCGAGGAAAGCAGCAGCAGTAGAGGCACTAGTGGCAAGCATCAAACGCACCAGCAACAACGACAGCGACCAATAGGTTGAATGCGGGTGTGGTCGGGCAATTTTAGGCGAGTAGCAGGAGAGGAGCGATGAAATAGAAGAAAGGGGAAGACTCGGGTGATCGCGGGTCTATTAAGTTTGTAAGCAACATCGGTTCTCTACAAAAACCAACACCTAAAACATTAAGTGTCGGTTGATAGTAACAAACTGACGTCCAAATGGACATTCCTTTACCCTAATTGTTTTGGCGGGGACAACACGTGCACCCTTATAACATATGTTATGCTACGACAATCGACACCCATATTGGAACTTTTGGCGCAAATTTTATCTTCATTCAGTGTCGGTTATTAGGTAAAACACCGATGTTGTATCTGATACTTTGGCGCAATTATTTTTTGCTCAAAAAAATGGATTTCACGGGCTACTTTAGGCGTTAGTTTCTTTTCTTCAACCGACGATGAATGAAAAGAGATACTCGTGTCTGGATGGTCTTCAAATATAGATGTCGAATGTCCTTATTAACCAACGTTTAATGGGACCAGTGTCGGTGTTACTAACAAACTGAAACCTCTAAAAGCGACGTTGAACGTTGTTTCTGTAGTAGTGGTCCTTTTTTAATAATGTTGAAATATTGTTTTGTTAATTTTGGACTAAAGTGCAAATTACCCAAGTTGAGGGGCTAACTTGCAAATTGTATATGATAAAATGTTACTCTAATGTTGATACATCATAAGAGTGAGTATGACGTAGGGGTATGGTTTCCACAAGCTTGAGCATGAAGATAGAGCTTGTTGAGCAATCTTTATGCATTAAAACCTAGTTTTTGTGTAATGTACAATTTACCCAAAACCTAGGGTTCAATATGCAAAATACCACCTCTAGAAGGTCCCTCATGTTTCTTGACATCATATAGAGAGAAGAAAATGAGAAGGGCACCTCATTTGAATAATTTTGGAGGAGAGAGAATCTTGATATTAAAATAATCAAGATTTTAGCATAAATGGAACTTTAATTCAATTTAATGCAAAAGGAAAAATATTAATTGAGGAGCCCTTCAACCAAAAGTTGAGGGATGAGTTTGCAAAGTGTTGGACGAGCTTGTGCCTTTCTATGGCACAAAAAGATCTTGGTTGAGTGGAAAGCCCACTCAAATTAACATAATAAAAAGTATTATCCACTAAAAGTAAGATATTAGTATAATAAGGTTAAGGTGCTCAATTTCTTTTCCTTTAATTCTTGGATAATGAAGAGGTTTTGCAAGATAATGAAGGTGTCTTCGTGGCCAAGGAATTGAGGGGGGAAGTGGTGGAAATAATTTTGGATATAAAAGAAATTAATTCCATTTTCTCTTTGCTTGAAATCCCGTATACATATCTCTTTTCCTACCCACCTAAGGATCTTTTTCAGATTTCCGTTTTCCCTTGTTGCCTTTATCGACCATGAGAGAAAGCTCCGGAGCAGGAGAAGGATGAATCTAACCCGTTGGTAAGCTTTTGATCATCTTCCACCTTAGTTTCATGGGGGAAAACCCAAAATCAATGCTTGATTCTTTGTTTTCTTCACTCGATTTCCAATATGCCAACTCTTTCATCCAAAAATCTTGAGAAAGGACCTTGGATAGTTGCTAGAGATCATCCACCATTAGAGAACGTGGAGCTTGGAATCAGATTAGAAGGCAGGTTATATAACTTTAACCCCTAAACATTGATATTGCATTCAATTCTCTATAATTTGTTGTTCATTTTGTTCTAAATTGAGCTCCTTTGATTCATTGCTACAATTTCTATGAAAACGGCAGTAGTTCTTGGATGTACAAAGGAATATGATGATGACATCATCATGGACACTTTTCCCAAGAAAATGATAGGCCAAATGGTTTCAACATAAGTGCTCAAACAGTTTCACAAACCGTTTGGAAGTAAACGGTTTCAAACCGTTTGGGAGTGTTGACCATAGTTGACCATTTGGAGATTTGAAGATAATGATTATGATTAATGATCCATTAAACATAATTTATTAGTTTCAAAGGGTTCATTAATTGAAGGATCATCAATTACCAAACCCTAATCACTACTGATTTCTTAATTGTTTGACTTAGAACTTTCAATTGATTAATCCAAACGGTCTCAAGACCATTTGGAGATCACCCAAATGGTCTCAAGACCATTTGGAGGTCAACCAGGACCGTTTGGAGGTCTAGGGTTGGATATGGTTGGGTAATTGAAGATCCAATGATACCAAAGTGGAATACAATCAATAATCAATTTGATGATCAATCCAATGATCCAAACACTAATTGGATGTCATGGATTTTGATGATGAGATGGGCAAACGGTCTCAAGACCGTTTGGAGGTCATCCAAATGAACTCAAGACCGTTTGAGGTCATGTCATGTCCAATTTGGATGGTGGTCTAATGGTTTCAAAGTAACTAGTTTCCCAATGTCTAATATTGAAGGTTCATCGATTTCAACCCTAATTCAATTAGGTTCAAACCCTAATTGGTGATCAATTGGAGATTGAATCAATTGGAGGTTGATTCATTAAGCTCACTCGAAGCATGGTGCTTAAGTTCAATTGATGAATAATTGCATGGATTCAATTGATGGAGGAGTTCACCTTGGAAACCCTAAATTGATTAGAGAGATTGAGACCCTTTGTGGTCCATTCGATATTGAGGAGGTTTGGACCAAACGGTATCAAGACCATTTGAGTCCAAATGGTCTCAAGACCATTTGGGACCAAGCGATCCCAAACCGGTTGAGGTTCAAACGTTTTTAAAAATCTACTTTAGCAAATGGTTTCAAGTATCACTTTAGCAAACGGTTTCAAGTGCTAACTTTACCAAACAGTTTCAAACCATGTGACCAAGACCGTTTGGAGGTCTAAACGGTCTTAAACCGTTTGGAGGTTTTTCAAGCAAGATCTTTTGAGGTCTGATTGGTCAAGACCGTTTGGGGTCTAAGTGACCAAGATCATTTGGAAGATAATTAACCAAACCGTATGAACATTTAAAGTGTAACATCCCTGACCTGGGTTATAAACTAACCCTAGAAGTTTTGCCTAAATATGTAATTAAATACTTGTGAATACTCTCTGGCATGTAATTAAGTTCCTCAGGAACATATACTTTCAATTTTGCTCCTTTTAAACAAAGTTGTAGTATTGTTTTGTAATACAGGGACCTATGTGCAAATTACCCAATTAAGGGGTTTAACTTGCAAATTTCATAGGTTAAGATGTTCGTTCGATGATGGGACATCATATGAGTGAATATGATGAGGTATGATGGATTTCCCAAGCTTGGGCATCAAGATGCAGCTTGTGAGATGATCCATGTGCTTAAAAAACCCTAATTTTGGAGTAAAGTGTAATTTACCCAAAATGTGGGGTGCAACTTGTAAAATACACCATCTAGAATATCTTTTATGACTCTAGACATCATTTAGAGTAGAAATGATGAAAGGGGCGCTTCAATGTATAATCAGATAAGAAGAATGATTTTTGTGCATAAAAATTCACCTAGTATGAGTAAGGAGACCTTTCATGTATGTACCCTAGTTGAAAGTTGGTTTTCTTTACCCTTAGATATTGAGTTTTGATGATCCTTGCATAAGTTTTCATGGGCTTGGACGTGCCTTTGAAACAAGGAGGGACTTGGATGAGAATTCCATGTTTTAGAGGTCCTTATGATGGAAAATAGCCTAAACTATATAAGCTAAAACCCTTGCAAAACCAACTCAACGTATCCCTCATCCTCTTCATTTATCATCTTTCTCAAAATGACCAAGTCAAAGATCTGGAGCTCAGGGAAACTACCAACTAGTGCTAAGGTGAAAAAGAACCATCTTCTAGCTCGGATTCTTGGATGAATTCATCATATAAGGTTGGTTCTATGGTTAACTCACTTAGGTTCTTTATTCTAGCCGACCATCCCCATCTTTTCCTTGGAGAATCATCTTTGTCTGACTTGTGGAGCTCAAAACGCCATTAGAGGCTTGAATCTTGGAAGATTGGAGCTCTGGGAACAAGTTTGAGGCGGGTTTTATAACTCTAAACTCCTTGCTTTATTATGCATATCTATGTTCTTGCAATTTAAGCTTAGTTCTTCTTCTACCTTCCTTCTTCCTTGCACTTTTGTAAGCAAAACTGTGGAGTAACCGACCTGAACAGAGGTTGAATATGATGGGCATGAATTCCTAGGCAACTTTATCAAACGACCTTGGACCCTTTTGGTCCAAATGGTTGCAAACCGTTTGAAATCAAACGGTCTCAAACCGTTTGATCTCATGCGGTCTTGCAAGACCGTTTGGATCAAACGGTCTCAAGACCATTTGATAGGGTTGACCAAGGGACGACCATTTAAAGGTCTGTTGGTAACATATTGAATTTCATTCCTACAAAGAATCATGATCTAATTCCTAACCAATTGAGAGTTAAAGGCACTTCAATCCCCTAACCCTAATTGGGTTGAAATTGTTGTTTTCAAGTATAGATGTTGTTGAGTTTTGGGTTGAAGGACCCAAACGATCTCAAAACCATTTGGGGGTTCATCCAAAAGGTATTAAGACCGTTTGGTGACAACCCAAGACCGTTTGGAGGTCTAGGGTTGAGGTAATTTGATGGTTTGAGGGTCCAATTACAATAAGTTGATGAATTGATAAAAATGCTGATTTTAGACCTAATTAAGGTTCAACCCTTATCGAACCGACTTGGATTTTGATGAAACTTTGGGAAAACAGTCTCAAGACAGTTTGAAGGACATCCAAATGATCTCAAGACCGTTTGGGCCAAGTTTGGGCCCAATTGGAGGTCAATTGATGGGTTCAACCTCAATTTGATTCACATTGTTGAACATTGATGATTATCCGATTGAAAACCCTAATTGAGTTGGATTCAACCCTAATTGGCTTTCAATTGAGGGTCAATTTGGTGTCCAGTTGATTAAGGCTCATCCTAATAGACTCAATTTATAAGTAGTTGACATGGATTTGACCAATTGAAGGTCTCAACATAGATAACCATAATCGATTGTAACTTTTGATCCACTTTTGATGTCCAAACGATTTGAGCCCATTTGGACCAAACGGTCTCAAGACCGTTTGGATCCAAACGGTCTCAAGACCATTTGGGGCCAAACGGTCTCAAGACCATTTGGGCTCAAACGATCTCAAGGTCGTTTGGACCAATCGATCTCAAGATCGTTTAAGATCAAACGGTTTCAAACCACATAGCTTCAAACGGTTTGGAGGTCAACTTTTTCAAACAGTCATCACACCCATGCGGTCTTGGTGATCCATGAGGTCTTGAAGGTCAAACCATCCAAACAGTCAACGCCCCCAAACGGTCTCAAGACCGTTTGGAGGATGAAGGTTGAAACTGTTTGGAGGTTTTCAAGGTTGTTTATGTTCAATCAATTGAAGGTGTAATTGGTTCAATGATGGTCTAATCTAACCCTAATGGTAACCTAGGATATTAAGGGACTAAGTGACTAATGAATTGACCCATGATGGAGATCAATGGTGTAATTTACCAAAATGCCCTTGAAGAGTTCAAGTGAGTGATACCTTGTTTTAATCAAACCCTAATCACATGATAGTGGTGATTTGGCTTATGTTAAGCAATGAGGATTTGACCTAACCTAATCTAGAGTGGTGTAATCACCATCTATTAGTAAGAGGAGAGAGAAAGTACCTTTTATGGTGAAAACTCAAGTAAAGTACCTTCAATACATATGAATGTGCACGATTAGGGTATGATCCACCCATGTGAGATCATGGAAACCCTAATTATGATAATTGATGAATCTTAATCTTATCTGAGGGCTTTAATGATGATGTTTCTCATACATGATGATGATATGAGTTCTATTCACCATGAGGTGAATAATAAACCCTAATTCTAGGGTGATGGCATGTAATGTGAATAGTAAACCCTAAATTGATGAAAATCAGGGAACCTAACTCTTGTAAGAGTAGGAAGGTACAACTTCTTTGAAATGAATTGTTGCTATTTTCAGTTGAATTAACCATGCAGGTTCTTATATGAGGATGATCATATCCAGATATGGATTATGATGCTATATTCATTGAAAGCATGTTATAGCTTTATGAATAGTGAAATACCATGTTGCCTAGTAAGTGGCATCTGATGAGATTGTTAGGCTGTGAGAGCCATGAGTATCATCAAGGTCATGCTCAGTAGATGAATTGTGATGAGATGAATGAGAAATGATAATTGATGTGAGTTAGACCTGCTACATTTAGTATTCTACTTTCATAGCTGCTATGCTAGTGATTAATGTTTTAGAACATGTATGATGTTAAAAGAATACTGAAATGTACCTAACTAATCAAGTATAACCATACCATGTAGAGCCCTGATCATAGATCCATCATTGTCAGAAAGCAAAATGATGGAGAAATAGGTTTTCCTAAGGGAACTCCTGGATCACATACTTTTGAGTATGTGGGGGAATATGGATGTGTAAATGCTTACATCCTAGTGTAGGAATTGATGTAGATGTATCTTAATCCATCAACCCTTCACTATATGTTATGCTGCAACACAAATCTTTCGAGGAAATCCTTATACCGCATCGTTGAGAGATAAACAAGAAATATTTCGATGACGGAGAGAGTACAGAATGCCACTGTGACTCTAATAGCGAAGTACCAGATTACCCTGGTGAGCTATAGTAGTAGAGACACAAGATGTCCTACAAGTTATCCTCACTCTGACTGAGGAAGATGAGGTCATAAGAATCCAGCTCTTTTGATGACCTAGGTATGATACCGATGCGACTTAACAAGTGATCGGTTGGAGTATGAGCGGTTTACCTCATCTGCACAGGGCATAATGATGTTTGTAAAACGTAATCAACCACGTAGTATATCTGCTTAGGATGAACTACGAGATACTTGAATGATGTTACACTGCATAGTACATATGTTGTTCTTAATTCCTAATTGCTGTTGTTCTTCTTATTATCGATCTGCTGTTGGTTACTTTAAAAGCTTTAATTGCATATATTGTTCTGTGATTGCTATATAAAGCTTCTAGTGGAGAGTTATAACTCTCACTGGGATAATTATTTAAAATTGTCTCACCCCGTAGACTTCAACTTTTTAGGTGGTCGTCGAAGACGAAGGAACCAGCCTACAGGTGACCAAAACCAGCAGCAGCAACACTAGGAGCAGCAGTGAATCTCAGGTGGAGATACTGACTGCTGATTCATGTCGTTATATAGTCCTATGTCGTCTCTGTACTCTCAGGTCTTGGAGTTAGTGGTCTGAGGTTTTGGTTTTGAATTCTTGATATTTTTGTATCATGTTGTGTATAATTACTCAAGAAGTAATTCAACAGAGATGTAAACAGTTTATCTCCTTTTTATGAAAGAAGTTTTATGGTTTCAAGCTCTTATCTCAAAAAGTTTTAATTTCCCGTGATTTTTGTCTTCCGCTGTTAATCGAATGCTTCCGGTGAGTTTAAATCGTGTTTATATCATGGTTTGGAGATCGGATCGTCTCAATTTAGTGGTATCAGAGCTCTAGGTTCGCCGAGTCTACAGAGACATATGACTTAGGATGTCGAGTCTATCCTTAGTGTTTCTTCCTTATCTAATAGAATCTTCTGCTCCTTCGGAGAAGAAGATATATAAGGATGTCTGAGCCACATGAGGAGCACGTGGTGGAGAGTAGCGTTGGTGCACCTCGGGAAGGTGCAAGGGTTCCAGAGATAGAGCAACCCATACCTGAGCAACCCAGGGAGCCACCTCAGTTTGACCCAGTTGATATGGGTAACCCAGCTGTGCAAACGATGTTCGCGCAGTTTATGACTGCCATGACACATATCACCGACAGGATGCCTATGCATGCACCTAGGGCACCTGTCCAGCCGGAAGGACAAGGTATCGGGAAGATGTTCAAGCGACTTCATCGTGTCGGAGCTACCGAGTACTTTGGGACAGCCGACCCCGCAGATGCTGATATGTGGTTAACAGAGTTGGAGAAAGCTTTTAGAATCCTCAACATCCCTGAAGTTGAGAAGGTCAGACACGCTGTCTATCTTCTCAAAGGAAGCACTGGTCACTAGTGGACCATGGAAGAGCAGAAGAGACCTGGAATGGAGATCTCGTGGGAATACTTTCGGTGGGAATTTGTCCACATATATTTCCCAAAGACCTTCCTAGATGAGAAGATCTCTCAGTTTGAGAGGTTGAGGCAGGGCATGATGAACATTAGAGAGTATGAAGCTAAGTTCATGGAGTTGTTGCGGTTCTGTCCGCACATGGCTGCCACAGAAGAAGAAAGGATCAGAAGGTTTGAAAAGGGTTTGAATGCCGACATGACTACTCCTGTGTCTGCCTTAGAGAATAGGGAGAGGTTCTCTACCTTCGTTGAGTCAGTCCGAAGGATAGAGAGATTTGTGGTCGAGAAGAGGCAAACCCAGAAAAGATATCCGCAGTTCCAGGGTTCTTCATCTAGGGACTTTAAGAAGCCTAGATCCTCTGCACCTAACCCTCCACCACCTAGATCTAGTTCTCAGACTCAGTGGTCTCCAAGTAGAGGTAGAGGACGAGGTCAACCGCCTCAAGAGACTCACAACTCTGCATCAATGTCAGTTACTGGACCACCAAGACCACAACAACTGGAAAGAAGCTGCTACAATTGTGGTAAGGTGGGACATTTGATGAAGGACTGCCGGTCTAGGCCTGTCAGTGTGACACAGCCTCTGAGACAAAATCAACAGGGATCACAGAGAAGGCAATCTCAAGGAGCAGCTCGAGGACGTGGATGAGCGTCTCAAGCTGGATCATCAGCACCAACTCAACCATAGGTGACAGCGAGGTTCTATGCTATGAACCCACCAGATGCAGTGGTCAATCCACGGGTTGTGGTAGGTCAGATGGAACTTTTATATTCTGATATGTCTAAATCATGTGTAGTATCTATTTTGATCGACCCGGGTGTTACACACTCCTTTATCACTCGAAGAGTGATTCGCAACTGCAATATGACAGTCAGTCATAGGGCAGATAGTTTGTTGTTGGAGACTCCGTTGAGTGGGTCTGCTGTTTTGCAGGAGGTATGCTCTCCCTGCATCCTCTTCTTTTCTGATCATCGCATTCAAGTGGATCTTATACCACTTGATATGCAAGGATTTAATATAATCCTAGGGATGGATACCTTAGAAAGGTATAGAGTTGTTTTGGATTGTGAATCCAAGTTGGCTGTGTTTTCTGATGAAAGCAACACATGGATCTTTCAAGGAGAAAGAAAGATTCTGCCCACCTGTCTTGTGTCAGCTATGGTTGCTGATAAGATGATGAGGCAAGGATGTTATCCATTCTTGGCCCATGTGGTAGATACTACCATAGAGAGCCCCAACCCCGCTGAAGTTCCTGTAGTAAGGGAATTTGAGGACGTTTTTCCTAAAGAACTTCCCGGTATACCACCGTCTCGGGAGATTGATTTTGAAATCAATTTAGTCCCAGATACACAACCCATAGCCCAGACACCGTATAGGATGGCACCTGCCGAAATGGCAGAACTCAAGAAATAGCTTCAAGAGTTACTTGAGAAGGGTTTCATCCGACCGAGCACTTCACCTTGGGGTGCTCCTGTTTTGTTTGTTAAAAAGAAAGATGGATCAATGCGGTGTGCATTGATTACAAACAACTCAATAAAGTAACAATAAAGAATAAGTACCCTTTGCCGAGGATTGATGATCTTTTTGACCAGTTGCATGGTGCAACAGTCTTCTCAAAGATAGACTTGAGGTCTGGATATCATCAACTCCGCATTAAGGACAGTGACATATCCAAGTCTCCCTTTAGGACAAGATATGGTCACTATGAGTTCACAGTTATGTCATTTGGACTAACTAATGCACCAGCTACATTCACGGAACTCATGAATAGAGTCTTTCGACCTTTCCTTGATCAGTGTGTTGTCGTCTTGATAGATGACATTCTGATCTATAGTAAGGATGCTCAGCAGCATGAACAACATCTCCGACAGGCTCTAACTTTGCTAAGAGAACACAAGTTATACGCTAAGTTTAGCAAGTGTGAGTTCTGGTTGTCGGAGGTATCTTTTCTTGGACATGTAATATCTGCCTCAGGTATTCGTGTTGACCCTAAAAAGGTAGAATCTGTTCTACAGTGGGAACAACCAAAGACACCGACGGAGATTCGAAGTTTCTTGGGGTTAGCTGGATACTACCGAAGGTTTATTAAGAACTTCAGTTCTATAGCCTTACCCTTGACCAAGTTAACCCAGAAATATGTTCCTTTTGCCTGGAGTGATAAGTGTCAACAGTCTTTTCAGCTGTTGAAGGAGAGGTTGACAAGTGCACCTTTGCTAGTGCTACCTGAGCAAGTCAAAGGATATGTAGTTTTTTGTGATGCCTCCAAGAATGGACTTGGATGTGTGTTGATGCAGGATAAACAAGTGATTTCTTTTGCTTCCCGACAGCTTAAGAAACACGAGGAGAATTATCCGACACACGATCTGGAGTTAGCTGCTGTGGTTCATGCCTTGAAGATCTGGAGACATTATCTCTACAGAGAAACATTCCAGATTTTCACAGACCACAAGAATCTTAAGTATATCTTCTCTCAGCATGAGCTTAACATGAGGCAACATCGTTGGATGGAGTTAATCAAGGACTACGATTGTACAATTGATTACCATCCGAGAAAATCCAATGTGGTTGCAGATGCCTTGAGTAGGAAATCAGCAACATCAACCATGGATAGAGCACAACTAAGTTCCTTAGTATGCTCTAGGAGAGATATGCTTATCTCTTTGAGGCAAGACAATGTGCACTTGAGGGTGTCATTGTTAGCCAGTTTGTTAGCTGAGATGCATATTAAACCTACCCTAAGAGAGTAGATAAAGGAGGCACAACAAGTTGATGTTGCAGTTCAACAGATCAGGTCTGAGTTTGGTGATGAGAAGCGAGAAGGTTTTCATGATTCAGATGATCAAGTGGCATGCTATCATGGGAGGATGATAGTACCAGATGTGGATAACCTGAGGAAGTTAGTTCTGGAGGAAGCTCATTCTTCGATGTATGCCATGCATCCAGGGAGCACCAAGATGTATTCAAACTTAAAAGATATGTATTGGTGGCCTGGGATGAAGAAGGATGTGGCTGAGTTTGTTCTGAGGTGTCCTGTGTGTCAGCAAGTTAAGGCTGAACACCAGAAGCCTGCAGGAACAATGCAACCTTTACCCATACCACAGTGGAAGTGGGACCATGTGACCATGGACTTTGTTGTTGGCCTACCCAGGACAAGCAAAGGACATGATTCCATTTGGGTAGTTGTTGATAGGTTGACAAAGACAGTGCATTTCTTACCTGTCAAAACAACCTATTCTGCTGAAAGGTTATCACAGTTGTATGTTCAAGAGATAGTGTGGTTGCACGGAGTTCCTGTCACTATAGTTTCTTACAGAGGTCCCCAGTTTACAAGTCGTTTGTGGGAGCAATTACACAGAGCCTTAGGCACCAAGTTAAGGTTTAGTACAACCTTTCATCCAAAGACTGATGGACAGTCCGAAAGGACTATACAGACCTTGGAAGACTTGTTGAGAGCATGTGTTCTCCAGTTTACCGGGAGTTGGGATCTACACCTAAGTTTGATAGAGTTTGCCTATAACAATAACTATCAGCATAGTATTGATATGGCACCTTATGAAGCCTTGTATGGAAGACGTTGTAGATCACCCTTGTGTTGGAATGAGACTGGTGAACATCAGTTGTTAGGTCTTGATCTTATGCAGCAGACTACAGAGAAGATCAAAGTTATACAGCAACAACTTATGACTGCACAGGATAGGAAAAAGTCTTATGCCGACAGACGTCGTAGACCCTTAGAGTTCCAGGTTGGAGACAGAGTGTACCTCAAGGTCTCACCTTGGAAAGGAGTCCTTCGTTTTGGAAGGAAAGGGAAGTGATATGGTTTTTGAATGCACTAACAAATTCACTCAGAGTTTATATCCACGAGCTTTTACCAAAACCAAGTGCAACAATACCACCCGCAAGCGGACGGGTCTTATTGCAGTATAGTTGAGGATCGAACCCAAAGGACAACATTTTTAAGAATCCTTGTCAGTTGAATCTAGCTCAAGTAAAACTAATATTTAGAACAATAGTTTGATTTGGATTGTTTAAACTAAATGCAGGAAAGTAAAAGCTGAAGTAAAAGATGGGTTTGGATCAATAATATGGAATCGCTGGGATGGTGCCGGGTTTGACCACCGCTACACACACAAACATACTCTTTTGCAAACAATCCAGGCACAACATAACACTCCAAGTAGAGCTGTTGCAGAACCCCCCATACGGGCATCAGGTCTGCGTAAGCATCACCATAGGTATCAGATGTCTCGTCACCATCCGGATCACATGTCTTACGGCTCTGAAGATACAACATCCAACTAAGGTTGTGAACCCCCCATACGGGCGTCAGGCGCACAGAAGCGTCACCGAAGGCTAGATGGCTTGTCCCCTCGCAGATCACACACTTACGACCTCAAGGAATCCCATCGGAAGTTCTCGTCAAGGAGTCAACCGCGTCAACCGTTAAGCAAATAAGCGATTACAGTACGTGTAAACATTGACGAAAAGCATGAAGATACAAAATCCAACTAAGGCTGTGAACCCCCCATACGAGCGTCAGGCGCACAGAAGCGTCATCGAAGGCTAGATGGCTCTTCCCCTCGTGGATCATACACCTACGACCTCAAGGAATCCCATCAGAAGTTCTCGTCAAGGAGTCTAACATGCTAAACGACATTCATATCCATGCATTGAAGTTCTCGCAACATAGGGAGCACAAAGATGGAAACACGCACATAACCAACCTACAAGCTTAACGATAAACGACAAAATGAAGAGTTATATACATTGCCATGGAAAGTTCAACAAAAGAACATGGTTTGCATGGGCAGCGGGGCTAGTCCCCGCACCCCAGCGAAAGAGGACTACTCGCTCATGATGCGAGATACAAGAAGGATAGGAGAGAAAGATAGATCCGCCATGAGCTCGGTGCAGAGGGTGGACGTAGCCCGGTGAAGAAGATGCACTCCTTGCTCCGTCTTCTTTCTCTTCTTGGCCTCCTTGGACACAACACCAGCAGTAGGTGGAGTGGAACTTGATCGGGGTGGTGCTCTGGCAGCTTATCGGCGTCCGGATCCGATCCCTTCAAATGGGGACCCTGGGGGTCTATTTATAGGTTCATATCTGATCCCAAACGGTTTGGAGACCGTTTGGGCGCCAAACAGTCTTGAGACCGTTTGGGCGCCAAACGGTCTTGAGACCGTTTGGGCACCAAACGGTTAGCTTCGATCGGTCCTGGCCTTGGCGTGGTCGTGCGACTTTAGTTCTTCAATCGATCCTTGCGCTTGTGTCGAACGGTCTTGGGACCGCACGGGACCAAACGGTCTTGAGACTGCATGGGACCAAACGGTCTTGAGACCGCATGGGACCAAACGGTCTTGGGACCGTATGGGACCAAATGGTCTTGAGACCGCATGGGACCAGACGGTCTTGAGACCGCATGGGACCAAACGGTCTTGGGACCGCATGGGACCAAACGGTCTTGAGACCGCATGGGACCGTATGGGACCAAATGGTCTTGAGACCGCATGGGACCAAACGGTCTTGGGACCGTATGGGACCAAACGGTCTTGAGACCGCATGGGACCAAACGGTCTTGGGACCGCATGGGACCAAATAGTCTTGAGACCGCATGGCTTTCTTTGGCAACCGGTTTCGTCATTCGTTCTTCGTGTATTCCACCAAACGGTCTTGGGACTGCATGGACCCAAACGGTCTTGAGACCGCAAGGATCCAAACGGTCCTGAGATCGTATGCATGGAGTTGCTTGATTTTCCTGCATTAAATGAAAGATATTTAGTTAAAATCTTGATTATTGAATCAACTAAGTAGTTTTATGCATTGTGATTCATATTAGGGTGAAAAGATGTGGAATAGAGATGAAAATGTTCCAAAAAGGCAATTGAATTTCATGATGAATATGCACTTATCAAAACACCCCGAACTTAAATCGTTGCTCGTCCTCGAGTAACATAAAGTTTGAAACTGTTGCCTAATGAAATACTTTCGATCCGTGTGATTTCTTCATCTTCACATCACAAATGTTTTCTTTCTGCTCAGTATGAGTGAGTACCTTAACTTCCTGGGACCACTAAACACGTCTTTCCATAGCTTCGTTCCTGAGTTCGTTTCCCAACAACGCTTCCTCCCCACTTTTTCCAACACCAAGCATGTCGAAGAGTTTTGTAGGAGTTCTGAGATACCTGCAGAATCAACAAGTATGCTTCCGATCTGAAACTGGTGTAGTTCAGGATGGTGGGGGCATGTATTGTGCCCTTAGGTAGAAAAAGGAGTGAAAGGTGGTATGGAAAGAAGAAGTAAATCTCTCCTCTATTCGACTCGAGATTTTTATTTGTTTTGAAATTTCATTTATTGCATATTTTTTGTGTGCACTATGGCATATTTTATTGCAGATCTCTCCTCTATTCGACTCAAGATTGCATTCCTTTTTGTGTGCACTTTGGCATCTTTTGTTTGCAAATCTCTCCTCTATTCGACTCGAGATTGCATTTTTGGTGGTACGCCCCTATTTATTGGAAGGGGTATGGAAGAAGTGGATACGGGGGAAATGGCGTGCCACCCCGAACTTAGGGTTTAGCACAAGTTTGGCTATTTTGGTGGTATTGATGTATGGAGGGATACGAAGATGATAGAATAAGTGTAGAAGAGAGTTCAGATCAAAATGCAACTTGATTTACAATTCAAAACCGGGTTATTCTCTTTGTCATACTCTGCTCAAATAATGACTTGATGCGGATCCGGTGGGGATTCTGAGCCATTGTTCCACTAGTCAGTTAGGAAGCACGACATGTTTGATCCCTATTAGTTTGACAGATACTTATCATTTTGTAAAAAGTATTATGATTTTAGGAATCATAAGCTTCACAGGATGGTTTCAGGCAAAAGGCAAGTTTCAAGAGTCAGACCTCTTGAGGATTCGCTTCGAATAAGGAGGATGTTATGATTGAATATGCATAGCAAAAAAAGTTAGTTACATATTATCAACAAGTGTCAAAAATTCATCAAATATTTGTTCAAAATTTTGAAAATTTTATGATAGAGACAGATTGAGTAAAAAGGAGGGTGTGTATGTGGAAGTGGAATACGTACCACCCACCCTCCACCCCAAACTTAGAGATTTGCTCGTCCTCGAGCAAACCCTAAATTCAAGATGGAGGGGAAAGGTAACACCAGGTATGACTGCTGAGAATGATTTCGTTCTGGTCAGCGCCACTCCGATCTCGTGTTCTGTAAGGAAAACTATCTCGTAAGGCAAATTTTATTTAAGGAAAATTTAACTATAAGGTAGGAAACAAAATTTGGAAAGGAAAAGTAAAACAGATGTATTGATCGGGTTGCCTCCCGACAAGCGCCTTTGTTTTATGTCGTTGGCTTGAGAGAGTCCTTTAGCTTCATGGTGGGTCTTTTGAATTTGCCAGTTCTATCATTGTGTCAGTGCCAATGTCAATCAAGGTAAAATATCTCTTCAAGCGGTGGTCGTTTGTTATGAATTCCCATGTCGCTTCACTCCATAGAGAGAAAACACCATGTGGCGAGATGTTTTTGACGATGAAGGGTCCGGACCAGCGGGAACGGAGTTTTCTTGGGAATAGCCGTAATCTTGAGTTGAAAACCAGAACTTGATCTCCCACTTGTATGTCTTTTCTTTTCAGATGTCCATCGTGCCAGAGTTTCGTACGTTCTTTGTATATTCGTGCATTCTCATAAGCTGTCATTCTAAGTTCATCCAACTCGTTGAGTTGCAGAATCCTGGCTTGCCCTGCTTCTTTCATATCAAAATTCAATTGTTTAATTGCCCACCATGCCTTATGTTCTAATTCGACTGGCAGATGACAAGCTTTTCCATATATCTATCGAAAAGGAGTAGTCCCAAGGGGAGTTTTATAAGCTATACGATAAGCCCATAAGGCGTCGTTGATTTTTATCGACCAATCTTTTCGATTACGTCCAATGGTTTTCTCAAGGATAGCCTTTAGTTGTCGGTTAGAGACCTCTACCTGTCCACTGGTTTGTGGATGGTAAGGTGAAGCCACCTTGTGCGAGACACCATATTTTCTTAGAAGAGCTTCAAAGCTTCGTTCAATGAAGTGGGAGCCTCCGTCAGATATCACGGTTCGCGGTACTCCAAACCGTGGGAAGATGATATCTTTGAATAATTTGATGACTGGTTTTGAATCACTAGTGACGGTTGGTATAGCTTCAACCCATTTGGAGACGTAGTCTACCGCCACTAGGATGTATGAGAATCCATTAGAAGATGGGAATGGCCCCATATAGTCCACTCCCCAGACGTCGAATACCTCGACTTCTTGCCATAGATTTAGTGGCATCTCGTCTCTTTTGGTTATATTGCCAGATCTTTGACAGCTATCACAGGATAGGACAAAATTGTAAGAGTCCTTGGATAAAGTTGGCCAGAAAAATCCACATTGCAAAACCTTTAAGGCAGTCTTTTTGGAGCTCATATGTCCACCCACAGGTCCCGAGTGGCATTGTTCCAGAATAGATTGAGCTTCTTCTTTGGCGATACAACGTCTATACAGACTATCAGTGCAAAGTTTAAAAGCATATGGTTCATCCCAATGGTAATGCTTCCAATCGTGCATAAACTTCTTCAGAGTGTTCCCGGTGTACTGGGGATGGATGACTCCCGCAGCAAGGTAGTTTACGAAGTCAGAATACCATAGCACTACTTCTGAGACGCTCATGAGCTGATCATCCGGTAGGGAGTCATTTATCGGGATCCCTTCAGCATCCAGAGTGTGGATGCGACTGAGGTGATCTGCAACAACATTTTTCGTCCCCTTTTTATCTCTTATTTCCAGGTCAAATTCTTGTAGAAGGAGTATCCATCTGATCAGCCTTGGCTTAGCATCCTTCTTTGCCATAAGGTAACGGATAGCAGCATGGTCTGTGTAAACAATTACCTTCGAACCAGTAAGGTAGGATCTGAATTTATAGAAGGCATAGATGACTGCCAAAAGTTCCTTTTCAGTAGTAGCATAATTCCTTTGAGCTTCGTCGAGGGTTTTCGACGCATAATAGATCACATAATGTTTCTTCTCTATGCATTGTCCTAAGACCGCACCCACCGCGTAATCACTGGCATCACACTTAATTTCAAAGGGGTGGTCCCAATCGGGAGCTCTAATGATGGGGGTAGTGGTAAGGGCTTTCTTCAGCGTATCAAAACTTTTGACGCATTCTTCATTGAAATTGAAATCAGCATCTTTTAAAAGTAGATTGGTCATCGGCTTTGTTATCTTGGAAAAATCACGTATAAACCTTCTATAGAATCCAGCGTGACCAAGGAAAGCGCGAACTTCTTTTACATTTGTGGGAATTGCCAATTTAGATATGACTTCTATCTTGGCTTTATCAACTTCAATTCCTCTGTTGCTAACCCTGTGGCCCAAGACAATGCCTTCCTTTACCATAAAGTGGCATTTCTCCCAATTTAGCACCAGATGTGCTTCTTCACAATGTTTGAGGACAATGGAGAGATGCCTAAGACAAGAATCAAAGGAGTCCCCATATACAGAAAAATCATCCATGAAGACCTCCATAACTGTTTCAGTAAGCCCTGCAAAAATGTCAGTCATGCAATGTTGAAAAGTTGCGGGGGCATTACACAGACCAAATGGCATCCTTTTAAAAGCATATGTCCCGAAGGGACAGGTGAAAGTCATTTTTTCTTGATCATCTGGATGTATGGGAATCTGATAGAATCCAGAGTAACCGTCCAGGTAACAGAAATATTCTTGATGAGCCAATCTTTCTAAAACTTGATCAAGGAAGGGCATAGGAAAATGATCCTTTCGAGTGGCCTTGTTTAATTTTCTATAATCAATACACATCCACCACCCAGTGACTGTTCGAGTGGGGATGAGCTCATTTTTTCATTTCTTATAACGGTAGTCCCTCCTTTCTTGGGTACCACATGAACTGGGCTCACCCATGGTGAGTCCGATATCGGGTATATTATTCCAGCTGTAAGAAGTTTGATGATCTCGCGACGGACCACTTCCTTCATATTCGGGTTCAACTTTCGTTGATGCTCGATGGTTGGCTTATGGTCTTCCATCATGGGGATTTTGTGCATGCACAAGGCTTGACTGACCCCTGTGAGGTCACTCATCTTATAGCCTATGGCTTTCTTGCTCTCCCTTAATACCTCCAAAAGTTTCTCTTCTTGTTTGGTCGTTAGATCAGAGTTTATGATAACTGGACAAGCTTTGAGATCGTCTAAAAACATATACTTCAACCCTTCAGGTAGGGGCTTCATTTCAGGAGGTTCTGGTTTTTCACTGATTCCTTCTGGAGTTCCAGTAGTCTTTAATTCTTTGTAAATAGCTTCAGCATTTTCTTTAGCAGAGTTGGGAGATTCGATGCAATCCTTAGCTTGTTGGTCAATAGGTTCGTCATAAAAAAGGTCGTGTAGAGAAGTTTCTAAGGGATCACATGACTTGTGATATTCTTGAGTTAGTTGTGACATTTGCTCAACACAATCTATCAGATAGACTTCCTCCTGTATACTTGGTCTTCTCATACTTTCAAAAACTTTAAATTTGTGAGTCTCTTTGCCTAACCTTAGCAGTAAGGTTCCTGCTTCGACATCAATAAGGGCTCTTGCAGTTGCGAGGAATGGACGACCGAAGATAAGAGGGTATCTGGTGTCTTCTTTTATGTCCATGATGACAAAATCACATGGAACATATGCGTCCTTGCCTACCTTGACCGGGATGTGTTCAAGAATTCCTAACAGTCTTTTGATTGAATTGTCCGCAAGTTGAATGGTCATAGTTGTTGGAAGCAATTCTGCGAACCCTAATCTCTTGCATAAACTGAATGGCATAATAGAAATACTTGCACCAAGATCTGTCAGTCCCTTTTTGCATGATGAGTCACCAATGTGACATGAGATTCCAAAGGATCCTGGATCTTTCTGTTTCTTTGGCATCTTGCTAAGTATGATATCTGATGTGGTCGTAGCCAGTTTTACAGTTTCATACTCTTCAGTGATGTACTTCCTAGTGAGAAGCGATTTTAGATACTTGGTCCAGGCTGGTATCTCATTAAGAGCGTCTAAGAAGGGTATATCGACATGGAGCTTCTTCATAGCCTCTTTGAACTTGATGAATCTCGTATCAAGTTTCGTTTGCCTTAGGCGGGATGGGAAGGGTATACGAGGCTTATACACAGGAATATCCGTCTCTGGTGTTTCATTTTCTTCATCAATAGATTTTTCAGGCACTTCTTTGTCAGCCTTATCTTCCATTGGTTGCGATTCTGGTGTTGTTGAATTCTGGACTGTCTTAGGTTCTTCTTCGTCAGCAATAACTACAGGTGTCTTTACTGGGGGATTCGAATAATCTTTCCCCGATCTGGTGTTGACGACTTTCAACTGTTCAGGATGTTTCAGATTGTTTTCAGGTTGACCGGCAAAGGCTCCAGCTGGTGGCTTTATGCTAGCAGCAAATTGAGCTAGGTGCATTTCAATAGCTTTCTGTTGGGCTTGTTGATTGGCTATCATCATTTGCTGTGTTTGCAACAACTTTTCAATGGTTGACAGCTTTTCATCAGAAGAGATGGGTCCTGTTTGACCTTGCTGTTGGTTCAAGTTCTGATAGTGAGAGTTGTTCTGATAATTATTGTAGTTCCTATTCTGAAAGTTTCCCTTGAAGTTTCCTTGATTCCCAAAGTTTTGTTGTTGGTTAAACTGGAATCCTGATGGGCTTCTTGGTTGATTGTTGGGTCCAAATTGATGCGGGTTCATAGCTCCTGAAGGGTTTCCATATTGAAATCCTGGGTGATTCCTATTTTGACTCGGATTGTAATAGTTCTGCCCAGGGATGGTATTGATAGCATTTAGATTTTCCATTTGGCAACCGTCTCCTTGTCCACAAGCATTGCTTAGAACAACATCGTAGAGAACATTGCATGACAGTGTGGAATGATCAGTTCCCTTGCATGCTTCACAAAACAAAGAAGTCGATTTGACCTGCTCTGGTTGCCTAGTGGGAGAATGTCCTCTTCCAATCGCAGCAAGGGATGATTCTATGTGATCTTGCTTTGCAACTAAGACCTGTAAAGTTTCAGCTATAGATTTGTATTCTGGGATAGCTTCAGCCATGGCTACCTTTAAGACTCCTTTACCAACCGATCTGCCCCAATTGGCTTGATTTTCTGCTCCCAGGGTGACTACTCTCCATGCGCTGTCATAACTTTGCCGCATGAAGTTCCCTCCAGATGAGGAGTCAAGGAACATCTTTACGTCATCCTCCACACCCCTGTAGAATATCTCTATCAGCTGGTTCTTAGGAATTCCATGGTGTGGGCATTTGCGTAGGAGCTCCTTGTACCTATCCCAAGCTTCGGCAAGGGTTTCTCCTGGGACTGGAGTGAAATTTGTGATTCGTCCCCTGATTTCATATGTAAGAGATGGGGGTAGAACTTTTCCAGAAAAGCATTTTGGAGCTGCTCCCAGGTGGTGATGGGTACTTCACTCTGTAGTGAATTGTACCAACTAATGGCTCTATCAGCAAGAGATTACTTGAAAAGACGGAGTCAAATGGCATCATCGGAGACCCCATTTTGCTTTGTCATGGCGCACAAGTCCATGAATCTTAGAAGATGACCTTGGTTGTCTTCAGCTTGTTTGCCGTAGAAGGGGTTGTTTTGAAGCAAAGTTATCCAATGTGCTCTAATCTCAAAGTTGGCAGCTTCGATGGGAGGAGGCTGCACCGGGTGATAGACATTTGCAGCCCTTGGGATAGAGAATTCTCTAAGATCTTTCTGAAGTTCTCCTGCTTGCGCTGCTGCCTGTGCTGCTAAGATCTCCTGTTGAACCGCAACTCTAGCTTCTTGCATGAGCCTCTCTCTCTGTGCATTGATGGCTTGAGCCACTCTTCGGGCTACTTCTTCTTTTTGCGCCATCCTTGCTTGATTTTCCCAAATATGTCGATGGAAGGTTCTATCTATTTCGGGATCAAAGCTCGTTGTGAGTCCGGGACTATCCGAACGGTGCATGCACTAAACGTTGAAGAGCACCTGAAATTGGAAAAGATTCGAAAGTGAGATCCATAGAGTAGAATAACAGTCAAGTAGATGAGCGATAGTTTCAAAAGAAAAACAAAATCCTAGATTAGTCTTAGAAGAACTAGAATTGACTGACTGATTCCGTTGTCCCCGACAACGGTGCCAGAATTTGATATGGTTTTTTAATGCACTAACAAATTCACTCAGAGTTTATATCCCCGAGCTTTTACCAAAACCAAGTGCAACAATACCACCCGCAAGCGGACGGGTCTTATCGCAATATAGTTGAGGATCAAACCCAAAGGACAACCTTTTTAAGAATCCTTGTCAGTTGAATCTAGCTCAAGTAAAACTAATATTTAGAACAATAGTTTGATTTGGATTGTTTAAACTAAATGCAGGAAAGTAAAAGCTGAATTAAAAGATGGGTTTGGATCAATAATATGGAATCGCTGGGATGGTACCGGGTTTGACCGCCGCTACACACACAAACATACTCTTTTGCAAACAATCCAGGCACAATAAAACACTCCAAGTAGAGCTACTGCAGAACCCCCCATACGGGTGTCAGGTCCGCGTAAGCATCACCATAGGTATCAGATGTCTCGTCACCATCCGGATCACATGTCTTACGGCTCTGACGATACAACATCCAACTAAGGTTGTGAACCCCCCATACGGGCGTCAGGCGCATAGAAGCATCACCGAAGGCTAGATGGCTCGTCCCCTCGCGGATCACCCACTTACGACCTCAAGGAATCCCATCGGAAGTTCTCGTCAAGGAGTCAACCGCGTCAACCGTTAAGCAAATAAGCGATTACAGTACGTGTAAACATCGACGAAAAGCATGAAGATACAAAATCCAACTAAGGTTGTGAACCCCCCATACGGGCGTCAGGCGCACAGAAGCGTCACCGAAGGCTAGATGGCTCGTCCCCTTGCGGATCATACACCTACGACCTCAAGGAATCCCATCGGAAGTTCTCGTCAAGGAGTCTAACATGCTAAATGAAATTCATACCCACGCATTGAAGTTCTCGCAACATAGGGAGCACAAAGATGGAAACACGCACATAACCAACCTACAAGCTTAACGATAAACGACAAAATGAAGAGTTATATACATTGCCATGGAAAGTTTAACAAAAGAACATGGTTTGCATGGGCAGCGGGGCTAGTCCCCGCACCCCAGCAAAAGAGGACTACTCGCTCATGATGCGAGATACAAGAAGGATAGAAGAGAAAGATAGATCCGCCATGAGCTCGGTGCAGAGGGTGGACGCAGCCCGGTGAAGAAGATGCGCTCCTTGCTCCGTCTTCTTTCTCTTCTTGGCCTCGTTGGACGCAACACCAGCAGTAGGTGGAGTGGAACTTGATCGGGGTGGTGCTCTGGCAGCCTATCAGCGTCCGGATCTGATCCCTTCAAATGGGGACCCTGGGGGTCTATTTATAGGTTCAGATCTGATCCCAAACGGTTTGGAGACCGTTTGGGCGCCAAACGGTCTTGAGACTGTTTGGGCACCAAACGGTTTGGAGACCGTTTGGGCACCAAACGGTTTGCTTCGATCGGTATTGGCCTTGGCGTGGTCATGCGGCTTTAGTTCTTCAATCGATCCTTGCGCTTGTGTCGAACGGTCTTGGGACCATACGGGACCAAACGGTCTTGAGACCGCATGGGACCAAACGGTCTTGAGACCGCATGGGACCAAACGGTCTTGGGACCATATGGGACCAAACGGTCTTGGGACCGTATGGGACCAAACGGTCTTGGGACCGCCTGGGACCAAACGGTCTTGGGACCGCCTGGGACCAAACGGTCATGAGACCGCATGGGACCAAACGGTCTTGGGACCGCATGGGACCAAACGGTCTTGGGACCGCATGGGACCAAACGGTCTTGAGACCGCATGGCTTTCTTTGGCAACTGGTTTCGTCATTCGTTCTTCGTGTATTCCGCCAAACGGTCTTGGGACCGCGTGGACCCAAACGGTCTTGAGACCGCAAGGATCCAAACGGTCTTGAGACCGTATGCATGGAGTTGCTTGATTTTCCTGCATTAAATGAAAGATATTTAGTTAAAATCTTGATTATTGAATCAACTAAGTAGTTTTGTGCATTGTGATTCATATTAGGGTGAAAAGATGTGGAATAGAGATGAAAATGTTCCAAAAAGGCAATTGAATTTCATGATGAATATGCACTTATCAGGAAGTTAGCTCCTAGATTTATGGGGCCTTATCCAATTGTTGAACGAGTTGGAAAGGTAGCCTATAGACTAGAGTTACCTCCAGAATTGCAGAAATTACACCCTGTGTTTCACATTTCTATGCTGAGGAAATGTCACCCAGACACCGAGTCAGTTCTACAACCTATGGAACTAGAATTGAATGAAGATATAACTTATGAGGAGGGACCAGTGTCAATCCTTGATAACAGAATTAAAAAGCTAAAGAAGAAAGATATAAGCCTTGTGAAAGTCCTCTGGAACCACCGTGGTGTCGAAGAAGCCACTTGGGAACTAGAGGATGAGATGAGAAGGAAATACCCTGCTCTTTTCTCCTAATACGTTTTATCAATTTTGGGGACGAAATCCTTGTGAAGGGGTGGATGATTTGTAACATCCCTGACCTGGGTTATAAACTAACCCTAGAAGTTTTGCCTAAATATGTAATTAAATACTTTTGAATACTCTCTGGCATGTAATTAAGTTCCTCAGCAACATATACTTTCAATTTTGCCCCTTTTAAACAAAGTTGTAGTATTGTTTTGTAATACAAGGACCTATGTGCAAATTACCCAGTTAAGGGGTTTAACTTGCAAATTTCACAGGTTAAGATGTTCTTTCGATGATGAGACATCATATAAGTGAATATGATGAGGTATGATGGATTTCCCAAGCTTGGGCATCAAGATGCAGCTTGTGGGATGATCCTTGTGCTTAAAAAACCCTAATTTTGGAGTAAAGTGTAATTTACCCAAAATGTGGGATGCAAATTGTAAAATACACCATCTAGAATATCTTTTATGACTCTTGAAATCATTTAGAGTAAAAATGATGAAAGGGGCGCTTCAATGTATAATCATATAAAAAGCATGATTTTTGTGCATAAAAATTCACCTAGTATGAGTAAGGAGACCTTTCATGTATGTACCCTAGTTGAAAGTTCGTTTTCTTTACCCTTAGATCTTGAGTTTTGATGAGCTTTGAATAAGTTTTGATGGTCTTGGACGTGCCTTTGAAACAAGGAGGGACTTGGATGAGAATTCCATGTTTTAGAGGTCCTTATGATGGAAAATAGCCTAAACTATATAAGCTAAAACCCTTGCAAAACCAACTCAACATATCCCTCATCCTCTTCATTTCTCATCTTTCTCAAAATGACCAAGGCAAAGCTCTGGAGCTCAGGGAAATGACCAACTAGTGCTAAGGTGAGAAAGAACCATCTTCTAGCTCAGATTCTTGGATGAATTCATCATATAAGGTTGGTTCTATGGTTAACTCACTTAGGTTCTTTGTTCTAGCCGACCATCCCCATCTTTTCCTTGGAGAATCATCTTTGGCCGACTTGTGGAGCTCAAGACACCATTAGAGGATTGAAACTTGGAAGCTTGGAGCTCTAGGAACAAGTTTGAGGTGGGTTTTATAACTCTAAACTCCTTGCTTTATTATGCATATCTATGTTCTTGCAATTTAAGCTTAGTTCTTCTTCCACCTTCCTTCTTCCTTGCACTTTTGCAAGCAAAACCGTGGAGTAACCGACCTGAACAGAGGTTGAAGATGATGGGCGTGAATTCCTAGGCAACTTTATCAAATGACCTTGGACCCTTTTGGTCCAAACGGTTGCAAACCGTTTGAAATCAAACGGTCTCAAACCGTTTGATCTCATGCGGTCTTGCAAGACCGTTTGGTTCAAACGGTCTCAAGACCATTTGATAGGGTTGACCAAGGGATGACCGTTTAAAGGTATGTTGGTAACATATTGAATTTATTTCCTACAAAGAATCATGATCTAATTCCTAACCAATTGAGAGTTTAAGGCACTTCAATCCCCTAACCCTAATCGGGTTGAAATTGCTGTTTTCATGTATAGATCTTGTTGAGTTTTGGGTTGAAGGACCCAAACGGTCTCAAGACCGTTTGGGGGTGCATCCAAACGGTCTTAAGACCGTTTGGTGACAACCCAAGACCGTTTGGAGGTCTAGGGTTGAGGTAATTGGATGGTTTGAGGGTCCAATTACAATAAGTTGATGAATTGATAAAAATGCTGATTTTAGACCTAATTAAGGTTCAACCCTAATCCAACCGACTTGGATTTTGATGAAACTTTGGGTAAACGGTATGAAGACCGTTTGGAGGACATAAAAATGATCTCAATACCGTTTGGGCCAAGTTTGGTCCCAATTGAAGGTCAATTGATGGGTTTAACCTCGATTTGATTCACATTGTTGAACATTGATGATTATCCGATTGAAAACCCTAATTGAGTTGGATTCAACCCTAATTGGCTTTCAATTGAGGGTCAATTTGGTGTCCAATTGATTAAGGCTCATCCTAATAGACTCAATTTATAAGTGGTTAACATGGATTTGACCAATTGAAGGTCTCAACATAGATAACCATAATCGATTGTAACTTTTGATGTCCAAACGGTCTTGAGACTGTTACAGTTTGAGCCCATTTGGACCAAACGGTCTCAAGACCGTTTGGATCCAAATGGTATCAAGACCGTTTGAGGTCAAACGGTCTCAAGACCATTTGGGGCCAAATGGTCTCAAGACCGTTTGGGCTCAAATGATCTCAAGGTCGTTCGGACCAATAGATCTCAAGATCGTTTAAGATCAAACGGTTTCAAACCGCATAGCTTCAAACGGTTTGGAGGTCAACTTTTTCAAATGGTTTTCACACCCATGCAGTCTTGGTGATCCATGCGGTCTTGTAGGTCAAATCATCCAAATGGTCAACACCCCCAAACGGTCTCAAGACCGTTTGGAGGATGAAGGTTGAAACCGTTTGGAGGTTTTCAAGGTTGTTTATGTTCAATCAATTGAAGGTGTAATTGGTTCAATGATGGTCTAATCTAACCCTAATGGTAACCTAGGATATTAAGGGACTAAGTGACTAATGAATTGACCCATGATGGAGATCAATGGTGTAATTTACCAAAATGCCCTTGAAGGGTTCAAGTGAGTGATACCTTGTTTTAATCAAACCCTAATCACATGATAGTGGTGATTTGGCTTATGTTAGTCAATGAGGATTTGACCTAACCTAATCTAGAGTGGTGTAATCACCATCTATTAGTAAGAGGAGAGAGCAAGTACCTTTTATGGTGAAAACTCAAGTAAAGTACCTTCAATACATATGACTGTGCACGATTAGGGTATGATCCACCCATGTGAGATCATGGAAACCCTAATTATGATAATTGATGAATCTTAATCTTATCTGAGGGCTTTAATGATGATGTTTCTCATACATGATGATGATATGAGTTATATTCACCATGAGGTGAATAATAAACCCTAATTCTAGGGTGATGACATGTAATGTGAATAACAAACCCTAAATTGATGAAAATCAGGGAACCTAACTCTTGTAAGAGTAGGAAGGTACAACTTCTTTGAAATGAATTGTTACTGTTTTCAGTTGAATTAACCATGCAGGTTCTTATATGAGGATGATCATATCTAGGTATGGATTATGATACTATATTCATTGAAAGCATGTTATAGCTTTATGAATAGTGAAAAACCATGTTGCCTAGTAAGTGGCATCTAATGAGATTGTTAGGCTGTGAGAGCCATGAGTATCATCAAGGTCATTCTTAGTAGATGACTTGTGATGAGATGAATGAGAAATGATAATTGATGTGAGTTAGACCTGTTACATTTAGTATTCTACTTTCATAGCTGCTATGCTAATGATTAATGTTTGAGAACATGTATGATGTTAAAAGAATACTGAAATGTGGAGATCGGATCGTCTCATAAAGTGGTTAAAGGTCAATTGTTTAAATTGAACAATTGCATGATGTAAACCAAGGATGATTATAATGATTGCACCCTTAATGAGATAGGGTGATTAGTAACCTTTGAATAATCAATCTTTAATGATCATGGAAGTAATGACATAATTCATTGTGTCAATTATTGTTTCAAGATGAGTTGACTTAGTCTAATCAAATCTAAAGTAAGTATCATCTTATAGAGGATGAGAGAGAGAATTTCCTACATGAATGATAATCATGTAGTGGTTAAGTCTCAACACTTTCAACATGGATGAATGTCTAATTAGGGTATGATCCTTGATAGTGAGATCATGAAACCCTAATTATGAAGGTTAATGAATCCTAACCCTATTCGAGGGCAATGATAGTTAAAACCCTAATCCATGATGATGGTATGATCCTAATTTAGGGAAATGATATGAGAAACCCTAATTCAGGGTATCTTGATGATTAACCCTATTTAGTGAACCCTATTTGTGTGTTATTGAATATAAACCTAAACTAGGGTGATGTAATGTGAATAGTAAACCCTAATCTAGGGTGAAGTAATGTGAATAGTAAATTCTAAACTAGGGTGATGTAATGTGAATAGTAAACCCTAATCTAGGGTGAAGTAATGTGAATAGTAAACCCTAAATTAGGGTGATGTAATGTGAATAGTAAACCCTAATTGTGGGTGATTGAATAGTAAACCTTAATTCTATATAAAGTGAAGGTGTAAGTGACACCCTAATTCTGGGTTATACTATATAGCATGAAACTCTAAGGTTGGACAATGAAATGATGAGTCATTAGTCCTAATTGAACTAAGGGGACGAATAACCCTAATTGAAATGAAAAGGAAAACCCTAACCCTGGTAAGGGCATAGTGGTGTAACCCTTGAATAGTGATGTTATAATTGTTTTGCATTGTGCTGATTGGTGATTGATATAATTGCTATCATGTGCACTAACTATGCAGGTTTCATGAGATGGTGAACATAACCAGTTATGAGCTATGATGCTTTAATATTGAATTTGCCTTATGGGCCTTGCGGGGCCATAACATGATGTATTGCCTAGTGAAAGGTAACAAAAAAATAGTTCTGGCTTTAACAGCCATGTGAAATACCTACACTGCAATTATCATGTTTATAATGATTGGTTAACCTAAAGGCATTAAGTTACCTAATAAATTGGTAATAAGTGTTTGATGTCTTGAGGGTTTTGAACACCTATGTTTTATAATCATGATGATAAGATGATAAGGGATGAGATTACCCTGATGTGGTAAGGGATTGATATCCCAATGTTTAGCAAAGCTTTGAAAAGAACTTGATAGAAATAGTATTCATTCTTTATAGAAAATGTCAAATGATTTATGTCTGAGAACATGTTTGATATTAAAAGAATACTATAATGTACTTAATTAATAAAGTGAAATAGTATCATGTAGAGCCCTAACCATAGATCCATCATCGTCAGTAGTTTGGTGATGGTGAAATAGGTTTTCCTAAGGGAGCTCCTAGAGAGCATACTTTTGAGTATGTGGGGGTTACGGGTGAGAATATCGTTACGCCCTAATGGAGGAATTGATGTGTGATAAACATTAAATCTCTCAATCATTCATTATATATATATATATATATATATATATATATATATATATATATATATATATATATATATATATATGCCAGGATGGATGTATCACTAATCTCCCGATGAGGATGTTAATGCTGAATCGATGTGAGATAAACATGAAATCTCTCGATTGCAAAGGGAGTACAACATGCCAATGTAACTCTAATAGTGAGGTTTCCAGTATACCCTGGAAAGCTATTTAGCAGAGACACGAGATGTCCTGCATGTTAGTGTAACATCCCTCACCTGGGTTATGAGCTAACACTAGGTGTTTTGCCTAATTATGAAATTAGATGTTTGTAATTATCCTTTAGTATGTAATTAAAAGCTCCTATGGAACATATGTTTCCGTTTTTGTTCCCTATGAACAATGTTGTAGTATTGTTTTGCAATATAGGGACCTATGTGCAATTTACCCAATCAGAGGGGTTAACTTGCAAATTTCACATTTTTGTATGTTCCTTTAATGTTGAGACAACATATGAATGAATATGATGAAGTATAATGGATTTCCCAAGCTTGGGCATCAAGATGCAGCTTGTGGAATGATCCTTGTGTTTAAAACCCTAATTTTGGAGTAAAGTGCAATTTACCCAAAATGTGGGGTACAACTTGTAAAATACACCTTCTAGAATATATTTTATGACCCTTGACATCATTTAGAGTATAAATGATGAAAGGGGCGCTTCAATGAAATAATCAGATAAGAAGAATGATCTTTGTGCATAAAATTCACTTAGTATGAGAATGGAGATCCTTCATATATGTACCCTAGTTGAAAGTTGGTTTTCTTTACCCTTAGATCTTGAGTTTTGTTGAGCTTTGCTTAAGTTTAGATGGATTGGACGTTCCTTAGAAAGAAGGAGGGACTTGGATGAGAATTCCATGTTCTAGAGGTCCTTAAGGTGGAAAATAGCCTAAAGTATATAAGCCTTCACCCTTGCAAACCAAGTGAACGGATCACTTATCCTCTTCACTTCTCATCTTTCTCAAATGGATAAGGCAAAGATCTGGAGCTCAGGGAGACGACCAACTAGTACTAAGGTGAGTAGGAACTATCTTCTATCCCGGATTCTTGGATGAATTCATCATATAAGGTTGGTTCTATGGTTAATTTACTTAGGTTCTTTGTTCTAGCCGACCATCCCCATCTTTTCCTTGAAAAATCACCCTTGGCCGACTTGTGGAGCTCAAGACGCCATTAAATTCTTGAAGCTTGGAAGCTTGGAGCTCTAGGAACAACGTTTGAGGCGGGTTTTATAACTCTAAACTCCTTGGTTTATTATGCATATGCATGTTCATGCAATTTAAGCTTAGTTCTTCTTCTACCTCCCTTCTTCCTTGCACTTTTGCGAGAAAATCGTGGAGTAACCGAACTGAAAAGAGGTTGAATATGATGGGAGTGAATTCCTAGGCAACTTTATCAAATGACCTTGGACCCTTTTGGTCCAAACGGTTGCAAACCGTTTGAAATCAAACAGTCTCAAACCGTTTGATCTCATGCGGTCTTGCAAGACCATTTGAATCAAAACGGTCTCAAGACCATTTGATAGGGTTGACCAAGGGACGACCGTTTAATCGTCTGTTGGGAACATGTTGAATTTAATTCCTACAAAGAATCATAACCTAATTCCAAACCAATTGAGAGTTGAAGGCACTTCAACCCCCTAAACCCTAATCGGGTGGAATTGCTATTTTCAAGGATAGATCTTGATGAGTTTTGGGTTGAACGACTCAAACGGTCTTAAGACCATTTGGGGGTTCATCCAAACGGTCTCAAGACCGTTTGGTGACAACCCAAGACCGTTTGGAGGTCTAGGGTTAAGGTAATTTGATGGTTTGAGGGTCCAATTACAATAAGTTGAAACATTGATAAAAATGCTGATTTTAGACCTAATTGGAGTTCAATCCTTATCTAATAGACCTAGATTTTAATGAATACTTGGGAAAACGGTCTCAAGAACGTTTAGAGGATGTCCAAACGGTCTCAAGACCATTTGGGTCAAGTTTGGGTCCAATTGGAGGTCAATTGATGGGTTTAACCTCGAATTGACTCACATTGTTGAACATTGATGACCATCCGATTGGAAACCCTAATTGAGTTGGATTCAACCATAAATGACTTTCAATTGAGGGTCAATTTGATGTCCAATTGATTAAGGCTAACCCTAATTGACTCAATTAATAAGTGGTTAACATTGCTTTGGCCAATTGAAGGCTTCAACATAGATAACCATAATCGATTGCAACCTTGGAGTCACCTTTGAGGTCCAAACGGTTTGAGCCCATTTGGATCCAAACGGTCTCAAGACCATTTGAGACCAAACGGTCTCAAGACCATTTGGGGAAAAACGGTCTCAAGACTGTTTGGTCTCAAACGATCTCAAGGTCGTTTGGACCAATCCATCTCAAGTCATTTTTGATCAAAACGGTTTCAAACTGCATAAGCTGCAAACGGTTTGAAAGTCAAACTTTCTCAAACGGTCTTCACACCCATGCGGTCTTGGTGACCCATGCGGTCTTGGTGATCCATGCGGTCTTGAAAGTCAAACCATCCAAATGGTCAATGCCCCCAAACGGTCTCAAGACCGTTTGGAGGTTGAAGGTTGAAACCGTTTGGAGGTTTTTAGGGTTGTTTGTACTTAATCGTTTGAAGGTGTTTTTGGTCCAATGGTGGTCTAACCTAAACCCTAATGGTACTCTAGGACATTAAGGGACTAAGTGACTAAATGAATTGACCCATGATGATGATCAATGATTTATTTTACCAAATTGCCCTTGAAGGGTTAAATCAAAGGATACCTTGTTTTAATCAAACCCTAATGACATGTTAGTGGTGATTTGGCTTATGTTAGTCAATGAGGACTTAACCCAATCTAATCTAGAGTGGTGTAATCACCATCTATTAGTAAGAGGAGAGAGAAAGTACCATTTATGGTTAAAACTCAAGTGAAGTACCTTCAATACATATGAATGTGCATGATAAAGGTATGATCCACCTATGTGAGATCATGAAAACCCTAATTATGACAATTGATGAATCTTAATCTAATCTGAGGGCATCAATGGTGATGATCCTCATACATGATTATGTTATGAGTTCAAATCACCAAGGAGTGTATAGTAAACCCTAGTTCTAAGGTAATAACATGTAGTGTGAATAGAAACTCTAATTACAAGTTGTAATATGAGAAACTCTAATTGTAAATGAAAATATGGGAAACCCTAGTAGGATGAATAGTGAGCCTAGTTTATGACCTGGTAATTATGAAACCCTGGAGATGGTCTACTAGGTAATGCATTTAAGTGAGGTATATCTAAATCAATCTTACAAGATGAGTTTTCCTACATCAACAATGTTTAAACCTTTGTATCTTTTAAAAAGATATAAGAGGGAATTAGCTATGATAGGGGCACAACGGATTCATGTACTTAATAAGTGTAGAGTATAATATGAAGAAGAAATGGATTGATACTTAGAATTGGCAATCATTATGATGTTCAATAAAGGTTGTAATTAAAGGTAAACACTCATTATATCCTGGTATGCTTCCAAGAATGGTAAAGTTGCATACTAGAGTTGGATTGATAATATGTACATGAAACACTAATTAATAAAGGATGAGGTATGTTAACCTTAGTCTTGTGTTATGCTTTTAGGTATGAAACTCTGTGAACAAATTACAAAATATGATGCCTTATAAGACAAAGAGATTCAACAACCTTAATTGAATAGGGTAAACCCTATTTCCAGTTATGCTTTTTAAGCATGAATCTTCATGATTGAAGTATGAGATGAGGAATCAATATTCCTAATCATAAGCAAAGGAAATGAATAACCCTAATTGATAAGATTCAGGGAACCTAACTCTTGTAAGAGTAGGAAGGTACAACTTCTTTGAAATGATTTGTTTACTGTTAAGTTAAATTAACCATGCAGGTTCTTATATGAAGATGATCATATCCAGGTAAGAATGATGATACCATATTCATTGAAAGCATGTTATTAACTTTATGAATAGTGAAATACCCTAATGCCTAGAAAATGGCATCTAATGAGATTGATAGGTTGTGAGAGCCATGAGTATCAACAAGGTCATGCTAATTAGAAGATTTGTGATGAAAAGATGAAGAAATGATAATTGATGTGAATTAGTTCAGTTACATTTAGTATTCCACTTTCATAGCTTCTATGCTAATGATTAATGTTTGAGAACATGTATGATGATAAAAGAATACTGAAATGTACCTAACTAATCAAGTACAATCATACCATGTAGAGCCCTGATCATAGATCCATCATTGTTAGAGACCAAATGATGGTGAAATAGGTTTTCCTAAGGGAACTCCTGGATCACATACTTTTGAGTATGTGGGGGAAATGGATGTGTAAATCCTTACATCCTAGTGTAGGAATTGATGTAGATGTATCTTAATCCATCAACGCTTCACTATAAATTCATACCAAGTAATGTACCAAAAATCTCCCAAAGAAAACACAAATACCGCATCGATGAGAGATAAACAAGAAATCTTCCGATGACGAAGAGAGTACAGAACACCACTGTAACTCTATAGCGAAGTTTCCAGAATACCCTGGATAGCTACTACAGCAGAGACACAAGATGTCCTGCAAACAAATCCTCTTACTGACTGAGGAAGATGAGGTCATAAGAATCCAACTCTTTTGATGACCTATGTATGATACCGATGCGACTTACTAGTGATCGATTGGAGTATGAGAGGTATACCTCATCTCCACAGGGCATAATAATGTTTGTAAAACATAATCAACCGCGTAGCATATCTGCTTAGGTTGAACTACGAGAAACAATGTTTGGTGTTACATTGTTTACATTAATGATCTGTTCAAATATTTAGTATACATGTCTTTATATGCATTAAAGAAATGACTGCTTAAGTAGAAGTTGCTTCACTTGTTATTAAACCTGCTGTTGCATGATTTAAGTTACCTTGATTATGGTATTCCTTAAATGTTATAATAAAGCTTCTAGTTGAGAGTTATATCTCTCGCTGGGACAATTATTCAAATTGTCTCACTCCGTAGATTTCAACTTTTTAGGTGATCGTCGAGGATGAAGGAATCCATTTAAGGATAAGCAACAATAGCAACAATAGTACCAGGGGCAGTAGTGAATCTCAGGTGGAGATACTGACTGCTTAGTCATGTAGTTAGATAGTCCTATGCCGTCTCTGTACTCTCAGGTCCTAGGAGTTAGTGGTTTGAGATTTTGTTTTTGACTCTTGAGATTTTTGTATCATGTTGTATATAACTACTCAAGAAGTTGTTTAACAGAGATGTAAACTGTTTATTTGGTTTCTTATAAAAGGAGTTTTATGATTTCAAGATCTTGTCTCAAAAAGTTTTAATTTCCAGTAATTTTTCGTATTCCGCAATTAATTGAATGCTTCGCTGAGTTTATATCGTGGTTTTGGAGATCGGAGCTTACAATTTATTTGTATCAGAGCTCTAGGTTCTCCGAGTCTACATAGACATAAGACTTAGGATGTCGAGTCTATCTTTAGTGTTTCTTCCTTATCTAATAGAATCTTCTACTCCTCAGGAGAAAAAGATATATAAGGATGAAGAGTTTGTTGCAGAAAGCAACAATGCTACACCTAGAAGAAGTGCATAGGAGTAAGCAGTAGAGGGACACTTACCTGAGGTTCCCCTAGTTAATCCAATCATGATAAGGAATCCTTCCTTAGGAATCACTGTTGGAGAATTTAGGGCAACCATGATGTATCTAGTGGATCAAACACTAGCAATACAACCCAGATTATCAGCTCCTAATGATGATGTTTTGGATATCCATAGAATATGTAACCCTCAGCAGCAGGTTGAAGCAGAGGTAAATGATGAAGCTTTGAACTCAGAGAAAGCATGTGCTCAACCTCAGTCTGATGAATCAGTACACAGTAATATAGGGATTAGAATACAGCCAGAAACTAGGACCTGCCATAACTGTAGGAGACCTGGACATATCAGACCTAATTGTCCAGAAAGGAAATATAAAGGAAGAATTGAGAAAAGGCCTATCCAAACCCGGAAGTAGAGGCCTGGTAGTTCCAGAAGGAAGAAGTTTCTGGTGTCACCAACACAACCAAGACCTAGTACACCAAGGCAATGGTTATCCTGAAAGGGTAAGGAACCCTTTAGACCACACAAGGAACTCAGAGCTTGCTATCAATGTGGACAGGTAGGGCATCTAATGAGAGATTGCCCAACCAGAAATGTTATGGCAAATCAACCTCTGAGGCAGAATCAGCCTGATATAATGAATAATCCTCTAGCTATGACATGTTAGACAAGATAAATGGTATTTTTTATAAGTCTCTTTATGATCTTTTGGATAAAAATTTAAAAAGCAATTGATTGAACTTTCCTTGATTGGTTTCATAAAGGCTTATAATGTTGCATCAGATAGATGTTTCATGTTACATGCTTACTTCTATAAAAAGATAAGGTATTAAAGAATTGATCTGGATATAAAAATTCAGTAAAGTTAATATTTATACTTGTAAGGATGAGAAAAGAGAAGGAACATGGTAGTATACAAGGTGCATATTTTCTTACCTCAATATTTATATACCCTGGCCAAGTATACAATTACTGATGATAAAGTAAATATGGAAACTCTTAGATTGTTATCTTACTGATTACTCTGATCAAGTAATCATTCTGAAACAACCTAAAGAGTATTATAAAATAAGAAATATTAGAATAAGAAAGGTCAACTCTGATTAGTAAAGGTTGAAAGAATATATGTAATAAGCAATGTCCCATGATAAAAGGAAGAAAGGGATATAAAGTGTTGATACCACAGGTGATCAATACCGAAGTAAGAATGTAAAGGCATACCAAATGTTTATATTAATTGTCTGGATTGATCAAGCTATGAGATTATATTAGACATATAGAATGTTAAGAACATCCCTTGTTAGGGGTTTATGTTCATAAATAAACATATCCTTCTCCAGAATGTCTGTTAAATAAATCCTTGATTGACAAGAAACCTTTCTCTATGATAAGAATGTACAACTGAGGAGATTGTTAAATGCATATATTAAAGGAAGTTAGTATGGTAATTATTGGATGTGATGACACACTCAGGGTGCGAAGGCACTTATATGATCTCAAATAAATATCACAGCTTGAAATTTGATCTTAAGAAAAGTTGATCAAAATTCTATAACATCTCCCTAAAAATGGAATGTTACCTAAGGATGTAATAATATAATGCTGAAACAATATCTGCTTTCCCCTTTTCTTCCTGAGATTTCGAGGACGAAATCCTTGTTAGGGGTTTATGATTTGTAACATCCCTGACCTAGGTTATGATCTAACCCTAGGTGTTTTGCCTAATTATGAAATTAGATGTTTGTAATTATCCTTTAGTATGTAATTAAAAGCTCCTATGGAACATATGTTTCCATTTCTGTCCCCTATGAACAATGTTGTAGTATTGTTTTGCAATATAGGGACCTATGTGCAATTTACCCAATCAAAGGGGTTAACTTGCAAATTTCACATGTTTGTATGTTCCTTTAATGTTGATACAACATAAGAATGAATATGATGAAGTATAATGGATTTCCCAAGCCTGGGCATCAAGATGCAGCTTGTGGAATGATCCTTGTGTTTAAAACCCTAATTTTGGAGTAAAGTGCAATTTACCCAAAATGTGGGGTACAACTTGTAAAATACACCTTCTAGAATATATTTTATGACCCTTGACATCATTTAGAGTATAAATGATGAAATGGGCGCTTCAATGAAATAATCAGATAAGAAGAATGATCTTTGTGCATAAAATTCACTTAGTATGAGAATGGAGACCCTTCATATATGTACCCTAGTTGAAAGTTGGTTTTCTTTACCCTTAGATATTGAGTTTTGTTGAGCTTTGCTTAAGTTTAGATGGCTTGGATGTGCCTTAGAAACAAGGAGGGACTTGGATGAGAATTCCATGTTCTAGAGGTCCTTAAGGTGGAAAATAGCCTAAAGTATATAAGCCTTCACCCTTGCAAACCAGGTGAACGGATCACTTATCCTCTTCACTTCTCATCTTTCTCAAACAACTAAGGCAAAACTCTGGAGCTCAGGGAGACGAACAACTAGTGCTAAGGTGGGTAGGAACTATCTTCTAGCCCGGATTCTTGGATGAATTCATCATATAAGGTTGGTTCTATGGTTAATTTACTTAGGTTCTTTGTTCTAGCCGACCATCCCCATCTTTTCTTTGGAAAATCACCCTTGGCCGACTTGTGGAGCTCAAGACGCCATTAGAGGATTGAATCTTGGAATCTTGGAGCTCTAGGAACAACATTTGAGGTGGGTTTTATAACTCTAAACTCCTTGCTTTATTATGCATATGCATGTTCTTGCAATTTAAGCTTAGTTCTTCTTCTGCCTCCCTTCTTCCTTGCACTTTTGCGAGAAAACTGTGGAGTAACTGACCTGAACAGAGGTTGAAGATGATGGGATTGAATTCCTAAGAAACTTTATCAAACGACCTTGGACCCTTTTGGTCCAAACGGTTGCAAACTGTTTGAAATCAAACGGTCTCAAACCGTTTGATCTCATGCGGTCTTGCAAGACCATTTGAATCAAAATGGTCTCAAGACCGTTTGATAGGGTTGACCAAGGGACGAACGTTTAAGGGTCTGTTGGGAACATGTTTAATTTAATTCCTACAAATAATCATAACCTAATTCCAAACCAATTGAGAGTTGAAGGCACTTCAACCCCCTAAACCCTAATCGGGTGGAATTGCTGTTTTCAAGGATAGATCTTTATGAGTTTTGGGTTGAAGGACTCAAACGGTCTTAAGACCATTTGGGGGTTCATCCAAACGGTCTCAAGACCATTTGGTGACAACCCAAGACCGTTTCCAGGTCTAGGGTTAAGGTAATTTGATGGTTTGAGGGTCCAATTACAATAAGTTGAAACATTGATAAAAATGTTGATTTTAGACCTAATTGGAGTTCAATCCTTATCTAATAGACCTATATTTTAATGAATCCTTGGGAAAACGGTATCAAGACCGTTTGGAGGATGTCCAAACGGTCTCAAGACCGTTTGGGCCAAGTTTGGGTCCAATTGGAGGTCAATTGATTGGTTCAACCTCGAATTGACTCACATTGTTGAACATTGATGACCATCCGATTGGAAACCCTAATTGAGTTGGATTCAACCATAATTGACTTTCAATTTAGGGTCAATTTGATGTCCAATTGATTAAGGCTAACCTTAATTGACTCAATTAATAAGTGGTTAACATGGCTTTGGCCAATTGAAGGCATCAACATAGATAACCATAATCGATTGCAACCTTGGAGTCACCTTTGAGGTCCAAACAGTTTGAGCGCATTTGGATCCAAACGGTCTCAAGACCATTTGAGGCCAAATGGTCTCCAGACCGTTTGGGGCCAAACGGTATCAGGACCATTTGGGCTCAAACGATCTCAAGGTTGTTTGGACCAATCGATCTCAAGTCATTTTGATCAAAACGGTTTCAAACCGCATAAGCTTCAAACGATTTGAAAGTCAAACTTTCTCAAACGGTCTTCACACCCATGCGGTCTTGGTGACCCATGCGGTCTTGGTGATCCATGCAGTCTTGAAAGTCAAACCATCCAAACGGTCAATGCCCCCAAACAGTCACAAGACCGTTTGGAGGTTGAAGGTTGAAACCGTTTGGAGGCTTTTAGGGTTGTTTGTACTTAAGCGTTTGAAGGTGTTTTTGGTCCAATGGTGGTCTAACCTAAACCCTAATGGTACTCTAGGACATTAAGGGACTAAGTGACTAAATGAATTGTCCCATGATAATGATCAATGATGTATTTTACCAAAATTCCCTTGAAGGGTTAAATCAAAGGATACCTTGTTTTAATCAAACCCTAATGACATGTTAGTGGTGATTTGGCTTATGTTAGTCAATGAGGACTTAACCCAATCTAATCTAGAGTGGTGTAATCACCATCTATTAGTAAGAGGAGAGAGAAAGTACCATTTATGGTTAAAACTCAAGTAAAGTACCTTCAATACATATGAATGTGCATGATAAAGGTATGATCCACCTATGTGAGATCATGATAACCATAATTATGACAATTGATGAATCTTAATCTAATCTGAGGGCATCAATGGTGATGATCCTCATACATGATGTTGTTATGAGTTCAATTCACCAAGGAGTGTATAGTAAACCCTAGTTCTAAGGTAATAACATGTAGTGTGAATAGAAACTCTGATTACAAGTTGTAATATGAGAAACTCTAATTGGAAATGAAAATATGGGAAACCCTAGTAGGATGAATAGTGAGCCTAGTTTATGACCTGGTAATTATGAAACCCTGGAGATGGTCTACTAGGTAATGCATTTAAGTGAGGTATAGCTAAATCAATCTTACAAGATGAGTTATCCTACATCAACAATGTTTAAACCTTTGTATCTTTTAAAAAGATATAAGAGGGAATTAGCTATGATAGGGGCACAACGAATTCATGTACTTAATAAGTGTAGAGTATAATATGAAGAAGAAATGGATTGATACTTAGAATTGATAATCATTATGATGTTCAATAAAGGTTGTAATTAAAGGTAAACACTCATTATATCCTGGTATGCTTCCAAGAGTGGTAAAGTTGCATACTAGAGTTGGACTGATAATATGAACAGGAAACACTAATTAATAAAGGATGAGGTATGTTAACCTTAGTACTGTGTTATGCTTTTAGGTATGAAACTCTGTGAACAAATTACAAAATATGATGCCTTATAAGACAAAGAGATTCAACAACCTTAATTGAATAGGGTAAACCCTATTTCCAGTTATGCTTTTTTAGCATGAATCTTCATGATTGAAGTATGAGATGAGGAATCAATATTCCTAATCATAAGAAAAGGAAATGAATAACCCTAATTGATGAGATTCAGGGAACCTAACTCTTGTAAGAGTAGGAAGGTACAACTTCTTTGAAATGATTTGTTTACTGTTATCAATTAAATCAACCATGCAGGTTCTTATATGAGGATGATCATATCCAGGTAAGAATGATGATACCATATTCATTGAAAGCATGTTATTAACTTTATGAATAGTGAAATACCCTGATGCCAAGCAAGTGGCATCTAATGAGATTGATAGGCTGTGAGAGCCATGAGTATTAGCAAGGTCATGCTAATTAGAAGATTTGTGATGAAATGATGAAGAAATGATAATTGATGTGAATTAGTTCTGTTACATTTAGTATTCCACTTTCATAGCTGCTATGCTAATAATTAATGTTTGAGAATATGTATGATGATAAAAGAATACAGAAATGTACCTAACTAATCAAGTACATCATACCATGTAGAGCCCTGATCATTGATCCATCATTGTCAGAGACCAAATGATGGTGAAACAGGTTTTCCTAAGGGAACTCCTGGATCACATACTTTTGCGTATGTGGGGGAAATGGATGTGTAAATCCTTACATCCCAGTGTAGGAATTGATGTAGATGTATCTTAATCCATCAACCCTTCACTATAAATTCATACCAAGTAATGTACCACAAATCTCCCAAAGAAAACACAAATACCGCATCGATGAGAGATAAACAAGAAATCTTCCGATGACAAAGAGAGTACAGAACGCCACTGTAACTCTATAGAGAAGTTTCCAGAATAACCTGGATAGCTACTACAGCAGAGACATAAGATGTCCTGCAAACAAATCCTCTTACTGACTGAGGAAGATGAGGTCATAAGAATCCGACTCTTTTGATGACCTATGTATGATACCGATGCGACTTACTAGTGATCGGTTGGAGTATGAGCGGTATACCTCATCTCCACAGGGCATAATAATGTTTGTAAAACATAATCAACCACATTGCATATCTGCTTAGGTTGAACTACGAGAAACAATGTTTGGTGTTACATTGTTTACATTATTGATCTGTTCAAATATATAGTATACATGTCTTTATATGCTTTAAAGAAATGACCGCTTAAGTAGAAGTTGCTTCACTTGTTATTAAACCTAATGTTGCATAATTTAAGTTACCTTGATTATGATATTCCTTAAATGTTATAATAAAGCTTCTAGTTGAGAGTTATATCTCTCGCTGGGACAATTATTCAAATTGTCTCACTCCGTAGATTTCAACTTTTTAGGTGGTCGTCGAGGATGAAGGAATCCATTTAAGGATGAGCAACAACAGCAACAACAGTACCAGGGGCAGCAGTGATTCTCAGGTGGAGATACTGACTGCTGAGTCATGTAGTTAGATTGTCCTATGCCGTCTCTGTACTCTCAGTTCCTAGGAGTTAGTGGTTAGATATTTTGTTTTTGACTCTTGAGATTTTTGTATCATGTTGTATATAACTACTCAAGAAGTGGTTTAACAGAGATGTAAACTATTTATTTGGTTTCTTATAAAAGGAGTTTTATGATTTCAAGATCTTGTCTCAAAAAGTTTTAATTTCCAGTAATTTTTCATATTCCGCAATTAATCGAATGCTTCGTTGAGTTTATATCGTGGTTTTGGAGATCGGAGCCGACAGTTAGTCCTCACATTGACTGAGGAAGATGAGGTCATGGAAATCTGGCTCTTCAATTGACCTATGTATGGTACCGATTTTGATTGCGCAATGGTCGGTTGGAGTATGAGCTGTATACGTCATCTCCTCAGGGCTTAAGTATGGTTGAAAAATGTAATCATTCGTGTAGCATATTTTCTTAGTATTGAAATACGAGAATCAATGATTGATGATACATTGTTTAATATGTCTGAGTTAAATAAATGTTATACATGTTCTTAATATTCCTTATTGAAATAATGATATGCTACTTTACTAAGACATAGCTGAAATGAACTGAATGAAGAATACTACTCTAAATAGTTTAGTCAATGACTTAGCTGATGTTAATTACTTATGATTCTTCTGTTTAGTTTTATGCTATTATATGCAATAATAATGTTTCTGGTGGGGAGTTATATCTCTCGCTGGGACAATTTTCAATTGGCTCACCACCGTGGGATCCAACTTTTTAGGTAGATGCCGAGGAAGAGGTAGAAGCCCTACAGTGGGTGAGCAACAACAAAAGCAACAACAAGGACATCAGTGATTCCTCAGGTGGAGACACTATTTGTCAAGTCCTGTAAATAGAGAGTCCTATGTGTCGTCTCTGTACTCTAAGGTCCTAAGAGTCAGTAGATAGTTTAATATTGATCTGATGCCTCAAGATTTTTATATACTGCTTATGTACAGTTTAACAGGGCAGTTAATGCTTGTGACTCTCGAGATGATGTGATACAGAGATGTATTGATGAATCGGAAGGTAAATAACTTACTTTGGTTCTTTATGGAAGAGTTTTCACTTTATGGATCTCTTTGTAAAAAGTTTTAATTTTTAGTTATTTTCAATAATTCCGCTGCTAATAATACACTTCCCCATTAGTTAATCTGGTTTTATGAGTTGGATGCCACAATTAAGTTGGTATCAGAGCTCTAGGTTTGTTGAGTCTACAGAGACATAGGATTAAGGTTGTTGAGTCTGTTCTAGTGTCTTCCAGTTATCTGATAGTGTCTTTTGCTCATATAGGAGGAGGAGAAGAACTAAAGATGTCTGCATCACACGATGAACATGCTGCTGAGAGCAGCATTGCTGCACCAGGAAGAGGTGCAAGAGACCAAGATAGGGAGGAGCCATACATGAACAACCCCAGTTCAATCAAGCTGACATGGGGAACCCAACCTTCCAAGCCATGTTTGGGTAGTTTATGGCAGCCATGACCCATATGACTGATAGAATGCCATTACCTGCACCTAGGGCACCTACCCACCATGAAGGACAGAGAGACGGCAAGACATTTGAATGACTTCGCTGGGTTGGAGCCACAGAATATGCTGGGACAGATGACCCATTAGATGCTGACATGTGGCTGACTGAACTGGAGAAGGCCTTTAGAATCCTAAGCATCCCAGAAGTTGAGAAGGTTAGACATGCAGTGTACCTTCTTAAGGGGAGTGCTGGTCACTGCTGGACAATAGAGGAGGGAAAAAGGCCAGGTGTGGAGATCGAATGGGAAGTATTTCGACGAGAATTCATCAATAGATACTTTCCTAAAACATTCCTAGATGAGAAGATCTCTCATTTTGAGAGGTTAAGACAAGGAACAATGAATATTAGTGAGTATGAGGCTAAGTTCATGGAGCTTTTGTGGTTTTGTCCGCATATGGCAACTACCGATGAAGAAAGGATTCAACATTTTGAGAAAGGGTTAAATGCTGATTTGACCACTCCTGTATCTGCTCTGGAGAACAGGGAGAGGTTTGCAACTTTTGTGGAGTCCTTCAAATGGATTGAGAGGTCTATGACAGAGAAGAGACAAACTAAGAGTGAGAAAGTGTACCCCCAGTTTCAAGGACCCATGTCCAAAAGTTTCAAGAACTGAGGTTTTCTGCACCAATGGCACCACCAAGGTTCAATAACCAGACGCAGTGGATGTCAAATAGGGGTAGTGGACGAAGTTTACCACCATAAGGAGCTCACAGCTCATCACAGGACCATCCTAACCACAGTCAGGGAACAGAAGTTGTTTTATATGTGAAAAAATTGGGCATCTGATGAAGGATTGTAGAGCCAGAGAGGCAAGTGTGACTCAACCTCAGAGACAGAGTCAGCAAGGTTCTCAAAGGAGATAGTTTCCATGTGGCACTAGAGGACGTGGACAAGCATCCCAAGCTGGATCGTCGACACCCAGTAATCAAGCACCGAATCAGCCACAAGCGACGACGAGATTCTACACGATAAATCCACCTGATGCAGTGGTCAACCCTCAGGTTGTGACATGTCAGATGGAATTGTTTTATTCTGATAAGTCTACATCATGTGACGTATATGTTTTAATTGATCTGGAGCTACGCATTCCTTCATCACTCGAAGAGTGATTCTTGACTGTAATATGACATTTGGTCATAGGGCAGAAAGTTTGAAGTTAGAAACTCCTTTGATGGGATCTGTTGTGTTTTGGGAGGTGTGTTCTCCCTGCATTCTTTTCTTTTCTGAACATCACATTCAAGTGGATCCTATACCCCTGGAGATGCACATGTTCGATATAATCCTTGGGATGGATACCTTAGAAAGGTACAAGGTTGTCTTGGATTGTGAATCCAAACAGGCTGTGTTCACAGATGATAGTGACACATGGATCTTTTAGGAAGATAGAAAGATTCTTCCAACCTGTCTTGTGTCAGCTATGGTAGCTGAGAAATTGATGAGACAAGGATGTTTTGCTTTCTTGGATCATGTGGTAGATACCACCATGGAGAGTTCTAATCCTTCCGAAGTTCCAATAGTCTGGGAATTTAAAGATGTGTTTCTTGAAGAACATCCAGGTGTACCTCCGTCCTGAGAGATTGATTTTGAAATTAATCTAGTTCTGGGCACGCAACCTATAGCATAAACACCGTATAGAATGGAGCCTGCCGAGATGGCGGAGCTTAAGAAGCAACTGTAGGAGTTGCTTGAGAAGGGTTTTATCCGACTGAGTACTTCACCATTGGGTGCTCCGGTCCTCTTTGTTAAAAAGAAGGATGGGTCTATGTGATTATGCATTGACTACAGACAATTAAATAAAGTAACTATAAAGAATAAGTATCCTTTTCCAAGGATTGATGATTTGTTCGATCAGTTGCATGGTGAAACTAACTTTTCTAAGATAATCTGAGGTCAGGATACCATCAGTTGCGTATTAAGGAAGGTGACATACCTAAGTCTGCTTTTAGGACAAGGTATGGTCACTATGAGTTCACAGTTATGTCATTTAGACTAACTAATGCACCAGCTGCATTCATGGAACTCATGAATATAATCTTTCGACCTTTCCTTGATCAATGTTGTAACATCCCTGACCTGGGTTATGAATTAACCCTAGAGGTTTTGCCTAATAAGGTTGAGTAGATTCTTAATATTATCTTGGGAAAAGTAAATAGGGCTCATAAGAAACTTATGTTTCAATTTTGGTCCTGTTTCAACAATGTTGAAGCATTGATTGCTTATTTTGGACTAAAGTGCAAATTACCCAAGTTGATGGGTTTAAGTGAAAATTGTGCATGATAATATGTGCCTCATGTGTTGAAGCATCATGAGAGTGAAGATGATGCTGAGGCGTGGCTTATGGAAGCCTGAATACCAAGAAAGAGCTGATAGAGCAATGTTTGTTCATTAAAACCTAGTTTTGGTGTAAAGTGCAATTTACCCAAAACCTAGGGTTCAATATGCAAATTACCACTTCAGGAAGGTCCTTAATGTTTCTTGGCATCATTTAGAGCAAATAAAATGAGAGGGGCACCTCATTTGAATTAAGTTGGAGGAGAGAGAATCTTGGTATTAAAATAATCAAGATTTAATCTTAAGTGAAATCCTAATTCAATTTAGGACAAAAATAAATGTATTAATTAAAGGGACTTCAACCAAAATGTTATTTGTTGATTTTGAATAAGTATGGACGTTCTTGTGCTAAGATAAGGAACGAAAATATCCTAAGTAGGTGAAATTCCACTCACCTTATTATAAGGAAACGAATTTCCACTCAAAAAGATATATTAATATTATAATGGATTAAGGTGCTTATTTTCTTTTCCCTTAATACATGGATAATGGAAGCGAGTTCGGTGGGGATAGAGATGCCCTTGCATGCAAGAAACCAAGGGGGAAGTGGTGGCAACAATTTTAGAATTAAAAGACTTTTATAAAGTATCTTCTCTCTCATCAATTTCCTTATAAAAATGCCCTTTCCAAGCCAAATGAAAGACTTTTCTCGACCCTTTTCTTTCTCTCCTTGCTTTGGCCGACCAAGGGAGCTTAGGAGGAGAAACAAGACGAAACCCAACCTGTAGGTAAGGTTCTTGATCCATTTCTCCTTGATTTCATGGTGGAAATCGAAAATAAATTATGGATTCCTTCTTACTTTGATCTCCTCTTCAACCCTAGCCAACTTTTACAATCAAAAGCTTGAGGACGAGCCTAGGGGGAGTTTCAAGAGCTTCATCCACCATTAATGGCGTGAGCCTGGATCTTTGGAGCTCAATTGGAGGTGGGTTTTATAACTTAAACCCTTAGACATTGCTATTGCATCAATTCTCTATGCTTTGTTGATTGATTTCTTCAATTTGATACACTCTTGTTTCTTTGCTGCAATTTCCATCAAGAACGGTTGCTGTTCTTGGTTGTACGAAGGAAGGGGATGATGAAATCATCCTAGATGCTTATCTAAAGAAAAGTACCAAGCCAAATGGTTTTTATAGCTATTCCAAATCGTTTTAATTTGATTGTCTATGCGGTTTCAGCAAACCGTTTAAAGGCAGATGGTTTGAAACCGTTTGGGAGCAAACGGTTTCAAGACTGTTTGGGATGGTTGAACAAGAGTTGACAGTTTGGGAATTTTGTTCCTAATTATGTATGCTAATTACCCACAACATTTGAGGGGTTGACTCCAAAGGAATCGTAGGTTGAAGGCCAATCAATTAGGCAAATCGAATTGAATAAAATGCTGATTTTCAACCTGATTAACTTGACCTATTTGGGAAAACGGTTTCAAGACCGTTTGAGTGAGTTGACCAAGCGTTGACCGTTTGGTATTCCTGTTCATAATTATGTTGGTTGTTGACCCTTCAAATTTGAGGGATTAAACCCCAAGTAATCGTTAGTTGAAGACTAATCAATTAGGATAACCTAATTGGATTAAGTGCTGATTATCAATCTGATTTAATTGAACTTTTTGGGCAAACGGTCTCAAGACCGTTTGAGTGCGTTGACAAAGGGTTGAACGTTTGGAATTACTGTTCCTAATGATGTGTTCTAATGACTCACCAAATTTGAGGGATTAAATCCCAAGGAATCGTGAGTTGAAGGCTATTCAATTGGGCAAACCCCAATTGAAAACAGTGCTGAAATTCCAATGAGTTAATTGGAGATTTTGGGTTGATTAGCCCAAACAGTTTCAAGACCGTTTGGGGATCACCCAAACGGTCTCAAGACCGTTTGGGGGTCACCCCAAGACCGTTTGAAGGTCTGGGGTCAAGTATAGTTGACCAATTGAAGGTCTAAAGGTACCAAATCATATTGCAATTAAGTGCTGATTTGTTGATTAACTCGATAGACCAAACCTTGATGAAATTTCACTAGAATCCAAAGGTTGGATGTACCAAACGGTCTCAAGACCGTTTGGAGCTCATCCAAACGGTCTCAAGACCGTTTGGTGGTCAACCAAGACCATTTGGAGGTCTAGGGTTGAGTATGGTTAGGTGTTTGAAGGTCTAAAGGTACCAAGCTGATATACAATGCAATGCTGATTTGGTGATCAATCCCGTGATCCAAACCTTAATTGGATGGCTTGAATTTGAGTGATTTGATGGGCAAACGGTCTCAAGACCATTTTGATGTCATCCAAATGACCTCAAGACCGTTTGGTGTCAGGTCATACCCAATTTGGATGATGGTTCAAAAGTTTCAAAGTAAACAATCTTGCATTGATGAGTGTTGTTGAATCATCGATTTTAAACCCTAATTCAATTGATTCAAACCCTAATTGATGACTAATTGAGGGTTAATTGAGGGTCAAATCAGGTGAAGGTTGACCTATTTAACTCAATAGAAGTATGAGGATAGGTCCAATTGGTGATTGGTTCCATAATTCAATGATTGAAGGAATCAACATTGGAAACCCCAATCCAATTGGATTGGTTGAGACTGTATCTGGTCCATGCAGTTTCGAGAAGGTTTGGACCAAACGGTCTCAAGACCGTTTGAGTCCAAACGGTCTCACGACCATTTGAGACCAAACGGTCCCAAACAATTTGAAGACCAAAGACCATTCGGTTTCAAAATCGTTTGGTGATGAAACCTCAAAAACCGATTGAAGGTTGTTGGTGATTTAATCGCTTGGTAATTGAAGGTAATGATAGTTCCAATAATCCTATTATGGTTAGTGATGATAACCAATGAAGGTACAAAGGTTGAAACCCTAATAGTACCTAAGTGATTAGTTCCAATTAAGGGATGAACCTTAATCGCTTATAGGATCAATGACTTGATAATCATAGTTGTATGTACTCAACTGAAGGGTGATATGACCTAATCAAGTTGAGAAGTTGATAGCATGAATTAATACATGAATATGATTCATGTGGTGATTAAGGGTTGTGATCCTTAAGTAAAGAGATCATGAAACCCTAAACATGAACATAAACCCTAATTGACAGGGTTATTGAACTCAAATCATAGTTGAGGGAGTATCCATGTAAATCCATAGTTGAGGGTGTATCCATGTGAAAAACTAGTTGAGGGAGTATCCATGTGATACTCTAACTGAGGGTGCATCCATGTGAAACCCTAAATGAGAGTGATTTCATGAGAAACCCTAATTGGAAATGATTAGTAAACCCTAATTATGGGCAAAGTGATATGAAACCCTAATAAAGGGTGATGCTATATACAATCTCTATTCTAAAGAAGGGAGATGGCATGTGAAACCCTAATCCCTAATGAAAGAATAGAATTCATACTTGAATATGATTCATGAGGTGAACTCCTGTAGAACGACCGTGCAAGGTAGCACAGCCGTGGTGGCTTCCCTTAGCATGGTCGTTTTTGGTTGCATGACCGTGGTACTCTAAGCTTGACTTAGAGTTGTTTTGAAAAGGACCTAGCATGGTCTTTTTGTTAATTTATGACTTATGGGTTTATCCATAGTATTGGCAATAGTTGTATGCTCCAAGTGAGTGATTGATGATCACTACTTTACATGATGAATGTGATGAAATGGTTCATAAAGTATTAGGATGGGTAATACCCTAATACAAGCTAAGTATATGAATTCAAGAAAGTTAATGGTGTTGAGGGAAGTGATACATCAAGATATGATAGATATCATATCCAACACCCCAAATACTGGTATAACTTGTTGTGTTATAATTCCAATATAGTTGGATGAATGATACATGAGATGTGTGATGGAAATCCAAATCCTGGTAAAGGATTAAGGGTAATACCCTTGAAATATTAATACATTGTTTTGCATGGTGTTGATAGATAATTGATGTACTACTATCATATGTGCTAATCATGTAGGTATCATGAGATAATGAGCATAGCCAGGTATGAACTATGTTGTGTTATTAGTTGAATTTGTTTATTGGGCCTTGTGTGCCATAATATACCTTGTTCCTAGTAAGAGGTAGCAAGAGAGTTAATGGGCCTCTAGTGCCATGATGGATGCTTGTATAACAATTATCATGCTTATCTCGGTCAGATGACCTAAAGGTGTTAGTTACCTAAGAAAGAGGTAACAATGCTCATGTGATGAGCTAAAGATTTGAATAATCAGAATTTCATGGTTATGGTATTGAAATTGTGAAGGGATGAGAATTCCCAATGTTGAAATGAGGGATTAAGATCCCAACACCTTGTGAAAAGAGTATGGCTGAGGGCCATGACTCCACAATGATAATGCCTGGCTTTAGATATATGATCTAAGCTTGAAGAGAGTTAATGTAGTGGTAATGATTTTGTAGTTTGAATAGACGTTATACATGTTCTTCACATTCATTAAAGGATAAGTGACATGTTTATTCTATCAAGTTACAGTTGCAATGTGTTTGATATAGAATAATGTTCTAATCTGTTAGACATTAAAATATCTATTGTCAAATAAATATGATTCCTCTATTTATATTTATCTTCTTAAGTTGCAATAATAATGTTTCTAGCGGACAGTTATATCTCTCGCTGGGGCAATTTTTATAATTGTCTCACCCCCGTGGGAACCACATTTTTAGGTGGATGTGGACGAAGAGACAGGAAACCTTCAGTAGTTGAAGGACAACAGCAGCAACAGGGACAGTAGTGAAGCCTCAGGTGGAGACATTGACTGTCATGTCATGTTTAGATGTATATAGAGTCCTATGTGTCGTCTCTATACTCTCAGGTCCTCGGAGTAGAAGTTAGTGATTTTGAGATTTTGACTTAGTGCCTTGAGGGTTTTATACTACCTGTGTACAGTTAAGACAGAGTAGTTAATGTTTGTATTCCTCGAGAAGCAAAAGTACATGAGACGTATATATATGAACCAGGATGTAAAGTTTTACTTGGGTTCTAAATGAAAGAGTTTTCCTATGAATGGATCCCTTTGCAAAAAGTTTTAATTTTTAGTGATTTTCGCTAATCCGCTGCTTGATAAACGTTTCCGCATTAGTTAATCTTGTTTTCACGAATCAGTCGTTACAATAGTGGTATCAGAGCTCTAGGTTCGCTGAGTCTATAGAAACATAGGACTAAGGTTGTAGAGTCTGTTCTAAGTTTCTTCCAGTTTATCTGATAGTATCTTCTGCTCACATAGGAGGAGAAGAACTTGAAGATGTCTGGACCACATGAAGAACATGTTGCGGAGGGCAGCACTGCTGCACCAGGGGGAGGTGAAGGAGACCATAATAGAGAGGAGCATGTACCTGAACAACCCCAGTTCAATCAAGATGACATGGGGAACCCAACTCTCCAAGCCATGTTTGGGCAGTTTATGGCTGCCATAACTCACATGACAGATAGGATGCAAGTACTTGCACCTAGGACATCAGCTCACCATGAGGGCTATGGAGCCGGTAAGACTTTTGAGAGACTTCGTCGGGTTGGGGCCATAGATTATGCTGGTACATCTGATCCAGCAAATGTTGATTTGTGGCTGACAGAACTGGAAAAGGCTTTCAAGATCCTTAATATTCCTGAAGCTGAGAAGGTAAGACATGTTGTATACCTCCTAAAAGGAAGTGCTGGTCATTGGTGGATGATAGAAGAAGATAAAAGGCCAGGTGAAGAAGTTGGATGGGAGGTTTTCCGACGAGAATTCGTTAGTAGATACTTCCCTAAAATGTATCTAGATGAGAAGATTTCTCAATTTGAGAAGATCAAACAAGGACAGATGAATGTTAGCGAGTATGAAGCTAAGTTCATGGAGATGTTGCGGTTTTGTCCGCAAATGGCAGTTAATGATGAGGAAAGAATTCAGTGTTTTGAGAAGGGGTTAAACGCTGAACTAACCACTCCTGTGTCTGCTTTAGAAAATAGGGAGAAGTTTTCCACCTTTGTAGAGTCAGTGAGGAGGATAGAGAGATCAAAAATCAAGAAACGACAGACTAGTGGCAAGAAAGAGTACACTCAGACTCAAAAACAAAGTTCCGAAAGCTTTAAGAAATTGAGATTTTCTGCTCCGGCAGCATCATCAAGATTCCAAACCCAGACACAATGGATGTCAAGTAGGGATAGGGATCGTAGTAATATTCCAAACAGAGCCTCCAATATAGCATCAACATCGATTACTGGACCTCACAGACCCTATGTTGCACCTAGGATCTGTTATCAATGTAGACAACCGGGACATCTAGTAAAGGATTGTCCAGGCAAGAATTTAATGATGACTCAACCTCAGGGATAGAGTCAGCAAGAACCAAAAAGGAGGCAGTTCTCTAGTAACAACAGAGGACGTGGGCAGACGTCCCAGACAGATCATATGAAACAAAATTCATTCTGATATTTCATTTCATGAATTCTATGTATTTAAGATATGAAAGTAGTTGTTTTTGAGCTTCCTTTGATTAGTCCTATAAGGACACAAGGGAGATAAGAACTTATATCTTACTCAGTGTTCCTTAAAATGTTTTATAACCTCCCTTATCTGTGTCTTGAAAGATGAGATTTAGAAGTGATGCCTTGAGAAAATCTAGGAAATGGAAAATCCTGTGTGTATAATGATGTGAAAAGTGAGGAATATGATAGCAAATAAAGTGCATACTACCTAAACTCAATACTTATATACCCTGGCCAGGTATATGATTATTGAGGATAAGGCAAGTATGAAACTCTTAGATTGTTATCTTTTTTATTACTCTGATCAAGTAGTCATTCTGAAACAATCTAGTGAGTATAATGAAACTAATAGAGAAGAGCTATGTGAACATTCTCAACTTATAGGGAAGAGCTATGTGAACATTCCAAACTAATAGAGAAGAGCTATGTGAACATTCTCAACTTATAGGGAAGAGCTATGTGAACATTCTAAACTAATAGAGAAGAGCTATGTGAACATTCTCAACTTATAGGGAAGAGCTATGTGAACATTCCAAACTAATATAAAAGAGCTATGTGAACATTCTCAACTTATAGGGAAGAGCTATGTGAACATTCCAAACTAATAGAAAAGAGCCATGTGAACATTCTCAACTTAAAGGGAAGAGCTATGTGAACATTCCCAACTAATAGAGAAGAGCTATGTGAACATTCCCAACTAATAGACAAGAGCTATGTGAACATTCTCAACAAAAAGGGAAGAGCTATGTGAACATTCCCAACTAATAGAGAAGAGCTATGTGAACATTCTCAACAAAAAGGGAAGAGCTATGTGAACATTCCCAACTAATAGGGAAGAGCTATGTGAACATTCCCAATTACATAGAGTTTTCTAAGTGAACTTTCCTAAATGAATAAAGGATTGCTGAGTGAATTATCTCTCTCAGATATATATGTTTCTCTTTTGATAAGTATTCTTGAGTGATTATTGAAGTATGTTCTTTTATGCTTCTTCCTTTCAATGATATGGACATCATATGTTAGGGGTTTATGCTCTGCATAAACATTGATGAGGTTGAACTAATGAAAGGACCTTTGTGTGGAATCATAGAGTTCATAATATATCTAGGATATTAAGATGATATGTGGAGACTTGAGGGCATGATTAATGAACAATCTGTTCCTCCTTTTCCTGGGATTTCGAGGACGAAATCCTTGTTAGGGGTTTATAATTTGTAACATCCCTGACCTGGGTTATGAATTAACCCTAGAGGTTTTGCCTAATAAGGTTGAGTAGATTCTTAATATTATCTTGGGAAAAGTAAATAGGGCTCATGAGAAACTTATGTTTCAATTTTGGTCCTGTTTCAACAATGTTGAAGCATTGATTGCTTATTTTGGACTAAAGTGCAAATTACCCAAGTTGAGGGGTTTAAGTGCAACTTGTGCATGATAATATGTTCCTCATGTGTTGAAGCATCATGAGAGGGAAGATGATGCTGAGGCGTGGCTTATGGAAGCATGAATACCAAGAAAGAGCTGATAGAGCAATGTTTGTTCATTAAAACCTAGTTTTGGCGTAAAGTGCAATTTACCCAAAACCTAGGGTTCAATATGCAAATTACCACTTCAATAAGGTCCTTAATGTTTCTTGGAATCATGTAGAGCAAATAAAATGAGAGGGGCACCTCATTTGAATTAAGTTGGACGAGAGAGAATCTTGGTATTAAAATAATCAAGATTAAATCTGAAGTGAAATCCTAATTCAATTTAGGGCAAAAATAAATGTATTAATTAAAGGGCCTTCAACCAAAATGTTATTGGTTGATTTTTAATAAGTATGGACGTTCTTTTTCTAAGATAAAAAACGAAAATATCCTAAGTAGGTGAAATTCCACTCACCTTATTATAAGGAAAAGAATTTCCACTCAAAAAGATATATTAATATTATAATGGATTAAGGTGCTTATTTTCTTTTCCCTTAATCCATGGATAATGGAAGGGAGTTCGGTGGGGATATAGATTCCCTTTCATGCAAGAAACCAAGGGGGAAGTGGTGGCAACAATTTTGGAACTAAAAGACTTTTATAAAGTATCTTCTCTCTCATCAATTTCCTTATAAAAATGCCCTTTCCAAGCCAAATGAAAGGCTTTTCTCGACCCTTTTCTTTCTCTCCTTGCTTTTTCCGACCAAGGGAGCTTAGGAGGAGAATAAAGACGAAACCCAACCTGTAGGTACATTTCTCCTTGATTTCATGGTGGAAATCGAAAATAAATTATGGATTCCTTCTTACTTTGATCTCCTCTTCAACCCTAGCCAAGTTTTACAATCAAAAGCTTGAGGACGAGCCTAGGGGGAGTTGCAAGAGCTTCATCCACCATTAATGGCGTGATATTGGAGCTTTGTAGCTCAATTGGAGGCGGGTTTTATAACTAAAACCCTTAAACATTGCTATTGCATCAATTCTCTATGCTTTGTTGATTGATTTCTTCAATTTGATACACTCTTGTTTCTTTGCTGCAATTTCCATCAAGAACGGTTGCTGTTTTTGGTTGTCCGAATGAAGGGGATGATGAAATCATCCTAGATGCTTATCCAAAGAAAAGTACCAAGCCAAATGGTTTTGATAGCTATTCCAAATCGTTTTAATTTGATTGTCTATGTGGTTTCAGCAAACCGTTTAAAGGCAAACGGTTTGAAACCGTTTGGGAGCAAACGGTTTCAAGACCGTTTGAGATGGTTGACCAAGCATTGACCGTTTCGGAATTTTGTTCCTAATTATGTAGGCTAATGACCCACAAAATTTGAGGGGTTATATACAAAGGAATCGTAGGTTGAAGGCCAATCAATTAGAAAAATCGAATTGAATTCAATGCTGATTTTCAACCTGATTAATTTGACCTGTTTGGGCAAACAGTTTCAAGACCATTTCAGTGAGTTGACCAAGCGTTGACCGTTTGTGCTTCCTGTTCATAATTATGTTGGTTGATGAACCTTCAAATTTTAGGGATTAACTCCCAAGGAATCGTGAGTGGAAGGCTAATCAATTAGGGAAACCTAATTGGATTAAGTGCTGATTATCAATCTGATATAATTGAACTTTTTGGGCAAACGGTCTCAAGACCGTTTGAGTGCATTGACCAAGGGTTTACCGTTTGGGATTACTGTTCCTAATGATGTGTTATAATGACTCACCAAATTTGAGGGATTAAATCCCAAGGAATCGTGAGTTGAAGGCTATTCAATTGGGCAAACCCTAACTGAAAATAGTGCTGAAATTCCAATGAGTTAATTGGAGATTTTGGGTTGATTAGCCCAAAAGGTTTCAAGACCGTTTGGGGAACACCCAAACGGTCTAAAGACCGTTTTGGGGTCACCCCAAGACCGTTTGGAGGTCTGGGGTCAAGTATAGTTGATCAATTGAAGGTCTAAAGGTACCAAATCATATTGCAATTAAGTGCTGATTTGTTGATCAACTCGATAGACCAAACCTTGATGAAATTTCACTAGAATCCAAAGGTTGGATGAGCCAAACGGTCTCACGACCGTTTGGAACTCATCCAAATGGTCTCAAGACCGTTTGGTGGTCAACCAAGACCGTTTGGAGGTCTAGGGTTGAGTATGGTTAGGTGTTTGAAGGTCTAAAGGTACCAAGCTGATATACAATGCAATGCTGATTTGGTGATCAATCCCATGATCCAAACCTTAATTGGATGGATTGGATTTGAGTGATTTGATGGGAAAACGGTATCAAGACGGTTTGGAGGTCATCCAAACGACCTTGAGACCGTTTGGGGTCAGGTCATACCCAATTTGGATGATGGTTCAAAATTTTCAAAGTAAACAATCTTGCACTGATGAGTGTTGTTGAATCATCGATTCTGAACCCTAATTCAATTGATTCAAACCCAAATTGATGACTAATTGAGGGTTAATTGAGGGTCAAATCAGGTGAAGGTTGACCTATTTAACTCAATTGAAGTATGAGGATAGGTCCAATTGGTGATTGGTTCCATGAATTCAATGATTGAAGGAATCAACATTGGAAACCCTAATCCAATTTGATTGGTTGAGACCATATCTGGTCCATGCGGTTTTGAGGAGGTTTGGACCAAATGGTCTCATGACCGTTTGAGTCCAAACGGTGTCAAGACCGTTTGATACCAAACGGTCCCAAACCATTTGAAGACTAAAGACCATTCGGTTTCAAAATCGTTTGGTGATGAAACCTCAAAAACCGATTGAAGGTTGTTGGTGATTTAATCACTTGGTAATTGAAGGTAATGATAATTCCAATTATCCTATGATGGTTAGTGATGATAACCAATGAAGGTACAAAGGTTGAAACCCTAATAGTACCTAAGTGATTAGTGCCAATTAAGGGATGAACCTTAATCGCTTATAGGATCAATGACTTGATAATCATAGTTGTATGTACTCAACTGAAGGGTGATATGACCTAATCAAGTTGAGAAGTTGATAGCATGAATTCATACATGAATATGATTCATGTGGTGATTAAGGGTTGTGATCCTTAAGTAAAGAGATCATGAAACCCTAAACATGAACATAAACCCTAATTGACAAGGTTATTGAACTCAAATCATAGTTGAGGGAGTATCCATGTAAATCCATAGTTGAGGGTGTATCCATGTGAAAACCTAGTTGAGGGAGTATCCATGTGATACCCTAACTGAGGGTGCATCCATGTGAAACCCTAAATGAGAGTGATTTCATGAGAAACCCTAATTGGAAATGATTAGTAAACCCTAATTATGGGCAAAGTGATATGAAACCCTAATAAAGGGTGATGCTATATACAATCTCTATTCTAAAGAAGGGAGATGGCATGTGAAACCCTAATCCCTAATGAAAGAATAGAATTCATACTTGAATATGATTCATGAGGTGAACTCCTGTAGCACGACCGTGCAAGGTAGCTCGGCCGTGGTGGCTTCCCTTAGCATGACCGTTTTTGGTTGCACGGCCGTGGTACTCTAAGCTTGACTTAGAGTTGTTTTGAAAAGGACCTAGCATGGTCGTTTTGTTAATTTATGACTTATGGGTGAATCCATAGTATTGGCAATAGTTGTATGCTCCAAGTGAGTGATTGATGATCACTACTTTACATGATGAATGTGATGAAATGGTGCATAAAGTATTAGGATGGGTAATACCCTAATACAAGCTAAGTATATTAACTCAAGAAAGTTAATGGTGTTGAGGGAAGTGATACATCAAGATATGATAGATATCATATCCAACACCCCAAATACTGGTATACCTTGTTGTGTTATAATTCCAATATAGTTGGATGAATGATACATGAGATGTGTGATGGAAATCCAAATCCTGGTAAAGGATTAAGGGTAATACCCTTGAAATATTAATACATTGTTTTGCATGGTGTTGATAGATAATTGATGTACTACTATCATATGTGCTAATCATGCAGGTATCATGAGATAATGAGCATAGCCAGGTATGAGCTATGTTGTGTTATTAGTTGAATTTGTTTATTGGGCCTTGTGTGCCATAATATACCTTGTGCCTAGTAAGAGGTAGCAAGAGAGTTAATGGGCCTATAGTGCCATGATGAATGCTTGTATAACAATTATCATGCTTATCTCGGTCAGATGACCTAAAGGTGTTAGTTATCTGAGAAAGAGGTAACAATGCTCAGGTGATGAGCTAAAGATTTGAATAATCAGGATTTCATGGTTATGGTATTGAAATTGTGAAGGGATGAGAATTCCCAATGTTGAAATGAGGGATTAAGATCCCAACACCTTGTGAAAAGAGTATGGCTGAGGGCCATGACTCCACAATGATAATGCCAGGCTTTAGATATATGATATAAGCCTGAAGACAGTTAATGCAGTGGTAATGATTCTGTAGTTTGAATAGACGTTATACATGTTCTTCATATTCATTAAAGGATAAGTGACATATTGATTCTATCAAGTTACAGTTGCAATGTGTTTGATATAGAATAATGTTCTAATCTGTTAGACATTAAAATATCTACTGTTAAATAAATATAATTCCTCTGTTTATATTTATCTTCTTAAGTTGCAATAATAATGTTTCTGGCGGAGAGTTATGTTGGATAAATTGGACATTATGATAAATCCCTTTGTTTCGATGATGACAAACATTTCATTCTTGTTGATCTAACGTACTACTTGAGTGTTGCAGGAATAAGGTGGATGACAAAGCTCTAGGGAATCTATATGCTTGAATGATTGTAAATATCATGAAATGTAATCAATTGTAAACTTGTACAAATATATAATGTACAAGTACTTAGACTTCATGTAAATCAAGCGTTAGATCTTCCCTAGATAAACACCACACTTAGTTAGGTCATCCCCTTCAATAGTGTCACATATGCACACTCATACACACACATAGTGCCTTAATTGAAAGATTGAAACAGGGTCAATCTCGGTCGACAAACTCCTCAACTGAGACACTCTCGGTCGACAAACTTCTCGACCGAGAAAGACCCAAGTAGCCGTTAGACACAGCTGACAAGGTAGTTGGCAGTTGGAAATGAACATTGATCCAGAGAGCCTGTCGGTCGACAAAACTTCGACCGAGTAGGTATCTCGGTCGACAATTGCTCGACTGAGATGGACTCTGACAACAACTACAGAATAAAGAAACTAGTTGTTACTAATGCAACTAACTTATACCTAACGGCTAGTTAAGCACTTAGAACCCCCTAGAAAGTGTCTAGAATGTCCTTAAGCACTTGTAGGTCATTCCTATAAATAGGACATGCCTTAGGACACCTAAAGACACCTAAGCTACACTTGTGATACACTTGAGCATACACTTACATTGGCAATCTGTTTTGAGCAATAGAGCAATTCCAACATTGGCTATTCATTTCCATTGCTCTAATTTCGTGTCCTATAGGCTAGTATCTCCTATCCACTACAATCACATTTCCATACACATTGGTTAGGAGATCTACACACTTGATATATGCAAATCAAGCCTTGTGCTTCAAAGGATAAGTTGTAATTTCCATTTTCCTTCTTGTTCCTTTTATTCTTTGTATTCTCCTTGCTACTCCTAGGGTTGGAGGCTGCGGATTGGAGAAGGTTCTTCTCGGAGGAGAAGGTGGACTTCAAGCTACTTCAAGAAGGCTATTGCAACGGGAAGCTACTTCAAGAAGGCTATTGCAACGGGAAGCTACTTCAGGAGGAAGGCTGCTTCAAGGTTGGTGCAATTACTTCTAGGTGAAGGCTGCTTCAAGGTTGGTGCAATTACTTCAAGGTGAAGGCTGCTTGAAGGGTTTAGGGAAAGAATTGTAATTTTGTGTAAAGTCCTTGCGAGGTAATAAAATTAAATTTTTTCCAAATCCCGGTTGGGTAAGAAACCGGGTAGTGGACTGACTACCTTAGCATTTACTAAGGTAGGAACCACTCTAAATCCTTGTCCCCTTGTCCAATATTCTTGTGGTTGGTTGTTTGAGTTAAATAATTGTTAAAATATCTTTAAAACTCTATTCACCCCCCCTATAGTGTTTTTTCAATTGGTATCAGAGCAGGCTTCAAGGAACCCTAACAAGGTCTTGAAGAATGGGTGACGGGGTGCTCAACAACCTTAACCTTGAAGGGACATTTGTTGCTAGGCCTCCAGTGTTTGATGAAACAAACTACACATATTGGAAGAGAAGGATGTAGTTCTACTTCCAAGGCATCAATTGGGACTTATGGAGGATGGTGTCAACCCCACACGAGCTTCCTCAAACACAATATGCAGAGTGGGATGCAAATACGGTAAAGTCGGCTCAAATGAATGCCAAAGCTGTAAGCATTTTATATTGTTCAATTTCAGTAGGAGAATTTAATAGAATATCAAACTGTGACACAGCCTATGACATTTGGCATAGACTGTCCATAACTTATGAAGGTACAGTTCAAGTTAAGAACTCTAAGATTAGTATGCTTAAACAGAAGTTTGAAAACTTTTGTATGGATCTGAATGAATTCATTAGTGAAATGTTTGCAAAATTCTCTTCTATTGTTAATGGTTTGAATGCCTTAGGAAAAACTGTTCTTGAAGAAGATCAGGTATCAAAGGTACTTCTATCACTTCCTCCCAAATACAAGCCCAAGGTGACAACCATTGAAGAAGCTAATGATCTCACTAAACTGAAAATGGAGCAACTCATTGGCAATCTAGAAGCTCATGAGGCAACTTTAGAAGAGGAAGAAAGAAGAGAACGTGAACGTCAACAAGGGAAAAAGAAGGACATTGCATTCAAAGCATCAACCAAGGACAATCATGACACAAGTGAAGATGATAGTGAAGAAGAAACTCTCATTGTAAATGGTAAGCAATATAAAAGTTTTAAAACTAATAAAACTTCTAGTGTTTCCTCTTCCAGGTGCTTTGAATGTGGTAAAAAGGGACACATGAAAGGTGATTGCCCAAAACTCAAGAAAGGGAAGAAATCATCTCACAAAAAGAAAGAAAGAGCATATAAAGCTGATTGGGATGATTCAAGTGATGATAGTGATGATGGAAAAGAAGAAGTAGAATGCCTCATTGCTACAATAAATGAAGAAGAAGAAGAGGTAAGTCTTTTTGATCTACCAAAAGAAGATCTAATTGCTAGTCTTCAAGATACTCATGAGAAATATATTGAGTGCAAGAAGAAACTTAAGAAATCAAATAAAGTAAATGATGATTTAAATGTTAAACTTCTTGCTCTTGCTTCCGAAAATGAAGATCTCAAAAAGGAAAATGAAGATTATGATCTTAAGTTAAAATCGGTAGAAGCTAATTGCAATCTTCTTTCCTTAGAAAAGTTAAACTTGCAAACTCAAGTGAATGATCTTCAGAAACAACCTATTCTATGTTCACACTTAGATTATGATGAGGTTGTCAAAGAAAGAAACTCTCTAGTATCTGATTTAGATCAAGCAAAGAAAGATATAAACAAGAAGATGGATGATATTGCTAAGTTACAAAGAAATATAAATGAGTTAAGAGGAAATGACATGCTTGAAAATATTCTGAAAATTTCCTCTAGTTATAATGGAAGAAGAGGATTAGGATATGATCCAAAGAGAAATAAACCCAAAAGAGCTAAAGCATCCAAGACTAAGATTATGTTTGTACCTAGGAACACAATTCCTAGAAAGAGAAATGAAGTTGACTCTATTATTTGTCATTATTGCATGCGTCTTGGACATTATTCATTTTCATGCCCATATAAGAAAAAGAATGATGATTTAGCTTGGATTCCTAAAACTTAGTAGCTCAAAATTAACTAGTTGAGATTTGACCTAAACTGATTATTGATATACAAATGTCATATCTCAACACAATCGAGCTCTAACTTACATAATCTTATTTTTCTTGGAATCAATTAACAGTTCTGAAAACATTCCAGAAACTTTGTCGGTCGAGAATCTGTCGACCGAGTGAACATTCGATCGAGAAATTGTCGACCGAGCAGGTCACTGATTTCCAGTCTGCTGTAAAATTGCTGAATTTTTTTAAATTGATCAAATTGCTATCTATTTGTGGTTAATGACTGTTGGTACATGCAAAACAAAGTATAAATTCTAGAAATCATCCTTGAAAACTTATATGAGATTAATTTGGTTTATTCTCTAAATGATTTAAGTTAAAACTGAAAATTATGAATCATGTTGATTTAAGTCAAATTACTGCCTTCATGGTATGTTCTAAGTATTCTTTGATTTATTCACATAGAAACCATATGTTGAATTTCATATTGTTACTGTTTCATCATGGATATGCTTTCAACATTTCATTATTCAACTTCCTATATATAAAGTTGATGCTTATTGCATGAATGATCCTTGATGATACATAGGCAAGCAAAATGATTTGTTGGTAATATGTTGTTTTAATGCTTGCAACACAGAAGATAAAAATTTCTCAATTGGTATCTTTAAAGACTTGAGATATTAATCGTGTTTTCATTTAAGAATCTTATGAGGGTACAAGAAGAAATGAAATTTGATATTTATGTACCTACAACAAAGTTTATATTCTAAGAAAATCAAGGACAAATGTTTTCATATTGAGTATTATTTAAAATGTTTCAAATTGATATCTAATCAAATTACATGCAGATATTATACTTCATATATGAGTATTCAATTTGGAAATCTGCAAATTTGCCTCTTGGTTGAAATGAAATTTGACCAAGGGGCGCTATGGTCGAAGTCAAGGTCGACCTAAAATAAGCTTTGACAAAATGCTTATTTGAACATCATTTTATTGTACTTAATCTTAGTATACTTTTGATAAAGGTCAAAATCAAAATTTAAAATCATTTGTGACCTCAGAAGATTTACATTGCTTTAATTATAAGATTAAGGGGGAGCTCATAAAAACAAATTTGATTATGTGATTAAGAAGATTACAAAAATATTGTAAACATCATTTGGAGCTTGTTACGACCTTAGTACTTTTACTCTTGGTTATGAAGAAATCTATGCATTTCTTAAAACTGATATATCTTGTTCTTAAAGGAACTCTCTAAACAAATCAGGGCTTAACATCCCATGCATTTGGTTAGAGACATTTTTATGTACTCTAAGATTAAAGGATTCTCATTTCATTTTTAGGGCTTAACATCCCTTGTACAATGAGTGAGAAATAAATACATATGCCATGAACCTAACAAGATCTCATATCATTTCAAGGCTTAACATCCTTTGTAAATGATTGAGAAACAAATTGTGGCTAAATTAGACAAAAATGATATTAAATCCATGTTCCTAATAGAATATCTATTTAAGGGGGAGCATAGTATAAAATTAAGGGGGAGAAGAAATATAAAATATTCAACTTGGATATCTTTTTGAAATGACAAAGAGGGAGAAAGAATATAAAATCAAAAATATAAATGAGTTTCATAACATCTTGGCCAACACTCACTTGCAAAACAAGAATGGCTACAAAAGGTAATCTTCAGGTATGAAACTCACATGCTTTATATTTCCTTATTTCATATTTAGGAAATGTTTGTCATCTTCAAAAAGGGGGAGATTGTTGGATAAATTGGACATTATGATAAATCCCTTTGTTTTGATGACAAACATTTCATTCTTGTTGATCTAACGTACTACTTGAGTGTTGCAGGAATAAGGTGGATGACAAAGCTCTAGGGAATCTATATGCTTGAATGATTGTAAATATCATGAAATGTAATCAATTGTAAACTTGTACAAATATATAATGTACAAGTACTTAGACTTCATGTAAATCAAGTGTTAGATCTTCCCTAGCTAAACACCACACTTAGTTAGGTCATCCCCTTCAATAGTGTCACATATGCACACTCATACACACACTTAGTGCCTTAATTGAAAGATTGAAACAGGGTCAATCTCGGTCGACAAACTCCTCAATCGAGACACTCTCGGTCGACAAACTTCTTGACCGAGAAAGACCCAAGTAGTCGTTAGACACAGCTGACAAGGTAGTTGGCAGTTGGAAATGAACGTTGATATAGAGAGCCTGTCGGTCGACAAAACTTCGACCGAGTAGGTATCTCGGTCGACGATTGCTCGACCGAGATGGACTCTGACAGCAACTGCAGAATAAAGCAACTAGCCGTTACTAATGCAACTAACTTATACCTAACGGCTAGTTAAGCACTTAGAACCCCCTAGAATGTGTCTAGAACGTCCTTAAGCACTTGTAGGTCATTCCTATAAATAGGACATGCCTTAGAACACCTAAATACACCTAAGCTACACTTGTGATACACTTGAGCATACACTTACATTGGCAATCTGTTTTGAGCAATAGAGCAATTCCAACATTGGCTATTCATTTCCATTGCTCTAATTTCGTGTCCTATAGGCTAGTATCTCCTATCCACTGCAATCACATTTCCATACACATTGGTTAGGAGATGTACACGCTTGATATAGGCAAATCAAGCCTTGTGCTTCAAAGGATAAGTTGTAATTTTCATTTTCCTTCTTGTTCCTTTTATTCTTTGTATTCTCCTTGCTACTCCTAGGGTTGGAGGCTGCGGATTGGAGAAGGTTCTTCTCGGAGGAGAAGGTGGACTTCAAGTTACTTCAAGAAGGCTATTGCAACGGGAAGCTACTTCAAGAAGGCTATTGCAACGGGAAGCTACTTCAGGAGGAAGGCTGCTTCAAGGTTGGTGCAATTACTTCTAGATGAAGGATGTTTCAAGGTTGGTGCAATTACTTCAAGGTGAAGGTTGCTTGAAGGGTTTAGGGAAAGAATTGTAATTTTGTGTAAAGTCCTTGCGAGGTAATAAAATTAAATTCTTTCCAAATCCCGGTTGGGTAAGCAACCGGGTAGTGGACTGACTACCTTAGTATTTACTAAGGTAGGAACCACTCTAAATCCTTGTCCCCTTGTCCAATATTCTTGTGGTTGGTTGTTTGAGTTAAATAATTGTTAAAATATCTTTAAAACTCTATTCACCCCCCTCTAGTGTTTTTTCAAGTTATATCTCTCGTTGGGGCAATTTTTATAATTGTCTCACCCCCGTGGGAACCACATTTTTAGGTGGACGTGGACGAAGAAACAGGAACCCTTCAGTAGTTGAAGGACAGCAGCAGCAGTAGGGACAACAGTGAAGTCTCAGGTGGAGACATTGACTATCATGTCATGTTCAGATGTATATAGAGTCCTATGTGTCGTCTCTGTACTCTCAGGTCCTCGGAGTAGTAGTTAGTGATTTTGAGATTTTGACTTAGTGCCTCAAGGGTTTTATACTACTTGTGTACAGTTAATACAGAGTAGTTAATGTTTGTATTCCTCGAGAAGCAAAAGTACATGAGACGTATATATATGAACCAGGATGTAAAGTTTTACTTGGGTTCTGAATGAAAGAGTTTTCCTATGAATGGATCCCTTTGCAAAAAGTTTTAATTTTTAGTGATTTCGCTAATCCGCTGCTTGATAAACGCTTCCGCTTTTGTTAATCTTATTTTCATGAATTGGTCATTTCAAGTGTGTTGTCGTCTTCATAGATGACATCCTGATCTACAGTAGAGATGCTCAATAGCATGAGCAACATCTTCGACAGGCTCGAACTTTTCTAAGAGAGCATAAGTTGTATTCTAAGTTTAGCAAGTGTGAGTTCGGGTTACCGGAAGTTTCTTTTCTTGGACACGTAATATATTCCTTAGGTATTCATGTTGACCCTAAAAAGGTAGAATCTGTCTTGCTATGGGAACAGCCGAAGACACCAACAGAGATCCACAGTTTCCTAGGGTTGGCAGGCTATTACAGGAGGTTCATTAAGAACTTCAGTTCTATAGCTTTACCCTAACCAAGTTGACTAGAAAGGATGTTCCTTTTGTCTGGAATGACAAGTGTCAACAATCATTCCAGTTGCTGAAGGAAAGGTTGACAAGTGCACCTGTATTGGTGTTACCTAAGCAAGGAAAATGGTATATAGTTTTCTGTGATGCATCTAAAAATGGACTAGGATGTGTGTTGATGCAGGATAAACAAGTGATTTCTTTTGCTTCTCGACAGCTTAAGAAACATGAGGAAAATTATCTGACACACGATCTAGACCTAGCTACAGTAGTCCATGCTTTGAAAATCTGGAGACATTACCTCTATGGAGATACATTCCAGATTTTCACTGACCATAAGAACCTAAAGTACATCTTCTCACAGCATGAGCTGAACATGAGGCAACGACGCTGGATGGAGTTAATCAAAGACTACGATTGTACAATTGATTATCATCTAGGGAAGGCCAATGTAGTTGTTGATGCTTTAAGTAGGAAATCAGCAACATCAGCCCTAGATAGAGCACAACTGAACTCCTTAGTGTACTCTAAGAGAGATATGCTTATCTCTTTAAGGCAAGATAATGTACAACTTAAGGTATCGTTGTTATCTGGGCTGCTAGCTGAGATGCACATAAAACCTACTCTGAGACAGCAGATTAAAGAAGCACAGCAAGCTGATGCTATAGTTCAGCAGATTAGATCAGAGTATGGTAGTGGAAATGAGATGGTTTCCATGATTCAGATGATCCGATAGCATGTTATCATGGTAGGATGATAGTACTTGATGTCGATAACTTAAGAAAGTTAGTTCTGGAAGAAGCTCATTCTTCAATGTATGCTATGCATCCAGGAAGCACCAAGATGTATGATAACTTGAATGATATGTATTGGTGGCCTGATTTGAAGAAGGATGTTGCTGAGTTTGTTTTGCAGTGACCAGTGTGTCAGCAAGTTAAAGCTGAACATCAAAAGCCCGCAGGAACAATGCAGCCTTTGCCTATACCACAGTGGAAATGAGATCATGTGACCATGGATTTTGTGGTTGGTTTGCCTAGAACAACCAAAGTTCATGATTCCTTTTGGGTAATAGTTGATAGGTTGACAAAGACATCACATTTCTTACCTGTCAAAACAACCTACACTGCTGAGAAGCTAGCCCAGTTTTATGGAGACGAGATAGTGTGGTTGCACGGGGTCCCAGCCACTATCATTTCAGATAGAGGTCCCTAGTTCATGATTCATTTTTGGGAATGACTTCATAAAGCTTTGGGTACACAACTAAGGTTTAGTACAACCTTTCACCCTCAGAAAGATGGACAATCTGAAAGGACCATACAAACTTTGGAGGACTTGCTTAGAGCATGTGTCCTTTAGTTTACTGGAAGTTGGGATGTACACCTAAGCTTGATAGAATTTGCCTACAATAATAGCTATCAACACAGTATCGACATGGCACCATATGAAGCTTTGTATGGTAGACGTTGTAGATATCCCCTATGTTGGTATGAAACTGGTGAATGTCAACTTTTGGGTCCTGAGCTAGTGCAGCAAGCAAATGAAAAGATTAAAGTAATACAACAACAGTTAAAGACTACATAGGATAGAGAGAAATCATATGCCGATAAATGGAGAAGACCTTTAGAGTTCCAGGTTGGAGACAAAGTGTACCTCAAGGTCTCACCTTGGAAAGGAGTCCTTAGATTTGGAAGAAAGGGAAAGTTAGCTCCGAGATTTATGGGGCCTTATCCAATCATTGAACGGGTTGGAAAGGTAGCGTATAAACTGGAGTTACCACCTGAGTTGCACAAGTTACACCCAGTGTTCCACATCTCCATGCTAAGGAAATGTCATCCTGACACAGAATTAGTTATGCAACCTATGGAAGTAGAGTTAAATGATGATATATCATATGTCGAAGGACCTATGTTGATTCTTGATAGAAGGATCAAGAAGCTGAAAAAGAAAGACATTAGTCTTGTAAAAGTCCTCTGGAATCATCGTGGCGTTGAAGAAGCCATGTGGGAGTTATAGGAAGAAATGAGGAGGAAATATCCTACTCTTTTCTCTTAATGTTTTGTTGATTTCAAAGACGAAATCCTTGTAAGGGGTGGATAATTTGTAACATCTCTGGCCTGGGTTATGTTCTAACCCTAGGTATTTTGCCTAATAAAGTTGATTAGATGTTTACTTGTATCTTTTTAAAGGTAACTAGGGATTAAGAGGAACTTATATTTCAATTTTATTCCTTTTTGAATAATGTTGAAATATTATTTTGTTAATTTTGGACTTAAGTGCAAATTACCCAAGTTGAGGGGTTAACTTGCAAATTGTATATGATAAAATGTTCCTCTGATGTTTAGACATCATAAGAGTGAGTATGATGTAATGGTATGGTTTCCACAAGCTTGAGCACCAAGATAGAGCTTGTTGAGCAATTTTTGTGCATTAAAACCTATTTTGGTGTAATGTACAATCTACCCAAAAACTAGGGTTCAATATGCAAAATACCACCTCTAGAGGGTCCCTCATGTTTCATGAAATCATATAGAGAGCAGAAAATGAGAGGGGTGCCTCATTTGAATAATTTTGAAGGAGAGAGAATCTTGATATTAAAATAATCAAGATTTAAGCATAAATGGAACTTTAATTCAATTTAATGCAAAAAGAAAAATATTAATTGAGGAGCCCTTCAACCAAAAGTTGAGGGATGAGTTTGCAAAGTATTGGACGACCTTGTGCCTTTCTATGGCACAAAAAGATCTTGGTTGAGTGGAAAGCCCACTCACATTAACATAATAAAAAGTATTATCCACTAAAAGTAAGATATTAGTATAATAAGGTTAAGGTGCCTAATTTCTTTTCCTTTAATTCTTGGATAATGAAGAGGTTTTTCAAGATAATGAAGGTGGCTTCGTGGCCAAGGAATTGAGGGAGGAAGTGGTGGAAATAATTTAGGAAATAAAAGAAATTAATTCCATTTTCTCTTTCCTTGAAATCTGATGCGAGGATTTTGAGTTGTTTTCATAGGCTTGTTTATATTGGTTTTATGCGTGTTCTTGTCATACTTTTGACTAATTTCACATAATTCACTTCTTTTAGCCTATAATCTCGTAAAGCATCAAATTTACCTTGTTTCACCTGATTTTGTAATAACGATCATATTTATCAAATTTGATTGGTATTATTCTCTTTGTTTTAGGCAGTTCGCATATCTAGATCTGTCGATACCATCGACGGTGTGGTCGATACCATCGACCTGACCACAGTGACTTTGCTGGAGAAGAAGAAGAGCCCACCGATACCATCGACGCACACGTCGATGATATCGAGCTTGCCTCTGTAGGATGAGCTCTAACGATAGATTCCATAGAAAAACCGACGTTTAAAGAGTCGATATCATCGACTACCTGTCGATGCTATCAAGATGACAATAGCGTGCAAGGTATCAATAAGTCGATACCATCGACACCACTGTCGATGGTATCGAGCCATCTTCAAAGAGGACACTAGAAATAGAAGGAGTTTCGCTACCCCAGGGGGTCGATACCATCGACCCGCGTCGATGGTATCGACGCCGTCAGATCAGGATTTGCTAAAGATCACGTCTAATCGTACGGTGGTGATTGTTAGGCGACCTAAAGTGGTGCATTTACCTAATTAAGGCGGCCCAAAGCAATCTATCACGTCATTAGCCACTGCACAAGTCTCAAGGAGGAGAGGAGAAGAGAAATGAGCCGAGAACCACACCCCGACCGTTCTGAAGGCTGTCGGAGGAGTTTTCTACCACCGGAAGGCTGTAGAACGCTCACCCTACGTCGAGGAATGCCCGGATCTCCTCCGTTCATGGGTTACACCATATCTATCCACGTTTTCTTCATGTCTTCTTTTTCCCTCATGTTGTTTTTCATTGAGATGAACATGTGGGGCTAATCCCCTTTGTCTTTAGGACCGGGAGTAGCCTGGTTAATCGTTGCATGACATTTTTATATAGTTCATCATAATCTGTCTCTCAAATCCGTGGTATGCTTTCGTTTTCTCTCTTATATCATTATGATTGATCACCCTAATGATAATCTAATTCCTTTAATTACTTTGAAAGAAGAATTAATGGTTGAAAAGAGATGAAAATCACATTAACTAATAAATCCTTTGAACAAGGTGATGTACAGTATATGGTGGAAACCCAGAGTAGGATCTTAATGCACCTAGTTTAGGGTATAGGTTGCCACTACCATGGAACTGACCAAGATTTAGGTAGTGAATTGTATCATGAAAGCGAACAATTCTGACTATAGGCCACTACCCAGAATAGGAGACGAATTAGGGTAATTATGTAGAAATTGTTTCGATGAGAGCCTGCGGTAAAACCACAATCCTAAAGACTCCAGTTTAAATTGATTAAACCAAACATTTAATCGATTGTGTTGTTTTCTTTTATTTTTCTTTGCTTTTCAATCAACTCTCAAATCATTCTAATCAGTCTAGTTGATTGCAAGTAGTTAGCAGTAGTCTACCAACAATTACGTTTCTCTGAGTTCGACTCGGGCCTCACAAATGCCTATACTACTCTGACGCGTGCACTTGCGTTATACGCACGGTAAAATCGTGTCAAGTTTTTGGCGCCGTTGCCGGGGAGACGGCAATTGTTGGCACTACGAGTGCTATAAGCGGCCATTCTACGCTACACTTTTCTTTTAATTACATTTTTTAATTCTTGCAATTAATTATCTATTTTTCTGAAATCTATATTCATCTAGCATTGTACTTAACTAAATATATCACTTTGTAGGTACTAGTGCATGGTGAGTACGCATAGCACAGACTACGTGCAGTCCCTGCCAGAGGTCCCATTTTCAGGATCAGATGACGAGGAGCAATACATTCAGAATCAATCCGCGAGAGTGCATTCAGATTCTGAACAAGAAGAGATGGCTGAAGAAAAGATGATATGGGAAAAGATCAAGGCGTCTTCTTCCTCTACATCAAAAGGGTCGATCAAGAGGGAGTCAATCAACATCCCAACTTATAAAATTGATCTGACACTAATAAATCTAGTCAAAACTCAAGCATTCGATGGACTAAAGAACGAAGATCCAGTGGCCCACATAAGCACTTTCTTGGAAAATTGTGATATGATCAAGATTGATTGTTTTCCACAAGAGACACTATATCTGAAACTGTTTCCAAGTTCCCTTGCAGGAACTGTAAGAGAGCGGTTCTATAATCTAGATGATGAGATTGTTGAGATGTGGGATCAGATGATTGAGGTCTTTTTTGAACGTTTCTTCCCACCTGAGAAAACTAATGATCTAATAAGAAAAATCCACAACTTTACTCAGAATGCGGGTGAAACTTATTCAGATGCCTGGGAAAGATTTCAAATAATGCTGAGAAGATGCCCTCATCATGGTTTAGACAAAGAAAAATAGGTGAAGATTTTCTACTTCGCACTTAATGAGCATGACAGAAGCAATTTGGATTCAGCAGGATCAGGATTTTTTCTGAAAAATACGGATACAAGGTGATGGGAGATTCTTAAGAACATGGCGAAGAAGTAGTCTTGGGGTACTAGAGATGAACCTGAGCAAGTTAGATATATAGGGGATGCTAAAGCCATTAAAGAACTATATGATAAGATGGACCTTAATGCAAAGAAACTTCTGGCTAAAGAAAATGAAGAGTCTGATGATGAAGCACAAGTGAAATTCATGCGTCAACAACAGGGATATAGGAATAATGACTATTCTTGGAGGAAGGATAAGAAATTTTCTTGGAAAGACCCCAACAATTTCTTGCAGGATCTGGAAGCTAAGCCACAACCCACTGCAGAAGAAAAGAGCAATGAGTTGCTCAATCAAGTCATCAAGCATAATCAAGAGTTGATGAGCACATTTGGCCAACAGATTAAGCAACAAGGAGAATTTATGAATCAATTTGGGAAAACTTTACAAAGTCATGGGGCTCAAATGAGGACTTTTGAGACATCTTTAGCACAGATGGCAGCTGAGATAGCAAATATGAAGAAGCCAACACAACAAGGTTTTTCGAGAAATACCAACATTCCAGGAGGGAATCAGCATGCTAAGGCAATTTTGTTGAGAAGTGGAAAAAGGTTTTAAACTCTAAGGCTGATGAACCAAGCACAACACAGCCCGAAGCAACGGGCGAGGCCACCGAGGAAGTCATAGTGTCAGAAATAGTGGATGATGTTGCAGAGAAGCCCATTGAAGAGCCTATTGTGGAGATGGATAAGGATACCATGACGCCTTATGTGACCCCATCAGAGGGCACAAGTCGTTCCTGTCCCTTATCCCAACAGTCTTAAATCTAAGAAAGTTGATGCTCAGTTCAAGAAATTTCTGGACAATTTTTGAAAGCACTCTGTTAATATTCTGTTGCTAGAGGCGATTGAGGAGATACCTTTGTATGGTAAATTCTTAAAAGATATAATCACCAAGAAGAGGAAGATTCCTGATACTGAGGTGGTAGTTCTTAAAGAGTTGGTTAGCGCATTCATTTTGGGCTCATTGCCACCAAAACGACAAGATCCTGGCTGCTTCAATATTTCATGTTACATAGGTAAGGTGAAATTCGGCGAAGCATTGTGCGACTCTGGGGCAAGTATTAATTTGATGCCTCTTTCTACGTTCAAGAATCTAGGACTTAAACAATCTAGGTAAAGCAACATGATGATTCAACTAGCAGATAATTATGTGGTTAGGCCACATGGAATTTGTGAGGATGACTTGGTAAAAGTTGACAGATTTGTGTTCCCATCGGATTTTGTAGTCATGGAGATGCAAGATGAGCAAGGGAATGAGTTTCTCTTAGGAAGACCCTTCCAGGCTACTGCTGATATGATACTGGAAATGGGTAGAGGTCGTTTGACATTGGGAATAGTTGATGACAAATTTGAGATGTTCATGCCACCAAACACAAAACAATCACAGGCGAAGGAACAATGTCGCAAGGTGAAGCACTATGATCAGAACATTTCCCTTTGTTTAGGAAAGCCATTTCTGGATATGGCTCATGTTATAACCAAGGTATACAAGGGAACGTTAGTCATGGACATTATGGAACAAACCAAAGTAGTGTCTCTTTGTAAATTTGTGGGTTACCCAAATGATGAAGAGGAGGACATTCCTCTATCTACTGAGGACGATGCTATAGTAGTTTCTATGATCGATTCATATCCGAAATTTCCCCTCGAAGCATGTTGTGACGTCCCTGGATTTTCACCTTCTCAAAACCCCATGGAGATGAGAAGACAAAATTTGAAAACGTTAGAAATTATATTAGAGTGCGATGCGGAAGCATAATACGCATACATGAACATACAACCATAACATACACCATAAACAATCTCAACATTCAACATGTATATTTATACAACATGAATTATTACACAATGATTTACAATTACATATTGAATGAAGATTCTACAGTCTATGAACATGTATGCTAACATGAACTTAGACAATAGGTACAACCTGTACAACTTGCTCACATCCTGTACTTTTTTTTCTCCCATGCTATCTCTGAACCTAAAATATACGTGAAACAAAAAATCAACACACAAGGTGTTGTGTCCATGGGCAGAAAGATACATATATTTATGTCTTTCATAATTTTGAAAAAAAAATTGTAGAAGGAAAGAAAATCATAGAAAACACTTCTTTATTAAGCGAAATACGCCAATTTAAGTCATTTTCCTAGATGAATTGCATTATCAAGGTGGACTAGTACCAAAACATAAATATTGGGCCCATCCCCATGTACCAAGTACTCTAGGGAAACTCCCCATACACCGTGTGCTCTAGGGAGGTGTACTAGTCAACATTAATCCATTCCCTCATAAGGGGGGATAATGAGCACCTTAAATAACTACAAAGCATCTACTTATCATTTATGTTTACAAGTATAAAACATCGAGTACTATATAGTGCTACTACATCCAATATTTGTAAATAGAAGAGAGCATACATACATATCATGATTGCAAGAAAGAAGACCATAGTCATATACTTAAATAAAGCCCACGTACCTGAGTTCAGAGATTCATAGATATCTTTGATCATCTAGACAATCTGGTCATCACCTGATTAAATATAATTGAGCATCATTAATACAAGGTTCATCATTATTAATGGTATTTAGGTTCAATTTAGGGTTTCGGTCAAATATAGGTGTTACTAATCTAAACTATATCTCTAGTATTTTTTATAATGAACTAGAGGTCATTATTAAGGTCTGTTATGATTTTCATATTTTTTTGGTAACTGGTCTATTTTCAAGAATTAATACGAGGATTAAACATGTAATTTAGGCATTAATGAGAAAAGGCCTAACATAGATCAATAAAACCCAGATCCGTTCGTATCAGAGCATGAACAATAGCTACACCTGACAATTTCTCACCATGAAACATAAAAAAAAACTAAATTTCACCTTTCACATTAAATTATAGAAACTTAGTAAGTTGTTCTATAGGAATAAGGTTTGACTTAGCCTCTAAGTTAGAACCTAGATGTTTGAGAACTATGTTTAGACAAGTGTGAGAAACCCTTTCCATATAGAGCTCATATGTATTGGGTAGCTACACTAGTCTACACCATGTTCTCACCATTTCACTAGGTTACATGGCACCAGACTATCTTCTGTGTGTTGGACACTCGAGTTTGCTGGTTTGGTTTTGTTTCCCAATCGGCTCGCACCTCGATAGTTTTCTCTGACGTCTGCCTTCTCGGAGAAAAAAACTATATAGTATTTTATCATCTATATGTAAATATGAAAATGTGTCCCTCACATTGGAGATTAGTTAGTGTTCATGCAACCTAAGTGAAAGGGAGTGACATCAGTCTACAAGAGAGAGTAGTCTAGATTAGATGTATAGAGCCTTATCAAGATATGTGATACATGGAGTAGATAATAGAATGACAGTTGAAACAAGCATGTGAAATCTTATCTAAGTTTGATCTCTGAAGGTATAAGTTTCCTTATAAAGGTTTAATTGGTATACTTGTTGAATCCAATTTTGTAGAATTTATGCAAAATCTTGATGATGAAAGTACATTCCTTTTTCTTACTTAAGATAAGTTAAGTTAAGATAGAGATGAGTGTGCATGAGCCTCAAGATATACAAGGAGGATGTCTAGTGGTAGGATGAGATATGTGGTGAACTCTAGAGAGAGTAAGACCCACAGGGAGAAGGTCATAGGACCTAGCCTCTAATATATGAGATATGTGAAAAAAAAATGTCCTACACTAGATTACTCTTCAGTGTTGAGTTGAGTCCTTATGCATGATTCAAATCTATATGTGAGACTTGGGTAAAAGAAAAGGATGGGTAGATGACCCATATGATAAAGTCAATCCTTTGGATGAGTTAGGTCCTAGCTGAAGTGACATATTCTGTGAATCTCATAATTAGTTGCAAGTGAGGTAATAAATGAACTCTACTTATGAGAGTATGATGCTTTGTGCAAAAGATACTCAACATACATGTTCTCCCTTCTTCTTCTTCTTCTTAATATATGATGATAGAAACCTCACTTGAGCTACATAGATGATTTAGATATGAGGAGTCACTCGTATAAGCTTGACCTATTCTATATTTTCCTCCCTATACAATACATGTAGTACTCAAGATTGAAGTCATGATAAGTTTGACTTTAAAATATTATCTTCCCCTTCATATGAAACATGAAAGATATGATGCTGAGATCATGGGATAAACTTAGTATATTCTCTTTTTCCCTTCACATAATACATGCAAGACATAAAAAGTTGAACTCGTGAACTTTATATAAAGATATTTTTAGATCATAAGATATATGATCAGAAATATAATCCGTAACTTGATCCTTCTCAATGTATGCTTCTAAGTAGAGTATGAATATCACACCATAGGGTGAAACCCTAATGGTCAAGCATGTTACGTAAGCCCTTTTTATGTAGAAAAATCCTAATATCAAGGACGAAGATAAATCTCCTCTAATGTTGAATTCATTGTAAGATGTTGATCATAAAACATATTAATGATGTTAGATTTGAACGATATGAACATCATGGCATATAAATGAATTCCTCCTGAACATTAAAAGTATGAACAAAACATGTACCCTTAGAGGTGATGTAACCCTAAGACATCATAATGTCATGTTATGGCTAAGACTTCAAGTGATGCTTCCACATATATAAGGTGGGGTGAACACACCCAAGAATCTCTAGACCCTAAGCTGACAACTTAGAGTGCATGCAATTATGGTGGTCTTAGAACCTAAGAAATGATGATGTATATGAAGTTGAACTCCTAAATAACCTCTTAAGGATGAGATTAGTTAAATTTCGAGGACAAAATTCCATATAAGGTGGGGTGACTGTGATGACCCCAATTTTAGTATTATGGTACCCAATATAGTATTTTAAGACTATGTGTCTCATTTAGAGGATTGATACCAAATAGACGAATTGGTTATCCAATTAATGACTCTTCTCACTCAAAGAGTGAACCAGATACCCAACTAATGATTAGAACATTATTTGTGTTCAAATAAAATGAATGGAATTGGTTAAATGATTTGTGTATTTATGAGACCAACCATCTAATTGAGGGCATAGATGGATTAGAATGGCTTGTTTATGGATCTTGATGTCTTATGTGGCAAAATAAAGTTATCTTAGGTTGTTTGGATCTTTTGGAGACCAGTTGATCATTGCATTGACCATAATATTCCAATACACTAGGTTGTTTGTGGTTACTAATTAACTAGCCAATCATTGGATTTAGTTTTCAAACTTGTGGAGAATGCACTCTAGGATGTTGTGAACCTACGTATAAAATTTTAGAGTCAAATCACTCTCCTATATAAAATTATTGAGGTTTGATTTTCACAAAATAAATGACATATATATATAAATGGAAGACTATGGTTTCTTAGAATGATGTTGGGCGTGACATTGATATCCCACGTGACCTAGGGTTAGCAAGCATGTCCCAGTCCAGGCCATAACCAAATAACCACTGCTGACCAAGCAATAGAGACCTCGTTTCCTAGATCCATATTCCACGGGGGTCGGGGAAACAACCCAGTTGCCCACCCCTCATAACCATAGATTGTGGGAGTGATGGTTGAACCTTACGCCCTCTTAGATCTCTACACTCTATCTGAGTTGTTGACGGATAGATACAAGATACCCGTCTCTCCTCAGCCACCCCATCTACACTTCCTTGACAAAAATGGGGGTTACCGTCTTTAGTGGAGAGAACAAACCCCTCTCCTTATGTCGTTTTCTCCACCCTTGTTGATGTAGAGTAGGCGGACCAGGGAGCACCACACTGACCTTCCAAACTGATACCAAGAGTCCTCTTCAACCTCCAAAACTCACTGTGACCTGCTATTGGTAAAGAACGGTGTGAGCTCGCCATCAAATCCACTCCCCGCACAAGAAGAATAAGGATTGCAGAGGACTGGAGCTACCCCAACATGAAATATACTCCAAAGGAGGTCAGTTTATGTGAGGAAGAAGAACCCTAGAGTCGGGGAATTCACACACAACTTCCTTCTTTGACGATTCATTCATTTCTCGATCAGCCTCCTCAAGATCAGGAACGGATCACAGAGGCGGTTGTGCTGAGGGAGACGCCTGCATATGTATACCCTTCTTCAGCGAGCCTAGGGTGGCCGGACGGCCCGCACGATCCCACCGAAGCGGAAGGGGCACACAGTTCTGTTTTGCAGAGCAAACATGGCACCACACAGGTCGGGTATCCATCCACCTAGCGGATCGGGTCCTTGAGTATGTCTGGTTAGACAAGGCGCCGACGGATTCCCTAGAGCATCGAGGTATAGCCGGAGTGCTCATCCATCTTCGAGTCTGACGCTAGCTGATCGCAAGGTTCCCCACCGTGAACCCAGGCTACGACGGCACTGGGAATCGTACAGGCTGACACCGCACATCGTGAGGGGAGGAGGAAGACGGGCTCGCTCAATAGGGAAACCCATCCAGAGACGGCCGGTTCATGGAAAATTAGAAGGCTGAACTGCTCCAGTCCCTGGGACAGGTGGCGATCCATCTTGGGCGCCTAGAAGGGGATCCAACGACCCATTCTTTCCCAAGAAAGGTAAATACCTCCTAAAATTTCAAAATACATCTATATCTTGTATAATACATAGAAAATAGCTCTATTACCCAAAAAATTCCCAAAAAATACCCCCAAACTCAGAAAGGTATCCTCTACAGTTTGGACCCTTAGATCAGACTTTTGAAGAACAACTGATGATGTTATTTAATGTAGATGATTTAGAGTTCATTAGTTGAAATAAATAGTATCCAAGTGATATTAATTCTCAGAAAGTTTTAGTAGAACTTTAATAACACTGGAAACCCACTTGTGAACTTTGATCTGGGTTTTATTGATCTATGTTAGGCTTTTTCATTAATTCCAAAATTACATGTTTAATCCTCATATTAATTCTAGAAAATAGACCAGTTATCAGAAAAATATGAAAATCATAACAGACCTTAATAATTACTTTTAGATCAGTATAAAAATATTAGAAACCAGTTAAGGTCTGTTTGAACCTAGGTTTGACTAAAACCCTAATCTAGACCTAAATACCATTAATAATGGTGAACCTTGTATTAATGATGAATATTTGTTATTAATCAGGTGATGACCAAATTTTCTAGATGATCAAAGATATCTATGAATCTCTGAACTCAAGTACATGGGCTTTATCTAAGTATATGACTAGTTTTCTTGTGTGCAATAGCTATGATGTATTGCTAGTCTTTATTTGAGGATATTGCTTGGATGTTCTATGATTATAGTATCTTCGACATGTCAATAAGAACAACAAAGAATATAGATGGTTTGTAGCTACTGAGTGGATATATGCTCTCTCTCTCTCAATCCACTCCCTCTTCCTCTAAATATAAGGTCGGGACTCGGTCCCCATAAGCCAAGGGGTGGGGAAAAATGAAGTGCGACATCTCTCTCTCCCCCCTCTAAATATAAGGTCGGCACTCGGTGCCCATAGCCCAAGGGGCGGGGAAAAATGAAGTGTGACACCACTTAGTAGTACAAACGCATCAAAAGCCATCTAAAAATATGTGTTTACTTGATTATCACTTTAAACAATGTTTTCTTTTACTCTTTCTCAAGATTATTTCAATTATGCAAGCATATTAGTATGTATCTTTCTACCCACGTGCATAACACCTTGTGTGCTGATTCGTTGTTTCACGTATGTTTTAGGTTCAGAGATAGCGTGGGATAAAAGATGTGAAGTGAGCACTGTACAGGTTGTACCTATTGTCTAAAATCCTAGTTAGCATACATGTTTAGACTTGTGTAAAAAATTTTCTTTCAATATACAATTGTAAATCATGTTGTAATAATGTACATGTTGAATGCTGAGAAATGTTATGGTTGTATGTTCAGGTATGCGTATTATGCTTCCACATTGCTCTCTGATATAATTGCTAACATTTTCGGATTTTGTCTTCTCATCTCCATGGGATTTTGAGAAGGTGAAAATCTGGGGACGTCACACATGCCTATTCAACATCATGGATGATTGGATAAGAAGCACGCCTTTACAAGAATGTGTGAAAATGCTTCAGGTGCTCCCTTGCTATTATGCTAAGCACTATGAGGATCTTGGACCACTTCCTCCACCGCATTAGTCTTCATTGATCTGCCCACTTGAGTTGGAACTTAAGTCGTTACCTCCCCACTTAAAGTATGTCTTCTTGGAGGATGATGAGAAGCTTTCGGTGATTATATCGACATATCTGAGTGCCGATTAGGAAGAACAATTAATGATCATGTTGAAGAACAACATTGGTGCATTTGGGTGGTCAATTTCTGATATTAAGGGGATTTCCCCTATTCTTTTCCAGCACAAGATCTGACTTGAGGAAGGAGCCAAGCCTGTGATTTAGCCACAATGTCGACTTAACCCGAGCATGATGGAGGTCGTCAAGAAGGAGGTGATTAAGCTCCTTTCTGTGGGAATCATCTATGCCATTTCAGATTCGTCATGGGTAAGCCCAACATAGGTAGTCTGTAAAAAGGGGGGAATCACTATTACTCATAACTTGTTAAATGAGCCTGTCACTACCCGATTGGTAACTGGGTGGTGTGTTTGCATTGACTAATGACGTTTAAATTCTGTTACTTTAAAGGATCCTTTTCCCCTCCCATTCATCGATCAAATTTAGGAGCGGCTGGCTGGCCGCTCTCATTTTTGCTTTTTAGATGGCTACTCCGGCTACAATCAGATCTCCATTGATCCTAAGGACCAAGATAAGTCTACTTTCACTTGTCCTTATGGAACCTTCGCATACCGCCACATGCCTTTTGGTCTGTACAACGCACCAGACACTTTTCAGCACTGCATGCTTGCCAATTTTTTTGACATGGTTGAGCGTTGTTTAGAGGTTTTCATGGATGATTTTTCCGTCTATGGTTCATCATTTGATGAGTGTTTGTACAACTTAGATAAAGTTTTGCAAAGATGTGAGGACACACATCTAGTTCTCAATTGGGAAAAGTGTCATATATTGGTTAGTGAAGGAATTGTGCTGGGACACAAGGTGTCTAACAATGGGTTGGAGGTGGACCCAGTCAAGATTGAGGTTATTTCAAAACTACCTCCACCAAATTCGGTGAAAGGGGTAAGGAGTTTTCTCGGTCATGAAGGGTTCTATCTCCGTTTCATTAAAGATTTCTCAAAAATCGCTAAACCATTGTCTCAATTTCTTGAGAAAGATGCGGTGTTTGATTTCAATGAAAAATGTTTGGATGCTTTCAATGTACTTAAGAAAAAAAATGATTTCTGCACCGGTTGTCCAAACGCCGGACTGGACTAAGCCTTTCGAGCTCATGTGCGATGCATCAGATTTTACCGTAGGGGTTGTTCTTGGGCAACGTTTTGAGAACAAACCCGTGGTGATTTTTTATGCATCAAAGACTTTAAACGAGGCACAACTTAATTACACCACCACTGAAAAGGAGGTTCTCGCTGTGGTTTTTGCATTCGAGAAATTTCGTCAATACTTAATAGGGTCAAAAGTTATAGTATGAACGGACCACGCCGCCATAAAATACTTAATGGAAAAGAAAGATGACTAACCTAGATTGATTAGGTGGATCTTATTGTTTCAAGAATTTGACATTGAAATTAAGGACAAGGCGGGCGTAGAGAATTTGGTCGCGGACCACTTGTCCTAGTTAGAGCGGATAGATGAGAGGGATATCAATATACCAATTACCGAGACATTTCCTGATGAGCAAATCCTCTCTTTAAAATTTAAGGATCTGTGGTTTTCATACATTGTTAATTATCTCACATGTAAAATAATCCCAGATGATTGGACTTACCAAGAGAAAAAGAAATTTTTCTATTCGTTAAAATATTATTTCTGGGATGATCTTATTTTGTTGAGACAATGTAGTGACGGCATTTTGCGCAGGTGTGTACTGAAGGTTGAATATGATAGTGTCTTAGTCACTGTCATACACTTCCCACCGGTGGTCATCATGCGAGCTCAAAGACGACGGCCAAGGTGTTATAGAGTGGTCTTTATTGGCCAACACTCTTCCGGGACGCTTATGACTATGTGAGAAGATGTGATTCTTTTCAAAGGGAAGGTAACATCTTGAAGCGACAAGAGATGCCCCTCAACGTGTTTCAAGAAGTTGAGGTATTTGATTTGTGGGGAATCGATTTCATGGGACCCTTTGTGTCCTCGAATTGAAATTTATACATTTTGCTTGTTGTTGATTATGTATCGAAGTGGGTAGAGGCAATACCCACAAGGGCTAACGATGCATCTGTAGTGTGCAGGTCTGTTAATGATCATATTTTTTGCAGGTTTGGTGTGCCACATATGATCATTAGCGATGGAGGCACCCATTTCACAAATCAGAACTGCGTTATTGAGAAAGAACGGGGTGAAGCACAATGTGGGTACCCCGTACAACCCGCAAATACAAGGGCAGGTCGAAGTGTCGAATAGAGAAATTAAGAAGATTTTGGAAAGCACAGTGGCCTCGACAAGGAAGAATTGGAGTGCACTCCTACCGGATGCATTATGGGCATACAGGACTGCATTTAAAACACCTATAGGCACCACACTTTTTGGGTAGGTTAATGGGTTGGCATGTCATTTTCCAGTGGAATTGGAACACAAAGCGCATTGGGCGCTAAGGAAGCTTAATATGAGTTATGATGATGCCGGGAAGAAGCAAATGTTAGAGCTCAATGAGCTAGATGAGATAGGGATGAATGCGTATGAGAACTCGAGGATCTAAAAAGAAAGAACAAAGCAAATCCACGATCGTCACATTCAACTGTGTGTTTTCAAAAAGGGTGATCGCGTGTTATTGTTTAACTCAAGATTGAAATTGGATCCCGGGAAATTGAAATCCCAGTGGAGTGGCCCGTTTGTGGTGGAAGATGTACGTCCCCACGGTGCTATTGTGGTGAGAGATGGAGAGCAAACATTTTTTGGTGAATGGGCAACGATTAAATCTCTATTATGGAGAAGATTTCACAAAGAATGTACATAAGGTTAAATTCATGGCGCTCGAGGGAGAATAAAGGGGCTAATTTCATCTAGCCTAAGACGTTAAAGTAGGGCGCTTGTTGGGAGGCAACCCAAGCATTGGTATTTCATTTCTATTTAGTTAATTTTTAGTATTGTTCTTTAATTTTGTAGTTAAGTTTGTAAAAATGATGCCGTGGTGCGTGTGTTAAGTGTGCAAGACTGATTGGGTGTCGATACCATCGACCCTTGCGTCGATCGTAGCAACGATGGTACAGAGCGGTATCTACAGAAAAATTGCTCTGTCGATACTATCGACGCCCTCATCCATAGTATCGACTCACCATCAGGTTGAATGATGGAAGGAGGACAATAGTATCGACTCAAGTGTCGATACTCGTGGGATCTTTAGAGATTTACAGACGAATTTGTCTCAGTAAAGTCGATACCATCGACGGAGCAGTTGATGGTATCGACCCGGAAGAAGCAACGAAGCATCGTTCAGGCCTCATGAGGTTCAATGACACATAAAGTGTCGATACCATCGACATCTCGTCAATGGTATCGACGAGACACGTCACCAATCTGCAAGAAGATATCAATGGAGGACGCCAAATCAAGGAAGAAGATCTGTGGGACGGGTCGATACCATCGACCCGCGTTGATGGTATCGACGTGTCATCGATCCGGGCCCCCACGTCCATCCATCGACGACCGTCGATAGTAGCAAAGACCCATATTGTGCGACAGGTGTCGATACCATCGACACCCCGTTGATGGTATCGATGGGTCAACAGTGGCGGCAGGTTCTTAAAAGGAGAAGTTGATTTCATTTTCTCTTCACACCTTCAGAGTTTCTCCCCTCAACTTGTGCATTGAGCATTTCTAAGCAACCAGAGGCCTTCATTGAGCATTAAGGGATTGAGATATCTTCCCCGAGCTTTGCACAGAGTGGAGATATTCTTCTCCGACCTTCATCAAGCTCTATTTCTTCTTCTCCATTCCTTTTTGTTCACGATGGTGAGGATGGTAGGGGCTTCTTCTTCTTCATGGGAAGCCCCGATGGAGATAGAGACGTTCATTCCTCCACCACCCGGCTCCATTCCTTGTCCAAGGATCGTTCATCCCTTAGTGAATATAAAGAAGATCTACGAGGAGCTTCTAAAGGAAAAAATTGAACCGACCCGATATGTTGATCAGGCCATGATCTGTGATCTCGAGTTTGAGGCCAACCTCTCTTATGTCCTTCAGGGGCAAGCGAAGCATACAGATAGGATGGAAGACGATGTCCAGTACCATGCCGAGGGCCACCCCTTTTTCGGTGAGTGACCGACCTATAAGGAGTTAGTAGTGGAATTCATGTCTTCGCTTGATATCAACGTCGTGCCCAACGACCTGATCTCCACCGATAGGGAGTGGATAAAAGGGCGAGTGTCTTTCCGGTTCTACAACAACACCTACACCATCACCCTTGTCCAGTTCAATTCTATCTATAACTGGTATCATGATCCCTACCAGCACCTGAGGCCAGACAGTCGGGCGGACTATGATGCGATATTTGCTGATCTGGTGACTACTCCGGTGGGAAATTCAATAAGATTCCACAATGTCGCCGTGGCCGATTTTGAGCACCCGATCGTTCAGATTCTACACTGAATGTTATGTGTCATGTTCTTCGCTTGCGGCGATCTGGCACTGAGCTAGTTTCAAGAGGCGGACCTATTCTTCCTTCACAAATTGTTGACTAAAGAAGAGCTCGACTAGGGCGTGTTTTTCCTAACACGTGTTATGGATGTGAAGAGGAGCACCCAGAAAGCCCTAATTCATTTTGGGGGACTTATTACACCTCTAGCCATCTATCTTGGGCTAGATCTTTCTTCTCTAATCCCGTTGGTGAGCAAGAGCTCCGTCAATCTTCTTCATCTGCATCACTCAAATTTATTAACGTTCCGAGAAGACATGGTTTATGCGCATTGCCATGTCAACAAGGAGTATCAGGAGTGTGCACTTCGTGACCCCGTCTTTAACATTCAGGTGGGCCAGCATTTCAGGTGGCCCATCATTGCTATTGATGATTATGAGAGTGAAGAAGATGGGGACGACAACAACAATGACGAAGGCGACGAGAAGGAGGAGGAAGAGGAGGCTTTCACTCCTCTTCGATCACGAGTAGCGTCGAGGAAGAGTCCATGCTTCTACCCGGGAGCTTCATCCTCATCTCAGCCCCCACCACCACAACCCTCTCAACAAGGAAAGGATGTCTATTCCATGCAAGGTATGTACTCCATGCTGTAGGAGATCCAACAGACACAGCAGCAGCACACTACCTCCTTCGCTGGTATTCAGGATATACGAACTGACTATTTTTAAATCAGTAGGCAATTTATGAGAACGAGTGCCTCCTCCTCGGCAACCAAGAAAATATTCATGACAGGTTGCATATGATGGAGATGCAACAACAACCGTTCTATGATCACTACTGGAGCCAAAATTACTTCGGAGGATATCCGCAACCTCTTCCCATGCCCCCATATGATCCTACTTTTCAGGGGCAGTACCATGAATGGAACCCCAACACCCAGCAGAAACCACCATTTCCACCGCCAGGACAATAATGGGTATCAATGTTCCACCTTCTAAGATTGTTTTTGACTATGAGGCCATAGTCGAATTCAAGCTTAGGGGGGAAATGGAACAATTTCTATCTCAGTTTAATTTTTCTTTCTTTTGTTTTAGTATTTTTCTCTCAGTTTAGTTTTGAGTAATTTCATTATTTACAACTTTTTAGGATCCACATGCTATCTAGTTTAATCCGTAGATGTCTAATGTAATGTGTCATCTCAATGTTTTATAAGTGCAATTTTCTGAAATGGGCATAATTAAAAATTTGTTCAGAATTGGCAATTTGTGTTGTTTGAACTTGAGCACCTACTTATGAAAATAATTGGGTTTGTCGACTTTAAAACATAAAATCATAATTGTACATCATTATGATTCAAGAAATGTGGACGGACATGGATGTTGAGCCTAATTTGACCAAATGGTAATGGGACTTTAATCAGAAGTGAGAGAGAGAAGCCCTTTGATTAATTGTTACACATGTTAGTAAGAAGGGACATATAATATTTTCCAATGGTTCTGTCAATTAATCTTGTGATCTATCCACCCCATTGTATTCATACTCCACCATAAGAACTGGGAGCACATTACAATTTTCATCGTTTGATTGCATATCATTTAGATTGGATTGCATTATAGTTAGATTCTGCATAAAAAAATGGAAAATAAAAAGAAATTTTGTAGATGAATCATGCATGCACACATTCTTGAGTGCACGTCATTACAGTTGCATAATTACTCTCATGTAGTTGCACTTTACATATTTTTGAGCATATAGTACAATATGTGCCTTATTTCTTCTGAAAAATAAGATAAGCAGGTAACTCGTTCTATACGCTCTGGAAATTAAGTTGTAATGCTTCAATGATAGCAGATATGTGAAAATAAGCCCAAAAAAAATTCTGACAAAAATTTTATACATTTCACAGTAGCCGAATTGAGAGGAAGAAGGTCTTGAAAAAAAGAGAAAAAAAGTGATACTAGAGGGAGAAAATAGCGTGTCTCACGTGTATAATAGGAAGAATAAGCACATAATGTAGTTTGTAGACATTCTATCTCGCATGGAGATGGAATAGTAGGAACATGCATCATTTCACCCAAAATGTAGGCATTAGGTCATTTTCATATGCATATGCATCATTTAGGTCATTATTGTTAATTGTGCATGTTAAAACTGTCATGTGCTTCCTTTTCTTCCACTTCCACCCATTCCATCCACCCATTGCTCAAAAAACGATAGGCCACCATGATTATCTCCTCATGATTGTATATCAAGAGATCTACTTCCATGTATTTGGTAGTTAGGAATTGAACAACGTAGATAGAAGATCACAAAATGCACCAAGCCTGAACTGGAAGAATCTATTATATTAACTGCCTTATTTGATAGTGTTTGTGATATTGGGGTGGGCATCTATTATGGATGATCATTCTCGCCTTCAGGGTAGTTACTATTCTGTGGTTAATGAGGGCCGGTCTGCAGATGACAGGTGGAATCATAGTGAGATGACTTTTATGCTAACGTGTTCTTTAGTTGACTCTCGCAATTTTATTCTAGAGTTTTGTTGCTCGAGGATGAGAAAGTTCAAGCTTAGGGGAGTTTGATGTGAGGATTTTGAGTCATTTTCATAGGCTTGTTTATATTGGTTTTATGCGTGTTCTTGTCATATTTTTGACTAATTTCGCATAATTCACTTCTTTTATCCTATAATCTTGTAACACATCAAATTTTCCTTGTTTCACCTGATTTTGTATTAATGATCATATTTATCAAATTTGATTGGTATTCTTCTCTTTGTTTTAGGCAGTTTGCATATCTAGATCTTTTGATACCATCGACGGGGTGGTCGATACCATCGACCTGACCACATTGACTTTGTCGTAGAAAAAGAAGAGCCCATTGATACCATCGACACACACGTCGATGGTATCGAGCTTGCATCAATAGGATGAGCTCTAGCGACAGATTCCATAGCAAAATCGAAATTTAAAGAGTTGATACCATCCACTACCTATCGATGCTATATAGATGAAAATAGTGTGCCAGGTATCAACAAGTCGATACCATCAACACCACTTTCGATGGTATCGAGCCATCTTCAGAGAGGACGCCAAAAATATAAGGAGTTTCGCTACCTAGGGGGTCGATACCATCAACCCGCGTTGATGGTATCGACGCTGTCAGATCAAGTTTTGCTAAAGATTGTGTCTAATCGTACGGTGGTGATTGTTGGGCAACCTAAAGTGGTGCATATACCTAATTAAGGCGGCCCAAAGCAATCTATCACGTCATTAGCTGCTGCACAAGTCTCAAGGTGGAGAGGAGAAGAGAAAGGAGTCGAGAACCACACCCCAATCGTTCTGAAGGTTGTCAAAGGAGTTTTCCACATCCGTAAGGCTGTAGAATGCTCACCCTACGCCGAGGAATGCCCAGATCTCCTCCGTTCAGGGGTTACACCATATCTATCCACGTTTTCTCCATGTCTTCTTTCTTCCTCATGTTGTTTTTCATTGAGATGAACATGCGGGGCTAATCCCCTTTGTCTTTAGGACCGGGAGTAGCTCATGTAATTGTTGTATGACATTTTTATATAGTTCATCATAATTTGTCTCTCAATTCTGTGGTATGATTTCATTTTCTCTCTTGTATCATTATGATTGATCACCCTAATGATAATCTAATGCCTTTAATTACTTTGAAAGAATAATTACCGGTTGAAAAGAGACGAAAGTCACATTAACTAATTAATACTTTGAACAAGGTGATGCACAGTTAATGGTGGAAACCCAGAGTAGGATATTAATGCACCTAGTTTAGGGTATAGGTTGCTACTATCGTGGAACCGACCTAGATTTAGGTAGTGAATTGTATCGTGAAAGCGAAGAATTCTGACTACATGCCACTACCCGAAATAGGAGATGAATTAGGGTAATTATGTAGAAATTGTTTCGACGAGAGTCTGCGGTGAAACTGCAATCCTAAATACTCCAGTTTAAATTGATTAAACCAAACATTTAATCGATTGTGTTGTTTTCTTTTATTTTTATTTTCTTTTCAATCAACTCAAAAATCATTCTAATCAGTCTAGCTGATTGCAAGTAGTTAGTAGTAGTCTACCAACAATTATGTTTCCCTGAGTTCGAATCGGGCCTCACAAAGGCCTATACTACTCTGACGCGTGCACTTGCGTTATATGAATGGTAAAATCGTGTCAAAATACCTTATACATATCTCTTTTCCTACCCACCTAAGGATCTTTTTCATATTTCCTTTTTCTCTTCTTACCTTGGCCGACCATGAGAAAAAGCTCAGGAGCAGGAGAAGGATGACTCTAACCTATTGGTAAGCTTTTGATCATCTTCAACCTTGGCTTCATGGGGAAAAACCCAAAATCAATGCTTGATTCTTTGTTTTCTTCACTCGATTTCCAATCCTAGCCAACTCTTTCATCCAAAAAGCTTGAGAAAGGACCTTGGACAGTTGCTAGAGCTCATCCACCATTAGAGAACATGGATCTTGGAGCTTGGAATCAGATTAGAAGGCGGGTTATATAACTTTAACCCCTAAACATTGTTATTGCATTCAATTCTCTATAATTTGTTGTTCATTTTGTTCAAAATTGAGCACCTTCGATTCATTGCTGCAATTTCCATGAAAATGGCAGTATTTCTTGGATGTACGAAGGAAGATGATGATGACATCATCATGGACACTTTTCCCAACAAAATGCTAGGCCAAACAGTTTCAACATAAGTGCTCAAACGGTTTCACAGACCGTTTGGAAGTAAATGGTTTCACAAACCGTTTGGAAGTAAATAATTTCAAACCGTTTGGGAGTGTTGACCATAGTTGACCATTTGGAGATTTGATGACAATGATGATGATTAATGATCCACTAAATATAACTGATTAGTTTCGAAGGGTTCATTAGTTGAAGAATCATCAATTACCAAACCCTAATCAGGGAAGTGCTGATTTCTTAATTGTTTGACTTAGAACTTGGGGTTGATTAACCCAAACAGTCTCAAAACCATTTGGAGATCACTTAAACAGTCTCAATACTATTTGGAGGTCAAGACTGTTTGGAGGTCTAGGGTTGGGTATGGTTGGGTAATTGAAGATCCAATGATACCAAAGTGGAATACAATCAATAATTGATTTGATGATCAATCTAATGATCCAAACCCTAATTAGATGTCATGGATTTTGATGATGAGATGGGAAAACGGTCTCAAGACCATTTGGAAGTCATCCAAACAACATCAAGACCGTTTGAGGTCAGGTCATGTCCAATTTGTATGGTGGTCTAATGGTTTCAAAGTAACTAGTTTCCTAATGTCTAATATTGAAGGTTCATCGATTTCAACCCTAATTCAATTGGGTTCAAACCCTAATTGGTGATCAATTGGAGATTGAATCAATTGAAGGGTGATTAATTAAGCTCGCTTGAAGCATGGTGCTTAGTTCAATTGATGAATATTTGCATGGATTCAATTGATGGAGGAGTTCACCATGGAAACCCTAAATCGATTAGAGAGATTGAGACCCTTTGAGGTCGATTCGGTTTTGAGGAGGTTTGGACCAAACGATCTCAAGACCGTTTGGGACCACACGGTCTCAAGACCGTCTGGGACCAAACGATCCCAAACCAGTTGAGGTTCAAACTGTAATATCCTCAAATTTTGGTAAAAACCGAACTATAAAATATGATGCATGAATTAATTTGATAATTCCTCAATGATTTTATTGGTGGAATAGTAATGTTAATTGTCCTTGTCGCATAAGTGCTTTTGGCACAAGACAAATAGATAAAAGCATTTCATGCATTAATAAATAGTAATGACTTTTGATATTGATAAATGAATTCCAAAGGAGAATAAAGTTAATAATGTGTTAGATAATTAAAAGAATACTTATCTATCCATTATTGGAAACACAATGGTTGGGATACCAAATAGTGTTACCTTGGGTTGCCTTTTTGGTATGTTGAAGGATAATTACAAGTTAAAATAATAAGAGGATTTCTAGGATAATCCAAGATAATGTGTGGCTTATATAATTAATTAAAAGAGTGTCCACCTTTTCTTGGAAGCCAAATAATGGAACAAGATGTAAGGTTCCTAAGAGAAATAGGAAACATGAGAAAAGAAAGACAATAAAGAGATAGATGCCTCATGATGTCTCTCTCTTTACTAGTTTAACAAATTAACAATGTGAATATGGCGAAGGGAAAAGAAGAAAAGAATAAGGAAAGTATTAAGCAGTTTCTAGATCTCATGTACAACTTGGTAACCAACCCACCGACCCATACACCTGATGATGTATAAATATGGCAAGATGGAATACCACGGCCCTCAACCCCAAACGTGTCGCCATCCACAATACAACTGCGTTCTTTCTTGATAAACTAGGATTCCTTCTCATGGCATGGTGTCATGATGATGGTGCCTTGTTCTCTCCATCTTCCTCCTCCTAGGCTATTAAGGTTGTGTAGTTGTACCAAGGGCTTCCGTTTTTCCCGTGGTTGGTAGGGTTTATAGTCTGCCCACCGTGGAAAGCTTGAAAAAGGCCGGTGCCCTGTATGATGAACGCAACCCAATGGGCGGAAGATCGCAGGATGGAGGAGCCGCTCGCGGTAGCGTCTGCAACAGCTTGCTGTATGATGGTTTTGGAGAGGGTGAGATAGAGAGATGCGAGGCCAGGGCGGCGCCCTCTAGCCTACAGTGAGGGTTAGATGGGGTGAGGAAGAGAAGGGTGGCGTCGCGGGTGGCGCCTTGTGTCCTGAGGATGGTGGTGGCAGGCGGTGGTGACACGCTGCTGGAGGATGGAGGGAAAGATGCAATCTGTAGAGTCGGGGTGGTGTTCGTGTCCACGACTATGTGGAAGAGATGACGACAAAACCTACCATCTGCAGGATGGAGGGAAAGCACGACTGGTGCTTCATCCACCATAGGGTGAGCACCAGAGTAGCACGACTGTTGGTGTCGTGTCTCTACATCTGCGGAGATGCCTAGGCAGAGGGTAGGGTGGCAGTTGTGAGCGAGGAGGCACCCAGGTCATGGCCCTACTGGTGTGGCCAGAGGGAGAGGACAGCCAGGGTCCCCGTGGACGAGGTTGCCAGAGGTCTGAAACCTCTGCCAACCTGGTCGGAGTGAATTGAGGAGGATCAGGCGGAGAGCGAACCACCGTTTTGGGTGAGGAGGTGCAGCTCCATTGGGCTACTTGCGGGCGAGGAAGATGGTCACTGTGCAGCGGTTGGGCGCGCCGCTAGCGGAGACGGCGTACGGCTCGCGAGATCGTGGGGAAGGAGACGCAGCGTCGGGGTCTGAGAACGCAAGGGAGATGACCCGCTGGATAAAGTCAAAAGTGCCCCTGCCTGCACGTGTAAGGTACGAGGCTAAGAAAGTCTTTTCCTGCAGAAAACCTTGGTGGATCGGCTACAAAGGGATAGGCATATAATCGCTGACGTGTCAAGCTCTGATTGGGTCAAATAAGGTTAGTTTGCAAAATTCATAAATAATGATTGGTAACTCGGATTGCAACATATAATACATAAAAATTGCTCAGAAAAATGAGAGGAATCCAAAGAAAATATATTTAGAGTCTGATTATGCTTCATGTTCGAAAAGTATCTACAATGCATGTTTAGATGTGTTTAATGTAAAGGAAAACCCATATTTGTCTTAATCTGATGCTTAATTGTATATGATCGTTCATGTTAGGTTAGTACCTGACCTAGACATGTATAATGAAGAAATCATGGATAATGGATGATTCTAGATTAATAACCTTATACATGTTTTAGGGTTTTAAAACTAATGTTGACATTTTGCTATGAGCTAATGCTGGTAATGTAATATAGATGTCATGAATAGCTTAACATGCTTAAGTGGGTGATTAGGGTTTCACCTAATACGTATAACTGAAGTTGTAATCATAGAAACCTTAATATGATGGAACTAGGGTTTGTAGCCCAAATCCCTAGTCCAAACACGAGATAACCTAAACCCTAGTTTAGGAGTACATCTAAATCTTATTACTATAATGAGAATACCTGGTGGCACATACGTAGTATGCTTTGTTTCAGATACTTGTTGATTACATGCTTGGTTTCTTGGATGTTTGGATGCATTCTTAAAGTACATGTGATATATTTTGCATGGTTTCTGCATGACATAAGGTACGTGGTTACGCTTATGAATATGCATATCAAATTCTGAGATTGCCGATGTTTCTCAATGAGATTGAACGACAAATAAACTGCTTGCTTGTTTATTTAGTTCTTGCAAACTATAAAGTCCATATGAGTATCATGTAAAGTAAATAATAGTATTCTGAACCCTGGGTTAGACTGATCTTAAGGGTAATGCACACGAGCCCTGGAGGGACAGTGATTACACCTGAGGTGGTTGACCAGATATGGGTTAGAATATGAAAAACAAGTTTATATTCTTATGTGCAAGATAAAGATGTTTGCTTATATCTGTACTTGTGATTATTGTTTGAATTCACGTACCAGTATAGAAATATACTGATCGCGTATTTGTTTGTCAGCGTTTTAGGTATCATATATACTTGATTCGTGGACATAAGGGTACAGATAGAGATGTTGAAGACACTACAGTTTAATCATGAAGGTTTAGTTTTAATGGTTTATCTTCACACATGTATAATTAATTCTTTTTAACAATTATGTAACTCCTTAGAGGAGCCTTTCATGTAAACATGTAAATATTTGATCATTAATGGAAATTGTTTACTATTTTGTATTATTTCATGAATCTGATCCTGGAGTATATGATTAACGATCTGCGACTTTAAGGTCTTTTAGACACTCAAAAGTGCGGGTCGTTACACAAACGTTTTCAAAAATCTACTTTAGCAAACGGTTTCAAGTGCTAACTTTACCAAACGGTTTCAAACCATGTGATCAAGACCATTTGGAGGTCTAAATGGTCTTAAACCATTTCGAGCTTTTACAAGCAAGATCGTTTGAGGTCTGATTGGTCAAGACCGTTTGGGGTCTAAGTGACCAAGTGTGAAGGACTGTGTTTTTGCTTAATTTCAAGGACGAAATTTCTATTAAGGTGTGTAGGATGTGATGGAGTGAACTTTTGGGTATGTATGTATGTATGATGATGATGATGTATGCATGGTAATAGTGTCATCCTAATTGGTTTTACATATTACCATGGCTTAGTACTTGAAGTGTGTTGTGATCAAACAGAGGTACTCCAATTGTTTTGATGTAAGTGGAAGTCTTTTGATGTTGTTATCACAATAACCACCCTTAACTAGGTGTTGTTTTGAATGGAGTGATGGATCGGTCAATTAATGGTAGCTTGGCCTAAGTTGCCAACATGTCCCTTGTCACACCTTGGTGAAGCGGGAAGGTGACATGGTTGTTTTCCTTACTAGGCAACACAATTATACACAGCCATCAGGTTACAGATCAGTAGCGTGGAGGTACTTTGGCCCTTTGATGGATGAACAAGAGGGTTGAGAAGTTATCCCCTACTCCAGTTCAAAGCCACAACGTGGGAGGCAGTTCATCCCTTGGTGGATCATGCTTATATGATCATTGATCGTGGGTGTAATCTGGGAGTTCAACTGGATGAGTGGGTGGTTGTCTTAGCACGGAGAACTGCAGACCAACCCATTACCGAGTTGTTCCAAGGAAAGACGAGAGAGACAAACCCCACACCACCCATGGCTGGCACTGTGAACTCACATCCCAAGAGCACAGAATGGAGGTGAAGGATCCAGAAGCAAGCTCCATGCCGACGTGCAAAGGAGTAGGCAGAACTCTTGGTTGAGATGGACCTTGGAGGAGGGACCCTCCTCCTGATTTGCCGGTGGCAGTCTTGAGGAGTGACCGATCCCAACCCCACCCAAGCAGCGAGCGCGAGAATGGGGGTGACCGAGAGGAGTGCGCAGGTGTGTGGCGTGGCTGCTCCCAGGAGAGGAGGCACCCTGGTGTCAACCGACCAGGTATAGACACGAGGCTAGAGGCGATGAGTTATGGAGACCCAGGTGTGGAGGAGAGCTGACGATGGAAATCTTCTGGAGGCCGACAGTGATGGAAAACAGAGGGTCAGGGAGCTATTGACGACTGCAGCTCTGGCGAGGAGGAGACCTTGGCCTATTTCTTGCTGGGGATCTACCCAGAGAACGAAGACCTCTCGAGCTGGTTGCACAAAGGAGCCGTTGATAGCCAGAAGGCGGAGAATATGCATACGACCATATAGATTCGTGTTGAGGAGAAAACCAATCACTACAGCGGCTCAAGCTGATCGTAGCAGTGAGATCGTGTGTATGGAGAAGCTAACCCTCGGGAGTCGGGGCGGCACCTTGAACAAGGTTGAGAGCCCACGGACGACGGACGCAGGCTCCAGCGGAGGCGGCTTTTGCTCGTGCAAGAAAGAACCAGAGCGAGAAAGAAGAAGAGGGAGAGCCCTGGACCGGCAAGATCAAACCTTTTGAACCGGGTAGAGACCAAGGGAACCAGTCGGCCTAATCCTAGCTATCAATAAGGATGCGCCTAGCCACATGGCGAGAAGCTATTGGCCGAAGAAGGTAAATATCTAAAAAATGTTCAGATCTTACAAAATATATAGTAAATAGATCGCTTATCAGAAAAATACAAGTGAAGTACCAAAATGCTCAGAAAAATGTGCAGAACAACCTGGAACCATTATATCAGGCTTTTAATGCACTTAAAATAGTGATATCATATAATATGTGTAATACTTACTTCTTGAGTAATAAATACCAAACGATGGCCTAAAATTATGAGATCAGGTAAGTAAGTCCATAATCATGTTTAGACTGCATATGATGTTAGTTATGGTCATGTTGATGCACGAAAGCATATAATTTGATTAATGTCTAATTAGGGCTAATAACACAAAAGATGATGCAAGAAATATATACATGCTCAATAAATGATGAAATTCATGGAATACCCTCATATATGTAGCTCGAAGCCAATCTAGAACTTTGATATCAGTTAGATGCATAGAATCCATGTTACATGAGGATGACCCTTAATACATATGATGTAACCCTAATATTAATGAATGTGACATAATGTTAAGCATGTTCACATAATAATGTGACACGTGTATATATCTAGTTGATGAACCATAATCTGGAAAATGAAAATAGTAAGATAATTCTAAGACAAGAATACAAGTAACCATGAGATAAGATAAACCCTAAAATGGATATAAATAGGGTCAAGATGAGATGTAAGAAGATGAGAACCTGATGATAGTGTATGATCTTGTCTTGATCAGGGTTTGACAAATATGTAGATGATATGAGGATATGATGAGTAAGTATATCTCTTGGGAAGGTACGCCATTACCTCTTACTTGGCTTATTATACAATATGCTTGTGTTATATGGTAGTAAAGACTTGGCATATGGTATTGATTGAAATGATTGTTCTTGTATGATATGTTGCATGGTTTTCCATATTTATTGCTATGAACACATGAAACATAATATATCTGTTCCATTATATCTAAGCACTTCAACTCTTTGGTAGTAAAGTGTTGGAAATAAGTACTTCAACTCTTTGGTAGTAAAGTACTTGGAGGTGATCCAACTCTTTGGTAGTAGATCACATTGTGAAATGATCCAACTCTTTGGTAGTAGATTATAAAGGCCTTAATGCATTCAACTCTCAGGTAGTAAATGCATGGATGATATAATGGAACATGAGCTTAAAATATGTGTTCTCTTTTGTTGATGAATATCTTTGTGCAGGTATATGCTTTTCTTATATTTTGTTATAACTGCTAAGTATTAGTTTTATCTTATTGCCAAGATATGATGAGAGGTATATAAAAGACACGTAGGCATACTTAGTACAATATTCTTGAATATTGTGCTGACGTGTACCGCATGTAATCTTTTTCTTTAGGTTGTGGTTATGACCTTGAAGATCCAGGATGTTGAGAGTTGTATGGTGAGCTGATGTACAGGTGGACCTGTTGTCTTAAGATCATGTTGTTTAGATGTAGTACATGTATATGTTATAGTTTTCTGTTCAATATGTAATATCAAATGTTGTAACAATTCATGTTGTAATTATATGTTGAATGGTCATGTGTTGTGGTTTGTTTATTGTTCATGTGCATGTGCTACTGATTGTTTCCTTTTGACTCCCTTGATCTTTTCTTTCTTAGCCTGGTGTGGGGTGTTTAAATTGGGATTCTCACTGAGGTGAGGGTTTCAATTTGGATGTCACATATCAGATTAAGTTTTAGAAAATCCGGGGACATCACAGGTGGTATCAGAGCATGAACAATAGCAAAGCATAACATTTTCTCATTATGCAACTCAAAACCAGAAAACCTTGAACTTAATAATCTTCTAGGGTTAGATTAGTCATCTTTTAGAGACTAGATCTGACCTAGCCTCTAGGTTAGCACCTAGATGTCTGAGAACTAGGTCTAGACTGGTGCTTGTTGAGTAGCAAGTCCTTAGATGTCGTTCTTTCCTTGTAGTGCAGCGGTATGGGACATTGCACTATTTGGGAATGACGTACATCGAGGGAAGAGAAACCCTAGACATATTGCGCACATTTTCTAGAGTAGCTACACTAGTCTACCCCTTGTTCTCTCCCTTTTCACTAGTTTTCATGACATTGTACTCTCTACTATGTGTGGGACACTCATTTTCAGGATTTGGTTTTTGATTCCAAACGGATCGAACCTCGATAGTTTTCTTTGACGTTTGTTTTATCAGAGAAAAACTATATAATATTGTATTATGTATATGTATTACAAAAATGTGTCCCCACACATGTACGAGTAGGAGGTGATCATGCAACCTAAGTGAAAAGTGAATGACATCAGTCTAGAAGAGAGAATAGTTCTAGATTATATGTCTAGAGCCTTGTTAGAATATATGATAGATAGAATAGATGATATAAGTTTTGATGACATGATGTCAGTCTTACATAGATGATATAAGATGGTTTATGATGATCTGTGTTTGTCTTTGAGGACTTCTGTTTAGTTTTGAGGATGCAAGATAAGTTTTGATGTTGCAAGTAAATAGGCTTTTATGAGATAAGATATGTTAAGATGAGACAAGATGTAAATTAGCATGAGCCTCAAGCTCTTTTGCGAAGGAGGACCTCTAGTGTTAGGACCAATTTCGGGGTTAACTCCAGAGAGAGTGAGACCCATTCAGAGAAGGTTAGGGAACCCAAACTCCAAGCTATGAGAATTATGAGATATGTGATATGATATGTCCTAAACTAGAATACTCATGAGTGATTGAGTTGAGTCGCTTTATGCATGATTCCTATAGTCTTGTTGAACCCTAGATGTCCTTGGGAAGACTAAAACCTTTGAGATAGAGAGAGGCTAGTTACATATGTGCATGTGAATAAGGAAATATGAGTGCCTACCATCTGGGTGAGGGAGAGACCCCAAGACCCTGGAGGAGGTAGCTATGTTAGTTTCTGTGAAGCCTCATGCTCGGGTTGATGGTTTCCCACATAGGAATCTAGTGGTGTATATAAGAGAGCTTTGGGTATGATGTTTCATGGTTAGAGATATATGAAGAGGATGCCATACCATGTTTTGGTTTGTGCTTATGTGGCTAGAGCTTGTATGGCTATCCCTAGTGCCAATGAGGTAATCCGAGAACCCTAGACTGAGAGGAAAGATAAAGTATATGCATATGAGACACTCATAGATTTGAGTTAGCTCAAAGAGACTGAGCATGACACTGCCCTCGTGGTATGGGTTAGAGGAACCTCATTTGGGCTATATAAAGTTTCGATACATATTTCACGAGCCATTCACATAAGTTTGTTTAGCACAACCATGATATGATATATGTAAGAATGTGATCTAATCTCGAGGCATGATATATAGACATGATAAGATGATAACCTAAAGATGGTTTAATAGATGGCAATGCATAAATGGCTAACTACATACATAAATAATGATGATAATGTGATATATAATGAACAATGAAATAAGATCATATGAATGAAACATGTTACACAAGGTGTTAATCTTAGTGCTTAATAAAGAAAAAAAAATATAGTTGAGAGTTAGCACAACATAAAGCTGATGACACCTTGATATAACGATCTAACTTCAGTTAACTTTTTTGGAACGTGATAGTATGATGTTGAATATTAATGCATGAGTTAAGATATGGAAGCAAATCTAACATATGATATATGTAATGACATAACCTAAGCTTCTAAACCCTTGTTTGAGCCTTCTATGGAGTGAAGTTTCACCCTTGATGCTTTTGAAACCTCCTAATAGTGCTTTGGATACATGGTTCTAGGTAACCTTTGTGGATATGTTACACATAGAATAGTGCCTACATGTGGATGAAGGTAAGATAAGGTTTTCCCTATAAGTATGAGTATGGTTTAAGTTCGAGGACGAAATTTCTTTTAAGATGTATATGATGTGAAGGACTGTGTTTTTGCTTAATTTCGAGGACGAAATTTCTATTATGGTGTGTAGGATGTGATGGAGTGAACTTTTGGGTATGTATGTATGTATGATGATGATGATGTATGCATGGTAATAGTGTCATCCTAATTGGTTTTACATATTACAATGGCTTAGTACTTGAAGTGTGTTGTGATCATACAGAGGTACTCCAATTGTTTTGACGTAAGTGGAAGTCTTTTGATGTTGGTATCATGATAACCACCCTTAACTAGGTGTTGTTTTGAATGGAGTGATGGATCGGTCAATTAATGGTAGCTTGGCCTAAGTTGCCAGCATGTCCCTTATCACACCTTGGTGAAGTGGGAGGGTGACATGGTTGTTTTCCTTACTAGGCAGTGCAGTTATACACAACCATCAGGTTACATATCAGTAGCATGGAGGTATTTTGGCCCTTCGATGGATGCACGAGAGGGTTGAGAAGTTATCCCCTACTCTAGTTCAAAGCCGCAATGTGGGAGGCAGTTCATCCCTTGATGGATCATGCTTATATGATCATTGATTGTGGGTGTAATCCGGGAGTTCAACTAGATGAGTGGGTGGTTGTCTTAGCACGAAGAACTACAGACCGACCCATTACCGAGTTGTTCCAAGGAAAGACGAGAGAGACAAACCCCACACCACCCATGGCTGGCGATGTGGACTCACATCCCAAGAGCACATAACAGAGGTGAAGGATCCAGAAGCAAGCTCCATGCCGATGTGCATAGGAGCAGGAGGAACTCTTGGTTGAGATGGACCTTGGAGGAGGGACCCTCCTCCTGATTTGCCGGCGGCAGGCTTGAGGAGTGACCGATCCCAACCCCGCCGAAGCAGTGAGCACGAGAATGGGGGGACCTAGAGGAGTGCACAGATGTGTGGCGGTGGCTGCTCCCAGGAGACGAGGCACCCTGGTGTCAACCGACCAGGTATAGACGCGAGGCCATAGGCGATGAGTTCTGGAGACCCAGGCGTGGAGGAGACCTGACGACAGAAATCTTCTGGAGGCCGACAATGATGGCAAACAGAGGGTCGGGGAGCTATTGACCACTGCAGCTCTGGCGAGGAGGAGACCTTGGCCTATTTCTTGCTGGGGATCTACCCAGAGAACGGAGACCTCTCGAGCTGGTTGCACGAAGGAGCCGCTGAGAGCCAGAAGGCGGAGAATATGCATACGGCCATATAGATTCGTGTTGAGGAGAAAACTAGTCACGACGGTGGCTCAAGCAGATCGCAACAGTGAGATCGTGTGTATGGAGAAGCTAACCCATGGGAGTCGGGGAGGGAACGGGGTTGAGAGCCCACAGACGACGCACGCAGGCTCCAGCGGCGGCGGCTTTTACTCGTGCAAGAAAGAACCAAAGCGATAAAGAGGAAGAGGCAGAGCCCTAGACCAACAGGATCAAACCCGTTGAACCGGGTAGAGACCAAGGGAACCAGTCGGCCTAATCCTGTCTATCAATAAGGATGTGCCTAGCCACATGGCGAGAAGCTATTGGCTGAAGAAGGTAAATATCTCAAAAATGTTCAGATCTTACAAAATTCATAGTAAATAGATCGCTTATCAGAAAAATACAAGTAAAGTAACAAAATGTTCAGAAAAATGTTATATCAGGCTTTTGATGCACTAAAAATAGTGATATCATATAATATGTGTAGTACTTACTTCTTGAGTAATAAATACCAAACGATGGCCTAAAATTATGAGATCATGTAAGTAAGTCCATAATCATGTTTAGACTGCATATGATGTTAGTTATGGTCATGTTGATGCACGAAAGCATATAATTTGATTAATGTCTAATTAGGGCTAATAACACAAAAGATGATGCAATAAATATATACATGCTCAATAAATGATGAAATTCACAGAATACCCTCATATATGTAACTGGAAGCCAATCTAGAACTTTGATATCAGTTAGATGCATAGAATCCATGTTACATGAGGATGACCCTTAATACATATGATGTAACCCTAATATTAATGAATGTGACATAATGTTAAGCATGTTCACATAATAATGTGACACATGTATATATCCAATTGATGAACCATAATCTGGAAAATGAAAATAGTAAGATAATTCAAAGACAAGAATACAAGTAATCATGAGATAAGATAAACCCTAAAATGGATATAAATAGGGTCGAGATGAGATGTAAGAAGATGAGAACCTGATGATAGTGTATGATCTTGTCTTGATCAGGGTTTGACAAAGATGTAGATGATATGAGGATATGATGAGTAAGTATATCTCTTGGGAAGGTACGCCATTACCTCTTGCTTGGCTTATTATACAATATGCTTGTGTTATATGGTAGTAAAGACTTGGCATATGGTATTGATTGAAATGATTGTTCTTGTATGATATGTTGCATGGTTTTCCATACTTATTGCTATGAACACATGAAACATAATATATATGTTCCATTATATCTAAGCACTTCAACTCTTTGGTAGTAAAGTGCTGGAAATAAGTACTTCAACTCTTTGGTAGTAAAGTTCTTGGAGGTGATCCAACTATTTGGTAGTAGACCACATTGTGAAATGATCCAACTATTTGGTAGTAGATCATAAAGGCCTTAATGCATTCAACTCTCAGGTAGTAAATGCATGGATGATATAATGGAAAATGAGCTTAAGATATGTGTTCTGTTTTGTTGATGAATATCTTTGCGCAAGTATACACTTTTCTTATATTTCTTTATAACTGCCAAGTATTAGTTTTATCTTATTGCCAAGATATGATGAGAGGTATATAAAAGACACATAGGCGTACTCACTACAATATTCTTGAATATTGTGCTGACGTGTACCGCATGTAATCTTTTTGTTTAGGTTGTGGTTATGACCTTGAAGATCCAGGATGTTGAGAGTTGTATGGCGAGCTGATGTACAGGTGGACCTGTTGTCTTAAGATCATGTTGTTTAGATGTAGTACATGTATATGTTATAGTTTTCTGTTCAATATGTAATATCAAATGTTGTAACAATTCATGTTGTAATTATATGTTGAATGGTGAACATGTGTTGTGGTTTGTTTATTGTTCATGTGCCTGTGCTATGGATTGTTTCCTTCTGACTCCCTTGATCTTCTCTTTCTTAGCCTGGTGTGGGGTGTTTAAATTGGGATTCTCGCTGAGGTGAGGGTTTCAATTTGGACGTCACACATCAGATTAAGTTTTAGAAAATCCGGGGACGTCACACCAAGATCGTTTGGAAGGTAATTAACCAAACCGTATGAACACTTAAAGTGGTTAAAGATCAATTGTTTAAATTGAACAATTGCATGATGTAAACCAAGGATGATTATAATGATTGTACCCTTAATGAGATAGGGTGATTAGTAACATTTGAATAATCAATCTTTAATGATCATGGAAAACAATGACATAATTCATTGTGTCAATTATTCTTTGAAGATGAGTTGACTTAGTCTAATCAAATCTAAAGTAAGTATCAACTTATAGAGGATGAGAGAGAGAGAATTTCCTACATGAATGATAATCATGTAGTGGTTAAGTCTCAACACTTTCCTACATGAATGATAATCATGTAGTGGTTAAGTCTCAACACTTTCAACATGGATGAATGTCTAATTAGGGTATGATCCTTGATAGTGAGATCATGAAACCCTAATTAAGAAGGTTACTGAATCGTAACCCCATTTGAGGGCAATGATAGGTAAAACCCTAATCCATAATGATGATACGATCCTAATTTAGGGAATTGATATGAGAAACTCTAATTCAGGGTATCTTGATGATCAACCCTATTTGGGGTGCATAGTGAACCCTATTTGTGGGTTATTGAATATAAACCCTAAACTAGGGTGATGTAATGTGAATAGTAAACCCTAATCTAGGGTGAAGTAATGTGAATAGTAACCCTAAACTAGGGTGATGTAATGTGAATAGTTAACCCTAATCTAGGGTGAAGTAATGTGAATAGCAAACCCTAAACTAGGGTGATGTAATGTGAATAGTAAACCCTAATTGTGGGTGATTCAATAGTAAACCTTAATTCTATATAAGGTGAAGGTGTAAGTGACACCCTAATTCTGGGTTATACTATATAGCATGAAACTCTAAGGTTGGACAATGAAATGATGAGTCATTAGTCCTAATTGAACTAAGGGGATGAATAACCCTAATTGAAATGAAAAGGTAATCCCTAAGCTTGGTAAGGGCATAGTGGTGTAACCCTTAAATAGTGATGTTATAATTGTTTTGCATTGTGCTAATTGGTGATTGATATAATTGCTATCATGTGCACTAACTATGCAGGTTTCATGAGATGGTGAACATAACCATGTATGTGCTATGATGCTTTAATATTGAATTTGCCTTATGGGCCCTATGGGGCCATACCATGTTGTATTGCCTAGTAAAAGGTAACAAACAAATAGTTCTAGGCTTTAAGATCCATGTGAAATACCTGCACTGCAATTATCATGTTTATAATGATTAGTTAACCTGAAGGCATTAAGTTACCTGATAAATTGGTAACAAGTGTTTGATGACTTGAGTGTTTTTAACACCCATGTTTTATAATCATGATGATAAGATGATAAGGGATGAGATTACCCTGATGTGGTAAGGGATTGAGATCCCAATGTTTAGCAAAGCTTCGAAAAGAACTTGATAGAAACAATATTCATTCTTTATAGCAAATGTCAAATGATTTATGTCTGAGAACATGTTTGATATTAAAAGAATATTGTAATGTACTTAATTAATCAAGTGAAATAGTATCATGTAGAGCCCTGACCATAGATCCATCATCTTTAGTAGTTTGGTGATGGTGAAACAGGTTTTCCTAAGGGAACTCCTGGAGAGCATACTTTTGAGTATGTGGGGGTTATGGGCGCGAATATCCTTACACCCTAATGGAGGAATTGATGTGAGATAAACATTAAATCTCTCAATCCTTCACTATATATATATGCCGGGATGGACATATCACTAATCTCCCGATGAGGATGTTAATGCCGAATCGATGCGAGATAAACATGAAATCTCTCTATTGCAAAGAGAGTACAACATGCCACTGTAACTCTAATAGCGAAGTTGCCAGTATACCCTAGAAAGCTATTTAGCAGAGACACGAGATGTCCTGCATGTTTGTCCTCACACTAACTGAGGAAGATGAGGTCATGGAAATCCGGCTCTTCTATTGACCTATGTATGGTACCGATTTTGATTTCGTAATGGTCGGTTGGAGTATGAGTGGTATACCTCATCTCCTCAGGTCTTAAGTATGTTTGAAAAATGTAATCAGTTGTGTAGCATATTTTCTTAGTATTGAAATACGAGAATCAATGGTTGATGATACATTGTTTAATATGTCTTAGTTAAATAAATGTTATACATGTTCTTCATATTCCTTATTGAAATAATGATATGTTGCTTTACTAAGACATAGCTGAAATGAACTGAATAAAGAATATTTCTCTAAATAGTTTAGTCACTGACTTAGCTACTGTTAATTACTTATGATTCTTCTGTTTAGTTTTATTCTATTATCTGCAATAATAATGTTTCTGGCAGAGAATTATATCTCTCGTTGGGACAATTTTCAATTGTCTCACCCCCATGGGATACAACTTTGTAGGTAGACGCCGAGGAAGAGGCAGAAACCCTACAGCGGGTGAGCAGCAGCAGAAGCAACAACAAGGACAACAGTGATTCCTCAGGTGGAGACACTATCTGTCAAGTCCTGTAAATAGAGAGTCCTATGTGTCGTCTCTGTACTCTCAGGTCCTAGGAGTCAGTAGATAGTTTAATATTGATCTGATGCCTCAAGATTTTTGTATACTGCTTATGTACAGTTTAATAGGGCAGTTAATTCTTGTGTCTCTCGAGATGATGTGATACAGAGATGTACTGATGAATCTGAATGTAAATAACTTACTTTGGTTCTTTGTGGAAGTGTTTTTCAGTTTATGGATCTCTTTGTATAAAGTTTTAATATTTAGTGACTTTTAGTAATTCCGCTGCTAATAATACGCTTCCGCATTAGTTAATATGGTTTTATGAGTGGGATGCCACAATAAGATCATCCCATGATAATGTAGGCCTTCCTCTTCTTTTATTTATAGTGTTTGGCTCAATAGCATTGCTTCGTATAGGCTCACTAGTTGGTCTGCATTGTACATGTCCATACCATCTGAGTTGGCCCTCGTGCAACTTGTCCTCAATACTCACCACCCACACTTTATTCCTGATATAATCATTTCTTAAGAGATCTTTTATTGTCTTCCCACACATCCATCCCAGCATACGCATTTCATCCACGTTCATCTTGTTGAGACCTTATTTCTTCACCCCCAACATTCACTCCCATAGAGCATGGTTGGTGTGATGACCCGATTACAAATCAAGCCATCACTAGTAAAAATGCGGAATTATCACAAATAATAGAAATTAAAAAAAACTATAAATTAAAACCATCTTTACACATAGAACCTTGTTCAATAAGATTTTACACAAAGGACCTAAGCTTCATATACACACAGTTCATGTCATACATTCAGCATGTCGATTCTTCTCGATAATAACAAGTATCAGCTGCTTCGCTTTACTATATACACCAGCATTACAAAAACCTCGAGACAAGCAAGCCAAACTCTCAAGTTGTTTGTGAATACCACTAAGGACTATCTCCCAAGGACCTGAGAGTATAGAGGCGACACATAGACATCTATTTACAAAACCCTGATTGACAATGTTGTTGACCTAAAACACTACTACTATTCTTGCTGACATGATCCTTCCTCTGTAACTTGGTTCCTAGTCCCTCGTCTGTGACCACCTAAAAACTTGTAGATCCCACGGGGTGAGACTATTGTCCCAATGAGAGATATAACTCTCAGCCCATAGTATTATTATCACAAAACATAATATAAAATTGAACTGCATGTATTTCATAATTGACAGGTATATTTTTTAGTGCAAAGTATAGACATTAATCACAAATCTATAATCATCTTTTGCTTGTAAGGGAATATGAAGAACATGTATGACATCTATCTACTCAGACATATAGAAGTAATAAGGCATCATCCAATGTTTCTGTATTTGATCCTTAAACAAGCAAGCTACTCAGCTGATTACATGTTTACATTTACTTTTATGCCCAGAGGAGATGAGATATACTGCTCATGCTCCAATCGACCACTTGTAAGTTGAAATCAGTACATACAAGGTCAATGGTAGAGCCGGATGTCAAGACCTCTCCTTTCTTAGTCAGATCAAGAAAACTTAGGTAACACTTAGGCTTAGCATGACATCTTGTGTCTGCTATAATTAGCAATGTCGTAGTATATCGACATCTTTGCTACAGAGTTACTGTCGTAGCATGTACTCTCTTTCGGAGAAGACCACTTTGCTTTCCCAGATTATCAAGATGGCCACTCAGCGATCCGGTGTTGATTTTATCAGGAAGTACTCTGAGAAAATTGATGTATTCGGGGAGTCCACTAAGCACCCTTATTTTAGTTTGGGATTCCATGGAGCACCCTTATATTATCACAGATTTGAAAATATGTGTTCCAAGTAATATCGTTTCACCATTCAGCAAGTACTGACACTGAATGGATCTATGGTCTAGGCAACTACATGATAATATGTATCTTGCTTAAGTTAGTGTATTACTATATCTTTTTAGCATCAATCAAGTTACAAACAAGGTTAACAACAATTACTACAAAGAAAAAACATACAAGCATTCATCAGATACTTTCATATTCACTGAGTTACATAGTTCACTTAGAATCTCAACCTCTTATCATAATCTCTCTTGTGTATTCAACCCTTCATTCACCACTGAGAACCATCACCACTTAGTAGCTGATCATTACCTGAAGGTCATCAAGCCTAGGTATTTATTCACATAGTCCATGTAGCTCATTGGATCTGTATTACATATCCACATAGTTTCTTGGTTTGTGTTACACATCCACATAGCTCTTACTTAGCCAATCCTATTACTTAAAGATACTTGTATGATTATTACATCATATTATCAATAATTTCAAGAACATGCCTATAACACATTAAGGAACACATCCTTTCTTATGGATTAGGGTTAGATTCCACCACTTACGGTTTCAAGATTTCATTAATAAAATGGTATCTAAGCGGATACTCCATCCTTCACAAGAGCGTTAGAGTATGCCATTTATATGCTTATCCTTCAAGTCTTAGTTTATTTCTTATCCTCACCGAGATATGGTTTACCTAAATCCAATCCTTAAGGTCCACAATTCATCACTTTTGAGTTGAGTTAAACTTATTACATTAAGCATATTCATCACATAGTCAAGCTTAATTAACAAGGGCATATTTATTATATTGAGTAGCATGATGGGTACATTATTTTATTGTATTTGAAGATGTGCATCTTATCTTTACAAGTATTCAATTGATAAAGTGATGAAACCACATCCTCATATCAGGTAAAGGGTATGTCCCTCACCACCATGTCATTGACGAGCCTTAAACGTGGGTCTAAGAAAGGAATCATGTCTAGGTTATTAGAATTTAGAAATTTATAATACCCAAATGTTTAAGACACCTTCAACTAGCACAAGGTCGAAGTAGTTGGGGGTCAAACACAGGGATAGGAAGAACGACGCTTCAGAACTTGATTTTCACTTGTCTAAGCACATCAAGCAGGTAAAAGGATAGGCTTGGTTGTAACAAGAAAGCACCATAAAGAAATTAAACTAAAATGCTTTCTCCAACTGGAGTTAGTGGAAAGATTATGATTTTAGGGTTTAACAATTTTTATATAGGTTTTCCTAAAAGAATTTGAGTGGATAAAACTGTCGCTGAGGTAAAGCACGAAGGAAGAAAACTTAGGCATAACAAGCAGCAACGAAAGACATCCTGTTGCCTCTTTTCTCAAAGGGGGTACCTCTAACTATGCACCATTTCCCTCTCTCAAGGAAAGTGGTCATAGATTAGAGTGGTAAGGTAAATTGAAGAAGTCCTGATCCTAGGTACTCTCGTACACCCAGATCAGACCAAACTCTAGAGTTGCGACAGCCCCTTCTCAAGGGTGTCAAAACGGAAAACACGATTCGATAGATAGTCAAAAGTATGATCCGAAAGAAGAAACTAGAGTTCAGATGCTATAAAGAAATCATCCAACAAAAAGGAACTGTACACATAACAACAAGAATTAAACTCCATAGATTCCATTAAGATTAAAAAGAGTAAAAGGGGTTTAGTTACAATGCATAGTAAATGAAAGTAAATGTTGAAAAGGGAAGATAGGTATTAGCCTCCTTGATGTGGGAGGTCGATATACAACAGCAGACCCCCAAGGCATCGCTAACCTGGTACCGGGCAGGACCTTTGCCCGAGATCCCCATGTCAGGCAACCGCCCTGTCGGGTGACATGTCGTGACAACCAGGCATATCGGCCTGGGCTCCCTACCCGATATTGTCATGTTGGGCAGCCACCCTGTCGAGCGACACACCTTAACGATTGGTCTGTATTGGGTTCGATATTGTGTTGGGTTAGAGATGACTTAGGTTCTCAGGTTCCTTGTATTGGGTGCAGGGGCGAGCCGTCTCGGGTTGAAGCCCATCTAGGAACTCGGCACACTGGGTGGCCTTCTTGGTTGTATCGGGCTACTGCGGCTACCGGGACGGGTTCTAAGTGAACCACTCCTGCCGCTCTCAGATTTGGGGGGTGCTCACATAGTGTCGCCCGGCACACCCTGGGACTCGACGCACTAGCTTAAGATGCTTTCCAAAGTAAGCTTTCATGAGGTTCTGACCCATCCCATCAAAGTCTTGTAGCTACTATTTATAGGCATCAACTGGTAAAGGTTGTGGTTCTTGTGGGGCCACGTGTCCTTCATCGACTCCGTTTACACGGCCTCGAGGATGATCGACACATGCGTGTCACCCAGCACAACAGGTCATCACATGCCGGGTTATGAGCGTATCAGGTGACCTTGGCAGGCAACTACTTCCGATGAGTGACTCGTATCGTGCGACACACCCATGTCGGGCTAACCAGTCGTGGCACGCAAATCTCTCTGTCGGGTAGGTAGAGTACCGCCCGTTGAGGGCCTCCTCACGTGACACGACTGTATCGGGTTGCTACAATATCGGGCAGCGATCGCGACGGGTAAGTGGGCGTGTCGAGTGACCAGTAGAAGGGTCGATGCATGTCCGCATTGTAGATGGGCCGGGACGGCCCTTTTGCGGTCTTTAGGTGGAAAAATAGGGAAAATCTATACAAAAGATGGGAACAAAGTCAAGGGCATAGTGCAGGTTATTTTTGTGTAATAACAAGACAAAATTGAGAGGAAAAACAGTTTAGAGGGCAGTTTTGACAATGAAATGTAGGCTATAAATGGCCATAAAATGGGTGTTATCAACTCCCCCAAACTTAGCATTTTGATTGTCCTCAATCAATCGTACTTATCTTAACACTTTGTTTACAATACCCTTCATACCAGGCATAGTCCTCAGACAAGGGGTTTACGTGAATTCTGAGATGTCTGAAGGAAAATTACATCTATCCACGAGCAACATGCTTTATTTTTCCCTGCCTTATTTTAAGCAAAAATTCTCTTTTCAGCTTCGTCGAGACATAAGTGCATGATTTCGAAGTTAGCTTTCACACTAAACAGCTTGGGAGTAAGGAGTTGGGTTTTTGGGTAGGCTTAAGGGTTTTTGGGTTTTTACTTGGTTTCCATTGGTCCATTCAGGTATGGGTCCGTTAACGGGCAAGTGGTCCCTGTAGTCCAAGCTAGTTGGCTTTAGAGCAGTGATTTCACATCCTACATACAACTGCCCTGGATCTACCATGCCTAAAGATGGGTACTTTTGGAGAGACAAGTGTTTTTTTCAATTTTTTTCAGCACAATTCTCATGCTTTTATTCACTCTCATAAGGCTTTTCTCTCTTTTTGGGATTTTGAGAAAGGATGAGCTTGCTGTTTAGGCATCTTTTACCTTCACATGCACATCTCTTAGCTGTTATAAGTTTAGTTTTCAAAATTGGCATAGAAAGGTTGTAGCCTTTGTCATTTAAGATTGCGTTTTCAAAAAGAAAATAACAGAAAAATATGCACCATCTTAGACACAAAGAGCATAGTCTGGAAGAAGTTGTATCTGATATTTACTATAGAGTGTCTTTGTATAATTGTAGAGAGGCAAGGAGTTGTATATTCACTATTTTGTATTAAGCATGTGTATATATATGTACACAAGGTATTTTTAAGGAGAAGAAGAAAGTAAAAAGGGGAGAATCTTTAGTACCTCCCTTACTGATATATAGTTCCACCCCAAACTTACCACACACTCTGTCCCAGAGTTGTGAGATAGATAAGCTAGGGTAGTGATAAGTCAGTGACGGTTTACTTGGTGAGCGCGCCTCCATCAGATATAAGCTCCCACACATATTCTCTGTGTTTGTTGTGGTAGTCGACGTGTGGAGCTTGTCAGGCGTTTGTTGTAGTGTCACCGAGCTAGTGATCCATTCCAGGACATAGATACCACCGTCATTGGATTGTGGAATTTGATGAGGACTGCTGTGGCAGAATTGAAGCTTGTGCCATTTAGTCTCTGTTGTCTCTAGAAACGGTTGGATCAATGTTGTCACCTCGATGTAGTATTTTCTTGCTAAGCGTTCGAGGGTTGTCAACACGGTTGATGTACACTGCACTGAATGATCTTTATTACTGTCAGAGCTGTTGTAGAAGTTTGCTTGTCGTTGGCAAGTGTACACCGTCAGAAGCGTCCAGTGATTGTAGTGCAACACTAGAAAGAAGATGATACGTGGCCTGCTACTTTGTATCTCTGCTAGAAACTTTTTGTTAGCTCTTGATTCATTAGCTAGAAATATATCATTGAATATCATCGGATGGGCGATCTAAACGTGCTCAAATTTCTTCTATAGAACCTGGATGTAGGCTGCTTCTACTGACAGTGCTAAACATCCTCCTACCTTTACTAAGTCCCGAAGGTCATCAACTGGGACTATGATGTTTTCTGCCTCATATATGACGTCTGTGGGTGTAGAGTCAGCTAGCTTCATGAGAATTTCCTTGACCTATTCCTGGGTTAGTGTAGAAATGTGGAACAGTTGAAGTTGCTGATCATTTCTTCTGACATATCAGGCGAAGCGAGGTCTTCATTCAAGAATACTTCTCACAAAATGTCCATCTGCTTGCCTGTCCCATATACGTCTGTGGCCATCTCGGCCTCTTCTCCTGGAAGGTTGTTGGTTGAGGAAGATTCGTCTTCTTGATCACTCTCCAGGAACTTCTCTGGGACACCTACATCTCATAAATAGCGTCTGTCCTTGATCAGAAGCAGCACATAGGTGCTCCTTAGCTGATAGAAGTTCTGGCTTTGGAGTTTCCTTATGTATCCAAAGACGTGGAGCATCTCCACGGCACAAAGGACTATGAAGGTGATGTTTCAGCTTCCCACTTCTTCTTGAACAGGAAAATCTCCGAGAGTGAAGAAGTTCCAAACGCCGTTGCAACGCTGGACTCCTCGTTTGATTGCACGGAGAAGACGTAGTGGGAGAAGCCTGAGGTTCTTGTCTTTGGGGCGCACGAACATGTGTCCTGAGCATGGGACCTCCTCATTGCAGCAGTTGAGGAGTTGGACATCATGGCTTCCTAGATCTGCCACGCATAGGAACCAGCTTCCTCAGTGCTTGTAGGGGGCCAACACGATGTTTGGGTTGTGTTCTTCAATGTGTTGCATCATGTTGGCCACCTGGATAGCGTCGAACGCCCCTCTCATCAATATTATTGCCAAGGCTGGGGTGGCGGTGTAGATTGTCTACCGGCATGTCATGGTGCCTATGTTCTCTATCATTGCACCATCCAGGACCCGGAAGAGGATCTTCTCGATGATGGCTGGTGAGCAGAACATACTCCTCGGTGCTCCCCGTTGTACAGAGAAATAATCGTCACTCCAGTCGACGTCCTCTTCATCTTCTTACTACCTTAGGACCTTGTTCAGTAGCTTCTAGTCTCTAATCGTCTGGTACTCGATGGCTCTTCGGTCGAAGTCTGCCATCTCGAAGGAGGGGATCTCTGACGGAAAAGAAAACACATCTACCATCAAGCTCCTTCCTCTTGGAGGGTGTTTGTCCTTGGCATGGTAGATGTCCTCCCCTTCTCCCTATGATTCGTCAGAAGAGTCCTTCTCTACGCTCATTGATATATCTATGTCTTCAGCGTCATCTAGGGAGGGCAAGGGAGATTCCACGTCGACGCCGCATGCATTCTCCTATCCTGCTGGAGCCCCGTCAGAGGTCTTGTTTGTTGTTTCTCCCTTAGGCATTGTGGACGGTCCACTGGAGGAGCAATTAGATGACATTCTTGAAGAGGATGTTGATGAAGATGGCTGAGAGCCGAAGCCGGGAGGCGATGGGGACCTCCTTGGCTGTCTCGAGTGGGGGTGGTTGTCCCTCCGGTTCAGCCTCTCTTCGATGGCTTAGAGGCGTTGAAGCGCCAACCACATCCTGTTGTTCAATGCCTCTAGTTGGCCAGGAAGGCCAACTAGAGTTAGCAGTTGCCGCTCCTGCTCGCTAAGCCTCTTTTGGAAAATAGTGAACTTGTGGGTCAGGGAAGTAAAAGTAATGGAGTGGTTGCTTGTTACCTCCCACAAGTGGTCAAACTCTTGACCGAGGATTTGTCCCAGTGATGGGGCGACTGCAACTGTCTTTCCTCTTTTGCTCGAGACATCCCTCATGCTGGAAGTTCGGCCCGAAGAGTGTGCATCTTCAAGCGGGTCTGAATTCATTTGAATTGTGTGTGAGGGCGTTGCTTCAGGGCGGGGCGTTGGCACCTTCGTGGCTGCCTCCACCTCGTCTACTTGTAGTGGTGGAGAAGGGCGCGGGGAAAGCGGTTGTTGTTCCACTATCTGATTATCAAAAACCTCCTCTACAACAACCACATACGACGTTGGTGGCGGTGTCAGTGTGGGATGTGCAGCCCTGAGTTTTTCCTGGAGGATCTCAACGAATGCATCATTACTTGCGTTCGGATTTACCACAACTTCCTCCATTGAAGGCGTAGTATAAGCTTTAGGAGTTATAGCCGTCTCTTCCGTAGCAGCTTCCTCTGGGGCTATTGTCGTTGTGTCAGCCCCGATTGTGTTGACGACCTCCGCGATCGTCATTACTTCTTCTACAACTACGGAGATCGTCGTTGTGGCGGCCGCGGCTGGGATAGGAGAACAACAGCAGCTGCCACCGGTTGCATGGCGGCAGTGGGTGGCTCGGCCCTTGCAGTTGCTTCTGCTTGTTGGAAGGTTATGCTGGCAGTGCAAGCAGCCTCGGCCATCTAATTGGGCAGGGCTTTGACCTCCGCTGGTGTGAATATTGGCTTCTCTACATCGTAGTTGGTTCAGAGTGGGAGGGGCATCAGAGTGGAAGTTCTTGCAAATTTGTAGAAGTAGCGGTGGCCCTCCTTCTGGATTATGTTGGCTCATTGCAAGAACTTTAGATCAATCCTGTCGTTGCCTTGCATTCTTGACAGGCTGCGCGGCTCCATTGGGTATCCCAACCCTACCTCGATCACATTGACGATGTCGCCCATGCAGTACTCCTTGGTGGCATCTTTTATTGGGTGGAGCCGGCTCAGCAAAAAGCACCCCACATTGATCACCTTGCCCTCCATCATGTACCACATGAGATGGAGTTCTTCGTTGTAGAGGTTGCTTGTTTCATATTTGCTGAACAGGAGGCATGCCACTATCTTGTGGATGATCCTCCAGAAGCAAGAGTGGCTAGCTTCCACCTTGCTCCCCGGCTTGTATGATGATTTGTCGGTCAGCTTCTTCCAGAGGTCGACCGGGTTGAAATCATCGCCTTCGCCAATCTTGGCACCATTGTTCAGCATCTCCTTCCCAGCTTCGGTGGAGGAGAAGATTTCATTGAGAAGATTCTCAGAAATGTCGTGCTCAATGTTGTATAGCCGGCCCTGTAGCCTATCTGCTCCACCGAATCTTTCGACTTCGTCCGGCTTGTTCTACACCTAGCGGAGTGTGGACAGAACTCCTTGGTAAGTTCAGTGTATGACCCGGAGAAGTTGAAGCATATGTTTTTCAGCCTGGCGACTCCTAAGACGTTGTCGAGCCTACTGAAGATGTTGAGCTAGTGGAAGGAAGGCTGGTGGCAGAACCGGGTTGGCCGGTAGATCTTTGCTGCCAGCTCGGTGTATCGTTGTTGATGCTCTACATCCCGAGGCACAAACCGGCCTGGAGAGTGGGCCAGGGGTTCCACCGCTATTGTTGGGGTTGCCACAGCTTTTCTCCTGGGTCACTTTTCTACCTCAGATGGCCCTGTTGCATCGGGGTTCGGGCGCTTCTGCCCAGCTGTGGTGGCTCCAACTGTGGCCTCGGGGTTGATTCTCCGACCATGCTCATCGATCTAGACCACCGTCTTCTTGGTGTGAGCCATGTCTATAACATTTAAACAAAAACTGGGGTAAAAAATAAGATTTTGAATGATTCATTTCACTTGATAGCGGGCGGCAAAATGAGAAAATTATTTTGGTCGATATCAAATGGTCGGGGTTTTGAAAAACTGATAATCAGTCAAAAACTAATAGAATCCCGACACAAGAAAGTCTATATTGGGTGAGGGTAAACGCGTCGTATTGCCCGATACGATCTGGCTGATATTGCTGGCTGATATCATGAAGCGTTAACAAACGATGCTTGCCCAATGCAGATGCCCGATATGGATGCCTGATACAGGTGTTGCGGGATACTCGTATCGCTCGATAAGGGTTCGGAAGGTGATACGATCTCAAATCGGTTAAAACGTAAAACCTTTTGCGTGATAAGTAAAACATGGTAAGAAAAAAGGTCCTGCCCAACACGGGCACATAAGAAAGCACCACCCAATCGTAGTACTGCCCGATACGATAGAGTGTCGGGCGACACGAGTCAAATCTGCTTTGTATAACAAAACTAGATGATAAGGTTCTTTCCTAACATAATTGGTATCGTCCAGATGTGCGTGTCGCACAATACGTGTATTGTGCGATACGGTCAGAAAACCCCAATAAGAGAAACTTGGCACAGAGCAAAGGGGTGTTGCCCGACATGAGTAATGTGCAAAGTATATCGCCCGACACGAGGCCTTACGTGATACGCTCTGAACGATACATAAAACTAAAGCCTCGTGCCCGATAAGGGCATCACTAAAACAAAAGATGTGCGATATGACATGACGGATACAAGCTGCACAACGTGATAGGGCGTATCAGGTAACTCACGCGATATGCATATCGGGTTCCACCTTAATCGGGTGAAAGGCAGGTGCTCGACATGGGAGCTCGCTAAAGGTTGGTCGGCATGGGAGCTGGAGTAAATGTGAGCTTTGCACGATACAGGAGTACGTAAAAAGTGAAACCAGATGCCCGACACGTTTATATCCCGGTTACTATATATAGCCATGCTGAGCGGGGTAAAACGGGTAAAAGAGGGGGCACGTGTCGCACGACAAGGCAAATCATTCCCGAGACGTAGAAAAATCAGTCTAATCCCGTCACATCAAGGGTCGATTTGGCTTCTTAAGCAAGCTTCATGTCGGCCTGCACGCATGTCGCGTGAGGTCGTTATGTCATTTGACATGATCTCCTTTGCTAATGTTGTTGCCCGATATGGGTTCCCACCTGATACGGTTGGCACCATGTCGCGTGTTGCGGGGTTCATTTCCCGATATGTGTATTGGGTGATACAACGCTCGATACAGTGCAACACGTGAGCGCTCGCCGCTTGATCGATACGATCAAGGAAAGGCGGATGGCCAATACGACCAGAAAAAGGGATATCTGGCAGAGCAAAAACTAAAGGGCCATCTACTTATGCATGCCTGATACACTAAACAAAAGAGGAAAGGCAAGGGTAGAAAAACTAAAGCTAAAGAAAGGAAGAAACATTGATGGGTAAAAAATCATTGGATAAAAAGGGAAGAATTCCAACCTCAAATAGTTTTACCCATCAAGGTAGTAAAACTAATTCGGTGTCCCATAAAACAAGAGAGTTTGTGCATGTGTCGTATGCACTGACTCTGGCCTTATTATAATAATAATGTTCATAAAGTTTTTCTGCATGAAAGGAAATAACGTCCTATGCTAGGAAAAGTAAAAATTCAGGCTACCTCCCGAAGAGCGTTGTAGTTTTCGTCATCAGCTCAACAGACTTCATATACTTCTACTTCGATCCTTCAGTTGTTGCCTCAGCGTCCTACAGGGTTATCTCCGACCTTCTCACGAATGCTTCATCTTCGTAAAACCTCTTGATTCTATGCCCGTTCACTGGAAAGACCTTTGTCGGATCATCTTTGTCATACATTTCCATCATCCATAATAGATAAATCTTTGCCACGATGAAGAGTCCAGACCATCTTCTCTAGTAACTTCCCTGGAAAAAGACGGATAGAGGATTTAAATAACAGAACTTTATCACCTTCGTTCCCATCCTTTTTCTTCAGATGGGTGTCATGCCATATCTTTGTTCTTTGCTTGTAAATATTGGAATTTTCATATGCATGTAGTCTCAATTCTTCTCCTGGAGCTGAAGAAATCTTTTCTTTCCAGCCAACGTGTGGTCCATATTCAGCTGTTTGATTTCCCAGAACGCTCTATACTCCAATTGAAAAGGAAGATGGTAGGCTTTTCCATAGATCAAGCGACAAGGTGTGGTACCCAGTGGCATTTTAAAAGCAGTTCGATATGCCCACAAAGCATCATCTAGCTTAGCTGACCAGTCCTTGCGAGACTTGCCAACTATCTTTTCTAAAATCTACTTTATCTGCCGATTGGAGACCTCCACCTGTCCCGATGTCTATGGATTATATGGAGTTGCAACCTTGTGGCAGACGTTGTACTTATGCAGAAGTAATTCAAACTATCTTTCTATGAAGTGAGAGCCTCTATCACTAATGATGGTCCTTGGAACTCCAAACCTTGGAAAGATAGTCTTGGTAAAGAGCTTGATTACTGCCCTTACATCACATGTTGTAGTGGGTATAGCTTCTACCCACTTCGAGACATAGTCAACTGCGACGAGAATGTACTTGAAACCGTAGGATGAGGGGAATGGTCCCATATAGTCAATACCCCACACATCGAAAATTTCAACTTCATTCCAAACCAATAGTGGCATCTCATTGTGAGGGGAGATTGCCCCTGTTTGCTGACATTCGTTGCAAGACTTTACAAAAGCGTGAGCATCCTTGAACAAGTTCGGCCAGTAGAAACCAGATTGTAGCACCTTGGTAGTTGTCCTCTCACCTCCTAGATGCCCTCCATAAGGAGAGGATTGACATTCGAACAAAATTTTCAAAGCTTCCTCTTCTGGTATGCATCTTCTATATAACTCGTCGGCACAATGCCTAAACAACAAGGGATCATCCCAATAATAGTTCTTTAAATCAGAGAAGAACTTCTTCTTCTGATTATAAGACATATCTGGGGGAAGTTGCTTACATGCCAGGTAGTTGTAGAAATCTGCATACCACGGCCCCTCAAGGTCAGCTGACTGGGCTAAGTAGATGGATTTGTTGGGGCAACTTTCATTTATGGGCAGTGGGTCATCATCTTGCACCTGAATCCTGGAAAGATGGTCTACAACCACATTCTTTGAGCCCTTCTTGTCTTTGATTTCATGGTCAAACTCTTGTAACAATAGTGCCCAACGTAGCAGTCTGGGCTTTGCATCCTTCTTCTGCATGAGATATTTAATAGCCACGTGGTCAGTGTGAACAACCACCTTCGAACCCACAAGGTAAGACCTGAACTTGTCAATGGCGTACATGATAGCTAGCATTTCTTTCTCTGTGGTCGTGTAATTCTGCTGAGCCTCATCTAGGGTCTTGCTCGCATAGAAGATAACATGATGCTTCTTGTCTCTCTTTTGACCGAGTATGGCTCCTATAGCAAAATCATTGGCGTCACACCTAAGTTCAAACGGAAGACTCCAATCAGGGGACTGGAGAATCGGTGCAGATATTAAAGCGCCCTTTAGAGTTGAGAATGCCTTCATGTACTCCTCCGTGAATTCAAACTTTGCATCTTTTACTAGAAGGTTAGAGAGAGGCTTGGCTATCCTTGAAAAATCCTTTATAAACTATCGGTAGTAACCGGCATGACCCAAAAAACTATGAACGTATGTAACTGAAGTAGGCGGTGGGAGCTTAGCTATCGCCTCAACCTTGGATGGATCGACTTCAATACCTTTACTTGACACCTTGTGTCCGAGAACAATCCCCTCCTGTACCATAAAATGACATTTTTCCTAGTTGAGGGTGATGCTATGCTCTTCACATCTTCTCCTTACGGGGGATAGATTGTTCAGACAGTCATCAAACGAGCTGCCATAGATGCTGAAATCTTCCATGAACACTTCCATCTTGTCTTCGAGTAAATCTGCAAAAATGGCGTTCATACACCTCTGGAAGGTAGCAGGTGTGTTACAGAGCCCAAAGGGCATTCTCCTAAAGGCAAAAGTTCTGTAGATGCAAGTGAAAGTCATCTTCTCCTAGTCATCAGGGTGGATGGGGATCTGGTTGAAACCCGAGTATCCATCTAGCCAGCAGAAGTAGGAATGATGGGCCAGGCGTTCCAACATCTGATCGGTGAAAGGAAGAGGGAAATGGTCCTTGTGGGTGGCGGTGTTAAGTTTCTGATAATCTATACACATCCGCCATCTAGTGACCATCTTGGTGGCCACCTCGACTCTATCATTTCCCTTAACCAAGGTCATCCCTCCCTTCTTGGGAACTACTTGGATTGGACTCACCCACGTGCTATCACTGATAGCGTAGATAATCCCAATGTCTCGGAGTTTAACTACTTCTTTGCTAACAACTTCGCGAAGCTTTTCATTCATCTTTCTTTGTGGCTGGGCATATGGTCGGGAGTCCTCTTCCAGATGAATCCAGTGCATGCACACCGAAGGGCTTATCCCTCTCAAGTCCCTGATTGAGTAGCCCAGGGCTTTTCTCTGCAGCCTTAACTCTTTGAGAAATTGGTCTTTCTGGCAATCTATCAACTCTGAGTTGATGATTACCGAGTGCATCTTCTCTTGATCTAGAAAATGATACTCAAGGCCTTTTGGCAAGACTTTTAGCTCTGGTAGGACTTCCTTTTTCTATTCTTCAGCAGGGAATTCTCGGAGAGAGGCATATCTAATTGTCTCAATTGGATCTTCATCCTCAGGCGCTTCTTAATATCCAGATAGGCCAACAATTCCCTGACCTCAGGATCATCGATCTCTCATAACTCACCAGTTAAGGCATGCATCAAAGGATCTACCATGGCCTTCTCTTGCTGTACTTCGTCGCATAACTTCCGATAGCTCTCAACAAAGTAAGAGGATTCAAAGAACGAGGGGGCCCTCATACAATCACTGATGTTGAAGTTGATGTGATCTCCTCCAACACAGATCGTAATCATTCCTGCCTCGACATCAATAAGAGCTCGACCAGTGGCAAGGAAGGGTCACCCGAAAATGATAGGGCAGCTCGGATCTTCTATGGTGTCGATCAAAAAAATATTGCAAGGAATAAAGAAGTGTCCCACTCAGATGGCCACATCTTCAACGACACCAACCAACCATGTCAAGGTATGGTCAACCAGTTGTATCCTCATGTTGGTGCTTACCATATCAGTGAGACCCAGTCTCTTGGTAAGGGACAGAGGCATCTGACTGATGCTAGCCCCTAGGTCTGCTAGACCTTTATGAGTTATATTATCTCCAACTTGAAAGGGGATTACAAAGGTCCTTGGGTTCTTCTTCTTCAAAGGTGTATTAGTTTTGATGAAAGAACTAGACATCTTGGCAAGCTTCACAGTCTCTACATATTCTCCTTTCCTATATCTTTTTATCAGGTCCTTTAGGAACTTGGCATAAGTGGGCATTTCTTCAATGGCATCTAGGAACGGGATGTCCACATGCAACTTCTTTATAGAGGCTAGAAACTTTTCATACCTCTTCTTCATCTGGGCTTTTACCAACTTCTGTGGGAATGGTACATGGGGTGCGTACTTATCTAGACACTCTTCAGAAGAGACATGCTTAACCTTATCTTTGACTACTTTCTTTGACTTCTACGGAACTTCTTCCTCAACAACCTCTGTGCTAACTCCTTCGACAGGTGTTGTTGTTGATGTTATTGTCTTCTCAACGGCTGGTGATACAATCATTCCTAACCTTAGAACGGCCATTTTTTCCATCTCATGTCCTCATGGGTTGGCTTATGTATTGGAGGGGAAACACCCCACCTGATGCTTGAGGGATTGGGCGAGGCTTTCCAGTTGTTGATCAATCTGTTTGTTATGCTGCTGGAGCTCCCCTATCTGGGTAGAAAAACTACCCATCTATTGTTGCATTAGTTTGAGAAGAGTCGTGCTATCCATTGAGCTCTTGTGCATCTTTTCATTGATGTCATTCTGTCTCTTAGTGAAGGACATAAATTCCATCGTCAAATATGATCGTGGCTACTGGTTTTGTTGGAAGGCCTTCTGCTGCTGGATACCTGTCTCTCGTTGCTGATTTGATGGTCCTCCCAAAGGTCTCCCACTCACTAGCTGGTGAGAGTTCTCAGCAGCAATTGTGTTCCTATAAGAAAAACCAGGGTGGTTGGGCCATCGGTATTGAACAAAACTCACATTCTCTGTAAAGTCCCCTTCGAGATCTTCTTGGCGTGCGGTGTGTGGGCAGAAATCTGACATGTGGGCAGGCTCTCCGCAGGTGATACAACTCTTCACGACCTCTTGTCGAACCTTCCCTTTGTAACCTTGCTCCTTGAGGGACTGGACATCTGTCATCATCTTGTCAAGATGGGCCACGAGGGCCTCCATAGCCTTAGATTTACCTAGAGTAGTGTGACTTAGCGACTCTCGGTCGTATTCTCTATCTTGTTGGTTCGTAGTCATATTTTCAATAATCTTCCAGGCTCTTTGGGCACTAAGTCCCAAGAAATTGCTACCAGCAGCAGCATTCAAGGACTTCCTCTCAGCGGGGCACACCCCATTGTAAAACGTGGTGATGAGCTTTGGTTCCGAAAAACCATGATACGGGCATTCACGCTGGTAGCTCTAGAATCTTTCCCAAGTCTCATGAAGATTCTCCGAAGGCTTCTGGGAATACCTCATGATCTTGTTTTGACATTTGTTGTTCCTCTTGATGGGGAAGAATTTGGCGATAAAAGTGTTAGCAAGATGCTCCCAATCAGGGACTTTGGGCACTAAGTCCCAAGAAATTGCTGCCAGCAGCAGCATTCAAGGACTTCCTCTCAGCAGGGCACACCCCATTGTAAAACGTGGTGATGAGCTTTGGTTCCGAAAAACCATGATACGGACATTCACGTTGGTAGCTCTAGAATCTTTCCCAAGTTTCATGAAGATTCTCCGAAGGCTTCTGGGAATACCTCATGATCTTGTTTTGACATTTGTTGTTCCTCTCGATGGGGAAGAATTTGGCGATAAAAGCGTTAGCAAGATGCTCCCAATCAGGGAGGCTCCCATCCTGTAAGTCGGTGTACCATTCTAGTGTCTTGTCCCTCAGTGAGAACGGGAAGCACTAGATGTAGATATGCATCAACGAGACTCTTTTGATTTTAAAGGTGTTGCACGTCCTCTTGAAAGTCGTTAGATGATTATACAAGTTCTCCTTAGAGGTTTTTCCACCGAACCTGTTATGTTGCAGGAGCTGAAGAAAGGAGGGCTTCAGTTCGAAGTTGGTGTCATTTAGAGGCTGCATCACAACCGGGTTTCTCTCTTCATTAGCTCAAACTTGAAAGAATGAGCAAAGAGAGCGAGCTTTAGGGGCTTGGTCAGCCATGACTTGTCAAGAGCTTGGATGACCTAGAAAGAAAGAAAGGAGTACCTGGAAAGAAACAAAGGTATAAGAGTGTTGTATAAATTATGAACAGTAAATATTATGTGCAGTAAATCATTGCAGTATTATATGCATATGTACAAGGTTTTGGCAAAGAGAAAGCAAAATGAAAGTTCGTAGAATGGTTTTCTTTGCCTATCCCCAACAACGGTGCCAAAATGTTGATGAGCCTTAGACATGGGTCCAAGAAAGTAATCATGTCTAGGTTATCAGACTTTAGAAATTTATAATACCCAAATGTTTAAGACACCTACAACTAGCACAAGGTGGAAGTAGGTCGGGGTCGAACACAGGGATAGGAAAAATGATGCTTCAGAACTTAAGTTGCACTTGTCTAAGCACATCAAGTAGGTAAAAGGATAGGCTTAGTTGTAACAAGAAAGCGCCATAAAAAAATTAAACTAAAAGGCTATCTCCAACTGGAGTTACTAGAAAGATTATGATTTTAGGGTTTAGCAATAATTATAGAGGTTTTAAATAATAGAATATGAGGGGATAAAACTGTCGCTGAGGTAAAGCACATAGGAAGAAAACTTAGGCATAAAAAGCAGCAATGAAATACATCATGTAGCCTCTTCTCTCAAAGGGGGTACCTCTAACTATGCACCATTTCCCTCTCTCAAGGGCAGTAGTCATAGATTAGAGTGGTAAGGTAAATCTAAGCAACCTTGATCGTAGGTAATCTCATACACTCGGATCAGACCAAACTCTAGAGTTGCGACAGCCCCTTCTCAAGGGTGTCAAAACGGGAAACACAATTCGATAGCTAGTCAAAAGTGTGATCCAAAAGAAGAAACTAGAGTTCAGATGCTATAAAGAAATCATCCAACAAAAAGGAACCATACACAGAACAACAAGAGATAAACTCCATAGATTCCATTAACCTCAAAAAGAGTAAAAAGGTTTATTTACAATGCATAGTAAATGAAAGTAAATGCTAAAAAGGGAAGATAGGTATCGGCATCCTTGATGTGGGAGGTCGATATATAGTAGCAGACCCCAAGGCATCGCTAACCCATTATGGGGCGGGACCTTTGCCTGATATCCCCATGTTGGGCAGCCGCCCTATCGAGCGACATGTCCTGATGGCCAGGCATATCGGCCAGGGCTCCCCACCCGATATGGTCATGTCGGGCAGCCACCCTGTCGGGCAACACATCCTAACGATTGGTCTGTATCGGGTTCAGTATCATGTCAGGTTAGAGATGACTTAGGTTCTCCAGTTCCTTGTATCAGGTGTAGGGGTGAGTCGTCTCAAGTTGAAGCCCATCTAGGAACCTGACACACTGGTTGGCCTTCTTGGTCATATTGGCCTGCTGCAGCTACCGGGACGGGTTCTAAGTGAACCACTCCCGCCCCACTCGGGTTGGGGTTGTGCTCACCTAGTGTCGCCCGACACGCCCTGGGACTCGACGCACTAGCTTCATATGCTTTCCAAAGTAAGCTTTTGAGAGGTTCTGACCCATCCCATCGAAGTCTTGTAGCTGCTATTTATAGGAAGCAACTGGTAGAGGTTGTGGTTCTTGTGGGGCCACATGTCCTTCATCGACTCCATTTATGTGGCCTCATGGATAATCGACACATGCATGTCGCCCGACACAGCAGGCCGTCGTGTGCCGGGTTACGAGCGTATCAGGTGATCTTGGTGGGCAGCCGCTTCTGATGAGTGACTCGTATCGCGCGACACACCCATGTCAGGCTAACTAGTCGTAGCGGGAAAATCTCTCTATCGGGTAGGTAGCGTACCGCCCGTCGAGGGACTCCTCACGCAACACGACCGTGTCGGGTTGCTTCCATATCGGGCAGTGATCGCGACGGGTATGTGGGTGTGTCAGGTGACCAGTAGAAGGGTCCATGTAGTGTTGGGTTTTGGAGGAGGCAGAGAAGCAGCGGAAACAAAAATTTTCTCCCCAAACCCAGAACAAAAGGAATCGCGTCAACATCTATATAATAGGAAAGATGGTTTGTGAATCATACCTTGTCCCGAGGCTTGCTCGGCGACAGTACCTCGCGCCTTGTGCGGTCTTCACCTCCGGTCTTGGACGGTGTCTGTGCAGCTCATGGTCACACCGGGACTGACGACTCCTCCTCCTACCGGACTGTCGGATGATAGTTGTCCTCCTGAGCGGCAGTGACCTCCCGCCTCTGAAGTAGTCCACACGGACCACCTGGAACTCCACTCTCCTTGTCCCATAAGGAAGTGGAAGGAGTCGCACCCTCCTGTTGACGTACTAGTCACCAACAAACTCTGCTGCTGTCAATTGCAACTGCAGTTGTCCTTCCCTTGCTGCACCTCCCTTTGCGGGAAGCACTTGCTCGGGCTCTCTCTCGGTTACCAAAACCAGAGAGAACGACAACTTTGCAGAGCAACCAACTTGCACTGATTTGTACTCTGAGAAGCCCCCAATACCCCTATATATATAGGCGGGTCATGGGACAGGGTTCTCTGTGCCCGGCAATATGGGACTAAAAGCAGGAGTAGAAGGGTTTAGAATTTTCCACAAAAGCAATCAACTCGCAACCTGAACTGATCGGTTCACAAGTGAACCGGTCGGTTGGGGACCTGAACCGATCAGCTCACCACTGAACCGATCGTTTGGGACCTTTGAACCGATCGGTTCACTCATGAACCGGTCAGTTGGGGTTCCAGGTTGGTTCCCGATTGACTTTCCTTCTTCTGTTTCCAATCGGTATCGAATACCAATCCTATTTCCAATCAAATTGGATAATTGAAATGAAAGGAAAATTCTCACCAATCCTACTTTCCCAAGTTGCTCGATTGCACCAGTTGAACCGATCGGTTCACCCTGTGCATGAGCCGATCGGTTCAACAATTGAGCTGACTGGTTCAGCAACCTCAGCCGACCGGTTCATCACATGAACTGATCGGTTGGGAATGCAGGTTGTGCATAATCAGTCAAATTCAATTTCAATCAATCTGATACTCCAATCAATGCGTCCAACACCTTGAACATTATGATATTGAGCTATCGATTAATTGAGTGTTTAATTGAACTACTAAACTCCTTTAGTAATCAATCTAAACATTTCTTGTGGACAAAACTCCTCTTCCAGGTTAAATCCTATGTGTGTGACCTTGCAGGTCCATTTCACGTTGGCAGTGAAAGTCCATAACACTTATGACTTCACAAGCAAAGAGCGGTGCCTAGTCACACATCATTGCTACCCAAGTGAAAGTAGAAAGTTAGAGAACAACTTTCATCCCTACAATCCGTGAATGGTGTTACAGTGAATGTATAATTCCTTTGTCGCTGATATCCAGAATGAACTCGAGGCATGGAACAGTCATCTTGTCAATGTTCATTCATTTCCTTGATCTCAGAGTAGACCGAGTGAGATGTGTATGACATCAATATCACATATTGATTCACACGTGCATGCGCATGCCTTTTCTCAATCCTACTCATCAAGTGGCCAAGGATATCAAACTCCCTCAGGAGGGACAAATCCCATATGTATCACTCACCCCTCAAAAGCCCCATGTGTCAAAGCCACCCAATCATCACCTTTATAACAACCCATGTTTCAGGACTGCGTTTGATGATGTCAAAGTGTACCCAACGACATGTGTTGAGTGTAGTGATTTCAGGTCTAAGAATCACACTCACCACCATCACTGTGAGAGCTGACTGTGACTACCAAGTCATGGTTCCATGTGTCACTCTCACGGTGGGTCTGTCCGGTACCTTGTTCTCTAACAAGTACCTATGTGCTTGGTTTGATATCACTATATCATGACTAATGAGATTTTGTCATGAACCAACACACAATCTAGTCTTTAGTGTTATTGATGTCTATGGTTATTTCCACAATAACAACCGACTAGGGACTAAACAAGAATGTATACTCTTAACATCCATATGATCTCATCGTTTAGGTCATGAACCTAAAAGCATACGTCATTGAGTAAAACCATTCTTTAGACATCTATCATGTTACACCATCATCTCAGAAATAGTTTAAACATATAGATTGGAAATTGCCTTTATTATTATTCAAATCATTTACAAAGTATCCCATTACAATCATCATATGACTTGCTCTATGGGCATACATACCAACATGTAGTTCCACATTGTAGATGGGCCGGGACGACCCTTTTCCAAACTTTAGGTGGAAAAATAGGGAAAATTTGTACAAAAGATGGGAACAGAGTCAAGGGCGTAGTGTAAGTTATTTTTGTGCAATAACAAGAAAAAATTGAGAGGGAAAACAGTTTAGAGGGAAGTTTTGACAATTAAATGTAGGCTATAAATGGCCATAAAATGGGTATTATCAGTCGTGTAACCAAGTAGGGTTAGTTATCATTTTAACTTTTTTCATCTCAGGTCACCTTCATACTATATATATATATATATATATATATATATATATTAGACCATTACTCTCATATCGGGATAGGGGTGTACTAAATTCTTATATCATGTATTAGAGTTCACCATATTGGGTATATCATCATGGTTTTACCCTATCTTAAACAATAAAAATATATTGGTTCCTCTCCTTAGCTAGTGATGTCTATTTCCAATTTCGTCTTCCATTATATCGGATTACCTCTAGGGTTTCCATATTGGGCTCCCTCTTGGATTTCTATATCAGGTACCATCTTGGGTTTCCATATCGAGCAAGATGATAAATGATACCTAATGACCATATCATGTGACCACCATTGATAAGAACCATCACACTCAAATCATAATAAGATTTACTCCAAAGTGATCCTCTAACACAAAGAAGTTACATTGAGTTTCAAGGGTCAAATATCATATCGGGTTCCCATCCCCTATTCTGGGGTTTTGCTCAAATCAGGTAAGAGTAATACTTCACTTTAGTATCATGTACATGGTGTTGATTTGGAATCCTCTTTTTTGTCCAAAGGACTTGTCTTACAATGTATGACCTATTCACATATCAGGCAAGCCTCCATGATGGGATTCCATATTGGTTTCCCAAGACTTCAACCCATGTCGGGTTGCAAGATCTCAAACCATATCGAGTTTTTCAAGAGTGATCAACCCATATCGGGTATCTAATGATGATTTCATAATCATCAACCTCAAAATCATCAATTGACTCAAAGATATGGGCAACAGTCCTAATTACATATTGGGACTCAAGATTTTCTCAATTGATCATAGAGAACCCTAATTTGCAATCATTCAACTAATTGAATATTATTGAAGAAAGGACAATAATATTGAAGGGTTTGGGTTATATAACCCGCTTCTTGAAGAGCTTCCAAGCTTCAAGCTCCACTCCACACATCTTCAAGGTTGAAGATGAGCCTTCTCCAAGCTCCAAGACTTGAACTCCAAGTTATTGCACGATATATGAAGTCACCTTGGGTGATATCACCTTCCATGGCAGCTTCAACCTCCTTTGGTCGATAACCCTCCTTCTTGGCTTATACCAAGCCTCACATTTCTTCTCCCTCCACTATGGGTGACACAAAGGAAGGGGTTGCACGATAGAAGAGAGAAGGTACTTACTAGATCAGAAAATTTTGCCAACAAATGAAGGTTAGGGTATATATACTTGTGGTTTATTGAAAAGAGTGTAATAGGTCTCATTTTCTTAAGATATTTCATGCAACCTAGCCATGCAAGGTCGAAACAGGCTTTTAGTTGCATGCCACATATTATTTAGTCATGCAAAAAGGATAAAGAAAAGATAAGGGGCCACCTCTTTGAGTTGTCCTCTAGGGCAAGCTATCTTCCACTTATCTTATTATTATATTCCACTCTATCTTTCCCAAGATAGATGCAAGTTGATGATCTACTCCTTCTTTGATGTCCCTTGCCCGACATGGGTAAGTCACAAACCGATAGGAGATTCCCTCATGGCTGTATGGCCTATAGGGTCCTCCTTCCAACTCGACATCCCAATATGTCTCATGTATATATCATTCCACTCATGCATTTTCTTGATTTCTTCATTGTTAAGAGTGCTAACTCTTCGAGCATGGCTTGCGAAAATTTCCTATACTTCAACGGAAGGTCGAAGGGGAAGCGTTGAACTTTTTCGACTTCAAGCGAAAGCCGCCAGCGTTCATCCTGAGCCTAGAGACTTCAAACATATTGTCTCCTTTTTTCTCTCTACTCTAGGTACCACTGGGTAAGAGTAAAATCCATCTAGAAGGAATAAATTACACATTAACCCTACATTTGTTCATATATAGCAAATTGTGCTACAATTAATGCACCAATCACTTAGCATCATTCACACAAGTTTTCACTTAGAATTAGGCTTTGCACAAGCCACCACTTAGCATCATATTCTCTTTCATGATATACAAAACATTTAGAATTCATTCAACATGTAACATTTATAACATACCCCTATCTTTGGTAAATTACATTTCTCACTTAGATTTCCATAAAATGCACACATAGCTTTGCATATAATCTCAAATTCGAAAATGAACTTCACAAAGGCCTTAATTACTTTTTGAAAGATGAGATCAAGATTGTAAGAAACTTACTTAAGCAAAACATCTAGGGTTAGGTCATAGCCCAAGTCAGGGGTGTTATAATTATCAACCCCTAAAAGAAGGATTTTGCCTTCAAAATCGCAAGAGAAAAGAGAAGGGTACTTCTTCCTCATCGCTTCCTCTAACTCCCATGTGGCTTCTTCAATGCCACGGTGATGACAAAAATTTTTTAGAAGAACTATATCTTTCTTCTTCAACTTCTTGACTCTTTTATAAAGAATCATCATAGGGCCTTCCACATAGGATATGTCTTCATTCAATTCAACCTCTACAGGTTGCAGCACCATCTCTGTATCGGGATGACACTTCCTCAGTATAGATACATGAAATACTGGATGTAGTCTATGTAGCTCAGGTGGCAACTCCAGCCTATACGCTACTTTCCCGATCTATTCTATCACTGGGTATGGTCCCATAAATCTAGGGGCTAACTTACCTTTCTTTCCAAATGTAAGAATACCTTTCCAAGGATAGACCCTGAGATACACACTGTCTCCAAACTGCAACTCTAGAGGTCTACGGCATTTATCAGCATAAGACTTCTGCCTATCCTGTGCAGCCTTCAACTATTGTTGTATAACTTTAATCTTTTTAGTGGTTAGTTGCACTAACTCAGGACCCAAAAGTTGGTATTCTCCAGTTTCAAACCAGCATAAGGGAGATCTAAACGTCTACCATATAGTGCTTCATACTGTGCCATATCGATATTGGCCTGATAACTATTATTATAAGAAAACTCAATCAAGCTCAAGTGTAGATCCCAACTTCCCACAAACTGAAGGACACGTGCCCTAAGCAAGTGCTCTAAGATCTGTATGGTTCTTTCAGACTGCCCATTTTTCTGAGGATGAAAGGTTGTACTGAACTTCAACCGAGTACCCAAGTCTTTATGTAAACATTCCCAAAAATGACTTGTAAACTGGGGACCTCTATCGGATACAATTGTAGCTAGGACTTCGTGCAACTGCACCACTCATCTATATAAATCTTTTCAAGCTTTTCAGTAGTGTAAGTTGTTTTGATCGGAAGAAAATGTGTCGTCTTAGTTAACCTATCAACTATCACCCAGATGGAATCATAACTTTGGCTGTCCTAGGTAGACCAACCACGAAGTCCATTGTCACGTGATCCCATTTCTACTGAGGTATAGGTAGGGGTTGTAACAATCCTGTAGGCTTTTGGTGTTCTTCTTTAACCTGCTGACACACTGGATACTACATAACAAACTCAGCTACATCCTTCTTAAGACCGAGCCACCAATACATATCTTTTAAGTTATGGTACATTTTAATACATCTTGTATGCATTGCATACATGGATGAGTGAGATTCCTCCATAACAAACTTCCTTAAGTTATTACTATCAGGAACTACCATCCTATCATGGTAGCAAACTATTCTGTCATCTGATTCATGGAAACCATCCCGCTTAACACCGCCCAACTCTGACTTAATCTGCTGAATCATAGTATTAGCTTGGTGTACCTCTTTGATCTGTTCCTTTAGAGTGGGATTTATATGCATCTCAGCTAATAACCCTGCTAACAAGGATACTTCTAATTGCACATTCATTTGTATCAACGAGACAAGCATATCCCACTTACTACACACTAAGGAATTCATTTGCGTACTATCTGAGGCTGAAGATGAGGATTTTCTACTGAGTGCATCAGCCACTATATTGGCTTTTCCTAGATTATAATCAATTGTATAATCATAGTCCTCAATTAATTCTATCCAGCGACGTTGTCTCATATTTAGCTCATGTTGAGAGAAGATATAATTTAAGTTTTTATGTTATGTGAATATCTGGCACATTTCTCCATAGAGATAATGCCTCTAGATCTTTAGCGCATGTAATACTATAGCTAGTTCTAGATCATGTGTCAGATAGTTCACCTAATTTTTCTTGAGTTGTCAAGAAGCAAAAGAAACTACATAATCATTCTGCATCAACACACAGCCTAGTCCGCTTAGAGGCATCATAGAAAACAACATATCTGTTTCCCTGTTCAAGTAAAACTAACATAGATGCACTAATTAACTTTTCTTTCAACATCTGGGAAGAATATTGACACTTGTCATTCCAGACAAAAGTGACTTCTTTCGTAGTGTGTACTCTCTTCGAGATAAGACCACTTAGCTTTCCCAGATTATCAGGATGACCACTGAGCAATCCTCTGTTGATTTTATCAGGAAGTACACTTAGAAACCTGATGTATTTGGGGAGTCCACTAATCACCCTTATTTTAGTTTGGGAGTCCACGGAGCACCCTTATATTATCACATATTTGAAAATATGTGTTCCAAGTAATACTTGTTTCACCAAGTATTGACACTGAATGTATCTCTGGTCTAGGAAAGTACATGATAATATCCATCTTGCTTAATTAAGAGTATTACTATATCTTTTTAGCATTAATCAAGTTACAAACAAGGTTAACAACAATTACTACAAAGAAAACCATACAAGCATTCACCAGATACTTTCATATTCACTGAGTTACATAGTTCACTTAGAATCTCAACCTCTTATCATCATCTCTCTTGGGTATTCAACCCTTTCATTCATCACTGAGCACCGTCACCACTTAGCAGATGATCATTACCTCAAGGTCATCGGACCTGGGTATTTATCCACATAGTCCATGTAGCTCATTGGATATGTATTACATAGCCACATAGTTTCTTGGTTTGTTTTACACAACCACATAGCTCTAACTTATCCATACCTATTACTTAAAGATATTTGTATGATTATTGCATCTTATTATCAATAATTTCAAACACATACCTATAACACATTAAGGAACACATACTTTCTTATGGATTAGGGTTGGAGTCAACCACTTAGGGTTTCAAGATTCCACTAATAAAATTGTATCTTAACTCATACTCCATCCTTCACAGGAGCATTAGAGTGAGCCATTTATATGCTTATCCTTCAAGTCTTAGTTTGATTCTTATCCTCACTGAGATATGGTTTACCTAAATACAATTCTTAAGGTCCACAATTCATCACTATTGACTAGAGTTAAACTTATTACATTAAGCATATTGATCACTTAGTCAAGCTTCATTAACAAGGGAATATTTATTATATCGATTAGCATGATGGTAACATTATTTTATTGTATTTTAAGATGCACATCTTATATTAACAAGTATTCTGTTGATAAAATGATGAAACCACATCCTCATATCGGGTAAAGGGTATGTCCTTCACAACCATGTCATGTAACCAAGTAGGGTTCGTTATCATTTTAACTTTTCTCATCTTAGGTCGCCTTCATACTATAGATATGGATTAGACCATTACTCTCATATCGCGCATAGGGGTGTACTGAATTCTTATATCATGTATTAGAGTTCACCATATCAGGTATATCATCATGGTTTTACCCTATAATAAACAATAAAAATATATTGCATCCTCTCCTTATCTAGCCATGCTATTTCCAATTTTGTCTTCCATTATATCAAATTACCTCTAGGGTTTCCATATCGGGCTCCCTCTTAGATTTCTATATTAGGCACCATCTTGGGTTGCCATATCGGGCAAGATGATAAATGATACCTTATGACCATATCGCGTGACCATCATTGATAAGAACCCTCACACTCAAATCATAACAAGATGGACTCCAAACTAATCCTCTAATACAAAGAAGTTATATCTGGTTTCAAGGGTCAAAGATCATATCGGGTTCCCATCCCCTATTCTAGGGTTTTGCTCATATGGGGAAAGAGTAATACTTCACTCTAGTATAGTGTACATGGTGTTAATTAGGAAACCTCTTTGTTTTTTAAAGGACTTGTCTGACAATGTGTGACCTACTCTCATATCGGGCAAGTCTCCATGATGGGATTTCATATCAGTTTCCCAAGTCTTCAACCCATTTCGGGTTGCAAGATCTCAAACCATATCGGGTTTTTCAAGAGTGATCAACCCATATCGCGTATCTAATGATGATGTCATCATCATCAACCTCAAAATCATCAATTGACTCAAAGCTATGGGAAACAGTCCTTATTACATATTGGGACTCAAAATTTTCTCAATAGATCATAGAGAACCCTTATTTGTAATCATTTAACTAATTGAATATCATTGAAGAAAGGAAAATAATATTGAAGGGTTTGAGTTATATAACCCGCCTCTTGAAGAGCTTCCATGCTTCAAGCTCCACTCCACACGTCTTCAAGGTTGAAGATGAGCCTTCTCCAAGCTCCAAGACTTGAACTACAAGTTCTTTCATGATATATCAAGTCACCTTGGGTGATATCACCTTCATGGCTAGCTTCAACCTCCTTTGGCCGATATCCCTCCTTCTTGGTCGATACCAATCCTCACCTTTCTACTCTCTTTGTTGTGGGTGACACAATGGAAGGGGTTGCATGATACAAGAGGTAAGGTACTTGCTAGATCTGAGAATTTTGCCAACAAATGAAGGTTTGGGTATATATACTTGTGGTTTATTGAAAAGAGTGTAATAGGTGTCATTTTCTTAAGGTACTACATGCCACCTAGATATGCAAGGTCGACACATGCTTTTACTTGCATGCCACTTATTATTAATTCATGCAAAATGGATAAATGAAAGATAAGGCAGGAGGCTCTTTGAGTTATCCTCTAGGGCAAGCTCTCTTCCACTTATCTTATTATTATATTCCACTCTATCTTTCCCAAGACAGATGCAAGTCGATGCACTACGCCTTCTTTGATGTTCGTTGCCCGTAATGGGTAAGCCACTAACTGATAGGGAATTCCCTCATGGCTCTATGGCTGATAGGGGCCTCCTTCCAACTCCACATCCTGATATGTCTCATGTATATAGCATTCCACTAATGCATTTTCTTGATTTCTTCATTGTTAAGAGTGATAACTCTTCTAGAGATTTGAAGCATATTGTCTCCTTCTTTCTCTCTCATCTAGGTACCACTGGGTAAGAGTAATATCCATCTAGAAGGAATAAATTACACATTAACCCTACATTTGTTCATATATTGCAAATTGTGCTACAATTAATGCACCAAGCACTTAGTATCATTCACACAAGTTTTCACTTAGAATTAGGCTTTGCACAAGCCACCACTTAGCATCATATTTTCTTTCATGATATACAAAACACTTAGAATTCATTCAACATGTAACATTTACAACATATCCCTTATCTTTAATAAATTACATTTCTCGCTTAGATTTCCATAAAATGCACACACAGCTTTGCATATAAGCTCAGATTCGAAAATAAACTTCATAAAGGCCTTAATTATTTTTCAAAAGATGAGATCAAGATTGTAAGCAACTTACTTAAGCAAAACATCTAGGTTTAGGTTATAACCCAATCAGGGGTGTTACAGTTATCAACCCCTCAAAGAAGGATTTTTCCCTTGAAATCTCAAGAGAAAAGAGAAGGGTACTTCTTCCTCATCTTTTCCTCTAACTCCCATGTGGATTCTGCAATGACACAGTGGTGCCAGATAATTTTTACAAGAACAATATCTTTCTTCTTCAACTTCTTGACTCTTTTGTGAAGAATCATCATATGGCCTTCCACATAGGATATGTCTTCATTCAATTCAACCTCTACATGTTGCAGAACCATCTTTGTATTGGGATGATACATGATAGATACATGAAACACTGGATGTATTCTATGTTGCTCAGGTGGCAACTCCAGCCTATACGCTACTTTCTTGATTTGTGCTATCACTGGGCATGGTCCCATAAATCTAGGGGCTAACTTACCTTTCTTTCCAAATCTAAGAATACCTTTCCAAGGAGAGACCTTGAGATACACTTTGTATCCAACTTGGAACTCTAGAGGTCTATGATGTTTAACAACATAAGACTTCTACCTATCCTGTGCAGCCTTCAGCTGCTGTTGTATAACTTTAATCTTTTCAGTGGTTAGTTGCACTAACACAGGACCCAAAAGTTGGTATTCTCTAGTTGCAAACCAGTATAAGGGAGATCTACAACATCTACCATATAGTGCTTCATACGGTGCCATATCAATATTAGCCTGATAACTATTATTATAAGCAAACTCAATCAAGATCAAGTGAGATCCCAACTTCCCACAAACTGAAGGACACATGCCCTAAGTAAATCATCTAAGATCTGTAAGGTTCTTTCGGAATGCACATATGTCTGAGCAGGAAAGGCAGTATTGAACTTCAACTGAGTACCCAAGGCTTTATGTAACTGTTCCCAAAAATGACTTGTAAACTGGGGACCTCTACCAGATACATTCATAGGTGGGACTCCGTGCAACTGCACTATCTCATCTATATAAATATGTGCAAGCTTCTCAAGAGTGTAGGTTGTTTTGATCGGAAGAAAATGTGTCATTGTAGTTAACCTATCAACTATCACCCAGATGGAATCATGACTTTTGGCTGTCCTAGGTAGACCAACCACGAAGTCCATTGTCACGTGGTCGATTGCATTTCCTTTGAGGTATAGGTAGGGGTTGTAAAATTCTTGCAGGCTTCTGGTGTTCTGCTTTAACATGCTGACACGCTGGACATTGCATAACAATCTCAGCTACATCCTTTTTAAGACTGGCCACCAATACATATCTTTTAAGTTATGGTACATTTTAGTACTTCGTGGATGCATTGCATACATGGATTAGTGAGCTTTCTCCATAACCAACTTCCTTAAGTTATTACTATCACGAACTACCATCCTATCATGGTAACAAACTATCCCATCCTCTAATTCAAAGAAACCATCCCATTTCTCACTGCCCAACTCTGACTTAATCTACTGAATCATAGTATCATCTTGTTGTGCCTCTTTGATCTATTCATTCAGAGTGGGTTTTATATGCATCTCAGATAATAACCCTACTAACAAGGATACTTCTAATTGCACATTCATTTGTCTCAAAGAGATAAGCATATCCCACTTACTGCACACTAAGGAATTCATTTGTGCACTATCTGAGGGTGAAGATGAGGATTTTCTACTGAGTGCATTAACCACTATATTGGCTTTTCCTGGATGATAATCAATTGTACAATCATAGTCCTTGATTAATTCCATCCAGTGACGCTGTCTCATATTCATCTCATGTTCAGAGAAGATGTATTTTAAGTTTTTATGATTTGTGAAGATCTGGCACATTTCTCCATAGAGATAATGCCTCTAGATCTTTAACGCATATACTACTGTAGCTAGTTCTAGATCATGTGTCGGATAGTTCTCCTCATGTTTCATGAGCCGTCGAGAAGCAAAAGAAACTACATGATCATTCTGCATCAACACATACCCTAGTCCTTTCTTAGAGGCATCACGGAAACAACATATCCTTTTCACTGTTCAGGTAAAACTAACACAGGTGCACTAGTCAACTTTTCTTTCAACATCTGTAAAGAATACTGACACTTGTCATTCCATATAAAAGGGCCTAGTTAAGGGTAACACTATAGAGCTAAAATCTTTGATAAACCTCTTGTAATATCCCGCCAGGCCTAGGAAACTACAAACCTCAGTCTGTGTTTTAGGTTGTTCCCACTCCATAACAGATTCTACTTTCTTAGGATCAACATAGATACCTAAAGAAGATATGACGTGTCCAAGAAAAGATACTTCTGATAACCAGAACTCACACTTGCTAAACTTGGCATATAACTTATGCTGTCTCAAAAGGGTCAAAGCTTGCCGAAGATGGTGTTCATGCTATTGTTTGTCTCTACTGTATATCACGATGTCATCTATGAAAACTACTATGAACTGATCAAGGAAATGCCAAAAGACTATATTCATCAACTCCATGAATGCAGCTGGTGCATTAGTTAGTCCAAATGATATAACTACGAACTCATAATGACCATACCTTGTTCTAAAAGCTGACCTTACGTATGTCACTCTCCTTTATGTGTAACTGATGATTTCTTGGTCTAAGGTCAATTTTAGAAAACATCATTGCACCACATAACTAATGAAACAAATCATTAATCCGTGGTAAGGGATATTTATTCTTAATAGTAACCTTGTTGAGTTGTCTGTAATCTATACATAGTCTCATAGATCCATCTTTATTTTTAACAAAAAGAACTGGAGTACCCCATGGCGAAGTACTTGGCTGTATGAAGCCTTTCTCAAGCAACTATTGCAACTATTTCTAAAGTTCTTCCATCTCAGCTGGTGCCATCCTATAAGGGGTTTAGGCTATAGGTTGTGTATTCAGAACAAAATTGATCTCAAAATCAATCTCTTGAGGTGGAGGAATACCCGGTAATTCCTCAGGAAACACATCCTCGAATTCCTTAACAACCAGAAATTCGGAGCGACTAGGGCCCTTTATTCTGGTATCTACCACATGTGCCAAGAATGTGAAGCATACTTCCCTCATCAATTTTTCTGCTACCATAGCTGACACTAGGTAGGTTGGGAGAATCTTCCTCTCCCCCTTAAAGACCCATGTCTTGTCACCATATGTGAACATGGCATGTTTGGAATCACAATCCAAGACAACTTTGTACTTCTCTAAGGTGTCCATCATGAGAATTACATCAAACCCATGCATTTCATGTGGTATAAGATCTACTTGAATGCTATGTTCAGAGAAGGAAGGAACACAGGAATAACATACCTCCCTCAGCATTGCAGATCCCTCTAATGGAGTTTCTAGTAACATATTATCCTTTCGAGGGTTAACAACCATATTGCAATCGTGAATCACTTCTTGAGTGATAAAGGAATGTGTAGCACCCAGATAAATTAAAACAGATACAAAACATGATGAAGACATACTAGAATGAAATAATTCCATCTGAGCAGTCACAACGCATGGATTAACCACCAACTCTGGCTGATTCATAGCATAGTATCTCATCGTCACCTGCTACAGACTTTGTCCTCTACTGGTTGGTGCAGATGATCCTACCTGAGACGCTTGTCCATGTCCCCTAGAGCCACTACTGAATTGCTATCTGTGAGAGCCTTGCTGGCTCTATCTCTGTTATGACCCATAACTAAGTTAACTAATAAGTACCTCGATTAATGTGAAGAACCTTGATTAGTGCTAAGTATTTTGTTAAACATCGTGGTTAATCAAGATAAGCTTATATGTGAACTAATAGTTGAGATTGAAACATCTGAGATAATTAATGATAATAGCAACGTTGATCATTAAGTTAATAAAGTTGAATTAAGTATACAAATGCGATTAGTGTTTTGGTCAAGTGTTACTAATTGATTAGCATGTTTTCTCGCTCCGAGGGTGTAGAGGACCTTGTGCTTGAAGTTTTGCAAAAGAAATCGTCCAAATCGGACAATCGAGATGAGAGTTAAGACGTTTTCAAGACTTAGGGGCTAAGATGCAAATTTTCCAATTTATTTTGGTTTTAATTTCTTTTACCATTTCTTTCCTTCGTTATCTATTCTTCTTCCCAAATAAAAGATCCCGTAACAGGGGCAACCGACAGAGCGGCACCCGATAGAGCAGTAGCTCAAAATAGCGGCTGATTAAGGTTCAGCAAAGGCCGATCCAGCGGCGCCTTAATTCCTTGCCATCACTCCTCATCTCCTTCTTCTACCTCGTCCACCAGCTGTGGAGCAACTGAGTGGCTAGGGCGGCGCCCTTGAACCTGCAGCCAGCGGTGGCTGTTAATTCAAGAAAGAGTGAAGGTGGGCGTCGCAGGTTGATCCAGCAAGTATCCTACCTCCCTATCTCCTTCCTCTCTATTTCCTTTCTCCCTCAACACCCTAGTGGCGCCCAACTGCGCCCCCACCTGTCCCAACTTGCAGAAGTACTCATGGCCGGCTAGCATAGATGTGGCTTGTCCAGCAACCACTTGAGAGGGAGGGACGGGGTGTTTCTTGACCCCACAACATCGGCCAGCACCAAGCAACAACAACCCTACCATCGTTCTCCTTCCACCTCCTTTTCTCCTTCTCTATTTCGTGCCCTAGCAGCGACATCCAACCTGCTAGGGGCGGCGCCTCAACAAGCAGCTTCAGCTGCGTGAAGCGGCAGCCAGTAGTAGTGGCCCAAAGCCACTTTGGGCGCAGCATTAGCCCCAAGCAAGGTCTCTGAGGGTCCTAAACCCGGATTCATAGTCAATTAGCCACAAGAAGCAACATATCAATTGAACTCTTCAACGTGCTGTACGTGAAGAAGCTCCTGCTGCTTGCAGCAGGTTCAAACCCAAAAGTTTTGGGCACAAGAAGCACCATGGAAATGGTTCTTTGGCTCTGATTTTGAGGTCCAAGTAAGCTTCTGCAGCCCCCTAGCCACGGGCAACTCATAGTCCTTGATTCGGCTTTAATCTAGTTAATCTTCAATGAGTTTTTCATTTCTGCACAGGTTGCACGGCGTGCAAATTAATTTGCACGGCGTGCAAAGTTACAGATAGCAGAACGAGTTTCTGCCCAGGTGCACAGCGTGCAGCCCAGGTGCACGGCGTGCACTCTGCTGTAAAGGGAAGAATTAGGCGTGGTTGTGGACGTTTTTCGGTGTATACGAACACACCGAAGTGGGTGAGTAGTAGTTCATTTAGAAATCATTATTTAACTCAATTTAAATGCTCAATTACTTCTGCATCAGTTAGTATAACTTCTAAACAGCGTAGTACATACAATAGAGTATGTTAGTTTCATTGGAACTTGAAATACCTAATATGCTTACTGAAAATGATGAAATTTCCTGTATTATATTTGCAATGTATTTGCTGATTTAAAAATAGATGTTTAGCATCGAAAGTGAATAAATGAGATTGAATCATGTTTAATGATGATAAAGGATATATATTTGCTTCATGTGATATTTAGATTGTGCTATATGCATGAAATGTGATATTCCTGTTTAAATGCTTATTTAAGAATTTAATATGCATGAAATGTGATATTCCTGTTTTAATGTCTATTTGTTAATTAGTTAATAGACCTAGGTTGCCCTAACACCGTAGAACCCCTAAAAGAAGGTCTGTTTCTTAGGGGTGAAACTCGTGTCCAACATCAACCGGTTGAGTAATTCTGGTGGCACGATGATAGAAAAAGAGGCAGTGTCTAACAACAATCGTGCGTGTGTCACGATGGCACTGGGGAAAAGAAAAAGAAAACACGGTTATCTAACACCATTCGTGCGTGTGTCACGAAGGTAACCTTGTGACTCTCCGCCGGTGTACTCCGGTTAAAGGAGGAGTCGGGAGCACACGTGGTTGTGCATTGAGGCCGTAGAGCCTATGTTCTGGCCGGAGAGCCAGGGGTCCTGTAGCAGAGCAGGGCTGGCGTCAGACTTAGCATTTCCCGGGTGTGTCGCTAAGTCTTGTACGGTGGGACCGTAGCATGAACTTGTTGCGGATCTTTATATGCAGAGTACACTGCATATATTTAGGGCATAATAATAAAATGGATAAATAATCAAGTAGGTTCACAGTAAATTTATATAACTGTTTATTTACCTGAAATACCTGTTGATGCTTAGAAATGTGGTTATTATCTGTATATTTGTTATGTTATTAGAACTGCCTTGCTTAGTTCTGCATTTATGTTTATTTTCAATTTATAAACCTGATGAGTTGTTTAATGATAGCTAAGTGAAATGCTATTCACTGAGCGAGTAGGCTCATACCTCTACTCAAAACATTTTCAGGTTATCATCAGCAGCAGGAAATCAGAAGGATCGATTTATCCTTACGCCTAGTCGATAGAAGGTTCGTAGTTAGTAGTTAGAGGTCTCTTAGTCCTTTCCCCTCGATCCTTGGGACAAGGTGTGAGTGAGAGAGAGAATGTGCACACAGATGTAATTATCTGTTATGCTTTATGTTATGTCGAACAATGTAATATGCTGTAGACTCAGTTTATATTGCTAGTCAGATTATAAAGGTGCTTCCGTAGTTTGTTTAATTTCATTTTACTGCATAAATCAGATTACCTTTTAAATCTCTTTAAAATGTTTTAAAAAGTGAAGAGTGGTTGGCTTATGTGTAAATCCCATCCTGTCGCGTCCTAACCTCGTGGTTTGTTGTTAATGTGAGATTGGGGCGTGACAATTTTTGGTATCAGAGCATAGGTTGAGTATATGAATACTCTAAGTCAAGGTCAGGGGACGATAAGAGACCAATATGATTAAGGTTTAGGTGTCTTTCTTCTATCTGTAATTTTCTAACAGGAAGTGTTCTGTTATATTATTACAGATAGCAGGAAGAGGATGTGGTCACGAGAATCAAGTAATGAACTTAAGATGAGTCGTTAAGAATCATTAGGGTCAAAAGATAAGGTTATAAGTAAGGCGAATAATGAATGATGTGTTCTAGCTCTGGAAGGTCTGAGTGTTTAGATACCCTGGCCAGGTGTCTGAATACTTAGATTGACCAGTATCAAGCTACTCTGTCTGTTCTTCTCTGGATGCCCTGGCCAGGTATGCAGAGGAAGGATAGGCTAGAGAGAAACCCTAGAAATCTTAGGGTTAAGAAATCAGAAATTAATGTAGGAGTAAGAGATTAAATAAGGAATGTGATATAACTCCTACTTTATATTGTTTATTTGATTTAAAGATCATTAGAAACACTCTTATATGCATGATTTTAGACTTTCAGTTTGTACAATAAGTATGATTCTTTTATATTGTTGTGATATGAAGTGAATTGTTTAATGATTGTTTTTCTTAAGTACTAAAGTAGACCCAAATCATGTATTATTGAGTTTGCCCTAAGTTTATATTCTTTCCACATGTTTAAGATTAATAGGGGTTGATTAATCCCGAGTAGCTCTTGGCTTCAGGACTACAGGTTCGGCCTGGTCCGGCTGGAGGATGCGTTACTGGGATCTAATGACTCCTATTAACAAGTAAAATAAGAATAGAAGTATAAATGTTCTTTTGTCTTGAGAATTAGGGTTTGAGAAGCATAGACCCTAATTGGCCCAAATTAGGATTTTAATGACATATGAATACAGAATTTGATAAATAGAATGTCTCACTAAATGATTTTTAGTATCTTATGTGTAACTCTAATTTGGCTAAAATTGGGATATGATTTGGATATATAAAATGTGAACAACATTGGAAGATATCAGAATTTTTGAAGAATGTTCTGACCTGTTCATCGGCTGAGTTTCAAACTCGACCGATCACATTTTCTGAATGATATAGCAGTGTGGTAATTGAATTTTATCTTTTTATTGGTATATCCATTTGATCTCAAATTTTAACTATGTTTGAAAATCACAAATTTTAGACACTCTATTAAATTGGCGTAATTTTTGGATGACTTTTGATCTCTACAGTAAGGTGTCGGTCGAGTTGCAACTCGACCGAATCTGCTGCAGACTGCTATATAGCAGCGCACTGTTTGATTTTTAATTAATTATTGGTAACTTGAAATGATCTCAAATTTTTACTGGAGGTCTAAAACTTTATTAGGCACAACATATAAAATTTTCAGAATTTTTGGAGCTTCTGTTTGCAGTTTAATAAACGAATTACAGAAACTATTGTGAAAACTGAATTTTCAGCTAATGTAATTAAAGCTGAGTGTTGGGTTAATATGCCATTGAACCAAGCAACTCAAATCGATTTATATGATCGACCACACACACACAATAATGCTATGTTATTAATAAAGGATCAAACCCTAGAATGATTAGAGTTGAAGTAGTTTAAAGGATATCATTAGTGATGTAACCTTGTATGCCAGTATCTTTGTAAAATAAGACCTTGAGATTTATTCTATGAAAAGTAAACTGGCTTTGATAGTGATCTAGGGTTTTGAAGTAGATAATCTGATCGGTACATGAACAACATGAAATGATTTAGAGGAATGAGTAAGACATAAACCTAAAATATAACAATAAGTAAGTAACATAGAAAGTGGAGTATTATCCGATTATGATCTAAAGATAGTTGATGTAGTTCATGTTTTAAAGACATGGTGTCACTATCTTTATGATGTGACAATAGATTATCACCCTGGTAAAGAGAATGTGGTGGATGATGTTTCCAGCAGAAAGTCAAGTTCAACAGCCAATGCATTCTCTATGACAGGTTTCAATAGAGACCTGCTAGTAGAAATGTGGAAGTTGAACTTAGACTTAGGGGTAATAACATAGAGTGATTTGATTGTATAGATGTAAGTTAAGCTTACTTCTTATGATCAGATCAAGAAACTACAATAGGGTGATAGTGAGTTAAACCAGACTATGCATGACATGATAGGAGGAAAAATAGACTACAGTTTAAGTTTTTATGATGATAAGGTGTTGTATTAACATGACATATTGTGTGTATCTCAAGATAGTGTAAAATTCTTTAAAGGGAAAAGCTGAAAGAAAAGAATTTTTATAGAAGTGTATGTATTGATGTATGCTATGTTTTCAGGAAGACACTAAGATGTATATGAAATCAAGAAGTTGAAATGAACGCTCAGATATGCAGAAGAATGTAGCAGAGTACATGGTTAAAAGTAGTGTGTACCAGTAGGTTAAGGCTGAACCCTAGAAATCTATAGCTACCTTGTAATCTTTTTCTATGCCTGTATGGGAATGGGAATTTATCACAATGGAATTTGTGGTAAGGTTACCCAGGACACCTAGAGGTTGTGATTTGATATGAATGATTGTGGATGGACTAATTTAGTCTGCTCGCTTTCTTCATATTAAGTCGACCTTTGATGTCTCGAGACTTGACTAAGATATACATGGATAAAATAATTAGGTTGCTTGGTAATCCAGTTCCAATCATATCACATTGAGTTTAGAAATACACAGTTGATAATGGTGCGGTTTGAGTATGAACCCAGAAAACACAGATTTGGTAAATCATTAGATGCATGATTTCAAGCTAGCAAGACAGCATTAAAATATGTAAATAAACCTAATTGCATGCTTCCTGTTATGTTAATGTGTATGACTTAAAATTTTCATGAATGGACACGTTTCTCTGAGATACTATTAGAATTCTCAAGTACTTTTAAATATTTGGGATATGATACATAAATAACTCTTAATTGAGTTATGTGATGCATAAACCAGGATTTGGGGTTAATATGCACGTACTTCGAGAAATTTCAGATAATTGATAAATGTTACAGATGGTTTCTTATAAATGGAGTAAATTACTCTTATTGGTATAACAAGAGGTTCAATTACATGAATTTAGTATGTATGTGCCGAAATTGATTTGAGTTGGAATATTTATGAAATTTTAATCTGTCAACATGCATGATGAAAAGATTACTCAGTAATTACAATGATTTTGAATATACCGCGCTGTCAGTTTTAGAATGATACCGTATTGTGATTTAAATTGCAATCAAACAGATAAGATAATGGAACCCTAAGAGTAGGGTGTTGCCATGTGATTACTGAATGAGATAACCCTAAGAGTAGGGTGTTGGCATGTGATGAATGAACAAGGCAAATGAAACCCTAAGGATAGGGTGTACGATGAATCAAGTATCTTGATATCAATTTTCATTATAAGATGTGATGATGTTTAACAGTTAAATTGCATGATTTTATTTTAGTACCAAATTGACGTGCATTCTGTTTATTTAAGAATTTTAGTTTGTCTGCATGTATAGTATAATAATTTCTCAGTAATTATCATAAATTGAGATACTGTTATAACAGTTCTGCAAAGACAATGTTTTGTGGTTTGATCTGGAATCAGATCAGATGTGTCCTATGTTGAGGGACCAATACAGATGGTTGATCGGAGGATCAAGAAACTCAAGAATCGTGAGATACCCTTAGAGAAGGTTTTGAGGAGAAACTACAACCTAGAGGAAGCCACATGGGAAGTTTTGGGTTAGATATGTGTAACAAGTTTCCTTTTCTCTTTTAGGAATTTCGGGACGAAATTCTTATAAGGGAGGGAGATTGTTATGACCCATAACTAAGTTAACTAATAAGTACCTCGATTAATGTGAAGAACCTTGATTAGTGCTAAGTATTTTGTTAAACATCGTGGTTAATCAAGATAAGCTTATATGTGAACTAATAGTTGAGATTGAAACATCTGAGATAATTAATGATAATAGCAACGTTGATCATTAAGTTAATAAAGTTGAATTAAGTATACAAATGCGATTAGTGTTTTGGTCAAGTGTTACTAATTGATTAGCATGTTTTCTCGCTCCGAGGGTGTAGAGGACCTTGTGCTTGAAGTTTTGCAAAAGAAATCGTCCAAATCGGACAATCGAGATGAGAGTTAAGACGTTTTCAAGACTTAGGGGCTAAGATGCAAATTTTCCAATTTATTTTGGTTTTAATTTCTTTTACCATTTCTTTCCTTCGTTATCTATTCTTCTTCCCAAATAAAAGATCCCGTAACAGGGGCAACCGACAGAGCGGCACCCGATAGAGCAGTAGCTCAAAATAGCGGCTGATTAAGGTTCAGCAAAGGCCGATCCAGCGGCGCCTTAATTCCTTGCCATCACTCCTCATCTCCTTCTTCTACCTCGTCCACCAGCTGTGGAGCAACTGAGTGGCTAGGGCGGCGCCCTTGAACCTGCAGCCAGCGGTGGCTGTTAATTCAAGAAAGAGTGAAGGTGGGCGTCGCAGGTTGATCCAGCAAGTATCCTACCTCCCTATCTCCTTCCTCTCTATTTCCTTTCTCCCTCAACACCCTAGTGGCGCCCAACTGCGCCCCCACCTGTCCCAACTTGCAGAAGTACTCATGGCCGGCTAGCATAGATGTGGCTTGTCCAGCAACCACTTGAGAGGGAGGGACGGGGTGTTTCTTGACCCCACAACATCGGCCAGCACCAAGCAACAACAACCCTACCATCGTTCTCCTTCCACCTCCTTTTCTCCTTCTCTATTTCGTGCCCTAGCAGCGACATCCAACCTGCTAGGGGCGGCGCCTCAACAAGCAGCTTCAGCTGCGTGAAGCGGCAGCCAGTAGTAGTGGCCCAAAGCCACTTTGGGCGCAGCATTAGCCCCAAGCAAGGTCTCTGAGGGTCCTAAACCCGGATTCATAGTCAATTAGCCACAAGAAGCAACATATCAATTGAACTCTTCAACGTGCTGTACGTGAAGAAGCTCCTGCTGCTTGCAGCAGGTTCAAACCCAAAAGTTTTGGGCACAAGAAGCACCATGGAAATGGTTCTTTGGCTCTGATTTTGAGGTCCAAGTAAGCTTCTGCAGCCCCCTAGCCACGGGCAACTCATAGTCCTTGATTCGGCTTTAATCTAGTTAATCTTCAATGAGTTTTTCATTTCTGCACAGGTTGCACGGCGTGCAAATTAATTTGCACGGCGTGCAAAGTTACAGATAGCAGAACGAGTTTCTGCCCAGGTGCACAGCGTGCAGCCCAGGTGCACGGCGTGCACTCTGCTGTAAAGGGAAGAATTAGGCGTGGTTGTGGACGTTTTTCGGTGTATACGAACACACCGAAGTGGGTGAGTAGTAGTTCATTTAGAAATCATTATTTAACTCAATTTAAATGCTCAATTACTTCTGCATCAGTTAGTATAACTTCTAAACAGCGTAGTACATACAATAGAGTATGTTAGTTTCATTGGAACTTGAAATACCTAATATGCTTACTGAAAATGATGAAATTTCCTGTATTATATTTGCAATGTATTTGCTGATTTAAAAATAGATGTTTAGCATCGAAAGTGAATAAATGAGATTGAATCATGTTTAATGATGATAAAGGATATATATTTGCTTCATGTGATATTTAGATTGTGCTATATGCATGAAATGTGATATTCCTGTTTAAATGCTTATTTAAGAATTTAATATGCATGAAATGTGATATTCCTGTTTTAATGTCTATTTGTTAATTAGTTAATAGACCTAGGTTGCCCTAACACCGTAGAACCCCTAAAAGAAGGTCTGTTTCTTAGGGGTGAAACTCGTGTCCAACATCAACCGGTTGAGTAATTCTGGTGGCACGATGATAGAAAAAGAGGCAGTGTCTAACAACAATCGTGCGTGTGTCACGATGGCACTGGGGAAAAGAAAAAGAAAACACGGTTATCTAACACCATTCGTGCGTGTGTCACGAAGGTAACCTTGTGACTCTCCGCCGGTGTACTCCGGTTAAAGGAGGAGTCGGGAGCACACGTGGTTGTGCATTGAGGCCGTAGAGCCTATGTTCTGGCCGGAGAGCCAGGGGTCCTGTAGCAGAGCAGGGCTGGCGTCAGACTTAGCATTTCCCGAGTGTGTCGCTAAGTCTTGTACGGTGGGACCGTAGCATGAACTTGTTGCGGATCTTTATATGCAGAGTACACTGCATATATTTAGGGCATAATAATAAAATGGATAAATAATCAAGTAGGTTCACAGTAAATTTATATAACTGTTTATTTACCTGAAATACCTGTTGATGCTTAGAAATGTGGTTATTATCTGTATATTTGTTATGTTATTAGAACTGCCTTGCTTAGTTCTGCATTTATGTTTATTTTCAATTTATAAACCTGATGAGTTGTTTAATGATAGCTAAGTGAAATGCTATTCACTGAGCGAGTAGGCTCATACCTCTACTCAAAACATTTTCAGGTTATCATCAGCAGCAGGAAATCAGAAGGATCGATTTATCCTTACGCCTAGTCGATAGAAGGTTCGTAGTTAGTAGTTAGAGGTCTCTTAGTCCTTTCCCCTCGATCCTTGGGACAAGGTGTGAGTGAGAGAGAGAATGTGCACACAGATGTAATTATCTGTTATGCTTTATGTTATGTCGAACAATGTAATATGCTGTAGACTCAGTTTATATTGCTAGTCAGATTATAAAGGTGCTTCCGTAGTTTGTTTAATTTCATTTTACTGCATAAATCAGATTACCTTTTAAATCTCTTTAAAATGTTTTAAAAAGTGAAGAGTGGTTGGCTTATGTGTAAATCCCATCCTGTCGCGTCCTAACCTCGTGGTTTGTTGTTAATGTGAGATTGGGGCGTGACAATCTCGATGGCTGGGTCACTTCCACGTCCTTAAATGGACAATCCTTTATCACATGCACTGTCTATCTACACCTGTAGCACACTCTGTTATCCCACTGCGACCTAGGCGGTCATATCACTGACATCGATGCTGAACTCTGAGATCTTCTTGAGGGAATACTACGGCCTCTACATCGTCTAGACTTCCACTGTGTCTAAGTATTAGACTTTTGTGGCTCCATAGGTGCAAAAAACCTTGGTCTCTTAAAACCACCAGACCTCTGATTCTAAAATTGTGCAGGTGCCTTCCTACTGTTCGCCTCTCGTTTCTCAGTTACAAACCTTTCTACCCATCTAAATTACTCCACAAAGGTGGCAAACCTCTTTCTATTCTCTAAAGCAGATACATGTGTGGTCAATTCAGTGTTCAAACCCTTCTCAAAATGTCGAATTCTCTCCTCATCCAAGGTAGCCATGTACGGACTAAACTACAGAAGTTCCATAAACTTAGCTTCATACTCATTAACCTTCATCGTACCTTGTCTAATCCGCTCAAACTGTGAAATCTTCTCATCAAGATAGGTCTTGGGGAAGTATCTATTGACAATCTCTTTTTGAAATTCCTGCCATCTGATTTCGTAACCCGATCGTTTCTCTTCTTCAATAGCCCACCAATGGCCAGCACTTCCCTTCAGAAGGTATACTACATGCTTAACCTTATCAACTTCATGGATATCAAGTATCTTATAGGATTTCTCAATCTCAGTGAGCCACAAATATGCATCTGTTGGGTCAGTTGTGCCAGCATATTCAATGACTCCTACCTGACGCAACCGTTCAAAAGTCTTGCCAGCTCCACGTCTCTTACTAGATCCTGATGTCCTAGGGGCTGGTACAGGTATCCGGTCAGCCATATGCATCACCATATTCATAATTTGTCCAAAACGTGCTTGAAAAGTTGGGCTTTCTAACAGAGTTTACTCAGGCTAGGGATTGTCAGGCACTGGTTCATCTCGATCTTGATCCCTTGCACCACCTCCAGGTGCAGCAGACTACTCTCAACAGCGTGTTCTTTGTGTGCTCCAAACATCTTTGGTTCCTATTTCTTCTCATGTACGAGGAGAATTTTACTATAAGATATATCGGAGGACACTAGAACAAACTCAACAAACCTAATTGATGAATGCATATTCATCATGGAATTTAATTACCATCTTGGGCGCATTTTGACTCAACATATCAAATTTCACTCATTCAAATCAAAATATAACATAATGTGCAAAATTTCTTAACTGATTCGATTATCAAGATTTTTATTCAATTTATGTTGATTTGATGAAGGTCTTGATAAGGTTGAACAATCAGCTAGGGTTCACCTTCACTCACTTTTGATCTTAACCAATTGTTCTTAAGCAAACGATTTTCTCTAATGGTTCTAACCTCTCAATTTTAAGATATTCACCTATACGGTCTCAAGACCGTTTAAGCCCATTCGGTTTCAAAACCGCATGAGCCTAAACGATCTCAAGATTGTTTGTGTAACATCCCCGACCTGGGTTATTCCTTAACCCTGGGAGTTTTGCTCAAGAAAGTTAATTAGATCCTTAATTTTATCTTGTGAAAAGTAATTAAGTCTCAAGAGGAACTTATGTTTCAATTTTAGTCCTTTTTGAACAATGATGAAACAATGTTTTGCTTGTTTTGGACTAAAGCGCAAATTACCCAAGTTGAGGGGTTAAATTGCAAATGTTGCATGATAACATGTTCCTCATATGTTGCAGCATCATGAGGATGAAGATGATGTAAAGGTATGTCTTGGGAAAAGCATGAGTACCAAGAAAGAGCTGATAAAGCAATGTTTGTGCATTAAAACCTAGTTTTGGTGTAAAGTGCAATTTACTCAAAACCTAGGGTTCAATATGCAAATTACCACTTCAAAATAGTTCCTCATTTTTCTTTGAAACATGTAGAGAAGATAAATTAGAGGGATGCCTCATTTGAATTAATTTGGAAGAGAGAGAATCTTGATATTAAGATAATCAAGATTTAAGACTAATTGAAACCCCAATTCAATTTAATGCAAAAAGAAATATATTAATTAATGAACCCTTAAAACAAAAGTTGAGGGATGAATTTGCAAATAGGTTGGACGAGCTTGTGCCTTGCAAAGGAACAAAAATATCCAAAAGAAGTGGATAATTCACTCACATTATTATAAGAAAAAGAAATATCCACTCACTTATGGATATTAGTATAACATGATCTAAGGTGCTTGTTTTGCTTTTCTTTAAATTGAGGATAATTGAGAGGAATAAAAGGCAAATGGGATAGCCTCGTATCCAAGGAATTGAGGGGGAAGAGGCGGCACTAATTTTGGGAATTAAATGATTTTTATAAAGCATTTTCTCTCTCATTGATTTTCTTATAAAAACGCCCTTTACAAACCAAATCAAAAGTTTTTCTGATTCCACTTCTTCTCCTTGCTTGGAAAACGACCATGGGAGCTTTGGAGGATCAGGAGGACGACCCCCAACTTGTTGGTAAGCTTCTTGACCTTCTTTCACCTTGAATCCATGGTGGAAATCACAAATCAATGCATGATTTCTTCTTATTTCGATCCCCTCTTCAATTCTAACCATTCATTTTCACTCAAAGCATGAGGACGAGCCTTGGGATAGTTAAAAGAGTTGCATCCACCATTGTTTACGTGAGCTCAATTGGAGGCGGGTTTTATAACTTCAACCCTTATTATTGTTATTGCATTCAATTCCTTATCAATTGATGATCCTTTCTTCATTTCCAAAATTTTATTCGGTTGATTGATGCAATCACCATGAAAATCACAGCACGTTTTGTCGGTTTAGAGCTTGATGATGATGACATCATCATAAGCACACACCTCACCAAATATCCCTTGCAAACGGTTTCAACAATAGGGTCCAATCGATTTCACCAAACGGTTTGGGTATCAAACGGTTTGCAAACTATTTTGAGGTTTGGACCCCAAACCGTTTAGAGGAGTTGACAGTTTGGATGGTTTGACCATTTGAGGTCGGAACCCTAATACATGTTGGATGATGATCTAATGGATCCAATTGATTAATTCAATACATAGACAATCATCAAGTAGCAAACCCTAATCGGGTTAACTGTTGATTTTGCAATTGATTGTTTTAAATCTTTGGGTTGATTAACCCAAACGGTCTCAAGACCATTTGGAGATCACGCAAATGGTCTCAAGACTGTTTGAAGGTCAACCAAGACCGTTTGGAGGTCTAGGGTTGAGTATGGTTGAGTAATTGAAGACCCAAAGATACCAAATTGAAATGCAATCAATATCTAATTTGATGATCAATCCAATGATGCAAACCCTAATTGATTTTCACATATTTCAATGACAAGTTGGGAAAACGGTCTCAAGACCGTTTGGAGGTCATCCAAATGACCTCAAGACCATTTTAGGTCATGTCATATCATAAGTTGATGATAATTCACTGATTTCAATTGAATTAGTTTCACAATGGTAACCATTGAAGGTTCCTCGATTTCAAAACCCTAGTTGATGGTTTCTTGATTATAAATCTTAGTTTAATTAGGTTCAAAACCCTAATTGATGGTCTAATTGAGGGGTGATTCAATGGTTCAATTGATGAACGGATCAAGGATCCAATGGATAGTCGATTCATTGATTGAAACCTTATTTTGGGTTAAGTGTTGAAATACCTTTTTGGTCCATTCGGTTTTGAGAGGGTTTGGACCAAACGATCTTAAGACCGTTTGAGCCCAAATGGTCTCAAGACCATTTGAGTCCAAACGGTCTCCAGACCGTTTGGGACAAAACAGTCCCAAACCATTTGGAGACCCAAGCTCATTCGGTTTCAACAAATTCCTTGCTTAAACGGTTTCAAGGGCAATATGCCCAAACGGTTTCAACCTTTTGAACTCTAAAGTCCAAGACCGTTTAGGGTCTAATTAATAAAAACCATTTGAGGTTCAACATGGTTGATCCTTTTGGATACGTAATGTAATTAAAGACTCAAATGGTTAATCCACTTGAGCACCTATTGTAATTGAAGATTCAATTGGTCATTTCACTTGTATACTTTATGTAAATAGAGGTCCAATATGATCAAATCTTTTGGGGAATCAAGATGATAAGTGATCCATTGATCCAAAGATGAATATTAATATTGGGTTCAAAGGTTTAAACACTAAAGTACTTAGATGATCAATACTTTTAAGTTATTTAACAATAAAAGGTTATTAAAGTAATGTCTTAGTACACTATGCCAATCATAGTTGTATGTACTTGATTGAAGGGATGATATAACCTAGTCAAGTTGAGAGGATGATATAGAGGAATTCTTACATGATTATTAATCATGTAGTGATTAGGATATGATCCTTAGTGAGGAGATCATGAAAACCCTATTTGAGAAAGTTAAATGAACCCTAACCCTATTTTAGGGCAATTTTGAGAAAACCCTAATTTAGGGTAATAGTGAAACACTAATCGAGGGTGATGGCTTGAGTAATCCTAATTTAAGGTTATGAAATGCAAAACCCTAAATTAGAATGAATAGTAAATCCTAATTATAGGTAATCGATTATGAAACCCTATTTGGAATGAATAGTAAACCCTAATTGTGGGTTATTGAATGTGAAACCCTAATCTACGGTAATGTCATGTGAAATCCTAAATAAGAATGATATTATGTGAAACCCTAATCTAGGGTAATGTCATGTGAAACCCTAAATAAGAATGATATTATGTGGAACCCTGAAGAATGATGTGATGTGAGACTCAAATCCAGGGTGATGGCATGTAATGATATGTGAAACCCTAGTGATGGTATAATGGCCAATACACTAAGGTAGGGTGTGGCTAATATAATCGAGTAAAGATGAGAATGTATACCCATGAAGGGTGAAATTGATAAACCATATGAATTATAATGTTGATGCTTTAATGAGTAAGGGCATAAGGGACAAGATGATGACTAGATCATTATATATATATATAAATATATATATATATATATATATATATATATATATATATATATATATATTATATATATATATAACTCGATACATGTGTAACAACCCTATACACCTTACAAAGATGAGGACATGAAACTCTTAGGAATGGTGTATTCAACACTAATTAATGATGTGAATAACATCCTAAGAGTTGAAATATCTAAAGTGGTTGATAATGGTTTATTCTATATCAACAATGCCTAACCATTAGATAAGTCCATATCATCAAACATAGATGGACAATTATAATGTGTGACCTATGCACTACATGATAAAAGTGATAGGTTAGTGGTGAAAGTATTAAGAGGGAAACACCTTAATACAAGGTCTGTTGATTGACCTAAGTAATATGGAAATGAGGAGAAAAGTGATACATCAAGACATGACAGATATCACATTTAGCATTTCAGAGATGATATACCTTGATGCATCTCAATCCAACATATTTGGATAAGAATCACATGAAGTGTGTATTATGTAGTTGTTACAATAAGACTATAATGAATTTGATATACTTTGATAAGTATAGGCTAATATATATTGTGAAAGGGGATAAGCCAAACTAATGAGTATGATGTAATCTTACCATCATAAGAACGAGAAATGAACTTATACCTTGTATTGGTAATTCTTAAATGATACATGATGAGAGTAATAAGTATGAGTGAATACTTGTGATATCAATAGATGCTCCTAGAGGAGTGGATCAATATATTAGGGTTGGATAGATAATATAAACATGAAACCCTAAGTAATGTGAAATGGGAAACCCTAACCCTAATTTTTGGGTAAAGGGATGAAAAGCCTATTTGATAGTAAACCCTAATCCTGATAAAGGGATGGTGGTGTTACTATTATATCACATGATGTGATAAGTGATTGTTATCATGTCTATTAAACATGCAGATATCATGAGATGGTGAACATAGCCAGATTTGAGCTATGACATTTTTTATACAATAAAAATTTTGACCGGCCTTGTGTGCCTTAATGTTATTGTTGCTTAGTAAAAGTAACAAAATGAGCATGAACATTATGAGTCTTATGAGTAAGTTTTTGCCTAGTGAAAGGTGACAAGACACTTAATGGGCCTTGTGAGCCATGTGAGATACTTTTGGAACAAGTATCATGTATATATCGGTCTGAGGACCTGGAAGTAATAGTTACCTAACAAGTGGTAATAGTGATCAATGAAGAACTGAGGGTATGAATACCCATATTTGATAAGTATAATGATGATGTTGTTGAGGGATGTGAACATTCAAGAAATGAAATGAGGGACTGAGATCCCAATGTCTTTTAAAGACTGAGAAGTAATTGATGATAATAGTATATATTTCTTTGTAGCATATTCATAATAATTCATGTTTGAGAACTTGACTAATGCTAAAAGAATATGCTAATATACTTAATTAATCAAGTGAAATCATATCATGTAGAGCCCTGACCATAGATCCATCATCGTCAGTAATATGGTGATGGTGAAATGGGTGCTCTATGGCAAAACCTAGAACACATATTTTGAATATGTAGGGGTAATGGGTGAATATATCCTGACGTCCTAATGAGGGAATTGATAGAAGGTAAACATTAAACCTCTCAATCCTTCATTATTTGTACCGAGATAGATGTATCATGAATCTCCCGATGATTGGGAAAGATGCAGTACACATCTCCCAATGATATTAATGTCAGATCGATGAAGGTAAACATGAAATCTCTCGATCGCGAAGAGAGTGCAACACGCCACTGTAACTCTAATAGCGAAGTTGCCAATATACCCTGGAAAGCTATATAGCATAGACATAAGATGTCCTGCATGTGATCTCTCACTGACCGAGATGTGGGAGGTCTTGGAAGCCGACTCTTCCATTGACCGTGTATGGTACCAATTTCGACTTTGCAGTGGTCGGTTGGAGTATGAGCGGTATACCTCATCTCCTCAGGGCATAAGTGTGATTGTAAAATGTAATCAGCCGTATAACATGTTTGCTTATGAATTGAATATGGAAATTCATTAGTTGATGTTGCATTTCTTTTATGCATCTCTAGTTGATAGATGTTATTCATATCTCTTTATATTCATTACAAGTAGATGGATGAACTATGATTCTACCATGGGTAGACGCAATGTTCTCCTTAGGAAAGGATATTACTTTACTCTGTTCATATAATGATTAAAACTGGTGTTAATATGTAAGAACTCCTGCTCAGTTTAATTTTAATAAACTGCTATAATAATGTTTTGGCAGAGAGTTATATCTCCCACTGGGGCAATTTACAATTGTCTCACCCCCGTGGGATCCAATGTTTTTAGGTGGACGTGGACAAAGAGGCAGAAACCCTATAGCAGAAAAAGAACAGCAGCAGCATCAGGGACAATAGTAATATCTTAGGTGGAGATACTGCATGTCAAGTCATATAGATAGTAGTCCTATGTGTCATCTATGTACTCTCAGGTCCTCAGAGTTTATAGTTAATGTTTTTAATGAATCGATCTGATATTTTGGCTTGATGTCTCGAGGTTCTTATGTTGTCTGTATATAATGTTAATAGGGCAGATGATGTTGTAATCCTCGAGAAGAGATGATACATGGAATGTAATTGTGAATCGAGACGTATATATAATGCTTTGGTTCTTGATAAAAGAGATTTCCTATGTTTGGATCTCTCTACAAAAAGTTTTATATTTTTAGTGATTTTTAGTAATTCGTTGCAAATGATTCGCTTCCGCTTAAGTAAATCTTGTTTTTATAAGTTGGATGCCACACTTTAGTGGTATCATAGCTCTAGGTTCATTGAGTCTTTAGAGACATAGGACTAATGTAGTAGAGTCTGCTCAAGTGTCTTCTAGTCCATCTGATAGTGTCTTCTGCTCATATAGGAGAAGAAGAACTTGATGATGTCTGGATCACACATAGAACATGATGCTGAGAGCAGCACTGCTGCATCAGGAAGAGGTACATAGGATCAGAGCAGAGAAGAACATATACCTACACATCCCCAGTCTGACCTAGCCATAATAGAAAGCCCATCTTTCCCTGCTCTATTTGAGCAATTTAGGACAGCCATGATGCATATAGTAGATCGTGCATTAGCAATGCAACCTAGACTATCAGCCCCCAATAATGAAGTTTTGAACTCCAATAGGACTCTTGCTCAACATCAGCATGTTGGAGTAATGAATAATGATAGAAGGAATAGGTTACAACCTGAAAATAGGGTTTGCTAGTAGTGCAGGCAGCCTAAACACATCAGAAAGTATTGTCCAGAAAAGGAATATAAAGGAAGAATTGAGAAAAGGCCTATCCAAATCCAGGAACAGCGGCCTAGTAGTTCCAAAAGGAAGAAGTTTTTGGTTCCACCAGTACAACTAGGGCCTAGTACACCAAGGCAATGGCTATCCAGAAAGGGTAAAGAACCTTCTGGACCACATCTAGCACCCAGAATTTGCTACCAATGTAGACAGGTAGGACATCCGGCTACAGATTGCTCATCCAGAAATGTTATGATGAATCAACCCCTGAGGCAGAATCAGCCTGAGGCAGTGAACCATCCACGAATCATGACAGTTTAGACAAAATAATGTCATTCTAATATGTCTTTTTATGGTTTCTTGAGTTAAATTGAGAAAGTAATTGATTGAGTTTTCCTTGATTAGTCCTATGAGGACTTACATTTTGCATAGTAAACCTTATAATTGTTTTATATTGTTCTTACCACTATGAAAAAGGATGAGGTATAGAAGAGATGCCTGGATGAAATCCAGGAATGTTAAATCTTATACTTGTGATAATATGAAAAGGAAGGAATACAATAGTATACAAAGTGCATACTACTTAATCTTAGTATTTATATACCCTGGCCAGGTATACAACTATTGATGATAAAGTGAGTATGGAAACTCTTAGATTGTTATCTTTTTGATTGCTTTGATCAAATAGTCATTCTGAGACATCTAATGAGTGAAATTAGAAATATGGTGTGGATAAATGTGTCATATCCTAAGCACAAGAAAGAGAAATCTAAGATAATCTCAGATGAGTATGTGTACATGAGGAAGTAAAACGTATACTCCTCATAAGATAAGAATGAGAACAAGGGAGATGATCCCTGTCCAATAAAGTTTGTAAGTATAATAAAGATCTTTTCCCATAGTATGGGAATGAGAAATGTGATGAGATCATAATATGCTCGTGAACATATCAAATAATAACAAAGAAAGGAATAATGTTATGTAATCATCCTTAAAAATTCCTGTGCAGAGGGCAATGAACCTGGGATGAGACAAAGAGTAAATGATTTATGAATAGTTGAAAACTCATGAAATAATAAGGGGAATATGATTCCTTGCTTTCTTTCCTATCAGGGACATGGCAATCAAGTGGATCTTAGGACACTTGATGTGCATAGAATAAAAATGTTCATGTGATGGGTACTTAGAAAAGTATCAGTTATCTTGGACTTTAACTCCAAGACGAAGATATGTGTAACAAGTAATGACCCAAGATGAAAGGAAGATAAATATGTGATGTGCTTTTAACAAATGTGATGGATATCAAGGTAAGAGATCCTGGTATCTAGAGAAGTATCAGAAAGTTTATGTTGGCTATCTGGATTGGTCAACCATGAAATCCGTTTAATTATATATAAAATAATATGAAAATCACATGTTAGGGGTTTATGATTTTCATAAACACAACAATTGAAGATATCTTAAAGATAAGTTCTTAATTGATAAAGTAACCTCTCATTATGATAAGAGAATGTACAGCTAATAATATAGTTAATACAAGTGATAAGTAAATCTAGTATTGTATCACCACGTGAGATGGCACAATCAAGGTAAGAAAAGACTTATAGTCCCAAATGGGTGACAGAACATAATTGTGATCATGAAAGTAAAATGCTGAATTAAAAAGGAGTATGGGAGACTCCTTAGGAACAAGAATCTGTCACATGAAACTGTGAATTAAGAAAGAGTGATACATGACATAGAATTATTTCCACAGTCAATAATGAAAAGACAGTGGGGTATGTGTCTTGTGTAATCGATTTTATGACAATCTTATGAAAAACCATTTGAGTTGATTAAAAATATCTATGGTGCCTCCATAACAATGAGATGTTATGAGGAGACATGATGACATGATGAATGAATAATATATGTCTTTCTTTATCTGGGATTTCGAAGACGAAATCCTTGTTAGGGGTTTATAATTTGTAGCATCCCCAACCTGGGTTATGCCTTAACCATGTGATTTCTTCTCAAGCAAGTTAATTAGATCCTTAATTTTATCTTGTGAAAAGTAATTAAGGCTCAAGAGGAACTTATGTTTCAATTTTGGTCCTTTTTGAACAATGATGAAACAATGTTTTGCTTGTTTTGGACTAAAGCGCAAATTACCCAAGTTGAGGGGTTACATTGCAAATTTTACATATAAGATGTTCCTCATATGTTGAAGCATCATGAGGATGAAGATGATGCAGAGGTATGGCTTGGGAAAAGCCTCAGTACCATGAAAGAGCTAATAAAGCAATGTTTGTGCATTAAAACCTAGTTTTGGTGTAAAGTGCAATTTAGCCAAAACCTAGGGTTCAATATGCAAATTACCACTTCAAATAGTTCCTCATGTTTCTTGGCAACATGTAGAGAAGATAAAATGAGAGGGGTGCCTCATTTCAATTAATTTAGAAGAGAGAGAATCTTGATATTAAAATAATCAAGATTTAAGCCTAATTGAAACCCTAATTAAATTAATGCAAAAAGAAATATATTAATTAAAGAAATCTCAACCAAAAGTTGAGGGATGAATTTGCAAAGAGGTTGGACGAGCTTTTGCCTTGCAAAGGCACGAAAATATCCAAAAGAAGAGGATAACTCACTCACATTAATATAAGAAAAAGAAATATCCACTCACTTATGGATATTAGTATAATATGTTCTAAGGTGCTTATTTTGCTTTTCTTTAAATTGAGGATAATTGAGAGGAATAAGAGGCAAATGGAATATCCTCGTATCCAAGGAATTTATGGGGAAGAGGCGGCACTGATTTTGGGAATTAAATTATTTTTATAAAGCATTTTCTCTCTCATTGATTTTCTTATAAAAACACCCTTTACAAGCCAAATCAAAGGTTTTTCCGATTCCACTTCTTCTCCATGCTTGGAAAACGACCAAGGGATCTTTGGAGGATCAGGAGGACGACCCCCAACCTGTTGGTAAGCTTCTTGACCTTCTTTCACCTTGAATCCATGGTGGAAATCACAAATCAATACATGATATCTTCTTATTTCGATCCCCTCTTCAATTCTAACCATTCCTTTTCACTCAAAGCTTGATGACGAGCCTTGGGATAGTGAAAGGAGTTGCATCCACCATTGTTGACGTGATCTTGAAGCTTTGGAGCTCAATTGGAGGTGGGTTTTATAACTTGAAGCCTTATTATTGTTATTGCATTCAGTTCCTTATCAATTGATGATCCTTTCTTCATTTCTGAAATTTTATTTTGTTGATTGATGCAATCACCATGAAAATCACAGAAAGTTTCGTGGGTTTAGAGTTTGATGATGATGACATCATCATAAGCACACACCTCCCCAAATATCCCTTGCAAACGGTTTCAACAATAGGGTCCAATCTGTTTCACCAAACCGTTTGGTGACCAAAAGGTTTGCACACCATTTGAAGCTTTGGACCCCAAATCATTTAGAGGATTTGACCATTTGTATGGGTTGACCATTTGAGGTCAGAACCCTAATACATGTTGGATGATGATCTAATGGATCCAATTGATTAATTCAATACATAGACAATCATCAAGTAGCAAACCCTAATCGGGTTAAGTGCTGATTTTGCAATTGATTGTTTTAAATCTTTGGGTTGATTAACCCAAACTATCTCAAGACCGTTTGGAGATCACCCAAACGGTCTCAAGACCATTTGAATGTCAACCAAGACCGTTTGTAGGTCTAGGGTTGAGTATGGTTGAGTAATTGAATACCCAAAGATACCAAATTGAAATGCAATCAATATCTAATTTGATGATCAATCCAATGATGCAAACCCTAATTGATTTTCACATATTTCAATGACAAGTTGGGCAAATGGTCTCAAGACCATTTGTAGGTCATCCAAACGACATCAAGACCGTTTGAGGTCAGGTCATATCAAAAGTTGATGATAATTCTCTGATTTCAATTGAATTAGTTTCACAATGGTAACCATTGAAGGCTCCTCAATTTCAAAACCCTAGTTGATGGTTTCTTCATTATAAATCTTAGTTTAATTAGGTTCAAAACCATAATTGATGGTCAAATTGATGGGTGATTCAATGGTTAAATTGATGAACGGATCAAGGATCCAATGGATAGCCGATTCATTGATTGAAACCTTATTTTGGGTTAAGTGTTGAAAGACCTATTTGGTCCATTCGGTTTTGAGAGGGTTTGGACCAAATGGTCTTAAAACCGTTTGATTCCAAATGGTCCCAAACCGTTTGGAGACCCAAGCTCATTCGATTTCAACAAATTCCTTGCTTAAACGGTTTCAAGGGCAATATGCCCAAACGGTTTCAAACCGTTTGAACTCTTAAGTCCCAGACCATTTAGTGTCTAAGTAATCAAAACTGTTTGAGGTTCAACATGGTTAATCATTTTGGATACCTAATGTAATTAAAGACTCAATTGGTTAATCCACTTGAGCACCTATTGTAATTGAAGATTCAATTGGTCATTTCATTTGTATACCTTATGTAAATAGAGGTCCAATATTATCAAATCTTTTTGGGAATCAAGATGATGATTGATCCATTGATCCAATGATGAATATTAATATTGGGTTCAAAGGTTTAAACCCTAAACTACTTAGATGATCAGTACTTTTAAGTTATTTAGCAATAAAAGGTTATTAAAGTAATGTCCTAGTACACTATGTCAATCATAGTTGTATGTACTTGATTGAAGGGATGATATAACCTAGTCAAGTTGAGAGGATGATATAGAGGAATACTTACATTATTATTAATCATGTAGTGATTAGGATATGATCCTTAGTGAAGAGATCATGAAAACCCTATTTGAGAAAGTTAAATGAAACCTAACCCTATTTCAGGGAAATTCTGAGAAAAACCCTAATTTAGGGTAATAGTGAAACCCTAATTGAGGGTGATGGCTTGAGTAATCCAAATTTAAGGTTATGAAATGCAAAACCCTAAATTAGAATGAATAGTAAATCCTAATTATAGGTAATTGATTATGAAACCCTATTTGAAATGAATGGTAAACCTTAATTGTGATTTATTGAATGTGAAACCCTAATCTAGGGTAATGTCATGTGAAACCATAAATAAGAATGATATTATGTGAAACCCTAATCTAGGGTAATCTCATGTGAAACCCTAAATAAGAATGATATTATGTGGAACCCTGAAGAATGATGTGATGTGAGACTCAAATCTAGGGTGATGCCATGTAATGATATGTGAAACCCTAGTGATGGTATAATGGCCAATACACTAAAGTAGGGTGTGGCTAATATAATCGAGTAAAGATGAGAATGTACACTGAAGGGTGAAATTGATAAACCATATGAATTATAATGTTGATGCTTTAATGAGTAAGGGCATAAGGGACAAGACGATGACTAGATCATTATATATATATATATATATATATATATATATATATATATATATATATATATGTATATATATATATATATATATATATATAACTCTATACATGTGTAACAACCCTACACACCTTACAAAGATGAGAACATGAAACTCTTAGGAATGGTGTATTCAACACTAATTAATGATGTGAGTAACATCCTAAGAGTTGAAATATCTAATGTGGTTCATAATGGTTTATTCTATATCTACAGTGCCTAACCATTAGATAAGTCCATATCAACAAATATAGTTGTACAATTCTAATGTTTGACCTATGCACTACATGATAAAAGTGATATGTTAGTGGTGAACGTATTAAGAGGGAAATACCTTAATACAAGGTCTGTTGATTGACCTAAGTAAGATGGAAATGAGGAGAAAAGTGATACATCAAGACATGATAGATATCACATTTAGCATTTCAGAGATGATATACCTGGATGCATCTCAATCCAACATATTTGGATAAGAATCACATGAAGTGTGTATTATGTAGTTGTTACAATAAGATTATAATGAATTTGATATACTTTGATAAGTATAAACTAATATATATTGTGAAAGGGGATAAACCAAACTAATGAGTATGATGTAATCATACCATCTTAAGAACGAGAAATGAACTTATACCTTGTATTGGTAATTCTTAAATGATATATGATGAGAGTAACAAGTATGAGTGAATACTTGTGATATCAATAGATTATCCTAGAGGAGTGGAGCAATATATTAGGGTTGGATAGATAATATAAACATGAAACCCTAAGTAATGTGAAATGGGAAATCCTAACCCTAATTTTTGGGTAAAGGGATGAAAAGCCTATTTGATAGTAAACCCTAATCCTAATAAAGGGATGGTGGTATTACTGTTATATCACATGATGTGATAAGTGACTGTTATGACTGTTATCATGTCTATTAACCATGCAGATATCATGAGATGATGAACATAGCCAGATTTGAGCTATGACATTTTTTGATACAATAAAAATGTTGATCTGCCTTGTGTGCCTTAATGATGTTGTTGCTTAGTAAATGTAACAAAATGAGCATGGACTTTATGAGTCTTATGAGTAAGTTGTTGCCTAGTGAAAGGTGAAAATACATTTAATGGGCCTTGTGAGCCATGTGAGATACTTGGGTAACAAGTATCATGTATACCTCGGTCTGAGGACCTGGAAGTAATAGTTACCTAACAAGTGGTAACAGTGATTAGTGAAGAACTGATGGTATGAATACCCAGATTTGATAAGTATAATGATGATATTGTTGTGGGATGTGAACATTCAAGAAATGAAATGAGGGACTGAGATCCCAATATCATATAAAGACTGAGAAGTAATTGATGATAATAGTATATATTTCTTTGTAGCATTGTCATAATAATTCTTGTTTGAGAACTTGATTGATGCTAAAAGAATACGTTAATATACTTAATTAATCAAGTGAAATCATATCATGTAGAGCCCTGACCATAGATCCATTATTGTTAGTAACATGGTGATGGTGAAATGGGTGCTCCGCGAAAAAACCCGGAACGCATATTTTAAATATGTAGGGATAATGGGTGAATATATCCTGACGTCCTTATGAGGGAATTGATAGAAGGTAAACAGTAAACCTCTCAATCCTTCATTATTTGTACCAGGATGGATGTATCATGAATCTCTCGATGATTGGGATAGATGTAGTACACATCTCCCAATGATATTAATGTCGGATCAATGGAGGTAAACATGAAATCTCTCGATCGCGAAGAGACTGTAGCACGTCACTGTAACTCTAATAGCGATGTTGCCAGTATACCCTGGAAAGCTATATAGCATAGACACAAGATGTCCTGCATGTGGTCTCGTACTGACTGAGATATGGGAGGTCTTGGAAGTCGGTTCTTCCATTGACCTTGTATGGTATCGATTTTGACTTCACAGTGGTCGGTTGGATTATGAGCGGTATACCTCATCTCCTAAGGGCATAAGTGTCATTGTAAAATGTAATCAGTTGTATAACATGTTTGCTTAACAATTGAATACGGAAATTTATTGGCTGACGTTACATTTCCTTTATGCATCTCTAGTTGATAGATGTTATTCATATCTCTTTATATTCATTACAAGTAGATGGATGAACTATGATTCTACCATGGGTAGATGCAATGTTCTCCTTAGGAAAGGAGATTACTTTACTCTTTTTATACAATTATTAAAATTGATGTTAATATGTAAGAACTCCTGCTCAGTTTAATTTTAAAAACTGCTATAACAATGTTTTGGCGGAGAGTTATATCTCCCGTTGGGGCAATTTACAATTATCTCACCCCCGTGGGATCCAATGTTTTTAGGTGGACGTGGAAGAAGAGGCAGAAACCCTATAGCAGAAAAAGAACAGCAGTAGCATCAGGGACAACATTAGTATCTTAGGTGGAGATACTGCCTGTCATGTCATATAGATAGTAGTCCTATGTGTCATCTCAGTACTCTCAGGTCCTCAGAGTTTATAGTTAATGTTTTTAATGAAAAGATCTGAGATTTGGGCTTGATGCCTCGAGGTTCTTATGTTGTCTGTATATAATGCTAATAGGGCAGCTGATGTTGTAATCCTCGAGAAGAGATGATACATGGAATGTAATTGTGAAAAAGGATGTATATATAGAGCTTTGGTTCTTGATGAAAGAGATTTCCTATGTTTGGATCTCTCTGCAAAAAGTTTTAAATTTTAGTGATTTTCAGTAATCTGTTGCAAATGATTTGCTTCTGCATAAGTAAATCTTGTTTTTATAAGTTGGATGCCACAATTTGAGTCCATACGGTTTCAGGACCGAATGAACCCAAATGGTATCAAGGTCGGATGATGTCTAACGGTTTTGAAACCATTTGGACAAAAACTGTTTGGACTGAAACCGTTCGGACAACGAAACTGTTTGAGAAGTCCCGGTCTGCGAGACCATTTGAGGAGTTTTTGGTCAGCAAGACCATTTGAATTTCCAAAACCGAATGGAGTCGGGCCAATGTAAGACCGAATGAGAACATGTAGGAAGACCATTTTCTGCAAGTGTGAAGACCGTTTGAAGGTCGCGTAGACCATTTGGCCGCAAGGGATCGAGCAATGCATGAAGACCGCTTGAGCATGCAACAACGCAGACCGTTTGCTTCAACATTGTTGCGAAGATCGTTTGGGTCATTATCCACTCCAAACCATTTGGATTATCATGCATGCAAACCGTTTGAAGCACACATGAAGACCGTTCAAGCCAAACTGAATGGCACGCAAAACCGTTTGGGTAGTCAAATGCATGAAGACCGTTTGGGAAATGATAATCGCAAGACCGTTTGGTCTCTTGCTGGCTGCGTGGGATCGTTTAAGCAAGTCACTTATGAAGACTGTTTGCTGCTAAGCTTGAAAAAAAATTGAGTCATCACGTGAAGAACAACATACCATGCAAACTGAATGAGTGGCAGATGAAACAGTTTAATCACCCCAAGACCATTTTCCAATGCAACTGCATGAGACAGTTTGCATGATATCATGTGAAGAATGAAAAATATAGTAAAACTGTTTGGGAAGAGAGGCCAGCAGCAAACCGAAAGTCACGAGACCGTTTGATAAAGGCTGATCCAAAACCGAAAGGAGTGAAAACCGCATGCAATAGAGATCGATTGGAAAAGGCAATGCATGCAGACCGTTTAATAAAGTACTCATCTATGAAGACCATTTTCTTCCCCACGTGAAGACTGTTCGGATTAGATATGCATGAAGACCGAATGGATCACTTACGTGAAATGCAAAATCATATGAGCATGCGTACTATGCAAAGCGATCAAGATATTTATCAAGACTATTTCGTTTGGATTCACACTAAAGGCATAAGGGATAGATCTGTGCCTATAAATAGGACCCCAAGGGTCTTCATTTGGGCATCAGTTCTGGGACGCCGACAGGCTGCCTGTACACAGGTCCGATCCAAATCTAGTGTCATCCACGCCAGTTTCATTCCACCTATTGCATGTGTTGCAACCAAGAAGGCTGAGGAGAGAAGGAAGACGGAGCGAGGGAGACTCTTCGGTCTGTCTTGGCTTCTCCTGTTCACACCCAGATCTGGTCCGACATGACGTAGATGGTTGTATCTTCTTCACTGAGCTGTGACTACCTTCTGCACCGAGTTCATGGAAGATTTCTCTCACTTTCTTATTCCTCTTGTTTCTCACATCATGAGTGAGTAGTACCTTTTTTTTGGGGTGCGGGGACTAGCCCCGCTGCCCATGCAATCATGTTGTTTTATTAAATTCTCCATGGCAATGTATATAACTTTCCATTTCGTTGTTAATTGGTATGTTCGTAGTCGATTATCTCCTTGCTTTCATCTTGTTCTTTCCTAGATTGTGAAATCTTTATATGTGGGATAGAATGGCGGTTTACAAAGTTTGACTCTTTGACGAGAACTTCTGATAAGATTCCTTGAGGTCGTAAGTGTATGATCTATGAGGGGACGAGACATCTAGCCTACGGTGATGCTTCTCTGGTATAAACATCCCTCAGGGAGGACCACAACCTTAGTTGGATTTTGTATCGTCTTTGTTTATCGTCGATGTTAGTTTGTAGATCTATCACCTGCTTGTTTATCAATTAATACGGTTGACTCCCAAACTAGAAATATAATGGGATTTCTTCGAGGTCGTAAGTGTATGATCTATGAGGGGATGAGCCATCTAGCCTTCAGTGAGGCTTCTATGTGCTTAACGCCTGTATAGGGGGCTCACAACCTTTGTTGGATTTATGTACCTTCAGAGTCTAAGTGATCTGGTTGGTGGCGAGACATGTGATGCCTAAGGTGATGCTTATGTGAACCTAAAGCCCGTATGGGAGGTTCTGTAGCAGCACTTTTTGGACTGTTATATCTTGCCTAGATTTTTTGTGATTGAATGTGTTTGCGTGTGTAGCGGTGATGAAACCTGATACCATCCCAGTGATTCAATATCATTTGTAACATCCCTGACCTGGGTTATGCCCTAACCCTAGAAGTTTTGCTTAAGCAAGATAATTAGATCCTTAATTTTATCTTGTGAAAAGTATTTAAGGCCCAAGAGGAACTTATGTTTCAATTTTGGTCCTGTTTTGATAATGTTGAAGCAATGTTTGCTTATTTTGGACTAAAGTGCAAATTACCCAATTTGAGGGGTTATCTTGCAAGTGTTACATGATAAATGCTCCTCAAGTGTTGTGGTATCATGAGAGTGAAAATGATGTAGAGGTATGGCTTGTGAAATCCTGAGTACCAAGAAAGAACCGATTGAGCAATGTTTGTGCATTAAACCTAGTTTTGGAGTAATGTGCCATTTACCCAAAACCTAGGGTTCAATATGAAAATTAACTCTTCTAGAGAGTCCCTACTGTTTCTTGGGATCATGTGGAGCAAATAAAATGAGAGTGGCATCTCATTTGTATCTCTTTGAAGGAGAGAGAATCTTGATATTAAAATAATCAAGATTTAAGCATAATGGAAACCTTAATTCGAATTAATGCAAAAAATAAATAAAATAATTGAAGGACCTTCAACCAAAATTCAAATGGTTGAATTCAGATATTTGTGGACGTCTCTGTCCCTTGCAAGGGACACGAAATATCTCAAGGAGGTGAAAAACCCACTCACATTATTATAAGAAAAAGAAATATCCACTCACTTATGGATATTACTATTAAATGGATTAAGCTGCTTAATTTGCTTTTCTTTAAATTATGGATAATTGAGAGGAATAAGAGGAAAAGAGGATATCCTCGTCCCTAAGGAAGAGAAGGGGGCAAGTGGCAAGGAAAAGGGGGAGATAATTCCTACTTTCTCTATCCTAATTGAATTTTTAATAAAAATTGCATATAAGCTCATTTATCCATAGAGTAAAAGGGGAATTTCGAATTCACTTCCACCCTTTGCTTGCAAACCGACCAAGTGAGCTTTGGAGTATCAGAAGGACGACCCCCGACCTGTTGGTAAGCTTCTTGACTCACTTTCACTTAGTTCCATGGTGGAAATCGAAAATCAATGCATGATTTCTTCTTATCTCGATCCCATCTTCAATTCTAACCATTCCTTTTTCACTCAAAGCTTGAGGAAGAGCCTTGGGATAGTGAAAGGAGTTGCATCCACTATTGTTTACCTTATCTTGGAGCCTTGAAGCTCAATTGGAGGTGAGTTATATAACTTGAACCCATTTTCATTATTATTCAACTAGCAATTTTGCAATTATAATGATTCCTTCTAATTCTTGATTAATTGCTTGTTTAAATGGGTAATTCCATGAAATCAGAAGTAATAAGAACCACGTGGACAAAGGTAGATGATGATAACATCATCTTGGGCACGTTTCCCCAAAGAAAATTACATTCCAATCGGTTTCAACAAGTTATTCATTCGGTTTCAACAAAACTGTTTGAAACCAAACAGTTTCATCAAACTCTTTGAAGCTAAATGGTTTCAAACCATTTGGGAGAGTTGACCATGGTTGACCATTTGAGAAATTTGATGCTAATATTTATGGTTAATGACCCATCAAATTTGATTGATTAATTCCAAAGGGTTCATCAGTTGAATATTTATCAATTAGTAAACCCTAATCAGATTAAGTGCTGAAATTCAAATTGTTTGATTGAGATTTTTGGGTTGCTTAGCCCAAACAGTCTCAAGACCGTTTGGAGGTATAGGGTTAAGTATGGTTGAGTATTTGAAGTTTCAAAGATACCAAATTGAAATGCAATCAATTTCTGATTTGATGATAAATCCAATGACCCAAACCCTAATTGAATTTCACAAATTTCAAGGATGGAATGGGGCAAACGGTCACAAGACCATTTGGAGGCCATCCAAATGACCTCAATACCGTTTGGGGTCAGGTCATATCAAAAATTTGATGATGATTCATTTGTTGCAATGGAATCAATTCCACAATGTTGATCATTGATGGCTACTCGATTCAAAGCCCAAATTGAAGGTTTCTTGAGTAGAATTTCTAGATCAATTGGGTTCCAAACCCTAATTAATGGCCTAATGGAAGGTTGATTCAAAAGTTCAAGTGACAAAGAAATCAAGGATTCAATTGATAATCGGTTCATCCATTGAAATTATCAATCGTGTAAGTGTTGAAAGGACTTTTTGGTCCATTCGGTTTTGAGAGGGCTTGGACCAAACGGTCTTAAGACCGTTTGAGTCCAAACGGTCTCAAGACTGTTTGGGTCTAAACTATCTCAAGACCGTTTGAGACCAAACGGTCCCAAAGCGTTTGAAGACCCAAGTCCATTCGGCTTTCAAAACAGTTTGGTGATGAAACCCCAAAACCGAATGGAGGTCAAATGTGATTTAGTCATTTGGAAATTGAAGGTGATGATTGCTCCATTGATCCAATGATTGATAGCAATGATAATCAATGATAGGTATAAAGGTTGAACCCTTAAAGTACCCAGATTATTAGTATCTTTAAAGGGATAAACCCTAATTGCTTATAATAGCAATAACTCAGTACACTATGTTAATCATAGTTGAATATACTTGATTGTATGATTGATGTAACCAAATCAAGTAGAGAGAATGATAGAATGGAATTCATACTTGAGTATGATTCATGTGGTGATTAAGGGTATGATCCTTAGTAAAGAGATCAAAAAACCCTAACCATGAGCATAAAACCTTAATTGACAAGGTTATTGAACCCTAACCCTAATTCATGGCAATTTTGAGTGAAACCCTAATCTTGGGTAAGGATGTAACCCTAATTGAGGATGATTCCATGTGAAACCCTAAATAAGGGTAATGCCATGAGAAACCCTAGTTGAGGGTGATGCCATGGGAAATCCTAATCTAGGTAATGCCATGTGAAACCCTGAATTAGAATAATGTTATGTGGAACCTTGATGTAATGATGTGATGTGAAATTTAAATCTGGGGTGATGCCATGTAATGAGATATGAAACCCTAATGAGGGTATAATGGCCAATACACTAAAGTAGAGTGTGGCTGACATAATCAGTATGATGAGAATGTTACACCATGAAAGGTGAAATTGATAAACCATATGAATGGTAATATTGATACTTTAATATGTAAGGGTATAAGGGACAAGGTGATGCCTAGATCATTATACATCCAACTCTATACATGTGATTAACTTGACATACATGTATCAACCCTATACACCTTACAAAGATGACAACAGGACAATCTTAGGAGTGAAGTATGCAACACTAAATAATGGTGTGGAGAGTATTTTGAGAGTTGAGATACCTAAAGTGGTTGATAATGATATCAATGATGCCTAACCATTAGACAAGTCCATATCATTAAAGATACCTGGACAAATTTAGTGTGTGACCTATGCACTATATGATAAAGGTGATAGGTGAGTGGTTAAAAGTATTAAAAGGGAAATACCTTAATACAAGATAAGTTGGTAAATTCAAGTGAGTTAGAAGTGATGAGAAAAGTGATACATCAAGACATGATAAATATCACATTCAACACTTCAGGATTGATACACCTTGATACACTTTAAATCCAATTTAGATGGATAAGAACACATGAAATGTGTTATATAAATGGATACAATGAAATGTAAGGAGTTTGATACATGTTAATAAGTACAGGGTAATATAACTTGAGAAAGGGGTTAAGCCAAACTAATGAGTATGATGTAATCATACCCTGGCAAGGATGAGAAATAAACTCATACCTTGCATCAATAATATTTAATGATATGTTATGAAAGAAATAAGCATGTGTGAATGCTTGTGATATTAAAAGAGGCTCTTATAGGAGTGGAGAAATTAATTAGGGTTGGATTCATAAAAAGAACATAAGCCCTAATTAATGTGTAATGGGAAACCCTAACCCTAATTTTGGGTAATAGGATTAAAAACCCTATTTGATGGTAAACCCTAATCCTGGTAAGGAAATAGTGGTGTTACTATTGTATTGTATGTTTTGATATGTTTTTGTTGCTTACTAAGAAGTAACAAGATATGCATTGGCCTGGTGTGCCATTATATTATATTTTGCTTAATGAGAAGTAAAAATATGTGCAGTGGCATTGTAAGAAATGTGATCAAGTTGTTGTCTAGTAAAAGGTGATGAGACAAATAATGGGCCTTGTGACCCATGTGTATGCTTGTGTAACAAGTATCATGTATACCTTGGTCTGAGGACCTAGAGGTAATAGTTACTTAATAAGCGGTGACAATGCATGTTCAGTGATGAACCTAGGGTTTAAATACCCAAATTTTATAAGCATGGTAATAATGTGGTGGAGGGATGAGAGTTCCCAGTATTTAAATGAGGGACTGAGATTCGGATGTTTATAAAGACTAAGAAGTGATTGATGAAACAGTACATGGTTCTTTGTAGCATTTGTCATAATAAGTTATGTTTGAGAACTTGACTGATGCTAAAAGAATATGATAATGTACCTAATTAATCAAGTGAAATCATATCATGTAGAGCCCTGGATATAGATCCATCATCGTCAGTAATAGGTGATGGTGAAATGGGTTGCTCCGTGACAAAACCCAGAATGCATATTTTTGAATATGTGGGGGTTAATGGGTGAACATATCCTTACGTCTTGATGAGGAGATTGATGGAAGGTAAACATTAAACCTCTCAATCCTTCATTGTATGTGTCAGGATGGATGTATCACAAATCTCCTGATGATAAGGATAGATGTCGTACACATCTCCCAATAATAATTAATGTCGGGTCGATGGAGATAAACATTAATCTTTGGATTGCCGATGAGAGTGAAGTTGACGTTGTAACTCTATAGCGAAGTTGCCAGTTTACCCTGGAAAGCTATATTGAGCAGTTGACATAAGTCCTTCTTGTGATCCCACACTGACCAGGATGTGGGAGGTCATGGGAATCCGGCTCTTCCATTGACCTATGTATGGTACCGATTTCAACTTCGCAGTGGTCGGTTGGAGTATGAGTGGTATACCTCATCTCTGCAGGGCATAAGTGTGATTGTAAAATAAAATAATCCGTATAGCATGTTTGCTTAGGGATTGAATACAGAAATTCATTGGCTGATGTTACACTTCTTTTATGCATCTTTAGTTGATAGATGTGAATTATGTTCCTTTACATTACTTGCAAGGTGGATAGATGATTTACAACTCTACCATGAGTAGATGGAATGTTCTCCTTAGGAAAGGAGATTACTTGATTTTGTTCATACAACGATTTATCTATTATTAAACATATAAGATTCCTCTGCTCAATTTTAATTTAATAAACTACAATAATGATGTTTCAGGCAGAGAGTTATATCTCTCGCTGGGGCAATTTACAATTGTCTCACCCCCGTGGGAACCAACATTTTTAGGTGGACGCGAACGAAGAGTCATAAATCCCATAGTAGAGAAAGAACAGCAGCAATATCAGGGACGATAGTAATATCTCAGGTGGAGATACTGTCTGTCGAGTCTTGTAGTCAAGGGTCCTATGTGTCGTCTCTGTACTCTAGGTCCTAGGAGTCAGTAGTTTGTGATTTTATAATCGATCTGAGGTTTTTGGGTTGATGCCTCGAGGTTTTAAGTTGCCTATGTACAAATTTAATAGAGAAGTTGTTGTATGTAATCCTCGAGAAGAGATGGTACATGACATGTACATTATGAACCAGGATGTAATTGAAATACAACGGTTCTTGCTAAAAGAGTTTTCCTGAGAATGGACCTCTTTGCAATTCGTTTTAATTTTTAGTAATTTTCAGTAATCCGCTGTTAATGATATTTTCTTCCGCATGTTTTATTGTTGATGGCATTTGTTATCTGAATAATAGCGGGTGTCGTCACAAGTTAAGTGGTATCAGAGCTCTAGGTTCGCTGAGTCTACAGAGACTTAGGATTAAGGTTTTTGAGTATCTGATAGTGTCTTCTACTCATATAGGAGAAGAAGAACTAGAAGATGTCAGGATCACACGGAAAACATGATGCTGATAGCAACACTGCTGCACCAGGAAGAGGTATAGGGGATCAAAGCAGAGAAGAACATACACATGCACATCCCCAGTTCTATCTAGTCATGATAGAGAGCCCAACTTTCCCTGCTCTGCTTGAGCAATTTATTACAACTATGATGCATATAGTAGATCGTGCATTGGCAATGCAACCTAGACTACCAATCTCCAATGATGAAGTTTTGAACTCCAAAAGGTTTCTTGCTCAACAACAGCATGTTGGAGCAATGAATAATGGTGAAAAGAATTAAGTTACAACCTGAAACTAGGGTTTGCTATGGGTGTAGACAACATGGACATATTATTAAACACTATCCAGAAAGGAAAAATAAAGGAAGAATTGAGAAAAGGCCTATCTGAACTCAGGAACAGAGGTCTAGTAGTTCCAAAAGGAAAGAAGTTTTTGGTACCACCAGTACAACCAGAGGTTAGTGCACCAAGGAAATGGCTACTTGGAAAGGGTAAAGAACCTTCTAGACCACATCTAGAGCTCAGAACTTGCTACCAATGTAGACAGGTAGGACATCTGCTAAGAGATTGCTCAGCCAGAAATGTTATGTTGAATCAACCTCTGAGGCAGAATCAGCCTGAAGCAGCGAACCATCCAAGAATCATGACAGGTTAGAAAAAATAATGTCATTCTAATATGTCATTGTATGATTCCCTGAGCTTAATTGAGAAAGTAATTGATAGAGCTTTCTTTGATTAGTCCTATAAGGACTTACATTTTGCATAGTAAACATTTTGGATGTTTTATATTTATTGCTCTTACCTCTATGAGAGAAAATGAGGTATAGAAAAGATGCCTGCATAAAATAAAAGAATGATGAATCTTATGCCCATGATGATAAGAAGAGAAAGGAATGTGATAGTATACAAAGTTCATACTACTTAAACTCAGTATTTATATACTTTGGCCAGGTATATAACTATTGATGATAAAGTAAGTATGGAAACTCTTAGATTGTTATCTTTTTTATTGCTTTGATCAAGTAGTCATTCTAAGACAATATAATGAGTATCATGAAATTTGAAATATGGTATGGATATATGTGTCATATCCTAATTACAAGGAAGAAAAATATGAGATAATATCAGATGAGTATGTGTGTATGAGGAAGTAAAAAGTATACTCCTCATAAGATAAAAATATTATGTGATGGATACTTAGAAAAGTATCGGTTTTTCTTGGACTTTGGTTCCAAGGTGAAGATATATGTAACAAGTAATGTTCCAAGATGAAAGGAAGATAAATATGTGATGTGTTTTCAACACATGTGACATATACCAAGGTAAGAGATCCTGGTATCTAAAGAAATAATAGATGATTTATGTTGACTACCTGGAATGGTCAACTAAGAAATTAGTTTGACTATAAAATAGTATGAACATCATATGTTAGGGGTTTATGCTTTTCATAAACATGATATTAATAAAGAATGTATGATGTTTCTTTGAATAAGAAAGATGTTACCAGACACAGAAATTAACTACACAGTCAATAATGAGAAAGACAGTGGAGTATGTGTCCTGTGTAAAAGATTCTATGAGAATCTTGTGTGGAAGAACTTTGTGTTGATCAAATCTCTATGGTGTCTCCATAATAATGAGATGTTATGTGAAGACATGATGATATGATGCATGAATAATATATGTCTCCCTTTTATCTGGGATTTTGGGGATGACATCCCTGACCTGGGTTATGCCCTAACCCTAGACGTTTTTCTTAATCAAGATAATTAGATCCTTAATTTTATCTTGTGAAAAGTAATTAAGGCCCAAGAGGAACTTATGTTTCAATTTTGGTCATGTTTTGATAATGTTGAAGTAATGTTTGCTTATTTTGGACTAAAGTACAAATTACCCAATTTGAGGGGTTATCTTGAAAATTTTACTTGATAAATGATCCTGAAGTGTTTAGGCATCATGAGAGTGAAAATGATGCAGAGGTACGGCTTGTGTAAGCCTGAGTACCAAGAAAGAGTTGATTGAGCAATGTTTGTGCATTAAAACCTAGTTTTGGTGTAATGTGCAATTTACCCAAAACCTAGGGTTCAATATGCAAATTACCTCTTCTAGAGAGTCCCTACTGTTTCTTGGTATCATGTGGAGCAAAGAAAATGAGAGGGGCGTCTCATTTGTATCTCTTTGAAGGAGAGAGAATCTTGATATTAAAATAATCAAGATTTAAGCATAATGGAAACATTAATTTGAATTAATGCAAAAATAAATAAAATAATTGAAGGACCTTCAACCAAAATTGAAATGGTTGAATTCAGATATGTGTGGACATCTTTTTGCCTTGCAAGGGCCATGAAATATCTCAAGGAGGTGAAAACCCCACTCACATTATTATAAGAAAAAGAATTAGCCACTCACTTATGGATATTACTAATAAATGGATTAAGGTGCTTAATTTGCTTTTCTTTAAATTGTGGATAATTGAGAGGAATAATAGGCAAATATAATAGCCTCGTCCGTAGATAAGAGTAGGGGGCAAGTGGCAAGGATAAGGGGGAACTCTCTCCTAATTGAATTTTAAATAAAAATTGCATATAAGCTCATTTATCCATAGAGTAAAAGGGGAATTTCTAATATACTTCCACTTTTTGCTAGAAAACCGACCAAGGGAGCTTTGTAGGATCAGAAGGACGACCCCCAACCTGTTTTTAAGCTTCTTTACTCCCTTTCACCTTAATTCCATGGTGGAAATAAAAAATGAATGCATGATTTCTTCTTATCTCGATCCAATCTTCAATTCTAACCATTCCTTTTCACTCAAAGCTTGAAGACGAGCCTTGGGATAGTGAAAGGAGTTGCATCCACCATTTGTGACGTGAGCTTGGAGCCTTGAAGCTCAATTGGAGGTGGGTTATATAACTTGAACCCATTTTCATTGTTATTCAGCTAGCAATCTTGCAATTATAATGATTCCTTCTAATTCTTTATTAATTGCTTGTTGAAATGGGTAATTCCATGATATCAGAAGTACTAAGAACCATAGGGACGAAGGTATATGATTATAACATCATCTCGGGCACATTTTCCCAAAGAAAATTACATTCCAATCAGTTTCAACAAGTTGTTCATTCAGTTTCAACAAAACCGTTTGAAAGCAAACAGTTTCATCAAACTGTTTGAAGCTAAACAGTTGCAAACTATTTGGGAGAGTTGACCATGGTTGACCATTTGGGATTGATGCTAATATTGGTGGTTAATGACCCATCAAATTTGATTGATTAATTCCAAAGGTTTCATCAGTTGAACATTAATCAATCAATAAACCCTAATCGAATTAAGTGCTGAAATTCAAATTGTTTGATTGAGATTTTTGGGTTGCTTAGCCCAAACGGTCTCAAGACCATTTTTAGGTCACCCAAACAGTCTCAAGTCCGTTTGGAGGTCAACCAAGACCGTTTGGAGGTATAGGGTTAAGTATGGTTGAGTATTTGAAGGTTCAAAGATACCAAATTGAAATGCAATCAATTGCTGATTTGATGATTAATCCAATGACCCAAACCTTAATTGAATTTCATAAATTTCAAGGATGGAATGGGGAAAACGGTCTCAAGACCATTTGGAAGCCATCCAAATGACCTCAAGACGTTTGGGGTCAGGTCATATCAAAAATTTGATGATGATTCATTAGTTGCAATGGAATCAATTCCACAATGTTGATCATTGATGGCTACTCGATTCAAAGCCCAAATTGAAGGTTTATTGAGTAGAATTTCTAGATCAATTGGGTTCAAACCCTAAATAATTTCCTAATGGAAGGTTGATTCAATAGTTCAAGTGACAAATAAATCAAGGCTTCAATTGATAATCGGTTCATCCATTGAAATTATGAATCGTGTAAGTGTTGAAAGGACTTTTTGGTCCATTCGGTTTTGAGAGGTTTTGGACCAAACGGTCTTCATATCGTTTGAGTCCAAATGGTCTCAAGACCGTTTGAGACCAAACGGTCCCAAACCGTTTGAAGACCCAAGTCCATTCGGCTTTCAAAACCATTTGGTGATGAAACCCCAAAACCGAATAGAGGTCAAATGTAATTCATTCATTTGGAAATTAAAGGTGATGATTGTTCCATTGATCCAATGATTGATAGCAATGATAATCAATGATAGGTATAAAGGTTGAACCCCTAAAGTACCTAGATGATTAGTACCTTTAAAGGGATAAACCCTAATTTCTTATAATAGCAATAACTCAGTACACTATGTTAATCATAGTTGTATATACTTGATCGTATGATTGATGTAACCAAATCAAGTGGAGAAATTATAGAATGGAATTCATACTTGAGTATGATTCATGTGGTGATTAAGGGTATGATCCTTAGTAAAGAGATTATAAAATCCTAACCATGAGCATAAAACCTTAATTGACAAGGTTATTGAACCCTAACCCTAATTCAGGGCAATTTTGAGTGAAATCCTAATCTTGGGTAAGGATGTAACCCTAATTGAGGATGATTCCATGTGAAACCCTAAATAAGGATAATGCCATGAGAAACCCTAGTTGAGGGTGATGCCATGGGAAATCCTAATCTAGGGTAATGCCATGTGAAACCCTGAATTAGAATAATGTTATGTGGAACCTTGATGTAATGATGTGATGTGAAATTTAAATCTGGGGTGATGCCATGTAATGAGATATGAAACCCTAATGAGGGTATAATGGCCAATACACTAAAGTAGAGTGTGGCTGACATAATCAAGTAAGATGAGAATGTTACACCATCAAAGGTGAAATTGATAAACCATATGAATGGTAATATTGATACTTTAATATGTAAGGGTATAAGGGACAAGGTTATGCCTAGATCATTATACATCCAACTCTATACATGTGATTCACTTGACATACATGTATCAACCCTATACACCATACAAAGATGAGGATAGGACACTCTTAAGAGTGAAGTATGCAACACTAAACAATGTTTTGGAGAGTATTTTGAGACTTGAGATACCTAAAGTGGTTGATAATGATATCAACGATGCCTAACCATTAGACAAGTCCATATCATTAAAGATAGCTGGATAACTTTAGTGTGTGACCTATGCACTATATGATAAAGGTGATAGGTGAGTGGTTAAAAGTATTAAGAAGGAAATACCTCAATACAAGATAAGTTGGTAAATTCAAGTGAGTTAGAAGTGATGAGAAAAGTCATATAACAAGACATGATAGATATCACATTCAACACTTCAGAATTGATACACCTTGATACACTTTGAATCCACTTTAGATGGATAAGAAACACATGGAATGTGTCATATAAACTAATACAATGAAATGTAAGGAGTTTGATACATGTTGATAAGTACAGGCTAATATACCTTGAGAAAGGGGTTAAGCCAAACTAATGAGTATGATGTAATCATACCCTGGCAAGGATTGGAAATAAACTCATACCTTGCATTAACAATATTTAATGATATGTGATGAAAGCAATAAGCATGTGTGAATCCTTGTGATATTAAAAGAGGCTCTTAGAGGAGTGGAGCAATTAATTAGGGTTGGATTCATAAAAAGAACATAAGCCCTAATTAATGTCTAATGGGAAATCCTAACCCTAATTTTGGGTAATAGGATGAAAAACCCTATTTGATGGTAAACCCTAATCCTGGTAAGGAAATAGTGGTGTTACTATTGTATTGTATGTTGTGATATGCTTTTGTTGCTTACTAAGAAGTAACAAGATATGCATTGGCCTGGTGTGCCATTATATTATATTTTGCTTAATGAGAAGTAAAAAAATGTGCATTGGCATTGTAAGCCATGTGATCAAGTTGTTGTCTAGTAAAAGGTTACAAGGCAAATAATGGGCCTTGTGAGTCATGTGTATGCTTGTGTAACAAGTATCATGTATACCTTGGTATTAGGACCTAGAGGTAATAGTTACCTAATAAGTGGTGACAATGCATGTTTAGTGATGAACCTAGGGTTTAAATACCCAAATTTGATAAGCATGGTAATAATGTGGTGGAGGGATGAGAGTTCCCAGTATTTAAATGAGGGACTGAGATCCCAATGTCTTATAAAGACTGAGAAGTGATTGATGAAATAGTACATGGTTCTTTGTAGCATTTGTCATGATAAGTTATGTTTGAGAATTGACTGATGCTAATAGAATATGATAATGTACCTAATTAATCAAGTGAAATCATATCATGTAGAGCCCTGGCCATAGATCCATCATCATCAGTAATAGGTGATGGTGAAATGGGTTGCTCCGCCGCAAAAACCCAGAATTCATATTTTTGAATATGTGGGGGTTAATGGGCGAACATATCCTTACTTCTTGATGAGGAGATTGATGGAAGGTAAATATTAAACCTCTCAATCCTTCGTTGTATGTGTCGAGATGGATGTATCACAAATCTCCTGATGATTGGGATAGATTTTGTAACATCTCCCAATAATACTTAATGTCGGGTCAATGGAGATAAACATTAAATCTCTTGATTGTCGATGAGAGTGCAGTTGACGTTGTAACTCTATAGCGAAGTTGCCACTATACCCTGGAAAGCTATATTGAGCAGTTAACATAAGTCCTGCTTGTGGTCCCGCACTGACCGAGATGTGAGAGGTCATGGGAATTTGGCTCTTCCATTGACCTATGTATGGTACCGATTTCAACTTTGCAATGGTCAATTGGAGTATGAGCGGTATACCACATCTCCTCAGGGCATAAGTGTGATTGTAAAATATAATCAGCAGTTTAGCATGTTTGCTTAGGGATTGAATACAGAAATTCATTGGCTGATGTTACACTTCTTTTAGTCATATTTAGTTGATAGATGTGAATTATGTTCCTTTACATTACTTGCAAGGTGTATAGATGATTTACAACTCTACCATGAGTAGTTGCAATGTTCTCCTTAGGAAAGGGGATTACTTGATTTTGTTCATACAACGATTTATCTGTTGTTAAATATATAAGATTCCTCTGCTCAGTTTTAATATAATAAACTCCAATAATGATTTTTCTGGCAGAGTGTTATATCTCTCGTTGGGGCAATTTACAATTATCTCACCCCCGTGGGAACCAACATTTTTAGGTGGACGCGGACGAAGAGTCAGAAATCCCATAGTAGAGAAAGAACAATAGCAGCATTAGGGATGACAGTAATATCTCAGGTGGAGATATTGTCTGTCGAGTCTTGTAGTCAAGAGTCCTATGTGTCGTCTATGTACTCTCAGGTCCTAGGAATCAGTAGTTCATGATTTTATAATCGATCTGAGGTTTTTGGCTTGATGCCTCGACGTTTTAAGTTGCCTATGTACAAAATTAATAGAGAAGTTGTTGTATGTAATCCTTGAGAAGAGATGGTACATGACATGTACATTATGAACCAGGATGTAATTAAAATACAAAGGTTCTTGTTAAAAGAGTTTTCTTGAGAATGGACCTCTTTGCAAATGATTTCAATTTTTAGTAATTTTCAGTAATCCGCTGTTAATGATGTTTGCTTCCGCATGTTTTATTGTTGATGGCATTTGTTATCTTAATGATAGAGGTTGTCGTCACATCATTGATCTAAATTCAACTTTAATTCAGCTTTTACTCTCTTGCAATTAGTTTAATTAACCTCAAATCAACCAATCGTTCTAAATGTTAGTCTTAACTCGAACTAGATTAGATTGACAAGAATTCTTAAAAATGTTGTCCTTTGGGTTCGATCCTTAACTATAATGCGATAAGACTCGACTTCTTGCGGGTGGTCTTATTTCACTTTGGTTTTGGTAAAAGCTCAGGGATTTCAACCCCGAGTGAGTTTGTTAGTGCGATAAGATCCCACGTCAAATTTTGGCGCCGTTGCCGAGGACAACGTAATCAGTTTAGTCAAATCTAGTTCTTTTAAGACTAATCTAGGATTATTCTTTTTCTTTTGAAACAATCGATCGTCTACTTGAATTTGACTCTACTATGTGGTTCTCACATTCAAAATCTTTCTAATTCAGGTACAACCCAAGGCATAGTGCATGCATCGTTCGGACAGTGCCGGACTAACAGCGAGCTTTGATCTCGAGATAGGTAGAACTTTTCATCGTCAGATTTGAGAAAACCAAGCTAGGATGGCTCAGGAAGAGGAAGTAGACCGAAGGGTGGCTCAAGCCATCAATGCACAAAGAGAGAGGCTCATGCAAGAAGCCAGGGTTGCGGTTCAATAGGAGATCCTAGCAGCGCAAGCAGCTGAACTACAAAAAGATCTTAGAGAGTTCTCAATCCCGAAAGTTGTGAATGTTCATCATCCAGTACAACCTCCTCCCATAAACACTCCTAATTTTTAGATAAGAGCGCATTGGATCACCGTGCTTCAGAACAACCCATTCTATGGAAAACAAGGTGAAGATATCCAGGAACATCTTCTGAGATTTATTGATCTATGTGCTATGACAAAACAAAATGGAGTCACAGATGATGACATTCGACTCTGTCTGTGGGCTCTGATCTCCAAACCATGACATAAACACGATTAAAACTTAGCGGAAGCGAATCGGTAATCAGCGGAAGACAAAATCACAGGAAATTAAAACTTTTCGTGACAAGAGCTTGAATCCATAAAAGCTTCTTTCATAAAGATAGATAAACTGTTTACATCTCAGGATAATTACTTCTCGAGTAATTATATACATCAAGATACAAAATATCAAGATTACTATACAAAAGACTCCAAGACCTGAGAGTATAGAGGACACATAGGACTGACTCTAACTACACCACATGGCAGGACAAATCTCCACCTGAGATTACCGCTGCCCCTGGTGCTGCTGCTGCTGAGACTGGTCACCTGTAGGTTGGTTCCTTCGTCTCCGACGTCCACCTAAAAAGTTGAAGCCTACGGGGTAAGACAATTATACATAATTGTCCCAGCGAGAGTTATAACTCTTCGCCAGAAGATTTATTATAACATCAAAGATTATTTTAAACAGTAAAGCCTTCAAAGCATTCTATAATAGTTGCAGGTATAACAAGATCTCTACAATTTAGGAGATATGGAGAATATCAACATTATTGTAATGTAACATCAATAAACTAACTTGGAGTCATCTCTAACAAGTTATACTACATGGTTGATTATGTTTTACAAACAACATTATGCCCTGTGGAGATGAGGCTTACCACTCATACTCCAACTGATCGCTGAGAAGCCGCATCAGTATCATACATAGGTCATTAAGAGAGCTGGATTCTCATGACCTTCACCTTCCTCAGTCAGTACGAGGATCACTTGTAGGACATCTCGTGTCTCTACTACTATAGCTTACCAGGGTAAACTGGTCCTTCGCTATTCTAGAGTCACAGTGGCGTTCTGTACTCTCTTCGTCATCAGGAGGTTTCATATTTACCTACCACTGATACGGATATCTGTGCTTTCTTCGTCATCAGGAGGTTTCATGTTTACCTACCACTGATACGGTATGGAACTATAGTGAAGGATGGATGGATTCCACATCTACACCACTTTCCTACACTAGGATGTAAGGTTCTACACATCCATGTACCCCACATACTCAAAAGTATGTGCTCCAGGAGTTCCCCGAGGAAAACTTGTTTCACCATCACTTAATTTCTGACAATGATGGATCTATGATCAGGGCTCTACATTATACTTGATTAGTTAGGTACATTCAGTATTCTTTAACAGCATACATTGTTCTGCAAACAATAACAATAGCATAGCAGCTATAAAAGAAGAATACTAAATATAACAGGCCTAACTCATATCAATCATTATTTCTCATTATCCTCATCACAAGTCATCTCTAAGGCATGACCTTGATGGTATTCATGGTTCTCATAGCCCATTATCAGCATAGGATGCCACTGGCAAGGCATCAGATTACTTTACTTATTCATAAGGCTAACAGCATGCCTTTAATGAATATAACATCAACATCCATACCTGGATATGATTACCTTCATATCAGAACCTGCATGGTTAATACATCTGATAAAGATAATACAACAATAACGAATGTACTTCCTACTCTTGTGATAAGAGTTAAATCTTTAATTCAAATCAAATAGAGTTTAATACTCAGAAACATGCCATTACCCTTGAATTAGGGTTTACTATTCACATTACATATCATCACCCTTGAATTAGGGTTTACTATTCACATCAAGGTGAATTAAACTCATAACATCATCATGTATGAGTAAAATCTTCATTGATGCTCTTGGATTAGTTAAAGGTTCATCATTTATCATAATTAGGGTTTCTATGATCTCACACAGGTGGATCATACCCTAATTATGCTCATTCCTGTGCATTGGAGATGCTTTAGTTGAGTTTCTACTTAAAAAGGGTACTTTCTCTCTCTAGAAGTACTTTCTCTTTCATCATACTAATGGTTTATGGTAACATTAGACTAGATCAAGTTGGATAGAGTCATTATGACTAAAAACATCATTCTCATGTAATTAGGGTTTGAATTGAGCAAGGTATAACTTAATTGACCCTTCAGGGGTATATTGGTAATTCACCCCATTGATCATCATTATGGTCAAAACCTTAGTCAAATAACCCCTTAATATCCTAGGTTGTCATTAGGGTTTGATTAGGGCAACATTGAACCATTTATATCATCATTTGATTTAATGAAGTCAACCTTGAATCACATTGATTGATTTCAATCATTAATCATCAATTGAATTGAGACCGGTTGAAAGTGTTGACCGTTTGCCCACTTTGACTTTCCAAGACCGCGAGCCTACTTCTAACTCCAAGACCGCGAGCCCCCTTAGGCTTCAAGACCGTGAGCCCCCTTAGGCTTCAAAACCGCGAGCCTCTTCAAGGGTTCAAGACCGCGAAGCCTTCCATTGGTTCAAGTTAATGTTGAGACCGCGAAGATCAATTTGATGTTGAGTCCGCGAAGAGGTGTTGACCGTTTAGCTAGTTTGACCTCAGGACCGCGAGGCCCTTCGCGGTCTTGAGACCGCGAGCCTCCTCTCGGTCTTGAGACCGCGAGGCTCTCATGGTCTCAGCCGCTTGGTCCTTCAACAAGGCTCAAAGGTGCAACCAATAATGTCAAACGATGTTGAAGCCTTCAAAAGGTCCAATCTATGTTGACCACCTATGGATTGGGTTAATAAAGATTATGCTTGACCAATTGGTCAACCAATTGACCCTCAATTGTTGACCAAGTAGGATTGAAATCGATTCAATTAGGGTCTATCAATGTTCACCCATCAACACTCAACAATGTGCATCAACACAAGGTTGAACTCTTCAATTGAGCTCCAATTGGGCCCAAACGGTCTTTAGGTCATGTGGGTGGACCCCAAATGGTCTTAAGACCGTTTTCCCAAGATTTCATCAAAGTCTAAGGTGATTTGATAGGGGTTGAACCATGATTGAACCACAAAATAGAATTTTGATTAAATTGATAACTTATTTGCAATTGGGTCCTCAATTGGTCAAATTACTCAACCCTAGACCTTCAAACGGTCTTGGGTGATTGTTCTCTCGGTCTTGAGACTGTTTGGATGAGTTCCAAACGGTCTTGAGACCGTTTGCCCATCAAATTTTTGGATTCTAGTGGAAATTCATCAAGGTTGAACAAATTGAGTTGATGATTATATCAATATTTAATTGCAATGTAAATTGGTGTAAAAGTACCTTCAATTGGTCAACAAATCTTGACCCCAGACCTCCAAACGGTCTTGGTTGATTGCCCTCACGGTCTTGAGACCGTTTGGTGACCCCCAAACGGTCTTGAGACCGTTTAGGTCAATCAACCCTAAAAACCCTAATTAGGTCACCATAATTTCAGTACTGATTTCACCTAGAGTTATCCCTAGTAATCACCCTTCAACTCTTAGCCCGTTTGGAATTAGACCATCAAACTTGGTGAGTTGTTCATTAACATAATTTTGAACAGTAATCTCATACGGTCAAAGCTTAGTCAACGACCTTACACGGTCTTGAGACCGTTTTCCCAAAAAGGCAATTTCAGACCGTTTGAAAATCAGCAATTAATTCATTTAAAGTTGTGACTTAAAAAGGTCATATCTCCCGATTCCTTTGGATTTAGTCTCCCAAATTTTGAGGGTAATTCGCCTATATAATTAGGAACATATTTCTTATACGGTCCACGCTCGATCAACGGGGCCAAACGGTCTTGAGACCGTTTGCCCTGTCACGGTCTCGAGACCGTTTGCTCACCTCGCGGTCTTGAGTCCGAGAGAGCAAACTGTTAGGACCGTTTAAAGAAAAGAAAAGCGGTGGGTTTTTCTTGGAAATCACGCCTTCATCTCCTAGCTCAAGAAAAGTACGAATATCCCATGGGTTTGCTTGTAAAATAGCAAAGAACAGTAAGGAACATGAAGGACTATCATCTAACCGCATATAAAGGATGCATATAGTAAAGCATGGGTTTAGAGTTATAAAACCCGCCTAAAGCTTGCTTCTTGAGCTCCAAGCTTTCAAGCTCCAATCTCTAATGGCGTCCTTGAGTTCCCACAGGTTGGCCAAGGTGAAAACTCCAAGGAAGGATGAAAAAGAGACGGCTAGAAAGGTAGGGTTTCAAGAGTTAGCCATGAAGATGACCTTGAATTCGAATTCTAACCATGGAATTAGGCAAGAAGAAGATCCCAAACCTACCTTGCACCCTTGGTCGTTCCTCTTGAGCTCCAAGATAGTCCTTAGTCGGCCAAGCAAAGAGGAAACAGTGATATGCACGAAGGAAAGATTTCTTTGCTTGAGAGGTAGAGTGTATATATACTAGGGGTATGATTCTCAACATTAGTTCATAAGTTTCCCTTTATTCCAACTAAGTCCTTCCTTTATTACTTGATCGTCCCTTCCTCTTTATTCTAAGGACGAACCTTATCTTAAGTTATAGAAAAGAAGGCAAGGAAGAACAATCTAATAATAAAGTTCATACTTAAAGGGATATTGCACATATACCCTGATTATTCAATCACAAAGCCTATTTCTTAACTTGATAACTCAATTGAGGTGAATTCCTCATCATTTCTTCTCTAAATGATGGCAAGAGTCTAAAACGATACTTTAGATGACATTCTTTACAAATTGCATCCCTTTATTTGGGTAAATTGCATTTTACCCCAAATTAGGGTTTCAAGCCCTGGGATTGCTTCCACAGCTGCACCTTGGGGCTCTAGCTTGGGAAATCCCTCAAACTTTGCCAAAGAGATTCTCATGATGTCTCAACATCAGAGGAACATCTCATCATGTGCAAATTGCAAGCTAACCCTTTCAACTGGGTAAATTGCACATAGGTCCCTGTATATCAAAACAATGCTACAACTTTAAATAAAAAGGAGCAAATACTGAAATATACGTTTCTGAGAAACTTAATTACATGCTCAGAGTTAATCACAAAGATTTAATTACATATTTAGGCAAAACACCTAGGGTTGACTCATAACCCAGGTCAGGGATGTTACAAATTATCCACCCCTTACAAGGATTTCGTCCCCGAAATCGATAAAACATACTACGAGAAAAGGGCAGGATACTTCCTTCTCATCTCATCCTCTAACTCCCAAGTGGCTTCTTCAACACCACGATGGTTCCAGAGGACTTTCACAAGACTTATATCTTTCTTCTTTAACTTTTTAATTCGTTTATCAAGGATTGACACCGGTCCCTCCTCATAGGATATGTCATCATTCAATTCTACCTCCATAGGTTGTAGAACTGACTCGGTGTCTGGGTGACATTTCTTCAACATAGAAATGTGAAACACAGGGTGTAACCTCTGTAATTCTGGGGGAAGATCTAGTTTATATGCTACCTTTCCAATCCGTTCAATGATTGGATAAGGCCCCATATATCTAGGAGCTAACTTTCCTTTCCTTCCAAAACAAAGGACCCCTTTCCAAGGTGAGACCCTAAGATACACTCTGTCTCCAACTTGGAACTCTAAGGGTCTACGACGTTTGTCAGCATAAGATTTCTGCCTATCCTGAGCAGTCTTAATCTTATGTTGTATTACTTTAATCTTTTCCGTGGTTTGCTGCACCAGGTCAGGACCTAACAACTGGTGCTCACCAGTCTCAACCCAACACAAGGGTGATCTACAACGTCTACCATATAAGGCTTCATAAGGTGCCATATCAATACTATGCTGATAGCTATTGTTATAGGCAAACTCTATCAAGCTTAGGTGTAGATCCCAACTTCCGGTGAACTGGAGAACACATGCTCGCAACAGGTCTTCTAAGGTTTGTATGGTCCTTTCCGACTGTCCATCAGTTTGTGGATGAAAGGTCGTACTAAACCTCAGCTTAGTGCCTAAGGCTCTGTGCAACTGTTCCCAAAAACGACTGGTAAACTGAGGACCTCTGTCAGAAACTATTGTGACAGGAACTCCGTGCAAACGCACTATCTCTTTAACATACAACTCTGATAACCTTTCAGCATAATAGGTTGTTTTGACAGGTAAGAAATGTGCTGTCTTAGTCAACCTATCAACAATTACCCAAATGGAATCATGTCCTTTGCTTGTCCTGGGTAGGCCAACAGCAAAGTCCATGGTCACATGGTCCCACTTCCACTGTGATATGGGTAAAGGTTGCATTGTCCCTGCAGGCTTCTGGTGTTCAGCTTTAACTTGCTGACACACAGGACACCTCAGAACAAACTCTGCAACGTCCTTCTTCATCCCAGGCCACCAATATAGATCCTTCAAATTCCGATACATCTTGGTGCTCCCTGGATGCATAGCATACATGGAAGAATGGGCTTCTTCCAGGACTAACTTCCTCAAGTTGTCCACATCCGGTACTATCATTCTTCCATTATAACAAGCTACTTGATCTTTTGAGTCATGAAAACCATCTTGCTTCTCATTTCCATACTCAGATCTTATATGTTGAACTGCAGCATCACCTAGCTGTGCTTCTTGAGTTCTGCCATCTCGGCAGGCGCCATCCTATACGGAGTTTGAGCTATGGGTTTCGTATCTGGGATCAGATTGATTTCAAAATCAATCTCCCGAGGTGGTGGTATACCAGGAAGTTCTTCAGGAAACACATCCTCGAATTCACTGACTATGGGAACTTCAGCAGGATTGGAACTTTCCTTGGTAACATCTACCACATGGGCTAAGAATGCATAACATCCTTGCCTCAACAGCTTATCAGCAACCATAGCCGACACAAGACAGGTGGGCAGAATCTTTCTTTCACCTTGAAAGATCCATGTGTTGCTTTCATCAGCAAACACAACCAACTTGGACTCACAATCCAAGACAACTCTATACCTTTCTAAGGTATCCATCCCAAGGATTATATCAAATCCCTGCATATCAAGTGGAATAAGATCCACTTGAATGCGATGGTCAGAAAAGAAAAGGATGCAGGGAGAACATACCTCCTGCAAAACGGCAGACCCACTCAACAGAGTCTCTAACAACAAACTATCTGCTCTATGACTAACAGTCACATTGCAGTTACGAATCACTTCACGAGTGATGAAAGAGTGCGTAGCACCCGGATCAATCAGAACGGATACAATACAAGATGTAGACATATCAGAATATAAAAGTTTCATCTGACCTGCCACTACCCGTGGATTGACCACTGCCTCAGGTGGGTTCATAGCATAGAACCTCACAGTCGCCTGGTGTTGAGGTGGTGCTGATGATCCAGCTTGAGACGCTTGTCCACGTCCTCGAGCTGCTCCTTGATGTTGTCTATTCTGAGATCCCTGTTGATTCTGTCTCGGGGGTTGTTGTGTCACACCGACAGGCCTAGAACGGAAATCCTTCATCAAGTGTCCCACCTTACCACAGTTGTAGCAACTCCTCTCCTGTTGTTGTGGTCTGGGTGGTCCAGAAACTGACACTGATGCAGAACTGTGCATCCCTTGAAGTGGTTGACTCCGTCCTCTACCTCTGCTTGGTGTCCATTGAGTTTGAAAACTCGATCTGGTTGGTGGGGGGTTAGGTGCAGAGAATCTAGGTTTCTTGGAATCCCTAGATGAAGAACCCTGGAACTGTGGATATGTTTTATGGGTTTGTCTTTTCTCAACTACAGATCTCTCTATCCTTCGGACTGACTCAACGAAGGTAGAGAATCTCTCTCTGTTTTCTAAGGCAAACACGGGGGTTGACATATCAGAATTCAAACCCTTTTCGAATCTTCTGATTCTTTCCTCATCCGTAGCAGCCATGTGTGGACAGAACGGCAACAACTCCATGAACTTAGCTTCATATTCACTAATGTTCATCATACCCTGCCTTAGTTTCTCAAACTGAGAGATCTTCTCATCTAGGAAGGTCTTTGGAAAATATCTATTGATAAATTCCCGACGAAACTCTTCCCATGAGAACTCTACTCCAGGTCTCTTCTGCTCTTCCATGTTCCACCAGTGACCAGCACTGCCTTTGAGAAGATAGACAGCATGTCTAACCTTCTCAGCTTCCGGAATCATAAGAATCCTGAAAGCCTTCTCCAACTCTGTCAACCATAAGTCAGCATCTGCAGGGTCGGCAGTTCCGAAGTACTCGGTAGCTCCGACACGACGAAGTCGTTCGAATGTCTTACCAATACCTTGTGCTTCAGGCTGGACAGGTGCCCTAGGTGTAGGAATGGGCATCCTATCGGTTATATGTGTCATGGCAGTCATGAACTGCCCGAACATCGTCTGTACAGCTGGATCACTCATGTCAGCTGGGTCGAACTGGGGTGGCTCTCTTGGCGACTCAGGTGCAGGTTGTTCTATTCTCGGAACTCTTTCACCGCCTCGAGGTGCACTAGCACTACTTTCTGCCACATGTTCATCGTGATGTTCTGACATTCTTATGTATCTTCTTCTCCTGAGGAGCAGAAGATTCTATTAGATGAGGAAGGAGTACTAAAGGTAGACTCAACATCCTAAGTCCTATGCCTCTATAGACTCAACTGAACCTGGAGCTCTGATACCACTAGTTGTGGGCTCTGATCTCCAAACCATGACATAAATACGATTAAAACTTAGCGGAAGCGAATCGGTAATCAGCGGAAGACAAAATCATGGGAAATTAAAACTTTTCGTGACAAGAGCTTGAATCCATAAAAGCTTCTTTCATAAAGATAGATAAACTGTTTACATCTCAGGATAATTACTTCTCGAGTAATTATATACATCAAGATACAAAATCTCAAGATTACTATACAAAAGACTCCAAGACCTGAGAGTACAGAGGACACATAGGACTGACTCTAACTACACCACATGGTAGGACAAATCTCCACCTGAGATTACTGCTGCCCCTGGTGCTGGTGCTGCTGCTGCTGAGACTGGTCACCTGTAGGTTGGTTCCTTCGTCTCCGACGTCCACCTAAAATGTTGAAGCCTATGGGGTGAGACAATTATACATAATTGTCCCAGCGAGAGTTATAACTCTTCGCCAGAAGCTTTATTATAACATCAAAGATTATTTTAAACAGTAAAGCCTTCAAAGCATTCTATAACAGTTGCAGGTATAACAAGATCTCTACAATTTAGGAGATATGGAGAATATCAACATTATTGCAATGTAACATCAATCAACTAACTTGGAGTCATCTCTAACAAGTTATACTACATGGTTGATTATGTTTTACAAACAACATTATGCACTGTGGAGATGAGTCTTACCACTCATACTCCAACTGATCGCTGAGAAGCCGCATCAGTATCATACATAGGTCATTAAGAGAGCCGGATTCTCATGACCTTCACCTTCCTCAGTCAGTACGAGGATCACTTGTAGGACATCTCGTGTCTCTACTACTATAGCTTACCAGGGTAAACTGGTCCTTCGCTATTCTAGAGTCACAGTGGCGTTCTGTACTCTCTTCGTCATCAGGAGGTTTCATATTTACCTACCACTGATACGGATATCTGTGCTTTCTTCGTCATCAGGAGGTTTCATGTTTACCTACCACTGATACGGTATGGAACTATAGTGAAGGATGGATGGATTCCACATCTACACCACTTTCCTACACTAGGATGTAAGGTTCTACACATCCATGTACCCCACATACTCAAAAGTATGTGCTCCAGGAGTTCCCCGAGGAAAACCTGTTTCACCATCACTTAATTTCTGACAATGATGGATCTATGATCAGGGCTCTACATTATACTTGATTAGTTAGGTACATTCAGTATTCTTTAACATCATACATTGTTCTGCAAACAATAACAATAGCATAGCAGCTATAAAAGAAGAATACTAAATGTAACAGGCCTAACTCATATCAATCATTATTTCTCATTATCCTCATCACAAGTCATCTCTAAGGCATGACCTTGATGGTATTCATGGTTCTCATAGCCCATTATCAGCATAGGATGCCACTGGCAAGGCATCAGATTACTTTACTTATTCATAAGGCTAACAACATGCCTTTAATGAATATAACATCAACATCCATACCTGGATATGATTACCTTCATATCAGAACCTGCATGGTTAATACATCTGATAAAGATAATACAACAATAAGGAATGTACTTCCTACTCTTGTGATAAGAGTTAAATCTTTAATTCAAATCAAATAGAGTTTAATACTCAGAAACATGCCATTACCCTTGAATTAGGGTTTACTATTCACATTACATATCATCACCCTTGAATTAGGGTTTACTATTCACATCAAGGTGAATTAAACTCATAACATCATCATGTATGAGTAACATCTTCATTGATGCTCTTGGATTAGTTAAAGGTTCATCATTTATCATAATTAGGGTTTCTATGATCTCACACAGGTGGATCATACCCTAATTATGCTCATTCCTGTGCATTGGAGATGCTTTAGTTGAGTTTCTACTTAAAAAGGGTACTTTCTCTCTCTAGAAGTACTTTCTCTCTCTAGAAGTACTTTCTCTTTCATCATACTAATGGTTGATGATAACATTAGACTAGATCAAGTTGGATAGAGTCATTATGACTAAAAACATCATTCTCATGTAATTAGGGTTTGAATTGAGCAAGGTATAACTTAATTGACCCTTCAGGGGTATATTGGTAATTCACCCCATTGATCATCATTATGGTCAAAACCTTAGTCAAATAACCCCTTAATATCCTAGGTTGTCATTAGGGTTTGATTAGGGCAACATTGAACCATTTATATCATCATTTGATTTAATGAAGTCAACCTTGAATCACATTGATTGATTTCAATCATTAATCATCAATTGAATTGAGACCGGTTGAAAGTGTTGACCGTTTGCCCACTTTGACTTTCCAAGACCGCGAGCCTCCTTCTAACTCCAAGACCGCGAGCCCCCTTAGGCTTCAAGACCGCGAGCCCCCTTAGGCTTCAAGACCGCGAGCCCCCTTAGGCTTCAAGACCGCGAGCCTCTTCAAGGGTTCAAGACCGCGAAGCCTTCCATTGGTTCAAGTTAATGTTGAGACCGCGAAGATCAATTTGATGTTGAGTCCGCGAAGAGGTGTTGACCATTTAGCTAGTTTGACCTCAGGACCGCAAGGCCCTTCGCGGTCTTGAGACCACGAGCCTCCTCTCGGTCTTGAGACCGCGAGGCTCTCATGGTCTCAGCCGCTTGGTCCTTCAACAAGGCTCAAAGGTGCAACCAATAATGTAAAACGATGTTGAAGCCTTCAAAAGGTCCAATCTATGTTGACCACCTATGGATTGGGTTAATCAATATTATGCTTGACCAATTGGTCAACCAATTGACCCTCAATTTTTGACCAAGTAGGATTGAAATCGATTCAATTAGGGTCTATCAATGTTCACCCATCAACACTCAACAATGTGCATCAACACAAGGTTGAACTCTTCAATTGAGCTCCAATTGGGCCCAAACTTGGCCCAAACGGTCTTGAGGTCATGTGGGTGGACCCCACATGGTCTTAAGACCGTTTGCCCAAGATTTCATCAAAGTCTAAGGTGATTTGATAGGGGTTGAACCATGATTGAACCACAAAATAGAATTTTGATTAAATTGATAACTTATTTGCAATTGGGTCCTCAATTGGTCAAATTACTCAACCCTAGACCTTCAAACGGTCTTGGGTGATTGTTCTCTCGGTCTTGAGACCGTTTGGATGAGTTCCAAACGGTCTTGAGACCGTTTGCCCATCAAATTTTTGGATTCTAGTGGAAATTCATCAAGGTTGAACAAATTGAGTTGATGATTATATCAATATTTAATTGCAATGTAAATTGGTGTAAAAGTACCTTCAATTGGTCAACAAATCTTGACCCCAGACCTCCAAATGGTCTTGGTCGATTGCCCTCGCGGTCTTGAGACCGTTTGGTGACCCCCAAACGGTCTTGAGACCGTTTAGGTCAATCAACCCTAAAAACCCTAATTAGGTCACCATAATTTCAGTACTGATTTCACCTAGGGTTATCCCTAGTAATCACCCTTCAACTCTTAGCCCGTTTGGAATTAGACCATCAAACTTGGTGAGTTGTTCATTAACATAATTTTAAACAGTAATCTCATACGTTCAAAGCTTAGTCAACGACCATACACGGTCTTGAGACCGTTTGCCCAAAAAGGCAATTTAAGACCGTTTGAAAATCAGCAATTAATTCATTTAAAGTTGTGACTTAAAAAGGTCATATCTCCCGATTCCTTTGTAGTTAGTCTCCCAAATTTTGAGGGTAATTCGCCTACATAATTAGGAACATATTTCTTATACGGTCCACGCTCGGTCAACGGGGCCAAACGGTCTTGAGACCGTTTGCCCTGTCGCGGTCTCGAGACCGTTTGCTCACCTCGCGGTCTTGAGTCCGAGAGAGCAAACTGTTAGGACCGTTTAAAGAAAAGAAAAGCGGTGGGTTTTTCTTGAAATCATGCCTTCATCTCCTAGCTCAAGAACAGTACGAATATCCCATGGGTTTGCTTGTAAAATAGCAAAGAACAGTAAGGAACATGAAGGACTATCATCTAACCGCATATAAAGGATGCATATAGTAAAGCATAGGTTTAGAGTTATAAAACCCGCCTAAAGCGTGCTTCTTGAGCTCCAAGCTTTCAAGCTCCAAGCTCTAATGGCGTCCTTGAGTTCCCACAGGTTGGCCAAGGTGAAAACTCCAAGGAAGGATGAAAAAGAGACGGCTAGAAAGGTAGGGTTTCAAGAGTTAGCCATGAAGATGACCTTGAATTCGAATTCTAACCATGGAATTAGGCAAGAAGAAGATCCCAAACCTACCTTGCACCCTTGGTCGTTCCTCTTGAGCTCCAAGATAGTCCTTAGTCGTCCAAGCAAAGAGGAAACAGTGATATGCACGAAGGAAAGATTTCTTTGCTTGAGAGGTAGAGTGTATATATACTAGGGGTATGATTCTCAACATTAGTTCATAAGTTTCCCTTTATTCCAACTAAGTCCTTCCTTTATTACTTGCTCGTCCCTTCCTCTTTATTCTAAGGACGAACCTTATCTTAAGTTATAGAAAAGAAGGCAAGGAAGAACAATCTAATAATAAAGTTCATACTTAAAGGGATATTGCACATATACCCTGATTATTCAATCACAAAGCCTATTTCTTAACTTGATAACTCAATTGAGGTGAATTCCTCATCATTTCTTCTCTAAATGATGGCAAGAGTCTAAAAAGATACTTTAGATGACATTATTTACAAATTGCATCCCTTTATTTGGGTAAATTGCATTTTACCCCAAATTAGGGTTTCAAGCCCTGGGATTGCTTCCACAGTTGCACCTTGGTGCTCTAGCTTGGGAAATCCCTCAAACTTTGCCAAAGAGATTCTCATGATGTCTCAACATCAGAGGAACATCTCATCATGTGCAAATTGCAAGCTAACCCTTTCAACTGGGTAAATTGCACATAGGTCCCTGTATATCAAAACAATGCTACAACTTTAAATAAAAAGGAGCAAATACTGAAATATACGTTTCTGAGAAACTTAATTACAAGCTCAGAGTTAATCACAAAGATTTAATTACATATTTAGGCAAAACACCTAGGGTTGACTCATAACCCAGGTCAGGGATGTTACACCGTCTCTTCAAGTATTCCCTTGCTGATAGAGCTATAAGTTGGTATAATTCGCTGCAAAGTGAAATACCCATCACCTTCTGGGAACAACTCCAAAATGTGTTTCTTGAAAAATTCTACCCTCCATCTCTTACCTATGAAATTAGAGGGAGGATAACAAATTTCACTCAAGTTCCTAGAGAAACCCTTGCTGAAGCTTGGGATAGATACAAAGAGCTTCTACACAAGTGTCCACACCACAGAATTCCTAAGAATCAACTCATCAAGATTTTCTATAGGGGTGTGGATGATGATATTAAGAGATTCCTAGATTCCTCGTCTCGAGGAAACTTCATGTGTCAAATTTATGACAGCGCATGGAGAGTCATCACCCTTGGAGCAGAAAATCAAGCCAATTGGGGTAGGTCTGTAGGTAAAGGAGTCTTAAAAGTAGTTATGGTTGAAGCTACTCCTGAGTACAAGTATATCGCTGAAACCCTAAAACTCTTAGTTGCCAAGCATGACCATATTGAATCATCTCTAGCTGCTATTGGAAGAGGACGTTTGCCCACTTGACAACAAGAACATATGAAGTCGGCTTCATTGTTCTGTGAAGCATGTAAAAGTACCAATCATTCCACGTTATCATGCAATGTTCTTTACGATGTTGTTCTAAGCAACGTATGTGGACAAGGAGATAATGGTCAAATGGAAAATCATAATGCTGTTAATACCATCCCTGCTCAAAGTTACTACAATCTGAATCATAATAGGAATCATCCAGGATTTCAATATGGAAACCCCTCTGGAGCAGTAAGCTCACATCAATTTGGTTCGAACAACTAGCCACGAGGACCACCAGGATTCCAGTACAATCAACAATAGAATTTTAGAAATCAAGGAAATTTCAAGGGAAACTTTCAGAATAGGAACTACAATAATTACCAAAATAACTCTCAGTACCATTATATTAATCAACAGTAAGGATAGAAAGCAGGTCCAGTTTCTCTTGATGACAAGCTAGATGTTGCAAACTCAGCAAACCATGATAGCTAACCAACAAGCTAGCATAAGTCTATTGAATCTCAATTAGCTCAACTCGCAGCTAGCATAAAGCCACCTGCTGGAGTCTTTGTTGGACAACCCGAGAACAATCCTAAGCATCCTGAACAGTTGAAGGCAGTCACCACGAGGTCAGGGAAAGACTATTCGGATCCCCCTGAAAAGACACATGTGGTTATTACAGACGAGGATGAACCTGTGATTGCCCAAGACTCAACAACACAAGAGACTCAATCAAAAGATGATAAGTCAGAAAAAGGAAATTTTGAGAAGCCTACTCAAGAAGACGAAGAAACTGAGACTCTAGAACTTGATATCCCTATGTACAAACCTTGTATACTTTTTCCAGCTCGTCTAAGGCAAACAAAGCTTGATACCAGATTCAATAAGTTTAAGGATACTATGATGAAACTTCATGTTGATATACCCTTTTTGGATGCTCTGGACGAGATACCAGCATGGACAAAGTACTTAAAGTCACTCCTCACCAGGAAGTATGAGACAGTAAAACTGGCGACAACTACATCTGATATCATATTGAGCAAGATGCCCAAGAAATAAAAAGACCCGGGATCCTTTGGAATTTCATGTGACATTGGTGACTCATCATGCAATAAAGGATTGGAAGATCTAGGCACAAGCATCTCTATTATGCCACTTAGCCTATGCAAAAGACTAGGGTTTGCAGAATTGCTTCCTACTGGCATGACTATACAACTTGCAGACAATTTGATAAAATGTTTGTTAGGAATCCTCGAAGATGTTCCGGTCATGGTAGGAAAGGACACATATGTCCCATGCGACTTTTTCATTGTGGACATCAAAGAAGACATCAGATATCCTCTCATCTTTGGGCATTTGTTCCTCGCCACTGCAAGAGTGCTGATTGATGTTGAAGTTGGTACCTTACTGCTCAGATTAGGCAAAGAGACTCTCGAATTTAAAGTTTTTGAAAGTATGAGAAGACCAAGTATGCAAGAAGAAGTCTATCTAATTGACTGCATTGAGAAAATATCACTTCTGACTCAAGAGTATCATGAATCATATGATCCTTTAGAAGTTTCTCTAACAAACCCATCAGTTGATGAACCAATTGACGAACAAGTAAAGGATTGCATCGAATCCCTTGACTCTACTAAAGAAGATGTTGAAGCCACTAGTGAAGAACTCAAAGCTATGGAAACTATAGAAGAAACATGTGAAAAACCAGAGGCTCCCGAAATGAAGCCCCTACCCGAAGGATTAAAGTATGTGTTTTTATACGATCTTAAATTTTGCCCAATTATTATAAATTTTGATCTAATAGTTGAACCAGAAGATAAACTCCTAAAGGGATTAAGGGAAAGGAAGAAAGCCATCGGTTATAAAATGAGTGACCTCACTGGGGCCAGTCAAGCGTTGTGTATGCACAAGATCCCTATGATGGAAGATCACAAGCCTACTATTGAGCATCAATGGAAAATGAATCCAAATATGAAGGAAGTGGTCTGTCATGAGGTCATTAAACTACTCACAGCTGGAATAATCTATCCGATATCAGATTCGCCATTGGTGAGCCAAGTGCATGTAATCCTGAAGAAAGGTGGAACAATTGTTATATGAAATGAAAACAATGAACTCATCCCCACTCGAATAGTCACAGGGTGGAGGATGTGCATAGATTATAGAAAATTAAACAAGGCAACTCAAAAAGATCATTTTCCAATGCCTTTCCTTGATCGAGTCCTAGAAAGGTTGGCTCACTAAGAATATTTATGTTATCTTGATGGTTACTCTAGATTCTATCAAATACCCATACATCCAGATGACCAAGAGAAAACAATTTTTACTTGCCCATTCAAAACATATGCATTTAAAAGAATGTCGTTTGGTCTCTGTAATGCACTCGCAACTTTCCAACGTTGCATGGCTGCCATATTCACTTGTCTTACTGAAACAATTATGGAGGTTTCCATGGATGATTTTTATGTATACGGAGATTCATTCGATTCATATCTAAAGCACCTCTCCCTGGTCCTCAAATGTTGTGAAGAAGCACATCTTGTGCTGAATTGGGAAAAGTGCCATTTTATGGTAAAGGAAGGCATTGTCCTTGGCCATAGTGTCAGTAATAGAGGAATTGAAGTAGATAAAGCCAAGATTGAAGTGATTTCTAAACTGGCCATTCCAACAAATGTAAAAGAAGGCCGTGCTTTCCTAGGTCATGCAGGATTTTACAGAAGATTCATAAAGGACTTTTCAAAGATAACCAAGCCAATGACAAATTTGTTACTAAAAGATGTTGAATTCAATTTTGACAAAGAATGTGTCAAAAGCTTCAACACACTAAAGAAGGCTCTCACAACAACACCCATCATTCGAGCTCCCGACTGGGACCACCCTTTTGAAATTATGTGTGATGCCAATGGCTATGTTGTGGGCGTTGTTTTAGGGCAATATGTAGAGAAGAAACACTATGTGATCTATTATGCATCGAAAACTCTCGATGAAGCCCAGAGGAACTATGCAACTACCAAGAAAGAACTTCTAGCAGTCGTGTATGCCTTTGACAAGTTCAAATCCTACCTAATTGGTTCGAAGGTCATTGTCTACACAGACCACGCTGTCATTCGTTACCTTCTGGCAAACAAAGATGCAAAACCCAGGTTGATTAGATGGATCCTCCTATTACAAGAATTTGATTTAGAGATAAGAGATAAAAAGGGTACAGAGAATGTTGTAGCAGACCACCTCAGTCGCATCCACACTCTAGATACTGAGAAGATTCTGATCAATGATTCCCTATCGGATGGTCAACTAATGCAGGTCTCAGAAGTTGTATTGTGGTACTCATATTTTATGAAGTACCTTGCTATTGGGGTTATCCATCCTCAATGCACTGGAAATGCACTGAAGAAATTTATGCATGATGTGAAACAATATCACCGGGATGAGCCATATCTTTTTAAGCTATGTGTTGATGGTCTTCACAGACGATGTATCACTGAGGAAGAAACCAAACTCATTCTAGAGCACTTCCACTCTGGCCCAGTTAGAGGCCATATGAGTTATAAGAAGATTGAGATAAAGGCATTGCAATGTGGATTCTTTTGGCCAACCATATCCAAGGATTCCTACAACTTTTTTCTATCATGTGACAAATGTCAAATAACATGTAACATTACAAAGAGAGATGAGATGCCACTTAAGTTGTGGCAAGATATTGAGATATTTGATGTTTGGGGTGTGGACTACATGGGGAGATTCCAATCTTCTTACGGATTTTCTGACATCCTAGTAGCGGTTGATTACGTCTCAAAATGGGTTGAAGCTATACCAACTGTCACTAGTGATTCCAAACCCGTCATCAAATTATTCAAAGATATTATTTTCCCCCATTTTGGAGTGCCACGAACTGTGATATCTGACGGAGGGTCGTTCCTTGAAAGAAGCTTTGAATCTTTACTGATAAAATATGGTGTAACACATAAGGTAGCCTTACCCTACCACCCACAAACAAGTGGTCAAGTAGAGGTCTCTAACCGTCAACTAAAGGCTATCCTGGAAAAAATTGTAGACCGCAATCGAAATGAATGGTCAGTGAAGATCAACGACGTTTTATGGGCCTATCGAACTGCTTATAAGACTCCCCTCGGGACTACACCCTTTCGATTAATATATGGAAAGGCTTTCCACCTTCCAGTCGAATTGGAACATAAGGCATGGTGTGCTATAAAACAACTAAATTTCGACATGAATAAAGCAGGACAAGCCAGGTTTCTGCAACTTCAAGAGCTGGATGAACTCAGGATGACAACTTACGAGAATGCACGAATCTACAAAGAACACACCAAACTTTGGCATGATGGTCATTTGAAAAGAAAAGACATTCAAGTGGGAGACCAAGTTATACTGTTAAACTCAAGATTGAAATGTTTCCCAGGGAAACTCCACTCCCACTGGTCTGGACCGTACATTGTCAAAAGCATCTCCCAACATGGTACTTTCTCTCTATGGAGCGAAAAAGTTGGGTGAATTTGTGGCGAACAACCAACGTTTGAAAAGATATTTCACTACATCCGACATCAGCACCGAAGACATAATAGATCTCTCCAATCCAAAGGAACAACTGTGAAGTTGAAGATATCAAGTCGAGCCATCGACATAAAACAAAGGTGCTTGTCGGGAGGCAACCCGATAAATACATTCGTTTTTAGCTTTAATTTTGAATTAGAAAATTTTCCTTAATTTTGTTTTTACTTTTTAGATAATTTTGCACCAAATAAAATTTGCATCGTGAGATGATATCTTGAGTTCTGATTGATCTTTCTTTTCTATATTTTCAGATGGAGGATGGGCGCTGTCTGGAATACAACCACAACTTGTGGTCCAACCGGCACGAAGTTTCCCCTCCATCTCAGATTTAGAGTTTTCTCGGGACGAGCAAATTTCTAATTTCGGGGTGGAGGGTGGTTGGTACGTATCTTACTTTCCACCTTCACCCATCTAAATCAGTCTTAGATTTTTACCGTCGCATTTTTGACCAAAAGTTTCAAATTTTTCAAATAAATTTTCAAAATTTTAAAGTTTTAAAGCTTTCAAAGAATTTGAAAAGATACTTGATGAATTTTTGACACTTCCTGGTTTCATTAAAAGTCATTAACTAACATGCTATGCATTTGGAATCATTATATCCGCCTTATTCGAAGTAAATCCTCAAAAGGAATACTTTTTGAAACTAGCCTTTTGACTAAAATCATCTTGTGAAGCTAATGATTCCTAACGTCATGATACTTTTGCAAAATTGATAAGTGTCTATCAAACTGATAGGGATCAAACTCGTCATGCTTCCTAACTGACTAGAGGAACAATAACATGGAATCTCCACCATATCCTCATCAAGTCATTATTTGAGCAGAGTATGATAAAGAGAACGACCCGGTGCACTAAAATTGTAAACCAAGTTGCATTCTGATCTGAACTCTCTTCTACACTTCTTCTACCATCTTCATATCCTTCCATCCATAAAAAAGAAACAAAATAGCCAAAAGAATGCCAAACCCTAAGTTCGGGGTGGCACACCACTTCCCTCTATATCTGCTTCTTCCATACCCCTAACAGATAAATAGGGGCGTACCACCAAAAACGCAATCTCGAGTCGAATAGAGGAGAGATTTGCAAACAAAAATATGCCAAAGTGCAAACAAAAAGAAATGCAATCTCGAGTTGAATAGAGGAGAGATTTGCACAAAAATGCAATAAATGAAATTGCAAATAAAATAATAAAAATCTCGAGTCGAATAGAGGAGAGATTTATTTCTTCCTTCCATACCACCATTCACTCCATCTTCTACCTAATGGCACAATGAATGCCTACCCTATCCTGAAAAACACCAGTGTCAGATCAAATGCATACTTGTTGTTCTGTGGTTGTCTCTAGACTCTTACAAAACTCTTTGACATGCTTGTTGTTGGAAAAAGTGAGGAGGAAGTGATATTGGAAAATGAACTCAGGAACGAAGATATGGTAAGATGTGTTTAGTGGTCTCTGGAGGTTGAGATACTGAGTCATATTGAGCAGAAAGAAAATATTCGTGATGTGAAGATGAACCAATCACACGAATTGAAAGAATTCATTTGGTGGTCGTTTCATATTTTGTGTTACTCGAGGATGAGCAATGTTTAAGTTCGGGGTATTTTTATGACTACATATTCATCATGGAATTTAATTACCATCTTGGGCTCATTTTGACTCAACATATTAAATTTCACTCATTAAAATCAAAATATATCATAATGTGCAAAATTTCTTAACTGATTCGATTATCATGATTTTTATTGAATTTATGTTGATTTGATGCAGGTCTTGATAAGGTTGAACAATCAGTTGGGGCCCACCTTCACTCACTTTTGATCTTGACCAATCGGTCTTAACCAAACAGTTTACTGTAACGGTTCTAACCTATCGGTTTTAAGATATTCACCTATACAGTCTCAATACCGTTTAAGCCCATTCAGTTTCAAAACAGCATGAGCCTAAATGTTCTCAAGACTGTTCGAGTCCATACAGTTTCAAGACCGTAGGAACCCAAACGGTCTCAAGGTCGTATGATGTCTAACGGTTTCGAAACTGTTTTGGACCAAAACCGTTTGGAAATGAAACCGTTTGAAGCAGCGAGACCGTTTGAGGAGTTTTCAGTCCGCGAAACCGTTTGAATTTCCAAAAACGAATGGAGTCGGGCCAATGCAAGACCGAATGAGCACATGCACGAAGACCGTTTGCTGCAAGTGTGAAGACCGTTTGAAGGTCGTGTAGACTGTTTGGCCGCGAGGGATCGAGCAACGCATGAAGACCACTTGAGCATGCAGCAACACAGACCGTTTGCTTCAGTAGTGCTGTGAAGATTGTTTGGGTCATTATCCACTCCAAACTGTTTGGATTATCATGCATGCAAACTGTTTGAAGAACACATGAAGACCATTCAAGCCAAACTAAATGGCATGCAAAATAGTTTGGGTAGTCAAATGCATGAAGACCATTTGGGAAATGATAATCGCGAGACCGTTTGGTCTCTTGCTGGCTGCGTGGGATCGTTTAAGCAAGTCACTTATGAAGATTGTTTGCTACTAAGCTTGAAAACTGAATGAGTCATCACGTGAAGAACAACATACCATGCAAACTGAATGAGTGGCACATGAAACTGTTTAATCACCCCGAGACCATTTTCCAATGCAACTACATGAGACAGTTTGCATGATATCACATGAAGAATGAACAATGCAGTAAAACCGTTTGGGAAGAGCGGCCAGCAGCAAACCGAAAGTCATGAGACCATTTGATAAAGGCTGATCACCGACTGAAAGGAGTGAAAACCACATGGAATACAGATCGATTGTAAAAGGCAATGCATGCAGACCGTTTAATAAACTACTCATCTATGAAGACCGTTTGCTTCCCTACGTGAAGACCATTTGCATTAGATATGCATGAAGACCGAATGGATCACTAACGTGAAATGCAAAACTGTATGAGCATGCATACTATGTAAACCGATCAAGATATTTATCAAGACAATTTCGTTTGGATTCACACTAAAGGCATGAGGGACATATTTGTGCCTATAAATAGGACCCCAAGGGTCTTCATTTGGGCATCAGTTCTAGGACGCCGACAGGCTGCCTGTACACAGGTCCGATCCAAATACAGTACCATCCACACCAGTTTCATTCCACCTACTGCACGTGCTACAACCAAGGAGGCTGAGGAGATAAGGAAGACGGAGTGAGGGAGACTGTCCGGTCTATCTTAGCATCTCCTGTTCATGCCCAAATCTGCTCCGACACGACATAGAATGTTATATCTTCTTCACCGAGCTGCAACTACCTTCTACACTGAGTTCATGGTGAATTTCTCTCTCTTTTTTTATTCTTCTTGTTTCTCCCATCATGAGTGAGTAGTACATTTTTGCTGGGGTGCGGGGACTAGCCCCGCTGCCCATGCAATCATGTTCTTTTGTTAAATTCTTCATGGCAATGTATATAACTTTCCATTTCATTGTTAATTGGTATGTTCGTAGTCGATTATCTCCTTGCTTTCATCTTGTTCTTTCCTATATTGCAAAATCTTCCATATGTGGGATAAAATGGTGGTTTGCAAAGTTTGACTCTTTGATGAGAACTTTTGATAAGATTCCTTGAAGTCGTAAGTGTATGATCTGTGAGACGATGAGACATCTAACCTACGGTGATGCTTCTGTGGTCTAAACATCCCTCAGGGAGGTAGTTGGATTTTGTATCATCTTTGTTTATCGTCGATGTTAGTTTGTAGATCAATCACCTTCCTGCTTATCGATTAATGCGGTTGACTCCCAAACTAGAAATAGAATGGGATTTCTCCAAGGTCGTAATTGTATGATCTGTGAGGGGACGAGCCATCTAGCCTTCAGTGATGCTTCTATGTGCCTAACGCATGTATAGGGGGCTCACAACCTTCATTGGATTTTTGTATCTTTGGAGCCATAAATAAGTGATCCGGTTGGTGACGAGACATCTGATGCCTAAGGTGATGCTTCTGTGAACCTAGCGCCCGTATGAGGGTTTTTCAGCAGCTCTTTTTGGACTATTATATCTTTCCTGGATTGTTTGCGATTGAATGTGTTTGCGTGTGTGGCGGTGGTGAAACCCGATACCATCCCAGTGATTCCATATCACTGATCTAAATTCAAGTTTAATTCAGCTTTTACTCTCTTGCAATTAGTTTAATTAACCTCAAACCAACCAATCATTCTAAATATTAGTCTTAACTCAAACTAGATTAGACTGACAAAGATTCTTAAAAATGTTGTCCTTTGGGTTCGATCCTTAACTATACTACGATTAGGCTCGTCTTCTTGCGGGTGGTATTATTGCACTTTGGTTTTGGTAAAAGCTAGGGGATTTCAAGACTGAGTGAGTTTGTTAGTGTGATAAGATCCCACGTCACTAAACCTATGTCTCTGTAGACTCATAGAACCTTAGGCTCTGATACCAAAACTTTGTGACGACCCGATTACAAATCAAGTCATTACCAGTAAAAATGCAGAATTATCACAAATAATAGAAATAAGAAAAAAAACTATAAATTAAAACCATCATTACACATAGACCCTTGTTCAACAAGCTTTTACACAAAGGACCTAAGCTTCATATACACACAGTTCTTGTCATACATTCAGCGTGTCTATTCTTCTCGAGAATAACAAGTATCAGTTGCTTCTCTTTACTATATACACCAGCATTACAAAAACCACTAAGGACTATCTCCCAAGGACCTGAGAGTATAGAGAGAGCAGATAGACGTCTATTTACAAAACCCTGACTGACAACGTTCTTGACCTGAAACACTACTATTGTTCTTGCTGACACAATCCTTCCTCTGTAGCTTCGTTCCTAGTCCCTCGTCCACAACCACCTAAAAATTTGTGGATCCCATGGGGTGAAACTATTGTCCCAGCGAGTGATATAACTCTCTGCCAGTAATACTATTATCACAGAACATAATATAAAATTGAACTACAGGTATTTCATTAATTTACATGTATATCTTTGAGTGCAAAGTATAGACATTAATAACAAACATATAATCATCTTTTGCTTGATAGGGAATATGAAGAACATGTATAACATCTATCTACTCAAACATATAGAAGTAATAAGGTATCATCCAATGTTTCTGTATTTGATCCTTAAACAAGCAAGCTACATGACTGATTACATGTTTACATTTACTTTTATGCCCAGAGTAGATGAGATATACCGCTCCTGCTCCAACCAACCACTAGTAAGTTGAAATCGATACCATACAAGGTCAATGGTAGAGCAGGCTATCAAGACCTCTTCTTTCTCGGTCAGTTCGAGAATACTTAGGTAACACTTAGGTTTAGCATGACATCTTGTGTCTTCTATAATTAGCTATGTCGTGGTATATCGACATCTTTGCTACAGAGTTACTGTCGTAGCATGTATTCTCGTCGGGAAAAGACCACTTAGCTTTCCCGGATTATCAGGATGACCACTGAGTAATCATGTGTTTATTTTATCAAGAAGTACGTTGAGAAACCTGATGTATTTGGGGAGTCCACTAAGCACCCTTATTTTAGTTTGGGAATCCACGAAGCACCCTTATATTATAACATATTTGAAAATATGTGTTCTGAGTAATACTCGTTTCACCATTCAACAAGTACTAACACTGAATGGATCTATGCTCTGGGAAACTACATGATAATTTTCATCTTGCTTAATTAAGTGTATTACTATATCTTTTTATCATCAATCAAGTTACAAACAAGGTTAAGAATAATTACTACAAATAAAAACATACAAGCATTCATCAGATACTTTCATATTCACTGAGTTACATAGTTCACTTAGAATCTCAACCTCTTATCATCATCTCTCTTGGGTATTCAACCCTTCAATCATCACTGAGCATTGTCACCACTTAGAAGATGATCATTACCTCAAGGTCATCGGACCTGGGTATTTATTCACATAGTCCATGTAGCTCATTGGATCTATATTACATAGCCACATAGTTTATTGGTTTGTGTTACACAACCACATAGCTCTTACTTAGGCATACCTATTACTTAAAGATACTTGTATGATTATTACATCATATTATCAATAATATCAAACAAATGCCTATAACACATTAAGGAACTCATCATTTCCTATGAATTAGGGTTATAGTCCACCACTTAGGGTTTCAAGATTCCATTAATAAAATTGTATCTTAACTCATACTCCATCCTTCATAGGAGCGTTAGAGTATGCCATTTTTATGATTATCCTTCAAGTCTTAGTCGATTTCTTATCCTCACCGAGATATGGTTTACCTAAATCCAATCCTTAAGGTCAACAATTCATCACTATTGAGTTGATTTAAACTTATTACATTAAGAATACTCATCACCTAGTCAAGCTTAATTAACAAAGGCATATTTATTACATCTAGTAGCATGATGGTAACATTATTTTATTGTATTTAAAGAAGCACATCTTATCTTAACAAGTATTCAATTGATAAAGTTATGAAACCATATCATCATATCGGGTAAAGGGTATGTCCCTCACCACCATGTCGTGTAACCAAGTAGGGTTATTTATCATTTTAACTTTTCTTATCTCAGGTCACCTTCATACTATATATATACGGATTAGACCATTACTCTCATATCGGGCATAGGGGTGTACTGAATTCTTATATCATGTATTAGAGTTCACCATATCAGGTATATCACCATGGTTTTACCCTATCTTAAACAATAAAAATATATTGGTTCCACTCCTTAGCTAGCCATGTCAATTTCCAATTTAGTCTTCCATTATATCGGATTACCTATAGGGTTTCCATATCGGGCTTCCTTTGGGATTTCTATATCGGGCACCATCGTGGGTTGCCATATCGGGCAAGATGATAAATGATACCTTATGACCATATTGTGTGACCACCATTGACATGAACTCTCACACTCAAATCATAACAAGATGGACTCCAAACTGATCCTCTAACACAAAGAAGTTATATCGGGTTTCAAGGGTCAAAGATCATATCGTGTTCCCATCCCCTATTCTAGGGTTTTGCTCATATCGGGCAAGAGTAATACTTCACTCTAGTATTGTGTACATGGTGTTGATTAGGAATCCTCTTCATTGTTCAAAGGACTTGTCTTACAACGTGTGACCTATTCTCATATCAAGCAAGCCTCCATGATGGGATTCATATCGATTTCCCAAGTCTTCAACCCATATTGGGTTGCAAGATCTCAAACCATATCGGGTTGTTCAAGAGTGATCAACCCATATCGGGTATCTAATGATGATGTCATCATCATCAACCTCAACATCATCAATTGACTCAAAGTTGTGGGCAACAGTCCTAATTACATATTGGGACTCAAGATTTTCTCAATTGATCATAGAGAACCCTAATTTGTAATCATTCAATTAATTGAATATCATTGAAGAAAGGACAATAATATTGAAGGGTTTGAGTTATATAACCTACCTCTTTAATAGATTCCAAGCTTCAAGCTCCACTCAACACATCTTTAAGGTTGAAGATGAGCCTTCTCCAAGCTCCAAGAGTTGAACTCCAAGCTCTTGTACGATATATCAAGTCACCTTGGGCAATATCACCTTCCTTAGCAGCTTCAACCTCCTTTGGTTGATATCCCTCCTTCTTGGATGATACCAAGCCTCACCTTTCTACTCTCTCCACTATGGGAAACCCAAAGGAAGGGGCTGCACGATACAAGAGGGAAGGTACTTGCTAGATCCGACAATTTTGCCAATAAATGAAGGTTAGGGTATATATACTTGTGGTTTATTCAAAAGAGTGTAATAGGTGTCATTTGCTTAAGGTATTGAATTCCACATATCCATGCAAGGTCGACTCATGCATTTACTTGCATGCCACTTATTATTTAGTCATGCAAAAAGGATAAAGAAAAGACAAGGGGGTGGCTCTTTCAGTTGTGCTCTAGGGCAAACTCTCTTCCACTTATTTTAATATTATATTCCACTCTATCTTTACCAAGACAGATGCAAGTCAATTCTCTACTCCTTCTTTGATGTCCCTTTCCCATCATGGGTAAGTCACAAACTGATAGGAGATTCCCTCATGGCTCTATGGCCGATAGGGGCCTCCTTCCAACTCCACATCCTGATATGTCTCATGTATATGTAGAATTTCACTCATGCATTTTCTTGATTTCTTCATTGTTAAGTATGCTAATGTCACATAACCGTTATTACCCCAATCCCAATCTCACTACCTAGACAGTGGTAAATGGATTGAAGCGCCCGTACATGAGTGGCCCGATAGAAATTATTACACTGGCATATAGAATAAGAAATAATAACTCAAAAATTGGATATTTCAATGAACAAACTCACCCAATATGGAGATTTTTCCAGTATATCTTTGTCATAAGAGTGTATGAGTGTGGAAGCAATTAAGTTCAATATTCCATTTGTATTTCCTAAATTCAAGAAAAATCAAGACACAATCATGCAATTGCACGGTACGCTATCAAAATCAAGTAAAACAGTTTATAACAAAAGAGTATACTTGGCATGACTTATATTAAAAAGACTAACAAAGGATTTCCAAAATAAATATCATTCGACAAAATGTGTGTTATTCAATGATTCAATTTTTATTATGAGTTCCCATTATGATGTAATCAAATAAGCATGCTTATATATTTTGTGTGACTCTATTACCCCAATGTGATGGGGAAGGTCACTAGGCTCCTTCTCACCATAGTAACATAGGAAGCCAATGTACTATTCCCACCTCTAAATGAGGGGGTTGTTGCATTAAATATCAACATTATCAATATAATCATCATTATCACTAGACGGGCAGTCATAATGGGCATGCAATTTATGTTTTCATGTTTTTCAAAATATAGTATAGAAAAATAGAAGACTGATCATAGGGAACAATAGCTCATCCAAATAAGTATCCAAGTATACAGTTAAGAGATACATAAAAGTATCTTCGATACAATCAAGGAGGAGTTATATAATAGCATACCTTTCACTGAGGATTTTAAGTACAGATCATCTAGTAATAGGTCGACCCTTTGAGTTAGATCCTAAAACACAATGTTTGGATCAAGGGTCAAGATCAAGATATTTGGATATCATGTTTTAATATTCGGGATTAGGGTTACACTTTTCCTATGTCAACCTTAGGGTTGGGTCATTCACTTATAATCAACCAATATTTCAATGTGTCCAACATTATTTCAAATATCATGTATATTCGAGTATGAGTGACTTTCCTAGGTTTCTAGGATCATATTTGTTAAACCTAATCTATGATCATTATCCAAGTCATCGTCACATTTCTATATCATCATCATGATAACTAACATCATTGGTATTCAATATTAGATCAAGTTTCGATTAATATTAAGATTAAATCAGGGATCAACTTTTAGGTCAATAGATCAACATATGCCACAAGATTTAGATCAATCATATTATTAAGATGTCATCATCATATTCAAGATTAAATCAAGTCAACAAATATAAATCTAGATCATTAATGGGTCAATTATTATTTTAGAGTCTCAATATGAACATTAGAGTCAAAAATTAGGGTTTTCAGTGTTAAGTCAAGGTTAACAACAAAGAGTCATTCATACCAATCACATAAGCAATAGATCAAGATTTAGACATATAAGTGTGAATCCTTTGGAATTAGATTTCAAAAGTATTTTTAAATGATTAATTGGATTTTTCTGATCAAGATTGACTATTTGTTCATCATTTTTGGAGTTTGGATGCATTTTCTATGATTAAAATGAGATCCAGGCATTTAAATAATATTTTCCAGAAAGCGAGATAAATACCTTATTTCATGAAACAGGTTGATCAATGGATGTCAATTGGATGGCCTAGATCATGCCACAAGGCTGACTGGTCCAAAGTTTTGTTCGGGCCTTTGATTGCCTGGTTCAGACTTGATTGATCGGTTTATTCGTGGTCTGTCGGGACCTTCGGATCACAGTTTTCCTCTTCTGAACCGGTCGTTCGGGGACCTCTCTTTCATGCACAGGAGCCCGCTCGTGAGGCCAGAAGCCAGGCAGAGCACCTCGCCAGCGTAAATGAGGTTTGAGAGCAAGAGTGGGTGAGGGAGGCTGGGAACAAGCCATCGTAGTCCACTACCACCTCACGGATTCAAAGCGGGCCAAAGAAAGGGTGAAGAAGGTGTGAAGAAGAGATTCCCAAATTGGGTCGTACGGCGGCAGTGCACAAGCAGTAAACAAACGGTGAGGGAAATTGGGTGATTGGGGCCGAGGGAGAGAAAGGCAAGGCGTCGTTTGGGTTTGTGAGTGAGAAACAAAGCCAGGGGTGGTACTTCTATAGGCGATCGAGGATGGGTTTAGGGTTTTCCTAGGGCCACAACATCCATGGTGGCAGATGTGAGAGGAAGCTCTCATTTTCTCTTGAAGCAAGCTGATTTGAGTGGGGAAAAAGGGGATAGATGAATCTGGAATGGTGGGGCAAGCATTCTTTTGTGATTTGATTTTCAAAATAGGGTTCAAACTAATCAATTGCACTTTGGCCGCTCCCCCCCCCCCTTCTTCACTAATTTTGGGAAGTAGGGGATGATCTCTTGGCCATAGGATCAGGGTCGTGATCCGTGGCTAGCTGATCCAAGGGCCGGAGTTCATCCCATGCCTTAGACCACAGATTGCTGACCTGGAAAAGGTCAAAAAAGGCAAATATAAAGGGATTTTGAGCACAAAACTTCCAAAATTCATAGAAACTCATAGAAATGTTCAAATGGGATGAAATTTGGCCCATAGCTTCAAAAATATGTAGAAAATATCTAGAAAAAGTTTGAGAATCAAATTATAAAGTTTGATGGATGAATTTGATTCTTTGGACAAAGTGATGAATTAATCAAATTTAAGGTTTTATAACATGTATAACATCCACATTGATCACCGTATTTCAATTTTGAGCATCAACAATGATTATGAAGACAAGAAAAATGATTTGAGATCATCGGTGAACATAAATTCGGCAAAATTGCAATTTCAGCATACTTATGCAAAATTCCACTTTGTCACAGCTAACTCTTTTAGAGACTTCAATCATATTGTCTCCTTCTTTCTCCTTTCTAGGTACCACTGGGTAAGAATAAAATCCATCTAGAAGGAATAAATTACACATTAACCCTACATTTTTCATATATAGCAAATTGTGCTACAATTAATGCACCAAGCACTTAGCATCATTCACACAAGATTTCACTTAGAATTAGGCTTTGCACAAGCCACCACTTAACATCATATTCCCTTTAATGATATACAAAACACTTAAAATTCATTCAACATGTAACACTTACAAAACACCCCTTATCTTGGGTAAATTACATTTCTCACTTAGATTTCCATAAAATGCACACATAGCTTTGCATATAAGCTCAAATTCAAAAATAAAATGCACAAAGGCCTTAATTACTTTTCGAAAGATGAGATCAAGATTGTAAGCAACTTACTTAAGAAAAACATCTAGGGTTAGGTCATAACCCAAGTCAGGGGTGTTACAGTTGGTCGTATAATTGTTCTATAAAACTTACTTTTTAACCTGAGAGGGATCTTCGGATCACATAATAATCTAGTTTTAGTCCTCCATTTCAACCATACTACAGCGATCTTGTGACAAACATAATTTTGAACATCCCCGTCTATTTGAATAATAGAACCCAAGTAACATAATTTAACACATTTTGGTATATCTACTCCTTCCAACTTGGATCCATCATTCACACTGCGAGATTGGCTAAAATTGCAATGCATGTACTCAATTTTGCTCCTACTAATCATCAATTCATTTGATTCCAATGTCTTTCATAAATGTTCAAGTTTATCATTCAATTTGTCTTTAGTTTTGTCAATCAAAACAATATCATCAGCAAATAACATACACCAAGGAATATCATCCTAAACATTCTTTGTCAACTCATCCATAACAAGAACAAACAGATATGGGTTGAGCGTGTATCCTTGGTGTACTCAAATTGTGATAGGAAAAGTTGGTGTCTCTCCTCCAGGAGTCTTGACACTTTGTAGGAGAGCTATCATACATGTCTTTGATCAAGTCAATGTGTTGGATTGGCACACCCTTTTTCTTCAAAACCATCCATAACACTACTCTGGGTACTCAATCATAAGTCTTTTCTAGGTTGATAAATACCATATGAAGATCTCTTTTGCTTTGTCAATACTTCTCCATAAGCCTCCTTATCAGAAAAATAGCATATGGTTTTGATCTTTCAGGCATGAAACTAAATTGGTTGTTTGATACCTGCATTATAGATCTTAACCTCTACTCAATAATCCTCTCCCAAAGCTTCATCATGTGACTCATCAACTTAATACCTCTATAATTTGTGCATCTATGAACATCACCTTTGTTCTTATAGATGAGGATGATGATACTATTTCTCCACTCATCATGCATCTTTTTGGTCTTCCTGATCTTGTTCAAGAACTTTGCTAACCATATAACTCCTTCATCCCCTAGAACCCCATTAGTATAAATATTTTATTTCCAATTCCTTAATATACTTATTATTCACATACTTAGTGTTACTGATGCATAACTATTCATCATCTCCTTCTTGGTGTTTTTCCCAAACCACTCAGTTGTAGGTATCTTTGAGGATCATTTCCCAAGAAGATCATTTAGATGTCTTGGAATGAAGATATCTTGGCATGGATAGGTGTCCCACTAGAACTAGTCTAGTAATGAATTATATGTACTTTATATTTTGTAAAATTCACCATTGAGTTGAGTAACAATGATATATTAACACAGTTGCAAGTTTGTCATAGTTATTTCTCACTACTACATTGTCTTTACATGGATTTTGCATCCTACCTTTTGAGTGGATCCCTTCTTGAGTTCACCTCTTAACAATACAATTTTATAGCCAATGCATTTAATGAATCTAACTATTTCAACTTATCCTCTATTGTTCCTACATATATACTTATCTGTGAACATGATAATTTTCAAGTTATCCTCTACTGTTCCAACACATATGCCAGTGCAGTCATTGAATCATATTATTTTAAGTTATTCTCTATTGCTCCTACACATATTCCTAGATTAGACAGTCAAGTGACACTATATAGGATGTTGATATACCTAATCCTGAGTTTGGAATAACAATTTGGGTTTCAATACATATATAGTTTGGTCATTATGACTCTTCAAACCACTTCCATAGTTCTGACTTAGTTTCTAAGTAAACTTGATCATCGTACCTTCTTTATGAAGGTGGAATTTGTGGCAACCAGCCATTCTAAACAAGATTACTCAAAAGCAAAACAATAATCAAGCATGAATGAACCAAACTACGAGAAAGGTATCCAATAAAACTAAATGAAAAGAATTTTAGCATTTCGATGACAAACATTTATATCAAGATCCAACCCTATATATATATATATATATATATATATATATATATATATATGTGTGTGTGTGTGTGTGTGTGTGTGTGTGTGTGTGTGTGTGTCATACCAGGTAAATGTACATGAGCTATGTAGCAGTGAAAGATTGGATCTTGGTTTAATTTTGAGGAAAAAATTTCTTTTAAGGTGTGTAGGATGTGATGAAGTAAACTTTTAGAGTATTTGGATGCTTAATGACATAAGTGAATTCATATCTTTAAGTAATTTGAAGAGTTCCAAGTGTTTTGGAAAAATATGGATGTTAATTGGTGTTGATATCATGATTAAGATCCCTAAGTTCATGAATTTTTTTGGAGTATTTTATTGACAAGACAAATAGTGGAGTTTGGTCACCAAATTTGAATATAATGTAGCTTGAGTTGATATAAGACTATGGTTAAATTTTGGTGTCTATTGGAGGAGCCTAGAGGAAGTTATTCAAGTTTGAATATAGTGAAATAATGTACATTTTGATTATTTATGGACCTAAGTAGTGATCTATAGTCTATGTCAAGACCCCTTTTTGCCTTTTTTGTGGGAGGCCACAGATTGCATACATGGAGCCTCATTAAGCCTTGGATGTTCTGATCGGACGACTACCATTCATCTCCTACCTTGTGGTTAGAACTAGGTAGTGGGGAGACTATAAATCTTGATTTGAGTTGCCAATTTGTGAGGGATTGTGGCTCTTTGGTAGTTTTGAGTGGACGGTTACCTTCGGTACAAGGAGACAAGTCATATGACCCCTTACATGAACTTGCTCATTTGAGATCTGGGAGAACCACCCTCTCTGCAATACTGAGATAGAAAAAAACCAAAGATAGAAGGGAGTTTAGAGGAATTTGAGTATTGGAAACAATGAGCAAGACTAAAGGAGCACGGGCGTGGTGTTTCCAGTGGATTCCATAGAGCTTTCCACAGCTGACAACCAATAGAGCTTGTGGGAGTGTTTGGGCGCCTCTTGTTGAGAATGTAGGTTGTGTGACACTTCATGGAAACGTGTCGATCGTTGTGATCATCACAGATGGTGGACACAATAGGAGGAGGACGTTCCCTAGTTTTTGTGCCCCCATGGTAACAACCTACAACAGAAAGCTCCTCAAGCTCACGAGGAGGCGCCTCAAGCAAAAAAATCCCAAAAGTTGCGGGTATGAGGAAGCAATGTACAAATTTGTTGAAGTATGAATATGCGGAAGATGTGGCCCAAAGTTGTCGAGATCCCTCCCCGAAGAAAAGCCCAAGCGGTTGTGGACTTATTCACGGAAGAACAGAACCACAATCCATATCGCGAGAACCATGAACGAGAGACAGTGAACCGAGTGTCACAATCACAAACTAAGACAACCCAAACCAAGAATCGACTGGCTCGATGGTGAACCAGGAGGGTCTATGAGTGGAATAAGTGAAAGGAACCACACAACTTGGTGGACACGTGGCATTGTCCCATTGGCCAAAAAAAGGTAAATACCAAAAATTACTCAGATCATAGAAAATGCATAATAATTAGCACGAATGTCTAAAAAATACAAACAAGGTATTAAAATGTTCAAAAAATGAGTAGAATAACTTGAATCATAATATTAGTCTTTTAATGATTATCTCTCAATGATATCAGTTAAGATTCATAATGCTTGTTTTATGAGTAATAAATATCATATAATGGCCCAAAATTATATGAATGTATCAGTAGCTCTTAAATGTGATTTAGAATCCATGTGAAGTTAGATATGGTCATGTTATGATATGTAATCAAGTATTTTGCTTAATGTGACTAATTAGGGCTTATAATCATAATTAATGTGCAATAATTACAAATATGTTCAAGAAACCCTACAAATTACAGAGTAAGCTAATATTAGTAATTGGAAGCTAATATGTAATTTTAGATCATAATTATTTATATATATCATTTTACATGTAAGATATCCTAAAATGATGAGAAAACACTAACTTACATTAAAGCATGTAACCTAGGGTTAATATGTGCATATAATTATATGCAACATAATATTCAGATATATCTATACTAACCTGGAACATCGCTGGAAAGTGAAATCACTAAGATAATTCCAATCAATAATACAAGTAAAGATGGGAAGATATATAATAATGAACATAAACCCTAATGGACATAACTAGGGTTAACATGATGAGGAATCTGATGTTTGTATATACAAACTTGTCTTGATCAGGGTTTGACCTAGGATACATAATTTACATCAGGAATGTGATATATGATGATTAAGTTATCTTTATCAAGGTATGCCCTTACCTCATACTTGGATTATTATATAGTATGCTTGTATTATATGTGTAGCAAAATACTTGCCATATGAATGATTGTTCTCGTATGATATATTGCTTGATTTTCCATACTTATGTCTATGAACACACGAAACATAAGATGTTTTATCAATTATATGATAACACTAAGGGCTAGTTTGGTTGGGTGCAGTAGGGTGTAATTATGTGAGTTCGCAATGTAAAAATGTACATCAAACACGCACTTTGTCATCAGGCTACACCCTACCAAACAGGCCCTAAATCACTTTGGTAGAATAGTGCATTGATGAAAGTACTAAATCTTTTTGGCAGAATAATGCATGTGAGCACTAAATTTCTTTGGCAGAATAGTGCATTTATGAAAGTACTAATCTCTTTGGCAGAATAGTACATGTGAGCACTATATCTCTTTGGTAGAGTAGTGCATGTGGTTGATCAACTTTACATATAATGGAAAATGTACCTAAAAGATGTGTTCTCATTTTCTAATAAACATTCCTTGTTCAAATATGGTCTCATTATATTTCTCATATTATTTCCAAGCATTAGTTTTATCTTCTTTCCAAGTCTTAGTAATGAGAGGTATATAAAATACACATAGGTGTACTCAATACAAAAATATTGAATATGATATTGATGTGTACCACATGTAATCATTTGTTTAGGTGATGTGGACATATGATCTTGAAGAACCAGGATAGTTGAGAGTTGTGTGGTGAGATGATGTGTAATGACCCTGACCTGGGTTATGAGGTAACCCTATTTGTTTTGGCTAAGTAAGTTTCTTAGAACTTTAATATAATCATCTAAAGTGTTTGCTATCAGGTAACAAACTTATGTTTCAAATTTGGTCATGTTTGAATAATGTTTGAGCAATGTTCTCATGTTTTCGACCAAAATGCAATTTATCCAAGATAAGGGGTTATATTTCAATATGTCACATGCTACTCATACCTCATGTGTTTTAGAATCATTAGAGAGATAATTATGCAAGGTGGTGGCTTGTGGAAAGCTGAAATTCCAAGTTTAAACTTGTTTGAATAATGCTAGTGACTTGTGTACCAATTTTGGTGCAAGCTGTAATTTACTCAGAATGTAGGGTTGGCATAGTCCAATACCTGGAATAGTTGCATAGGGTTGGCATAGTCCAATATCTAGAATAGTTTCTTAGGGTTGGCATAGTCCAATACCTGGAATAGTTACACATGGTTGGCATAGTCCAATACCTGGAATAGTTGCACATAGTTGGCATAGTTCAATACCTGGATATGATTTTATAGGATTGGTATAATCTAATACCTAGCTAGCAGATTGTCTGAGGCCAACAAATAGAAATGAGAATGATTCATAAATGTCATACCATGATTATAAGTATCAGAGGATAAGCTTGAGATGTTGATATGGTATGATAGGTAAATGTTACACATGTTCTTTATATTCCTTATAAAGTGAATAGATGATTTACTGCCCTAACATAGATGATTACAATGCTTTAAGAGATGAGAAATATTCTAATGTTCTTATCCACAGTGACTAACCTTGCTTATTATTATAAAAGAACCTCTGCTTAGTTATACTATTTACCTGTGATAATAATATTGTTGGCGGAGAGTTATATCTCTCACTAGGACAATTGTCTCACCCCGTGGGATCCACATTTTTTTAGGTGGATGTGCATGAGGGGGTAGAGATTGTACTGTAGAGGTAGGACAACTATAGCAAGGACAACAGTAACAACTCAGTTTGAGTGTACTGTCTGGCATGTTTTGTAGATAGAAGTCATATGTGTCGTCTTTGTACTCTCAGGTCCTTGGATTTAGTACGTGATGGTTTTATGAACAATCTGAGATTTTGGCTGGTATGCCTCGAGTTTTGATGTTGCTTTAGTATATGTTTTGACAAAGAAATTGTTAGATGTTAACCTCGAGATGAGATGGTACAGTTTTGAAATGGATCTCTTTGCAAAAGTGGTTTTAATTTTTAGCAATTTTTATTAATCTGCTGCTTATGATAATTTCGTATAATTAGTAACGATTTGGCTGTCAGTTTGGTGGCATTTGTTACAAGTTTGGTATCAGAGCCTAAGGTTCATTGAGTCTATAGAGACATAGGACTAAGGTGTTGTGTCTTCTCTAGTGTCCTCCAGTATACCCTATAGTGACTTTTGCTTGTGCAGAATAAAGGGTGAAGTTTAAAAATGACTGGAGAACACAAGGAGCTTGATGCTAAGAGAAATGTTGTTGCACCAGGGGAAGGTACAAGGGATCAGGAAAGAGAAGAATGAATGCCTAATAATTCCCATCTTAACCCAATTAGGATAGGGAATACCCTTTTTTATGCTCTTGTTGGGCAGATTAGGACAACAATGATGAATATAGTAGACTGGATACTAGCAATACAACCTAGGTTACTAGCCCTCAATGCAGAAACTTTGGGTTCTGAAAGGGTTTCTGAATGACATAGTCATATTGAAATAGTGAAAAATATGAGAAGGATTAACATATGGCAAGAAAATAGACTCTTCCATAAGTGTAGACAGATAGTACATCTGTGATGGAAATGCCCAAGGAGGGGCAATAAGTTGAGAATTAAGGAAAGGTCTCTATAATTCTAGGGATATTTTCCTAGCTGTTCTAAAAAGCCAAAGTTTTTGATGCCGCTAGTGTAATAAATGCCTAGTGCACCGGGGCAATAGTCACTAAGTAAAGGAAAAGGTCCTAACTTTCCACATGTAAGAATTCCTTACTTAGCTTCTACATCAGTAATTAGACCGATAAGACCATGGTACAAGGACAAGACATGTTATAGATACAGACATGTTGAGCATACTAAAATCTTTTGTACAAAAAGAAGAGAGGGAATAACCCAACAATCGAGTTAGACTTGGCAGGGCTTACGAAAGTTACAACCCAATAGTGTAAAAAGGCAAAAGCAACAACATGAAACAACTAGACTTTATGTGTTGAGTCAACCTGAAGCGGTAGATGACCGCAGGGGTAACATTCAGATAGAGCTTTTTCATTTTGATATGCCTTCTCTTGATTTTATCTGATAATCATAAGACGGATTGTTGTTATTGACTTCCCTATTGATTTCCCTATGGGAACATAGGGAAGAAATGATGAGGATGTTTGGCCATGGGCATCCAGGACGACCTATATGATATCAAGATGCCTGAATACTCAAAAGTTATGGGGGACAAAGCACATTACAACATGCTTCAGCAAGTAGAGGGAAAGATTTCTTTACTTATGGGGAATCCATTCCTTTAATGGCAAATGTGATGACTAAGGTATATTAGGGCACATTAGCAGTTGATATCATGGAAAACAACAAGGTGATCTCATTAGCAAAAGTAGTGTGTTACATGGAGTATGATGAAGAAGATTATTACCTGACCACCATAGAAGAGGTTGTTGCACATTCCATTGTGCAGGCATATCCACAGTTACCTTATGAGGCGTGCTTGATGAATATAGAGAATGACAATATACACAACCGCTCTCTAGAAGAGTGTGTACTAATCTTGAAGGTGGTACCCTGTTACTACACAAAACATTTTGAAGATCTTGGACCACCGCCTCTACCTTGGTCTCATCTCCGTTGAGCCCACGTGAGTTAGAGTTGAAACCATTGCCGCCACATTTAAAGTATGCCTTCCTAGTTGTAGAAGAGAAGCTCCCATTTATTATATCATCATCCTTGAGCAGCGAGGAGGAGAAGTAGTTGCTTGTAGTTCTAAAGAACCACTGAGCCACATTTGAGTGGTCGATAGCAAACATAAAGGGAATCTATCATAGTTTGTGCCAGCACCAAATCCGGCTAGAAGATGGAGCCAAGGTGATAGCTCAACCTTAGAGGTGACCAACACCATCATGACTGAGGTAATGAAGAAAGAGGTGGTCAAGATCTTATCAGTAGGTATAATTTATATTATTTCATCTTCAATGTGGGTAAGCCCAACTCAAGTAGTTCCTAAGAAAAGTGGGATCACTGTCACAACAAATGCTATTAGTAAGTTATTCTTGACTAGGTTAGTGACGGGTGGTGTGTATGCATCGATTACTGACATTTGAATGTGGTCACTTTAAAGGATCATTTTCCCATTCTTTTAAATGATCTAATTTTGGAGTGACTAGCTGGTCACTCACATTTTTGTTTCCTTGATGGGTATTCCGATTATAAACAGATTTTGATCAAGCCAAAGGATCAGGAGAAGTCTACGTTCACCTTCCCTTATGGCACATTTGCATATAGACGGATGTCATTTGGCATTTGTAATGCACCCACCACTTTCCAACATTATATGCTCACCATTTTTTCTGATATGGTGGAGTGATACTTCGAAGTGTTCATTGACGATTTCTTGGTGTATAGAGAGTCATTCAATGATTGTCTATATAATCCAGATAGGGTTTTGAAAAGGTGTGAGGACACCCATTTGGTCTGAACTAGGAGAAATGGCATATCATGGTGAGTGAGGGCATAGCGCTTGGACAGAAGGTGTCTCATTAGGGCATGGAAGTCGGTTTGGTTAAGATAGAGGTCATCTCCAAGCTACCTCCACTGACATTGATGAAGGGAGTGAGGAGATTTTTAGGACACATAGAGTTTTATCGTCGGTTTATAAAAGACTTTTCAAAAATACTTAAACCTCCTTAAGAATTGCTAGAAAAGGATGTTGAGTTCTGTTTCAATTAAGGATGTTTGAAAGCTTTTGAGATGTTGAAGGAAAAATTGATGTTTGCACCCATTGAGCATGCTCCAGATTGGAGCCTACCGTTTGAACTGATGTGCGATGCATCAGACTATACGGTGGGAGTTGTATTGGGTCGACATTGAGACAAGGCCCCTACAATCCTATATTACGCGTCTAAAGCCTTGAATGATGTGTAACCTAATTATACAACCACAGAAAAGGAAATTTTGGCGGGTTTTTTTGCATTTCAAATTTTTCTCCAATACCTAGTTGGGACCAAGGTGACTGTTTGGATAGACTACACTACCATCAAATACCTGTTACAGAAAAAAAGAGGAAAAAACCTAGACTTATTAGGTGGATATTGCTATTACAAAAATTTAGAAATTAAGGATAAGGCAAGGGTGGAAAATGTTGTAGAAGATCACTATCTAAGTTGGAAAGGGTGAATGAAAAGGATTTAGATAGCCCTATTGTTGACGAATTTCCTAATGAAAAACTTTTTGCTCTTTAGACTAAGGATCCTTGGTTTGTAGGTATTGTCAACTATTTAGCATGCAAGGAGATTCCTATAGATTGGGGATACCAAGAGAGGAAGAAAATTTTCCATTCATGGAGGTTTTACATAGACCTATCAAACTGGGTCAAAATCCGCGGGCGCCCATGGGTCGACCCGTTTAAGTTGGGTTTGGGTGGCAAAATTTGCCACCCGTTGAAAATCACCTAAACCCATACCCACCCGTTTATTAAGCAGGTTTCGCGGGTGATCCGCGGGCACCCGCGGGTGACCCAGTTAATTGAAGCAAATATATTCATATACATAATATACACATACACCTATTAAAAGATGTTGCTTGTTTTGTACAAGTTAATTCCTTACCTTTACCAACAACAATTGTATTCTCTTTATTTTGTGTTTGCAATAGGCAATAACAAGTGCTTGTAATATTAGGAATGCCTAATGTTACATGAAAAAATTATGTATTTTTCTTGTGATATTTATCTATGAAAACTACATCGATTTTCCTAATTTATATCAACATACAACTAGGTGCTACTTTTTCATATATCAAAAACTAATTGAATAGTTTGACGTCAAACATAGTAGTTAGTTGGTTCTTTTGTACTATATTTGACATAAAAACAATAGTTACAAGCTGTTTCAAATGTTGTTTTTAGTGCTAAAGAAAGCACATGGTAGCTTATTGTTGATTGTACACATTTTATATGGGCATCTGCGGGCAACCCGCATCCCGTTGGGTCGGGTTTGGGTGTGCTTTTCTTCCACCCATTTAGAAGTGTATCTTTTTGACCCACACCCGCAATGACCCAACCCAAACCCAACCCACTCACCCATTTGACAGGTCTAGTTTTACATATGGGATGATCCCATTTTGCTTAAATAGTATAGGGACGAGATTTTGAGGAAGTGTTTACCACAATGTGAGTTTGAGAGAAATTTGTTACATTTTCACTCTCTACCAACAGAGAGGTATCACACTAGCTCTAGGATGGTGGCCAAAGACTTAGAGAGTGGTTTTTATTGGCCAACACTATTTAAGGATGCATACAATTTCATTTTTCATTGTGATGCATGTCAACGTGCAAAATATACCACTGAATGTTTTTCAGGAAATTGAAGTGTTTAATCTGTGGGGCATTGATTTTATGGGCCCTTTTGTTTCGTCAAATTCTAATCTAGACATATTTCTTGTTGTTGACTATGTATCTAAGTGGGAGGAAGCAATTCCAACCTGCACCAATGATGCACAAGTTGTCTGTCGTTTCATTAAAGATCATATTTTCTACTGATTTGGTGTCCCCTGATTTATTAATAGTGATGGTAGATCACATTTCACCAACAAGAATTTTAGAGCTTTGTTGAGTAAGTATGGGGTGAAACACCGAGTGGGTACTTCCTATCACCCACAGACACAGGGACAAGTTGACGTGTCCAATAGAGAGGGGAAGAAGATCTTGGAAAGGATAGTCTCAACTAACATGACAAATTGAAGTTTTGTGTTGAATGATTCTCTTTTATAACATAGGAAAACCTATAAATCACCTATAGGAACTACATCATTTAGTTTGGTTTATGGGTGTGCTTGTCATTTACCAGTTGAGCTTGGGAATAAGGTGAAATAAGCTTTGAGAAAGCTGAATTTCAGACTGGATGAAGCAGGTAGGAAGAGGTTATTAGAGATGAATGATCTAGAAGAGTTGAGGAGATGCCTATGAGAGTTCTAGAATTTATAAGGAGAGAACTAAGAAGATTCATGATTGACACATCTTGAATAGGGTGTTTCTCCCAGGACAGATGGTCCTTCTATTCAATTCTACACTTAAGTTACATATGGGCAAGTTGAGGTCCAAATGGAGTAGACCATTTGAGGTTTTGTAGGTTTTCTCCCATGGTTTTGTGAAGATAATAGATGAGACTAGGTCATTCCTTGTTAATGACTAGAGATTGAAGCATTATTTTGGTGGGGAAGTAGATAAGGAATAGAAGAAGTGTAACTCATGACACTCTAGTAGATTCTTGCTCTTAATCACGTCTAGTTTAGGACATTAAACAAAGGCGCTTGTTGGGAGGCAATACAACCTTTATTTCTCTTTGTTTATATTTGTTTTAGCTTATTAGTTTTTGTTTCATTTTTATTTCATGAAAAAAGGTATCTTTATTCATTTGTTGGAGTGTACAAGACCTACAGACTCAGTACTACCGACATTAAAAGTTTGTGGTATCAAATTCATGTCAGGAGCAGACCAGGAAATCACCCAGACTCGATACTACAAACACCAAAAGTTTGTAGTACTAAAATCAGGTCAGAGAGGTGCAAGAAGTGATTCATAAAAACTTAGTACTACTAAGCACATCAGACTCAATACTATGGAGATGGCATCAATGAGATAGATTTAGATCAACCTAAAGACTTGATGCTATCAAGATAGTTTGGTAGTATTGACATTGTAGGAGTATGTGTTCAACCTAAAGACTCGATACTATAGACTTCTCAGTCGATACTACTAAGTCTTCCCAATCAGGCAATCCAAAGGCAGCATTTGAATCCAATGGCTGGCATTATATTTGCACCATAAGTGGCTCTTATTACTTGAGGGGAGTACGACCAGACCTAATTACTCAGATGCTTTCCATTATATGACACTAGAGAGATAGGAGAGCACGACACTGAAGGCTACATCTGGGACAATCCGAGCACCTGTGGTGGATGGTTCCGTAGCTGAAAGACAACAGATTGCACGTATGTCGACGGGGATCATCCAGATCGGCTATTCTCTAGGGGTTACTTTATATTTTCTAATGTTTCCCACATTTTTCTACTTATTTACTAAGTTTTCATCCATGGTTAACCATGTGGGGCTAATTCCCTTGACTTCTTAAGATCCGGGAGTAGCCTAGTTATGCATTGTACCTAGATTTTATGAATTAATATCATTTTTTTGGCTATTTTCTGGATATAAATCTATGAGATTGCCTGGTTCTATTTATGCTTGATCACCATAGATAGGTTACTAGATCTTTAATCGTTTCAAGAGAAAGTTTAAGGGTTTGAAAAGCATACATTTATCAGTTTATTGCACCCTTTGGGAAAGGTGGACCATAAACAGGAGGAGAAACCCAGAGGTTATTCATAAAGCACCTTACTAATTAACCAATTACTATGGAAACGGTATTGACATTAGAATAGGTAGGGAACTACACTATAAGAGTGGGTAGTTATTACTACAAGCTCTCTATCTAGGGATAGGAGTAATAGATGTTAGTGTGTAGAGTTCATTGCAATGCTATCTGTGGTAAAATCACTTGTTGGCTAAATTGGTCCACTACAGCAAAATTGCCCATTAGCGGCATTTATTCTAGTGGCATTAATAAAAAAAGCCACTATCTTTCTAATATACAAGCATTTTTAATTAAAATGCCTCTAAACCTCCTATTTTAGAGTTTCTAAAAAGGACTTAACATTAAAGGCATTTGTATTTTTAATTAGCGGCAATCCTAAATTGCCATACCCAAATTTGCCAAGGCAATATTGACTTTCCCGCTCCAAATTTCACGACTCACGCTCCAAATAGCTACTCTCTCCCTAATTCAGCCTGACATCTGCCGCTCTCTCACAAGCTTGTGACTTCCTCCCTCTCCAGTCTCTCCTTGCGACGAGCCCTAGCTTTGTGGATTGCGTCGGCTCCAGAGAAGTTGTCATCTGCAGAGTTGTTGGCGCCGACGGTGAGTCCCAACCTGGAACCGACATTTGCGAGTGGAGGAGAGTTGTCGGCCGTGTGCGTCAATTGGGAACCAGGAACCTTCATCCGCCGCCTATTTTGACCTAGCCAACCTAAAGCACCGCCTCAGGCACCGGCGAGCTCGAGTGAGGGACTCCAATCATCCAATTCCTCTAAGCTTTGCAACTTTCTGAAGAGGTATGTTGTCATCACGATATTTCCCTACTTTTTGGTTCTTGCTTATTTCTCAGACTCGGTTGAGTTCATCTTTATCCTTCTAGAGCTTCATGGTTATTGTTAACAAGTGTGTGGGACATTGTAATCGTTGTTGTGTATTGATATGTACACCCATGTCCTATGTTTAGGAGAGGGGGCAATTACAAGGAATTAGACAGAACCCTGATGGCCACGACAAACAAGCCCATGCACGACATTTTTATAGCCACCTCAAAGTACAAACCAGTGTGGTTAATCTATTTAGGTTGCTCGTCCTTTGTTCTTGATATTTCTCATGACAATGATACCAAACCAATAGGCTGAGTGAGCATTAAAGGATCTCAAGCGGTTTAGCCACCACATCTACATATTGTTTGTAAATGTGAGTTGGAAAGGAACCACGCTAATTGATTCAGCGTATTCCTTAGGTATGAGTTGCAAGAATACATCCATGTCCCCTTTCCTATGTTTTTATCAAGGATTATCTCACACATATTATTCATATGAGTGGTGATTCAGATAATCTAATACTTGGCTTTGAAGTCCTCTAAGATTTACTGATTGGGCACAAAATATTTGTCTAAGGCAAATTATACAGGATTTCAATAGAGATTTTAACTTAAGATTTACTAATTTTCTCCCACGCTTAGCTTTAGTTGTGTTTTTTTATATGATTGGATTGATATGATTTTTTCCATGGATATGAACCACCACTTTGTTTCATGCCACATTTTCCTCAATTTGGGTCATATTATTCAGGCCAGACCACATTTTGTATGCTTAGTTCATTTTTAGCTGAGTTGTTTGCCAAATTTTTGCCATCAGTAGGATTTAGACCTACCTTTAATAGGGTTTGATTTCCATTTGAGCCAATGTAGTTGAACATGGCTCTTTTTCATGTGTAAAACAAGTTGCATGACATACTTTGCAGTCATTGATACATGTGTTAGGAGTCTGCAACTGGTCTGTAAATCATGATGAGGCTTTACTATGGTTGTTAATGTGTGTTGACCTTGGCTTAACCTATTTTTTAAACAAGTACATTTCAATGATAATTTAGTTAACCAATCCCTATGATTGATCCTAATTCAGTTCAGTATTGTTTTGCATTCATACACGATCGTGCTAAAATTTGTAGTGTGCATTTCCAATTTTAGGTTTGACTTTTTTGATGTTACAACTTTATTGTGTGGGGCATGACATTTTCAGTACATCCAATGCAATTAGTTCAGGGAAGACCGCAATTTGTATGCCTACTTTAGGTTTAGCCAAACAATTTGCCAAATAGTGCATGTGAGTCAGATTTAGACCTATCCCTAATAGGGTTTGCTTTCCACTTGGGCCAATACAACTGAACATGTCTCTCTTTCATGTGCCAAGCAAGCTGCATGATAGACTTTGCAGTCATTGAGACGTGCAATCATTGATACTTTCTTGCTATATATGTTCTAAATGTTTGTAGAAGGTTAGCTTGTAGAAGATGAGGTTGTAGGTTTGGAAACCATGTTGGTGCTTTTGAGGTTTACAAATTCTCCTTTGATACTAGCAGATAGGACCCAGGCTCCTGTTCATTTTCTGATTCACTTCAAAATGATTAAAATGTTCCTGGGTCCTTATTATAAGTATGTTCTTTTATCCTTTTAAAAAGTATTTCAAACATAGTGTCATGCACTCATAAAACTAAAGTGGCAGGAATCTATCCCATTTACATATAGGTCAGAGAATAATAACCTCACATAACTCATTTATAAAATTTACAATTTTTAGATGAATCCTTCTTGTCATAAAATTTGTGGTACTATCAAAATAATAAGATGATAAGATATCTTGTAGTAGTGTTTTGATAATCACAGAAGTACAAGACTATAGTAAAAATGTGCAAAGACACCAATAACCTCTTTAAATAGGTCTCACACCTTCTATAGTAGTGCATGGATACTCCAAATTAAATAGGTCTCACACCCATACAAAATAAGCCAGACACCATTAACCTCTTTGATAATCTAAAATATGAGTGTTAATTAAACAAATAGATAATAAGTGTCGCCTCATTTTATGAAATACCAAGATACATCCAATTCTATCAAGCCTAAATCCTATGATTCCTGGCTCTGGAAAAAATTGCTTAGACACAGGGATACTTTGCTTCTTCATGCTCATTTTAATCTAGGAAATGGTTCCCATTTTTTCCTTTGGAAGGATCCGTGGTGTGGTAATGGTACCTTTCTGTCCGATCATGTTGATGTGCAGTTCAGGCACAGATTGGGAAAAGGTGATGATTGTCGGGTGGATGCATGCTTGAGTAATGGTAATTGGGCAATCCCTGGTAATATTCGTGGAGGAGATGATGTTCTCCGAATCCTTCAAAATCTAGTTGTTCCCAATGCAAATACTGAAGATTGTATTCTTGTTAATGGTAAGGTGTCCTTGTCGCTGAGAGTGTTGGGACTTATGTAGATCCAAGGCTCAAGTTATGAACTGGACTGCTGATGTGTGGGCGTCCTTGATTCCTCAGAATATCTCTGTTTTCTTATGGAAATGTTACCTTTAGCACTTATCTTCTCAGGACACTTTAAAGAATTTTAACTTCCATCTCCCTTCTGTTTGGTATCTATGTTGGAAGCATGAAGAAGATGGACAACACCTCTTCTTTGACTGTTTCTATTGCACTGAGCATTGGTCCTTCTTCAAGCTTAAGTATGTTCGTGCTCCTTCATGTCTGACAGAGATTTTATCACTCAATCAGAGAGCCAAATGTGCAGCTTTCTTCCTCATCTCTAGTATTTGGAAGGAGAGGAATAGAAGAATCTTTTCTCAAAAAGTCTGTGATCCCAAAGGGGTTTGGACCTTGTGTATACGTGATGTCAATAGCATAAATAGATAGTTATAGTTTTCCTTTCTGTGCAGTTGTTAGCTTCTTAGCTTGTAAAGAGTTAAACTCTATTTTGGTGTTGTTTTTAATAAAGGAGGAGGCACGCATGGTTCAGCAAAAAAGAAGATACATCAAATTATAGAAAATACTAGTTACTTCCTTGAAATTCTCAAAGAAGGATTAGTGAACATTGGACCGATTGCAAAGATATAGGACATGATCTCCTCTATTAGATTTCTTTTCAAGCTATCATGTCTACCACAATAAAGTTGGTTATGACAAGCAATAAAAGGTTAACTTATGTTATACAACTTTTTCTAAATATATATCACATCGTTATATGTACTTACACTTTGTTAATACTAATATTATGTAGTCTCTGTCCACCCACAACAGTCACTATGAAATGGGCCTCTATGGCAATGTTAACGTTCCCTATTGAAGAACAATTGGACGTCATCCTAGATGATCGTTCCTTAAACCAATTGGTCATACCCAAACATTGGCATTTTCTAAAAGGAAGACACTACAGGCATGGTGAAGTGACCCTAACTTTTGGTAATTATTCACATGTTATCGAGGTTGAGTATGATTTGGCGGGAAATCTTGTATCAAAATTCGGTTGGCGTGATTGGATTGGAAAGAAGCATGTGGGCCGTAGCGACAGGCTTTTTCTCCATCCAGTTGGCCATAATACCATCAAAGTTTGGATAACCAACATCAACTACGAGACCCCCGCTCATCTACTGCGGTATGAGTGCACGTCGGAGGATATCAGCTAGGATTATGTTGATGTTGAATCCGCCAAAATTTTGGTACAACGCATAATATCCTATAGTATTATGTTACATTTACTAATTCCATAGAGGTATATATTTGGTACAAATTGCATCTCGTTTGATTTGTTGTATGTAGGAGAAAATTTCTGAGGTAGGAGACGAGCTGTGAAGAAAACAACCTGATGTTACTTCAGATGAAATTTATAGGCATGTTATGGGAGAAGAGAGACCAGGATATGTTCGTGGTTATGGACTTGGACCATCACCTTCTGATATCTTAGGCAAGAACCGTAAATCCTGAGAAGTTGAAGAAGCACAAAGGAAGCATTTCCAGGATAAGCTTGAAGATCAACGGTTGGAATTTGATGCAAAAATTCAACAACAAAAGGATGAATTCAACCAAAAATTAGAGGATTTACTTGCCTTAACTAGAGCAGGAAACAGTCAAGCACATCATGTTGGCACTGGCCAAGTATGAATACATTTTATACAAGATGTGTGGTATCAATTATTTTCCATGTTGACTTTTATGGACTTATGACAAAAATAAAATAATTGTGCAGACAAACTTATCAATGCAAACTCCACTCCATATAAGACATTCATCATTTAAGAAGGGACAAGTATGCTTGTATTACTGTGAATTGCACTTCATTTTACGTTTATATAAATTTGTTATGTCAATTGTATTTTTTTTGTAGGATGTGTATCTGCTGAGTTTTACAGATCCAGATGCTAGAATCGCATTCGGTCGAGTCTCTGAGGTTGACCCCATGAAAAGGGTGGGAGGTGCAATTTTAGGCTCATCATTTGTTGTTGTTTTGTAGAGGTTGCTTTGTTGGGCAACGATCCTCTTGTTAGACCTTATGATCAATATCAATCTGTTGATGATGTTGTTGGCAACGTCATAGCATGGCCGAAAACACATACGTTGCCAAGGTGAGCATAAAGTATTGCTTATACTGTTACATAATTGAAAACAAAAGTAGTATCTAAAGTCGTTTCCATTTGTTGCAGGACATGAAGTATAAATTTAAATGCATTCTTGGATACTATCTAAAGAGAGGAGAGCTATAGTTGTTTTTATGTAATCCACTTTGTTATTTGTACATGCCGATCCAAAGTAATGGTGTTTCATGTCCATTGTCGTAGACAATGTTGCCAAATAACAATCCTATTTTGTTTTGTCCTACTTTTAATTTTGTTATGGAGAATCTTAGTATTGTGGATGATACACGCATTATGATTGGTTTGTGGTTTTTAGCTATGATAAGTGTTTTAGCTTCTTATTTGTGGGTACGGATGAGGTGTGTTACTTGTACGAGTGTTGTTCTATTTTCTCACTGCGTTGTTTTTGAATGTTTTGTTTTTGGTTTTAAGTATAATATAGCCTGGTGTTTTTGCATTTTGCAGAGGCACACTAAGTCGTTGTCAACATTTCAGAGGTCTGCTCTGGTTGAGAAGTCTAGGCAGAAGCCTCAAGAAAGAATGGGTGTTCTTAGTAATGTGGGTTCCTTCTTGTTCCCTTAATTGTTAAAACAACATTTGTATATTTGTTTTTTTTCCTTTACCCCCTCCATCTAAAATAATACCCTTTCTGTAACATGTGGTTGTGATGCATGCCCTAAAAGCCAATAACTATGGTAATGATCCTCTGCTAACTGCAGCTCTGTACTTGGAGATTAATTAAAGGCCAATCTCGAGAGCTGACAACCTCTGTATTGATGGCTTGTCCGACTACCTAGGGCTCCCATGGGACACATCCATTCCTAATATAATAGTTGGCACTTGGGAGATCTTTGGCATGGATGGAGGATGGCTGTGGTGAACTTCTCTATGCAATGTGACACCCGTAGGCATATTCAGGATCTCATTCACTGTGGAAAACATGAAGGGCGTTGTAAGTAAAATCTTTTAATGTATTTCGTTTAAATTAGTTAAACGAAATACATAAAAAAATTACTAACAACGCACTTCATGTTTCCACAACGAATGAGATCCTGAATAATCCTGTAGAGAAGTTCACCACAGCTGAGCATCCTCCATCCATGCCAAAGATCTCCTAAGAGCCAACTATTATACTAGAAATGGATGTGTCCCATGGGAGCCATGGGCAGTCGGACAAGCCATCAATAGCTGTTGTAAGTTTTGAATTTTGACTCCTTAGCATATGTATGGGTTTTTGAATGCTTAAGAGATACAAGTTAACTTAAACCTAACCATAATTTAAGAGTTAGGTACATTTTTCACTTTTGCCTTTGTCATCCATGAAGTTATTTTATTTTGGTGTCCTTCAGTGTCATTAAGCTAACATGAAATCCTCATGCTATAGTATGCATTCTTGGATACTATCTAAAGAGAGGAGAGCTATAGTTGTTTTTATGTAATCCACTTTGGAATTGGAGGCTGATCTTTACCCCTTTGTGTTACAGTTCTATCTTGATGCTGGAAAGGGACATGTATACATGTACATTTTTGTGAAGATCGAGTTGCATTGAATTTCAAAGACTCCTTTTGTTGAATGCATGTCTGAAGCTTTCCATGGGCATGTCAGACATTCTATTGATGCTAAATGTGCACAAAGATGGTATGCTACTAACTTATAATGATACATATCATACAAGTGAACCAAAAGTTACCATCATTATTGTTGCCCATGCTTTAGTGCTTCTATGCCCATCATTTGATTTTTAAAGATACCAAACTTATTTACATATCATTTCAGTTTCCACTGGAGAATCTTAGAGTGGAGAAAAATGTGTTGAGGGCTCAATTAGAAGAGAAGGATGAGTTGAAGAGGGAAGGTTATTCAACATGTCACTTTGTAAGTGTAATTGTAATTTTTTATAAATTGCCTTCAAGTGACCACTCGAGCTGTTGTGATAGTTGAACAATCACATGTGTTTTTGCATATGCTAGATTTTGTTGGAGGTCCATCTGTCTATGAGGCTTACACCATTAGGGGTGACAAGGCTTCCTCTGTATATAATATGAATTGTGCATGCTCTGTTTTGCATCTATTTTAAGCCAAATACGGCCAAAAGCCCTACAGTTCTTCATTCCTATCCCTGATCTCTTTCCGATTAACACACATAACTCCAAAGGTGCACCCAAAGTGGTGGATTGAGGAAAATACAAACTTTCCAGGCCTTTTTATGTATAGTTACTTTCATGTTCTTGAACTGGACATGATCATGTTAGAAGTGGAGCCAACCAAGACCAAACTAGTTTTTAGCTATAGGGAGGACTATAGTGGTTGAATACAATCCAAGACAACCCAGTTGCAGCCTTGTCAAATATGTGAGATAATGATTGGTTTATAGGTCAGATGGTGGAATTTCCTTCTGCATTGAGGGAAGCATTGCACTTTGTACAATGAGCTGTGGCAGCCACATCTTTGGCTAATAACTACATGCTTCTGAGGAGTATGCTCGACTTCCCTATAGGACAAGCATGTTTGGTGCACATCTTTTCTACATCTCTGTTTAATAATTAACTCATGAATTTACCATTGCATATTTCACACATTTTTTGTAGAGCAGGAATCATTATTTACCTTGTTATTATGTCTCATTCTTCACATGCCTTCATACATATTGCCAAGGGAATTTCATCTATTGGGGAGTTTTTATATTGTTCTCTGTTGAATAAGAAAACATCACTCATAATTATTGAAGTTAGTTCTCTTATTGCTTTGATAGAGATGGAATGTAAATTTCTTTTTAATTTGATGAATAAGCAAACATGAACATTGCTTTGATAGAGATGGAATGTAAATTTCTTTTTAATTTGATGAACCAATGTACTTTCATGCTAACTCTAATCATGTACTAGTGAGATTTTTTGATGAACATCGCACTTCTATTGCTGGAACTTGCAAGAGGAATTAACAATTCTTGAAAGTTTTTTTTTGGTAATGTTTTTTTCTAATTTCAGAGCTAAAACCTAAGAAGAGCATGAAATTGCATTAGGTCCTTGGAGGAAGCTATCAATGGAAAATAAAATTGCAAATCAAGAAAGAAAGGTTTGCTTGGCCATTTGTCAGTTAGTCTGTTGGTGGATTCGACATGGATGTTGCAGCTGCTCTGTATTAGGCAACTTGGTGGATTCAACATGGATGTTGAGTACTGCTACATATGTATTGACTATGGATATGTTTGGACCTATTGTTGATCATACAGGTGGCATTGTTGAGATGAGTCAGCAGGTAAATTATTTGCCCTTATTATTTGTTGCTTTACACTATTGTTGATAATGCAACAATCACACAATTGTTTACCAGGATTTGGATGAAATAATAGAGTTTGTATACGTCCTGGTGGATGCAGAGAAAGAGGACCTGCACATAAATAAGGATTCAGTCCAAATCTCTGCAGTAAAGGAAACCAAGGAAACCAATATGGATGTCACTCCACAGAGATCAGTAAGTAGCAGAATTAAAGGAAGTGGCACAAAAATGAAGAGGCGAGGGTCTGCGAGAGAGATTGAGACTAATAGAAGAAGTCCAAGACTAGAGGATTTTTAGAATCTAGCAGCGACATCTGAAGTAGATCAAATTTTAATCACACCAAAGTTGATCTGTACAACCTGAGGAATGAATACAAGCTTAATCAAGAGAATCATGTTGCAACTCCTGTAGTTTCTGGTTTATAAGCGGCTATACAGATCGTTAATTCAGTTAATTCAGTCATTCACGCCTCCCTACTATTGTTCTTTTAAGTCAATGAAGACTATATTGGCATGTGAAGACATCCAAGTTCAATGGAGCTTGGTAAACATTGGTGTTGTATTCAATATAAGGGGCAAGGTAAAACGTCCTCCCCATGTAATTCAATATAAGGGGCAAGTTAAAATGTCCTCCCCATGTAATTCTCAATTGATTATAAATAAAATTATTCATACTTTCAGAAAAGTGAGTTCGTCTACAATTGACATTCATTTAGAAATAATGATAATGAATTGAAAACTGAATGACTAAAAGCCATGAACATGTAGTAATACATAACTAGTAGTCATTAGTGGTGTTTTTTATACGCCATTAAACTCAATAAGAACATTTTCATACACCAACAAAATACAAAATAGTGGCATTTGTATAAAAGCCAATTGATGGATAGTGGATTTTTTCCAAATGCCAAATGATGGTTTAGTGGCCTTTATGTGGCATTTATTTGAAGCCACTAAATACAAACCTATAGTGGCTTTTACAACTTAAGCCACTATCTTCCTAGTGGCATTGGCGCTAGAGGCATTTTTTTAAATGTCAACAAATGCCGCTAAACCTATTTACTGGCTTTTATTATTTTTTAGTGGATTTTCTGAAAGGCCGCTAATGACTATGTTTGTTGTAGTGGTCATTATTAAACCCTTTGTTTTTATGATGATAAACATTTCATTCTTGTGTCTCTAACATGCTATTTGAGTATTTCAAGGTTCAAGGAAATAAGAAATTGGATAATTGAAGTTCAACACAAATTGAAGATCAATGTGCTTAAATGTTCAATATTTTCATGATTGTACTCAATTTAAAAACTTGTACAAGTGTATAATGTTTAAGTACCTATATATCATGTAAATCAAGTGTTAGATCTTCTTCATCTACTCACAATCCTTAGATAGGTTTTTCCCCAGAGTTAGAGTCACCATCACCCATTGATACACACACTGAGTAGGTGTATCAACAAATTGAAACAGGGACATTCTCGATCGACAAACTTCTCAACCAAAACAAACTCGGTTGTCAACATTCTCAATTGAGTATCACTTCAGTCAAAGTCTTGGGTATCAATGAAGAACTAATACACTTGTACCCTAAAATAGGATTTCGGTCGACAATATTTGCAACTGACAAGTTCCATGATCGTTAGACCAAGTAATTGGGGGTTGGGGGTTGGAAATAGTCATTTCATAAACTTTTCCTTCATACCTCTCCTCGATCTAAGAAAAGCTCGACTGAGACACATGTCAGTCGACAAGTTCCTCGACTGAGATAGGTTCTAGATTGCTCTTTTTAGCTCGAAACAATTAGCCATTGTAAGATAATTAGTGATCTCCTAACGGCTAGTTATACACTAAAAACACAATGCAAACCCTCTAGAATATCCCTAAGCACTTGTAAACCATCCCTATAAATATAAGAGGACATAGGACACCTAAAGTGTACAACTACACTTGATAATACATTCTAGTGAGCAAAAAAGCCAAAGCTATACTTACCATCTTATTCTATTAGCTCAAATTTCATTTGCTATAGCTACAATCTCCTAGCCATCACTTATAACCACGTCCATCTTCAGTGAATATGAGATATATACGCTTGATATAGGATCAATGCAATGTACTAAATTGGTGAAGTACTTTCTTTCTTCCAATCTTGTTCCTTTATATTGTATATTGTCCTCCTTGACTACTCCTAGGTTGGAGGCTATTGAAAGGAGGTGTGCTTGAGATTACTTCATGGAAGGCTGCTTCAAGGGAGGTTGGAGCTACTTCTAAAGGAAGGCTATCTCAAGGTGGTGGAGCTACTTCAAGGAGGTGAAGGCTGCTCCGAGGAGTTGGAGTCACTTCAAGAAGGCTGCTTCAACGAGGTTGAGGCTACTTCAGGTGAAGGCTTTTTCAAGGGTGTGGAAGGAAGGTGATTGTATTTTATGTAATATCCTTGTGAGGTAATAAAATTAATCACTTTCAAAATCTTGGATGGAAACAATTGGGTAGTGGACTGACTACCTTTGATTTCAAAGGTAGGAACCACTCTACATCCTTGTGTCTTCCATGTTTCCCCCTCCTTCTGTGGTTGAGTGTTATAATTGTTTAATTAATTTTAAAAGTTTCAAAAAGTTCTATACACCCCCCCTCTAGATCTTTCATCATTGTCCTGAGGAATTCATTTAAATATGAGTTACTTATTCTTTAATCTTGTTTCATTTCTACACTCACTTTTATTCAGTCAAACCAATTTCAACCATTTTTACCGGCCTAGATGATTAGATCATAGTTAGTAGTTGTCTCTGGATTCCATTTCCCTGTGTTCAACTCAGGCCTTACAAGGCCTATATTACTTGATACATTCACTTGCATTCAACACATGTTATACTCGTTTCAAGTTTGTGGCACCATTGTTGGGGAGACGACAACATCCAACTCTACGAGTGTTGTGTTCGGCCATTCTAGGCCAACCCTTTCTAATTTTTACTTCATTTCATTAAAAAGTTGAATTATAATATCCTCATTGTTTCCACTACCAGTACTATGCTCTTCCAGTTATTTTACTACTTTTAGGTACCAGTGCATTATGCACACCTGAGCCAACAATCATGGAGAGTTGTCTTCATTGGATTTCGGTCAAGGAGAACTCCTTCATAAAGAATGGAAAATTGAAAGATATGTAGACATATTCAACCAAACCCCACCACCAACACTTGCGTTTGAAGGACCTAATCCACCTAAGGAACCTGAATAAGAAGAACTAGGTGATCAAGCAGAGGCATAAGAACAGACGATCTAAAAAAGGATCAAGGCTTCTTCTTCTACTACTCAAAAAGGGCCAATTAAAGGAAAAGAAATCAATGTTGACAACTATAAGATCGATCTAGGATTGGTCTCATAAGTCAAATCACAAGCCTTCCATGGCCACAATTCTGAAGAACCAAAAAGGCATATCAGTAAGTTTGTCAAAAGCTATGATATAATCAAGATATACAAAGTACCGATGAATGTCATTTACTTTCAGTTGGTCCCGTCGTCTTTGGCAAACAATGTCAAATCTTAGTTTCACAACCTTGATGATGAGTGCATCGATACATGGGAACAAATGATTTGAGCATTACTTTCCACCACAAAAGACAAATGACCTGGTACATAAGATCCATAATTTCAGACAACAGGTTGGTGAATCGTATTCTAAAGCATGGGAGTGATTCCAAAATAAGTTGCAGAAAGTCCCTCATCACGATATTGGTTTGTAAGGACAAGCAAAGATTTTCTACTATGGTTTGCACAAGGGAGAAAGAACCCCACTTGATAGTACATGACCAGGTTTCTTCTTCAACAACAAACCCACCCCTTGTCGTGATAATTTAAAGAACATGTCCCAGAACTAGACATGGGGAGATGAGAGAGAGATCATGGAAACCATCAAAAGTGTCCGTGATTCCAAGGTCATCTCTGTGTTAAATGAGAAGTTGGACCTAATTGCCAGAAAGTTGTGTGATAAGGACAGACCATCTTTAAAATAAGAAGAAGAGGAATGCAAGTTTGTGCACCAACAACAACTATATAGTAACAATGACTACTTGTGGAGGAAGGATCTTAAGTTCTCATGGAAGGATCCCAACAATTTCTAACAAGACCTGTGAAGGATTGGATTTTGGTTTAATTTTGAGGATGAAATTTCTTTTAAGGTGTGTAGGATGTGATAGAGTGAACCTTGGATGTTCATGGCTATTGAACTCATAATTCGAATCCGGAGTTGGAGAATGGAACAATCTCTTTGAATTCATATGTATGTATGTGAATGATGATGTCAATTTCGTTGATTTTATTCATTGATGAGATTGATTATGAAGATAGAGGATTCTATTACTAAGTATGATATAATGATGGTCCTTAAAGTGTGTTGATCATACAAAGGCATCCTATTTAATTGGATGGTTGAACAATGTTATCTTAGTATAAAATTTGTACTAATTATACACCATATGAAGTGCAAGATGTGGTTCTTTCTCATGAAGTTTAGATAAATCAATAGAATATTACCATTGTTGGTTTATATGTTTGAAAGGCCTAGGTTAATATCATGATTCATTCTTATGTTGTGGCTTTTGGGATGTCATAATCTACTTCAGACTCATCCTTGGCCCTTGGATGCTAAGAAACAGTAGTGGACGGATCCTCCTCACAGTTACACAATCATGGACGAGGACTTCCCCCCTTCCATGATCTATCGCTCACAAGTCGTGGGTTGAGAGAAACTTTAAGTGGGTAGTTAGTTTCACTTGATGAGTTCTCCACAAAGGCAACTCATTCGCATATGAAGCCACTAGCACTGGCCCAAGCAGCGGAAACCCAAGGAGCCTAAAGGTGATGGACTCCTTGTCGGGGGAGGGTTGTGTAGCAACATCCATGATCGAGTGACACCCACGGTGAGCCTAAGGGCACTGGACCTATAGAGAGAAGAATCAGAAGGTCTCGACATACTAGGGAGCTTTGAGGAGCAGCACCGACAGACAGACTAGGTGGAAGAGCTTTGATAGGGAATAGACCACCACGGCTCTGTAATCTAGAGAAGGAGAGAAAGAAACAGTGGTGTCTCTACTCCAGAAATTGAGTCTAGTGGACTCACAAGTACCATGTTGGCGGTCGTGATTGTGTGAGAATAGGAGAAAGACAATCAACGATGGTAGACAAAAAGAGCCATGTCAGCGCTATGGAATCTGAAGAGGAGTTGCCACCAGCCTAATCCAAGCAGAGAAAGAACGTAGTAGGCAGGCGTAGATCATGGGGGAGGAAGAACCATCGTCCGCAAGCCAGAGAGGTTGGGTGCATAGCACTGAAAAATGATGGCAGACGAGCACGAAGGAGTAGAGACTTCAAGGAGTCAAAGGATCATTCCCCGCGGATCTCTATCCGTGCTGGGCTCCCAGGTAGTGGTTGCAGGAGACGATGCAGCGTCAGGCATTCCAACACTCACGTGTGAACAAAAGGAGCCCTGAATAAATGACTAAATTGGGTCTTGAAGGGAGAAAAGCGGATTGGGTCTGCAGCCTTGAACTGGACCCAGACCAAACACGAACCACCAGCTCAGCCAAGCGAAGGAGATGCAACCCTAGTGTCCACATGGCGGTCTCTTATTAGCCCGAAAAGGTAAGAAATCCAAATAATTTCCAAATCTTACATAATTTTTAGTAATTAGCCCGTTAATCAAAAAATCAGAAACAAGTTATGATGTTTCTCAAAAAAATGAGTAGAACAACATTGAACTATAATATCTGGCTTTTGATGCACGAATCTCAGTGATATCATGTAAGTTGTGAAATACTTATTTCATGGATAATAAATATCAAATAGTGGCATAACATTATGAGAATGCATCAGTAACTCTAAATTATTATATATAATCCATATGATGTCAAATATGGTGATGTTTCAACCCAAAATCATGTAATTTGCTCCATATGGCTAATTAGGGCTTCTAACCCTAAATAAAATGCACTAAATACATAAATGCTCAATAAATGGTGAAATTATAGAGTAAACTCATATCATTATGTGGAACCTCAGAATTAATTATGAGATCAAGATGATATACATAATCCATGTTTTACGATGATGTTTTCTCTTAATGTGATATAAACCCTTATATGATTAATGAATATGATCAAGGGTTAATATGTGCACATAATCATATGTAACCAAATAATAAGATTATTGATCTTAATCTAGAATACAACATCAGTAACATAAATCTCAGATAACAAGAAGAGTAAGTCAAGAAATAATGATGGAATAGCTTAATAACTAAGCAAACCCTAATGAATCATAACTAGGGTTAAGATGATCTGAACCTGATGGTGACATGTAATCTTGTCTTAATCAAGGTTGACCAAGGTTATAGTTGACATGAGGGATATCTAATGATTAGGTTTATCTATGATCAAGGAATGTCATTACCTCTTGGCTTATTATACAATATGCTTGTGTTATATGTGTAGTAAAATACTTGGCATATTATATTGGATGAAATGATTGTTCTTGTATGATATCTTGCATGAATTTCCATACTTACTGCTATGAACAGATGAAACATAATATATTTGTTCCATTATATCCAAGCACTTCAAGTCTTTGGTAGTCAAGTGTTGGAAATAAAGTACTTCAACTCTTTGGTAGTCAAGTACTTGAAAGCAATCCAACTCTTTGGTAGTCTGAACACATTATGAAATGATCCAACTCTTTTATAGTCGATCATAATGCCTTTAATGCATTCAAACTTTGGTAGTCAATGCATGGATGATATAATGGAAAAGAGCTTAATATATGTGTTCACTTTTGTTAATGAACATCTTTGTGCAAGTATATGCTTTTTCTTATATTTCTTTATAACTTCCAAGTATTAGTTTTATCTTATTGCCAAGATATGATGAGAGGTATATAAAAGACACGTAGGCACACTCATTACAATATTCTTGAATATTATGCTGACGTGTACCACATGTAATCTTTTATTTAGGTCGTGGGCATGTGCTTTTGAAGAACCAGAATAGTTGAGGGTTGTGTGGTGAGTTGATGTACAGGTGGACATGTTGTCTTAAGATCCTTTTGTTTAGTAGTAGTACATCTATATGTAGAAGTATGTTGTTCAATATGTAATATCAAATGTTTTTTTTTGGTCGATCAAAACTCCTATTGTTTTTTTTTCATTTTTGTATAAAATGTACAAAACTTGTTAGTTCTCAAAGCGAGAACCCAACTAAAAAGGAAGAAAGAGAGAGATCTATCTCTACATCTATTACAGCTAAGGGAAGAATATGAGAATACACAAGGTGAAAATCTTTCCCCAGGAAAAAGAAACAAGGAAGAAACCCCAAACAGGGGACAAGACAAAGCTCCAAAACGAAAGCATAAACCACAAAAGATCAACTGGGGAACACCAAGCACATAGAGATCCAACAGGAAGACCAACATCCAAGCACATGGATCAGCTCACAGCCTCACACTTCCAGCAACAGAACCCACCAGAGCCAAAACAAGACCAGCAGCACCAGGGAATGCCAGGCACCACTTCAGCCTTGCGAAAACTTTAAAGCTTCAGAAACAAAACAGAAGCAAACAACCATATCCGGCTGTGAAGGAGAAAGGATTGAGTGAGCTCTGCCACTCCCACACCGGGATCAGCTCATCCACTCAATAGAAGCCTGCAGACCACCAAAACACAAAACCAGGGAACCAAAGGCCACAAACAACAAAGGGTGAGCTCTGCCACTCCAAGAAGGATAAGCTCACAACCAACCTAGACAAAAAATGACCAGAACCAACCGTCCAACGCCATCAAAGGACCAAAAGAACAAGCTGAACAGATCACAAAACTTCCAAGCACATATCAGCAACAGCAGAAAGCACAAAGAAAAACCTAAGCAAGAAACGGAAACCCAGCCTCCAAGCAGCAAGGAGCAGCAACATATAACATCAGCAAGCTATCACAGAGCTGGAGCAGCCAGATTCAGACCAGCCACCTCAGCCCGGAGGAAGCAAGCTTTGTCCAGAGAAACCAAGAAGGTCCAGGCCTAGCCGAAGAAGAAACTACTACTTCAAGGAAAGACAAGCTTCAGCAGAGAAGACGTTTATCCAGGACAGAAAAAACGCAGCACAGCAGGTCCACAGGGCAAAACGAAGACAAGCACCATCAAAACAGCCCAAACAACATATCAACTAGCACCAAGGATCAGAAAATCTTCCAAGATAAGTTTCCACACATCCTCTGAAGATTTATAAACCTCATCATGCACTCTCTTATTACGCTCATACCAAGAATTATAGAAGATAAGGCTACTTAAAATACCAACCTTATTGCTGCCAGTAGAAATAAGATCATTCCAGCATTGAGGAATCGCGAATGAAGGCATAACAGATCGAGCTAGATCCCTGATACTATGGATAAAAGTGCATCCAAACAGCAAATGAAAAGAATCTTCATACCCAGATTTACAAAGAAAGCAAATAGAAGCATGGGATATTCCTCTTCTTCTCAGAAAATCAGAGGTAGGAATCTGATTATGTCTAGCCTTCCACAAATGAATAATAGCTTTTTTGTGGGTTTTGATATTGCATAACCAGGAAAAGCCATCATCCTCTGGTCTATGAATTCTAACAGCCTCCCAAAAGTCATTGTACTTAGGACACTTCAAGTTCATAAAAGTAAGATAATCATCCTTCAAAGGGTCAATCTTCTCAGCTTTAAGATAATTCAAAATAACCTCCTGATGTCTATTAGAACTTTTAGGCATATGCCACTCAGAATTCTTAATAGTAATATCCACCTTCGCATCCCAAGGAAGACCAGACATAGATATAAGATTCCTTCCAACAAGGTCACTAAGGAAGACACCTTTAGAGAACCAGGGATCTTGCCACAACAAAGTATTGGAACTCGACCCAATATAAAATCTAATATGATTCTTCAGCACGTCTCTGGCTCTAATAATATTGTTAAACAGCCAAGAAAAATTCGAAGAAACACTGACCAGCCAAAAGGATATTCTTTTTAAGTATTTTTCCGAAATCCATTTGACCCAAAACAAGTCCTTCTTGCTGGCTACGTTCCAGGTATTAAGAAGAAGACAAGCTAATGACATGTCTCTTGCCATTTTGAGGCCAACACCACCTTCCTTCTTAGGTTCAGTAACATTATCCCACTTCACCAAATGGAGATTCCTCTTAGATTCTGAGCCACTCCAAAGAAAGTCTCTACAAAGCTCATCAATCTGGTCCAGAGTAGAAACAGGAATAGGAAAGGAGAACAGCCAATAAGTATGCATGTTGCGGAGAGTGGACTTAATGAGCTCCAATCTAGCAGCCATAGAAAGAAGCTTAGCTTTCCAAGATTCCAACCTACCTTTGATTCTATCCACAAGATTAGAGCATAACCTTTTAGATAACTTCCCTGTAAAAAGAGGGAGACCAAGATACTTAGAAGGGAAGGAACTTTCCTTGAATCCAAGAGTCTCAAGAATGGGAGCTTTAATGACCCCTTTACTGAAAATAATCAAACTCTTAGACTGATTAACATGGAGACCATACATATCCCCAAACTCATGAAGAATCTCATTAATAGCACAAGCATTATCATAATGAGCTTTGGAAAAGATCATGAGATCGTCAGCAAAGATAAGGTGAGATATATCAAGATTCTTAGATGATCTAATAGGACTAATCTTCCCCTCCTCTTCAGCAACATTCATTAATTCTGTGAAACCTTGCATAGCAATAATGAAAAGATAAGGAGCAAGGGGGTACCCTTGCCTCACACCATTAGAGGGTTTAAGAGATTCATAAGGCTCACCATTTATAAGAACCTAGTATGAGGTAGAAGCAAAAATCTCCTCAATCCATTTGATCCACAACATAGGGAACCCCATCTTCTCCATGACAGAAAAGAGATAGTTCCAATTTACAGAATCATAAGCCTTTGTAATGTCAGCCTGGAGGCACATCATATAAGGGCTAGTATGCTTCTTGAAATCACTAAGAATCTCATTGGTAAGCAAAGTGGCATCTCTTATGCTTCTACCTTTAACAAAAGCACACTGCTTCTGATCAATAATGGACGGAAGAACCTCTTGAACTCTATTGGCAAGAATCTTAGATATAATTTTATAGAAAACATTGCAAAGAGCTATAGGACGCCAATTTTTAATGTCAAACGAATCACCACCTTTAGAAATGAGAGTAATGAAGGTCTTATTAGCTTCTCTAAGGAACCTCCCATTAGAAAAAAATTCCATGATCGCAACAGCTACATCATCGCCAATCACACTCCAAGATTTTTTGTAGAAAACATCGTTAAACCTGTCTGGTCACGCAGCCTTATCCTTTTTTAGATTATAAACAATGTCATTAATCTCAGCTCTAGTGACACCACGAATAAGAGAGAACTTTTGACTAGAGTTAAGGGTTCTACCTTTCCAAGCACCCTTCCAAACATGAACACCAGGAGAGTGAGTGTTGAACAAGTTACTATAGAAGGAAGAAATAAACCTTTTTATCTCAAAAGGGCAGTGAGAGATAGTATCATCAATACTGAGTTTTTTAATAGAATTGGAGTTCCTCCTGACCTTCATCGAAGAATTGAAAAAGGAAGTATTCGAATCCCCTTCTTTAAGCCAAGCAATTCTAGATTTTTTCTTATAGAAAGCTTCTTGGACCCTAGCACATTTAGTAGCTTCCAGCCTCAAACACTTAGCCTTGGTCCGAAGAACTTCATCCGTAGGATGTAAATCAGCCTCAATCTGAGCTTGAAGGGCATTAAAACTAGAAATATTGGCTTTATCATTCACATCTCCAAAAGAATTCTTAATATCAAATGTTCAAACAATTCATTAAGTAATTATATGTTGAATGTTGAACATGTGTTGTTCATGTGCATGTGCTATTGTTGTTTCCATCTAACTTCCTCTAATTTTCTTCTTCTTGTCCTAGTGTGGGGTGTTTAAATTGGGATTCTCACTGAGGTGAGGGTTTCTATTTAGATGTCACACATCAGATTAAGGTTTACAAAATCTGGGGATGTCACAGGTGGTATCAGAGCATGAACAATAGCAATGCCTAACTTTTTCTCATTATGCAACTCAAACTAAAGAAAACCTTGAACTTAATAATCTTTATTGTTAGATTGGTCATCTTTTAGAGACTAGTGTGACCTAGCCTCTAGGTTAGCACCTAGATGTTGGAGAACTAGGTCTAGACTGGTGCTTGTTGTATAGTAGGTCCTCAGATGTCATTCTTTCCTTATAGTGCAGTGGTATGGGACGTTGCATTATTTGGAAATAATGTACATCAAGGGAAGAGAAATCCTAAACATATAGCGCTTATTGTCTAGGGTACCTACACTAGTCTACACTTTGTTCTCACCCTTTCACTGTACTCTCTACTTTGTGAGGGACACTCATTTTTTGGATTTGGTTTTTGATTCCAATCAGATCGAACCTTGATTGTTTTCTCTGATGCCTATTTTATCAAAAAAAATATAATATTTTATTATATATGTAAGTATTACAAAAATGTGTCCCCACACATGTACGAGTAGGAGGTGGTCATGCAACCTAAGTGGAAGTGAATGGCATCAGTCTAGAAGAGAGATTAATTCTAGATTAATGTGTAGAGCCTTTTGGGATATATGATTGATGGAATAGATGATATAGGTTTTGATGATATGATATAAGCCTTATATAGATGATATAAGATAGTTTATGATGATATATGTTTATCTTTGAAGACTTAAGGTTTAGTTTTGAGTATTTGAGATAAGGTTTTATGATGCAAGTAACTGGGCTTTTATGAGATAAGATAAGCTAAGATGAGTTAAGGTTGTAAGTCAGCATGAGCCTCAAGCACTTTGACAAAGGAGGATCTCTAGTGCTAGGACCAGTTTTAGAGTTAACTCCTGAGTGAGTGAGACCCAGAGGTAGAAGGTAAGAGAAACTAAAATCCTAGATATGAGAATGATGAGAAATATGTGATATAATATGTCCTAAACTAGAATACTCCTGAGTGATTGAGTTGAGTCACTTTATGCATGATTCCTATAGATCTGTTGAACCCTAGATGTCCTTAGGAGGACCAAACACTAGAGTCACAAAGAGGCTTCTTTATCCATATGTTAATATGAATATGAGAACCTAGAATCTGGGTGAGGGAGAGATGCCCAAGACTCTGGAGGAGGTAACTATGTTAGTTTCTGTGAGCCTCAAGCTTGGGTTGGTGGTCCCTATAAGAATCTAGTGGTTGCATATATAGAGAGTGTTTTGGGTAAGCATGTTTCATGGTTAGATATCTATGGAAAGAGAATATCATATAATGGTTTGGTTTGTGCTAATGTGGCCAGCGCTTGTAAGGCTATCACTACTGCCAATGAGGTAATCCAAGAACCCTAGACTAAGAAGGGAAGATAAAGTTTTATTTACGACATGCTCATAGATTTGATTTATCTTAGAGAGATTGATCATGGCACTACCCTCATGATATGGGTCAGGAGAACCTCAGCTGGACTAGATGAAGTTTTTATGTATGTCTAATAAGCCACTTAAAAAAGTTTGTTTAGTACAACCATGATATAATATATGTAGGGATGTGATCTAATCTCAAGATGTGATATATTAATATGAGATGATGGAAACCTAGAGATTTTTAATAGATACAATGAATAAATGCTAAACTGTATACCTGAATCATGATGATAATGTGATATTGTTGGCTTATCTTGTGAATGTTGTAATTTATTGTGAGCAATGAAATAATATCATTGAAATGAAACATGGGTTGTTAATATTAGTGCTTAATAAAGATAAAAAATATAGTTTGATAGTTAGCACCACATAATGATTATGACACCTTGATATGATCTAGATGGATAAAGTGGGTTAACTATAGTTAACTCCCTCCTAAAAAGCAAATGTTAATGTTTAAAATGTTCTAACATTTTTGCACAATATAATGAAGATGACACCTTGTTATGATATATATGGATAAATCGAATTAATTATAAATAACTCCTCAATATGAGGACATAATGTTAGAACCAGATGTTTGGATAAAATGAGAATGTAAATCCTGAACTGTGAAAAATCTCATGTATAATCTATTACTTGAATCTTATGCTTGGGTGAAATGAGAACAAAATCCTAATTGGAAATATGACACTACCTAAGTATCTAAACAATGTCACACGGTGAGGGATGTTTTACCCTAGATGTTTTAAAACCTCCTAATAGTGGTTTGGAAATGATTATTGGGCTTTGTTTTTGGATATGTTGCACATAGAGTAGTGTCCTACATATGGATGAATACCTTTTGGTTTTTCCTTGAAGTAAGAGGATGGGTTAATTTTGGGGATGAAAAATTTATTTAAGATGTATATGATGTGAAGGATTGGATTTTGGTTTAATTTCGAGGATGAAATTTCTTTTAAGGTGTGTAGGATGTGATAGAGTGAACCTTGCATGTTCCTGGCTACTGAATTCATTATTTGAATCATGAGTTGGAGAATGGAACTGAATTCATTATTTGAATCATGAGTTGGAGAATGGAACAATCAGTTTGAATTCATATGTATGTATGTGAATGATGATGTCAACTTCATTGATTTTATGCATTGATGAGCTTGATTATGAAGATAGAGGATTTTATTACTAAGTATGATATAATGATGGTTCTTAAAGTGTGTTGATCATACAAAGGTGTCCTATTTAATTGGATGGTTGAACAATGTCATCTTGGCATAAAATTTGTACTAAATATACACCATATGAAGTGCAAGATGTGGTTCTTTCTCATGAATTTTAGATAAATTAATAGATTATTACCACCATTGGTTTATATGTTTGAAAGGCCTAGGTCAATGGTAATATCATGACTCATGCTTATGTTGTGGCTTTTAGGATTTCGTAATCCACTTCGGACTCATCCTTGGCCATTGGATGCTAAGCAACAGCAGTGGACAGATCCTCCTCATAGTTACACAATCATGGACGAGGACTTCCCCCCTTCCAAGATCTATCGCTCAGAGGTTGTGGGTTGAAGGAAACTTTAAGTGGGTAGTTAGTTTGTCTTGATGAGTTCTTAACAAAGACCACTCATTCACATATGAAGCTAGAAGCACTGACCCAAGCAGTGGCAATCCAGGGAGCCTAGAGGTGATGGACTCTTTGTCGGGGGAGGGTTGTGTAGCAGCATCCATTACGGAGTGACACCAATGGTGATCATAAGGGCGTTGTACCTAGAGAGAGAAGAACCAGAAGGTCTTGGCATACTGAGGAGCTTTGAGGGGCAGTGCCAACTGATAGGATAGGAGGAGGAGCTTTGCTAGGGAAGAGACCACAATCTGGAGAAGGAGATCAGGCAACGATAGGGTCTCTACTCCAGAAATTGAGTCCAGTGAACTCACAAGTAGCACGCTGGCGGCCGTGATTATGTGAGAATGGGAGTAAGACAATCAGTGATGGTAGACAAAGAGGGCCATAGTAGCACTATGGAACCTGAAGAGGAGTCACCGCCAGCCTAATCCAAGCAGAGAAAGAACATAACAGGAAGGCACATATCATGGGGGAGGAAGAATCATTGTCTGCAAGCTAGAGAGATTGGGTGCATAGCACTGACAAATGATGGTAGACGAGCATGAAGGAGGAAAGACTTTGACGAGTTGAAGGATCGTTCCTCGTAGATCACTCGCTGGAATGGACTCCTAGTCGGCGATGCAGCATCGGGTGTCCTAGTGCTCACGCGAGAACGAAAGGAGCCCTAAACCATCGACTAAATCAGGTCCAGAAGGGAGAAAAGGAGACCGGGTCTGTAGCCTTGAACTGGATCCAAACCAAACATGAACCGTCAGCTCAACCAAGAAAAGGAGTTGTAATCCTGGTGGCCACGTAGTGGTCTCTCATTGTCCTAAAAAGGTAAGAAATTGAAATAATTTCTAGATCTTACATAATTCATAGTAATTAGCCCGCTTATCAGAAAATTACAAACAAGGTATTGTTTTTCCCAAAAAAATCAGTAGAACAATATGGAACTATAATTTTTGGATTTTGATTCACGAATATCAGTGATATCATGTAAGTTGTCAAATACTTATTTCATGAATAATAAATATTAAATAGTGACCTAAATTATGAGAATGCATTAGTAACTCTAAATTGTTATATATAATCCATATATGTCAAATATGGTTATGTTTCAATCCAAATTCATGTAATTTGCTCCATATGACTAATTAGGGCTTTTAACACTAAATAAAATGCAATAAATACATACATGCTCAATAAATGATGAAATTTACAAAGTAAAATCATATCATTATGTGGAACCTCAAATTTAATTATGAGATTAAGATGATACACATAATTCATGTTATACGATGATGTTTTCTCTTAACGTGATATAAACCCTTATATGATTAATGAATATGATATAGGGTTAATATGTGCAAATAATCATATGTAACCAAATAATTAGATTATTATTCTTAATCTGGAATAAAACATCAGTAACATAAATCCCAGATAGAAAAAAGAGTAAGACAAGAAATAATGATGGAATAGCTTAATGACTAAGCAAACCCTAATGAATCATAACTAGGGTTAAGATGGTGTGAACCTGATGGTGACATGTAATCTTGTCTTAATTAGGGTTGACCAAGGTTATAGTTGACATGAGGGATATCTGTTATTAGGTTTATCTGTGACCAAGGTATGCCACTACCTCTTATTTGGCTTATTATACAATGTACATGTGTTATATACGTGTTAATATACTTGGCATATGATATTGGATGAAATGATTGTTCTTGTATGATATGTTGCATGAATTTTCATACTTATTGCTATTAACACACGAAACATAATATATATGTTCCATTATATCCAAGCACTTCAACTCTTTGACAGTCAAGTGCTGGAAATAAAGTACTTCAACTCTTTGGTAGTCAAGTACTTGAAAGTGATCCAACTCTTTGGTATTTTGATCACATTATTAATTCATGCAACTCTTTGGAAGTCGATCATAAGACCTTTAATGCATTCAACCTTCGACGGTCAATGCATTGATGATATAATGGAAAAATGAGCTTAAAATATATGTTCACTTTTGTTAATGAACATCTTCGTGCAAGCATATGCTTTTACTTATATTTCTTTATAACTGCCAAGTATTAGTTTTATCTTATTTCCAAGATATGATGTGAGGTACATAAAAGACATGTAAGCATACTCATTACAATATTCTTGAATATTGTGCTGATGTGTACCACATGTAATCTTTTGTTTAGGTCGTGGGCATGTGCTTTTGAAGAACCAGGATAGTAGAGAGATATGTGGCGAGCTGATGTACATGTGGACTTGTTGTCTTAAGATCCTATTGTTTAGTGGTAGTACATGTATATGTAGAAGTTTGTTGTTCAATATGTAATATCAAATGTTGTAACAATTTATTATGTAATTATATGTTGAATGGTGAACATGTGTTGGATGATTTTATTATTGTTCATTTGCATATGCTACTATTGTTTCTTTATGACTTACTCTAATTTTCTTCTTCTTAGCATAGTGTGGGGGTGTTTAATTGGGATTCTCTCTGAGGTGAGGGTTTCAATTTAGAGGTCACAGATCATATTAATTTTTAGAAAATCTGGGGACGTCACAAGACCCGTCTCAGGCGCAACAACCCAAGCCACAACAGTTTGGTGGCCAACCACAATATCAACAAGAATAAAAGAAGATTGACCGTATTTATAAAATGCTCAGAAAGCTAGTTATCCAGAATGAATTACTCATCAGTTAAACTTGAAGAGAACTCTAGAACCAAGTGGCACAAATCCACAACATTGTAACGTAGATTTCTCAAATAGCAGCGGACGTTGTCACATTGAAGAAACCAAGCCAATAGGGATTCCCAGCAAACACGAATATGCCTTCTAGAAATGAACATGTCAATGCAGTTCTAATCCATAGTGGGAGGAAATTACTGAATGGAGCACCATCAAGTTCAGATGTGAGTGACACTACAGGAAAAAAAATCAGATAGTAACAATAGATGCATATAAACTACATGTTTTAGCGAAGGAGAAGACAGCCAATGAGCTGGATAATGATGTTGAGGGTACAAGAATAAGAGCATACATCCTGCCTCTCCAAAGGATACTAGTGACCCCAGTTCCTTTTCCAAATAGTTTGAAGGTGAAGTAAGTAGACCAACAGTTCAAGAAGTTCCTATTCGAAGAGAAGGATGTAGGTTTTCTTTGAAGGCATCAGCTGGGAGCTTTGGAGGATGTTATCTACACCATATGTGCTTCCTGAAACTGAATAAGCCACATGGGATGCAAAAACAATAAAACAAGCTCAATGAAATGCTAAGGTAGTAAGTATATTAAATTGTTCTATTTCTGTAAGTGAATTCAATAGAGTCTCTTTAGGTGAAACTTCTTATGACATATGGAAAAGACTTTCTGTCACACATGAAGGAACTATTCAAGTTAAAAACTCTAAAATGGGCATGCTTAAACAAAAAATTGAACAATTTCTTATGCAACCAAATGAGTCTATTAGTAATATGTATGCAAGGTTTTCTACTATCATTAACGGTTTGAGTGCATTAGGCAAATTCATAAGTGAAGAAGATGAAGTTTCCAAAATTCTTAGGGCTTTGCCTCTAGAGTACAAGCCAAAGGTGACGGTCATTAAAGAAGCCAATGATCTCACCAGATTGAGGATGGAGAATCTCATTGGTAATTTAGAAACTCATGAGGTCACTCTTGAATAAGAAGAAAGATTGGCAGCCTAACACAAAAAGTAGAAAAGGAAGGACATTGCATTCAAGGCAACAACTAAACCTAGTCATGATACAAGAAGATAGTGAAGAAGAGGCTCTCATTGTAAATGGTAAGAAATATAGAAGATTTCAATCTATCAAAATTTCTAGTGTTTCTTCCTCCTCCCCTATGTTCTTTGAATGTGGAAAAAAGGGACACTTAAAGAATTTGTGTCCTAAAGCCAAGGAGGGAAGGAAATCATCTCTCAAGAAGAAAGAAAAATCCTACAAAGAAGTATGGGATGACTCAAGCGACGATAGTGAGAGTGGAGAAGAACAAGTCGAATGCCTCATGACTAAAGAAGACAAGGAACAATGCCTCATTACTACAACCATTGAAGAAGAAAATGAGGTAATTCTACTTGATTTATCTAAAGAAGAATTAGTTTCTAGTATTGAACAATTGCATAACAAGTATGTTGATTGTAAGAAGAAATTAAAAAGAGTTACAAAAAGTAATGAAGATCTATATATTAAATTAAATGACCTTGGTGTAGAAAAAGAAAGTATTATGTTTGAAAAGGCCACATTGAAATCATCTCTTAATGGTTGCAATATGAAGTTACTTACTCTAGAAACAAACTATAATTTTCTTTGTCAAGAAAAGGTTGAACTACTTGCTCAATTGAATGATCTTAAAACTCAACCTATCTTATGCACTCATTTAGATTATGATGCTATTGTCAACGAAAGAGATAATTTGTCATCTAATCTAGACCAAGAAAAGTCAAATATTAAAAAGAAAATGGATGAAATTGCTAAGTTAGAAAAGGAAATTAGTAACTTAAAAAATGATATTCTTGATAAAATCCTAAAGGATTCTTCTAGTTAAATTGGGAAAAGAGGACTATGTTATGTGCCCAAAGATAAATTATGTCAAAATCCTAGAACTAAAAGGACACAAGTACCCGAAACAAAGGTCATATATGTGCCTAAAGACAATCTATCCAAAAAAAGAAATGAAATTGAGACTAATTATTGTCATTACTATTTACACCTTGGACATTATTCATTCTCTCTTCCATACAAGAAAAAGGATGTTGACTTAGTTTGGGTTCCAAAACCCCAAACATAGAAATGTTGAAAATGATTAGTTGAGATTTGACCTAAAATTTTACTTTGATACTCAAAATGTCTTATCTCAACTTAACTGAGTTGTAATTTGCACATCTCTAAAAAAATTGTATTGGGGGTAACTTATGTTTTACTTAAAAATAATAAAATTGCTGAAATAGAAACATTCTCGGTCGAAAAAATCTTCGACTGAGATACTCTACTATCGAGAAAATAATTGACCAAGAGAGTTTCTATCATAGCTCACACTTTGTGGAAAATCATCAGGTTGACAAATACTTTGACTGAAACCTCACTCGGTCCAGAAAATTGTCGACCGAGGATAGTTTTAGCACAACTATTTGATAAGATAAAATATTTCACTTGCAATTAACTTGATTGACTCAAATCTATAATGAACTCTACATATTACATTGCACTAAATATTTGAATGATTGTTATCAAAAGGACTACTATATGGGTATCAAATACTTTATATTTTGCAAGTTTTGATTGTCCCAACAAGCCTTAATCATATTCCAAAAGGAGTTGATTATTGGACAACTTATATAGAGCTTGAATAATGCATAAATTGTGTTCCTAGAACCTAAAAGCAAACAATTATTGGAACTAAATGGGTATGAAGAAATAAAATGATATGAAATGACTTTGATACCACTTATGCATTGATGGGTGAAAAGTTGAGGTTATAAAGATATCAAACACTTTGAGAGGATGTAAAAAAAGACAATTAATGACCTGAAATAAGATAGAATATGCTCACAAAAAGAAGTTGACAAACACTCATGTCAATAAAATATTACAAAATGGTTCATCCAAGATAAAGATGCATAAATTGGAAATCTACTGAAATGCCTCTTGGTCAAAAAAGAGTTCGACCGAGGGGCGTCCTGGTCAAAGTCATGGTCGACCAAAAATAAGCCTGACAAAATGCTTATATGTAAATCAAATTCACTTGCACTCAACATTTGTATATTAATCAGAAATTTGCTCATCGTGTTAAAAATAAGAGAAGTTTTAAGATAATATGAGAAACAAGATTCCTTATAAATTTGATTCATTGCAATTGAACTTTAAAGCTAGATATGACCTTGGTATTATTAAGATGATCATGGTTATGAGTTTAAGGGGGAGCTCACAAAAATTCCTAGATACAATATATTTCATGTTGCTCTTAATTGAATTATCTATATCAATATGGGCTTAACATCCCTTATAATTGGTTAAGAGATAAAATTTATTGATTTCACTATTATTATAAAGGAATCTCATATCATTTTAAGGCTTAACATCCCATGTAAATGGTTGAGAAATCAATATAGAAAAACATTATGTATCCCACCATGAGCCTAAATAAATCTCATATCATTTCAGGGATTAACATCCCTTGCAAATGATTTAGAAATAAATAGTGGTTATTAAATTGTGGTTAAATTTGATAAATTCCAATATAATAGAAAGAAGTTACTCATTACTCGCCTAGAAGATGTATTCTTTGATATATGTGCTCCAAACTCTTGAAAATTATCAATTCATTTTTAAAATCATTTGTTAAATCTCAATGTTATGTTATCATTACTACTGCTTAAACAAGCTCAAAAATCTTCACAAAAATCACTCACAGCAGTTCAGTCGATCCACAAATTTTGTGACTGAGAATAGGCTCAGTCAAAAAATTTCTCAATCTAGAATCACTCAGAGGGACCTTTTCTCAATTGAAATCCACTTGTTCTCTCTTGCATATTCTGAATTGAACAACATTCTCAGTTGACAAAAAGTTCAACCAAGATCCTCTTGGTGGACCCTCCATTTCACTGATCTAAGATGCAATTTTCTATTAATAAAAAACACAACAGCTATTTTTTAGAAAGATGATTGATCGTTGATAGAGGAGTGTGATGGCAGAGAGCCATTGAGCTCTCATTCGAAGAATTCGTCGACCGAGGAAGTGCTTGATTTGGCTATAAATAGAGCCCCATTTGGCCCTTCCCTTCACAAACTCTTTTGATATCCTCTCAAGTCCCTCTCTAGTGATCCTTAGAAGTATTCTTCAGCTACATACATCCACCATCTTCCTTAACTCTTTTTCCACCTCTATATACTCAACAAGGCCTCATCTTCTCGTGGAAAGAAGGAAGTCGCGGTGAGGAAGGGAATGGCAGTCTCTCCAGCTCTGACCATTATCAACGACATCACCTTCAATGACGTTGTGCTGGAGACCACTACCTGCATCTGACTTTGATGAATGCTCTTCCTTAATGTCCAATGGATATCCACGACTTCATCTCCATCATTGATCTTGAAGAACTATTTGAGGTGTAACACCTATCTGAATTTCTCAATCCATGCTTCCATTTCTAATCTACCCAAGCCATAAACAAATTCTATGCCAACTTAGCCAGAAATTCAAACCACCCACTCTCTTTCTCTTCTATGGTTTATGGGCTTGCTTTTCATTTTTTGAGGAAGAGATTCTTAAAATTCTAGACATAGTAGAAGAATATAATGGATTTGTAGACTTAACCACTGGATATCCCTTGTCTAAACTATCTAAAGACGACACCACCATTAGCTTAGGAGATATTAAGTGGGCCATCTTTCTTCCAAATACCTCCTTCCATGAAGAAAAGGGAACCTATTATGCAATCAACTTAACTCATGAATGTAGGGTAGTGAACTTAATTGATTCCACTAATATCTACCCTAGAGCAAATAAATCTGAAGTGCAAAACTTTAGGATGTACCTAATTTAGGCCATACTAAAAGGCATCCCTACAAATTTCATTCACCTCATTCTCTGAAATATGATTGAATTTACTGGCCAACCTCCCTATGTTGATTTTGTATGCCAAGTCACCCAACATTGTCTAAAGAAAAGCCTTAAGGATCTAGGGTATAAGTGTGATAGGAAGCATCAAAATATTAAAAATAACACCGTAGATAAATGGGCATTGACTTTGAGCATACGAGGACTAGGACATAAGGGGAGACATCTACCCAAGAAAATCCTCCACCACCATCTCCCACTCCTTGTAGTTACTCCTTAGACAGCCTAGCCAATAATGTTACCTATCTCACTAGGGCCACCTATAATCTCGGGAGACAAATGAATTACACCTTAATCAAAGAATGCAAGCTCTATCTCCCAATATTCCAAACACTTACCCTTATTCACTCTACTAGGGAAATCTCTATCCTTATGATCCATCCATCAATTACACCCAAGTTCCACATCCACCCTCACATGATCTTTCCCACACTCAATATTCACCTATCCAACTCCAAGACATAGCGGCTCATTTCTATTTTCATCGGGCACCCACATTCTTGGAAGGATATGCTCTCACAAAGACAGGTGCACTTGATTGGCAGACACTTGTCAAATACTATGGTACTACTCCATTTCTTGGGAAAGATCATAAGGTTGATGTAATCTTTAGTTCTTTTCAGTGATGTGGAACTATGTAGTGAGTTAATTGTAATTCCTTTTTCTATTACTAGTGAAGTTTGTCTTATGAATGTAATTGAGCTTGTTTTCTTGGTCATGATAATAAAATTCTTATATCGTGGCTTTCATTGGACATTTTATTCATAACTTTGTTTTTCGATTTGAGTATCATATTGAGGGGAAACATCCAATTTAGGGGGAGTACTAATAAATAACTATTCACTTATCTTTTGAAATGACAAAGGGGGAGATACAATATGTAACATACCTGACCTGGGTTATGCCTTAACCCTAGAAGTTTTGCTTAAGTAAGTCATTTATATTCTTGTCTGTATCTTTTGAAAAAAAATTAAGACTAAAGGAGAGCTTATGTCTCAATCCTGGTCCTATTTGAAAAATGTTGAAACAATATTTTACTTGTTTTGGACTAAAGTGCAATTTACCCAATTTAAGGGGTTACCTTGCAAATGTTACATGATAAATGTTCCTCAAGTGTTATAGCATCATAAGAATGAGAATGATGATGAGTTATGTCTTGTGGAAGCCTAAGTTCCAAGAAGGAGCTTGTTTGAGTAATGATTGTGTATTGAATGCTAGTTTTGGTGTAATTTGCAAATTACCCAAAATTTAGGGTTGAATATTTAAAATACCACTTCAAAAGTGTCCCTATTGTTTCTTGGTATCATTTAGAGAAAATAAAAAGAATGGGGTGTCTTTTTTGAACTACTTTTCAGGAGAGATAATCTTAATAATAAAATAATCAAGATTTAAGCATAATTGAAACCCTAATTTATTTTGTAGAAAAAATAAATATGTTAATTGAAGTGCCCATCAACTAAATGCTGTGGTTGAAATCCTATAGTGCAAGGACGTCCAAATTCTTTGAGTGGCACCGAAATATCCTAAGTAGGTGAAGAAATCCACTCACATTTGCTAATTAAAAAGTAATGTCCACTAAAAATGGATAATAGTATTATAATGATTAAGGTGCTAAAGTGGTTGCTTTTAATTCAGGGATAATTGAGAGGATATTGAGGGAAGGGAAGTTGGCTTCGGAAGCAAGGAAGTGGAGGGGGCATGTGGCACCTAGAATGGGAGTTGAAGATTTTCCTCCTAGTTTCTCTCTCTTAAAATTCATATACATATACTCCATTTTTCACTTACTTGAAAGACTATTTTTGAAACCACTTTCTTTCATTTCTTTGGCCAACAACCAAGGAGCTTAGGAGAAGGAGGAAAACGTTCCCCAAGATGAAGGTAAGCTCCATGAACATCTTAAACCTTGAACTGATGGTTGAAATTGGATTTCAACATTCATTTTCTTCTCTCTTCCATCCAATGCTCAACCTTGGCTATCTTTTGCATCCAAAGAGTTGGAAACAAACATTGGATAGTTGAAGGAGCTTCTTTCACCATTATATATGAGAAGCTTGTATATTTAAAGCTATTTTGAAGGTGGTTTATATAATTTGAACCCATCAATGTTATTATTGATTTCAATTTCTCATCATATGTTGATCTTTTATTTTCTTCTTGAATACTTGATGAATTTATCATATATATGACAGTAGAATTTGGAGGCCTGAAGCTTGATGGTGATGACATCATATTAGCACACACCTCTAAAATATCCTTATCAAACGGTTTTAATTTTGTTGGTCAAACAGTTTCAAACCGTTAGAGACTAAATGGCTTCAAACCGTTTGGTGACCAAACGGAAACCGTTAGAGGTCAAACAGTTTCAAACTATTAGAGGTCAAACGGTTTCAAACTGTTAGAGTTCAAACGGTTTCAAACTGTTGGTTCCAAATTGTTAGAGGTTAAACGGTTTCAAGAATGTGTAAAGGTCTAATGGTTTCAATCTAAGCTAGTCCACATGGTCTCAACCTTGAATGGCCAAACAATTTCAAAATGTTTAGAACTCAATTGGTTTCAAAACCCTAGATCAATTGATGTCAAAATCCTAATTTAGGTTTAAACTGTTTCATCTCTAAATTGACCAAACGGTCTCAAACCGTTTGAGGATCAAACAGTCTCAAACCGTTTAGGGTTAATCGATCATCAAACCGTTTGAGGGTCTTGGGTTGAAACGGTTTCAAAATCGTTTGATGAGCAAAAGGTTCAAGACTGATTAAGGATATAAAGACCAAGACCGTTTGAAGGTCTAAATGGTATGAAACCGTTTGAAGGTTTAGGACCAGACCGTTTGAAGGTCTAAACGGTCTCAAACTATTTGAAGGTTTAGGACCAGACCGTTTGAAGGTCTAAATGGTCTCAAACCGTTTGAAGGTTTAGGACCAGACCGTTTGAAGGTCTAAACGGTCTCAAACTATTTGAAGGTTTAGGACCAGACTGTTTGAAGGTCTAAATGGTCTCAAACCATTTGAAGGTATAGGACCAGAACGTTTGATGGTCTAAACGGTCTCAAACCATTTGAAGGTTTAGGACCAGACCATTTGAAGGTCTAAACGGTCTCAAACCGTTTGAAGGTTTAGGACCAGACCGTTTGAAGGTCTAAATGGTCTCAAACCGTTTGAAGGTTTAGGACTAGACCGTTTGAAGGTCTAAACGGACTCAAACCGTTTGAAGGTTTAGGACCAGATTGTTAGAAGGTCTGAACAGACTCAAACCGTTTGAAGAATTTGGTCCAAACCGTTTGAAGAATTTGGTCCAAACCGTTTGAAGGTTTAATTGATTCAAACCATGTAAGTACTAATAACCCCATAAGTGGTTGAAGAGTATCCCAAGGTTGATTTCAATGGAAGTACCTCTAAAGTACTTAGGTGATTAGTATAATTAGAGTGATTATCACTCGATGCCTATGAAAGTAATAAATTCAATACACTATGATAAGCATAGCTGCATGTACTTTAGTAAGAGGTTAAGTCAACCTAATAAGGTATGATGATGATGTGTGTTCCTAAGTACATGGAACAATGATAGGTATGGTTTAATACTTAAATGATGCTATGTGAAACCCTAATATAGGGTTATGGCATATGAAATTCTAATTGATAAAGATGGGAAACCCTAACCCCAATATAGGGTGATGTTATGTGAAACTCTAATATAGGGTGATGTTATGTGAAACCCTAATTGATAAAGATGGGAAACCCTAACCCTAATGAGGGAATAGTGATGTTATCTTTGTATTGCATAATGTTAATATGTAATTAATATGGTTGTTATCAAGTATACTAAATATGCAGGTATCATGAGATGATGAGCATAACCAGGTATGAGATATGATGTTAATGGGCCTTGTGAGCCAATATTTTATTTGTTTCCTAGTGAGAGGTGAAAAGAAGTTGAATATGTCTGGTGAGCTATGTGAGATGCTTGTGTAAAAAGTATCCTAAATACCTTGGTCAGATGACCTGGAAGTAATAGTTACCTGATAGTGGTAACCATGTTCAGTGATGAACTAAGGGTTTGAATACCCAGATCCAGTAAACATGATGATGGTATTTTGGAGGGATGTGAATTCCTAGTGATGAGATAAGAGATTGAGATCCCAATGTTCTACAAAGTTTTGAAAAGCACTTGATAGAAGTATAACATGTTTCTTTGTAAGCATTTGTCATAATAATTCCTATTTTAAATCTTGATTGATGCTAAAAGAATATGGTAATGTACTTAAATAATGAAGTGTAATATTATCATGCAGAGCCCTGGCCATAGATTCATCATCGTCATTAGCTGGTGATGGTGAAACGGGTTCTCCTGTTGGTTAATCCAGAGTGTATACTGTTGAATATGCGGGGTTTCTCCTAGCCAAAAATAGGAGTATTAGAGTGCAACTTTGATTGTAGACTCAAGATATGTTTAAGAGCATGGTGAATAGGCCCATGGCTCAATGTGATGGAGCATGAATGCGTTCATGGCTCAGAGAGCATGGTGAACTGGCTCGTGGATCAGATTTACTAGCATCGGGACTTGTACCAAGGTGGGCTAGAGAAAGGGTAGCCTATGGGAGCTAACCCTGTGACTGAGGTCACTTAAGCAAGAGACTGCAGTCCTTCTTGTGGTCTCGCACTGATTGAGACAGATGAGGTCGTGGAGTTCGGCTCTTCCTTTGATCTTGTATGGCATCGACTTTGGGTTTCGCAACCGAAGGTTGGATTTGAGCGGTACGGCTGACTTCCTTAGGGCATAAGAATGATTGTAAAATGTAATCAGTCGTGTAGCATATTTTCTTAAGGATGAATTATAGAAATCATTGGTTGATGATACAATGCTTATTGTATCCTAAAAGGATAGATAATATACATGTTCTTCATATTCCTTAATAAAATGAATAAATGATTTACTGCTTTATCTTTTATAGTTATAATGCTTTAAAAGATAATATTGCTCTATTGTGCTTAATAATGGTTAAATCCTACTTTTCAATAGAGATTCCTCTGCTCAGTTTATTACTGTTTATCTGCAATAATAATATTTATAGAGGAGAGTTATATCTCTCGCTGGGACATGGGTCTCACTCCATTGATCACCAACATTTTTAGGTGGACGTGGACGAGGAGGCAGGAACCATACACTAGGGGAAGGACAAGAACATCAGAAATAGTAGTAACATCTCAGGTGGAGATACTGACTATCGTGTCTTGTAGTTATGAGTCCTACGTGTCGTCTCTATACACTCAGGTCCTTGGAGTCAGTAGTTAGTGTTTTTATGATCGATCTAAGATTTTGGCATTGAATGCCTCCAGGTTTTATGTTGCTTATGTGTAGATTTAACAGAGCAACTATTGTATGTAATCCTCGAGAAGAGAAGGTACATGGTATGTACTTTGTGGACCAGAATGTATATATAATATTTTGGTTCTTGTTATAAAAGTTTCCTGGAAATGGATCTCTTTGCAAATGGTTTTAATTTTTAGTGATTTTTGTTAATCCGCTGCTAATGTTTTCTTTTGGATTAATTGTAACAATTTGTTTATCGATTTGGTAACAGTCGTCACAAGGTTTTGGTTTCTGAGCCTAAGGTTCGCTGAGTCTAAAGAGACATAGGATTAAGGTTGTTGAGTCTATTCTAGTGTCCTACAATTTATCCGATAGTGACTTCTACTCTCAGGAGAAGAAGTAAAGCTTGAATATGGATGGATCACATGAAGAACATGTTGTGAAAGTAGTGTTGCTACACCAGGAGGAGGTGCAAGGGATTAGGCTAGAGAGGAACTAGTAACTGAACATCCCCATCTTGACCAAGCTACCTTAGAAAACCCAACATTCCATACTCTGTTTGGGTTGTTCATGGTGACTATGACACATATGGCGGATAGGATGCCACTACCTGCACCTAGGACACCAACTCATAATGAGGGACATGGAGCTGGTAAGACTTTTGAATGGCTTTGCCGGGTAGGAGCCACTAATTATGCTGGTACAGCTGACCCAACAAACACAGACTTGTGGCTGACTGAGCTAGAAAAGGCCTTTAGAATTCTTAATATCCTAGAAGTTGAGAAGGTTAGACATGTAGTGTACCTGTTGAAGGGGAGTGTTGGCCATTGGTGGGTCATAGAAGAAGGCAAAAAGCCAGGTGTTGAAGTCGGATGGGAAGAATTCCAATGTAAATATGTTAGTAGATATTTTCCCAAGACTTACCTGGATGAAAAGATCTCCCAGTTTGAGCAGATAAGGCAAGGACAAATGAACATTAGTGAGTATGAAGATAAGTTTATGGAGCTTCACCGATTTTGTCCGCACATGGTTGCTACAGATGATGAGAGGATTTGGCATTTTGAGAAGGGTTTGAACGCAAATTTAACCACACCAGTATCTACTCTAGATAATAGAGAGAGATTTGCCACCTTTTTGGAGTCTGTTAGGAAAATAGAAAGGTCTGTGACTGAGAAACGTCAGGCCAATAGTAAGAAAGTATATACCCAGTTTCAGGGACAGAAGTCTGAAAGTTTTAAGAAGCCAAGGTTTTCTGCACCAATAGTACCACTAAAGTTTAATGCTCAGACACAGTGGACATCCAGCAAGGGTAGAGGCCATAGTTTACCATTAGAGGGATCCCAAAGCTCAGCACCAATGTTAGTAATAAGACCATCTAGGTCACAGTGGGAGAACAGAGTTTGTTATAAATGTGGGAAGACAGGACATCTGATCAAAGATTGTCTAGTTAGAGACGTGAGTGTAACCCAACCACCGAGGCAGAGTCAACAAGGCTCTCAAAAGTGACAGTTTAGCAGTGGTACATGAGGACGTGGATAGGCGTCCCAAGATGGTTCATCTGCATCCAACAATAGGGCGAGTGGTCGACAACCAGCAACGGTAAGATTCTATTCTATGAATCAGCCTGAGGCAGTGGTCAATCCACGAGTTGTGACAGGTTAGATAGAATTATTTCATTCTGATATGTCTTCATCCTGCTTCATATCTATTTTGATTGATCCGGGTGCTACACATTCCTTTATCACTTGAGAAGTGATTCATGACTACAATATGACTATCAGTCATAGAGCAGATAACTTGTTATTAGAAACTTCATTAGTTGGAGTTGCAGCGTTGCGGGAGTTATGTTCTCCTTGTGTTCTTTCATTTTCAAAACATAGCATTCAGGTGGATCTTATACCACTTGAGATGCATGGGTTCGACATAATCCTTGGGATGGACACCTTAGAAAAGTATAGGGTTGTCTTAGATTGTGGTTCCAAGCAAGCTATGTTCACAGACAATGGTGATACATGGATCTTTCAAGGGGACAAAAAGATTCTTCCAACCTGTCTAGTGTTAGCAATGATAGCAGAGAAACCGATGTGACAAGGATGTGAATCATTCTTGGCACATGTGGTAGATACCAGGGCAGAGGGTCCTAGTCTTTCTGAAGTTCTGATTGTTAAGGAAATTTAGGATGTATTTCCTGAGGAACTTCCAGGTGTTCCTCCACCCTGAGAGATTGGTTTTGAGATTAATCTAATCTTGGGTACGCAACCTATAGCTCAAACACCATATAGAATGGCACCTACTGAGATGGCAAAACTCAAGAAACAGTTACAGGAGTTGCTTGAAAAGGGTTTTATTCAACTGAGTACTTCACAGTGGGGTGCTCCGGTTCTTTTTGGTAAAAAGAAATACGGGTCTATGAGATTATGCATCGACTATAGACAGTTAAAAAAAGTAACCATAAAGAATAAATATCTTCTGTCAAGGATAGATGACCTGTTTGACCAGTTGTGTGGTGCAACTATCTTTTCTAAAGTAGATTTGAGGTCATGATATCATCAGTTATGTATCAACGAGAGTGACATACCTAAGTCAGCCTTCAGAACAAGGTATGGTCACTATGAGTTCATAGTTATGTCATTTGGACTGACTAATGCACCAGGTGCATTCATGGAACTCATGAACAAAATATTCTGACCATTCCTTGATCAATTCATAGTAGTCTTTATTGATGACATCCTAATTTACAGTAGAGATGCTCAACATCATGAGCAACACCTTCGTCAGGCCCTAACTTTACTGAGAGAGAACAAGCTATATGTCAAATTTAGTAAGTGTGAGTTCTGGTTATCAGAAGTGTCTTTTGTTGGACACGTAATATCTTCATCAGGTATCTGTGTTGATCCTAAAAAGGTAGAATCTATCTTGGAGTGGGAACATCCAAAGACACCAATGGAGATACGCAGTTTTCTAGGACTGCCAAGCTACTATAGGAGGTTCATTAAGAACTCCAGTTCTGTAGAATTTCCCCTAACCAAGATGACAAGGAAGGAGGTTCCTTTTGTCTGGAATGATAAGTGTCAACATTCTTTCCATTCGTTGAAACAAAGGTTGACCAGTGGACCTGTGTTAGTGTTACCTGAGCAAGGAAAGGGGTATATTGTTTTCTGTGATGCTTCTATGAACGGTCTAGGATGAGTGTTGATGCAGGATAAACAAGTGATTTTTTTTGCTTCTTGACGGCTTAAGAAACACGAGGAAAATTATCTGACACATGATCTAGAATTGGTTGCGGTGGTTCATGCGTTGAAGATCTGGAGACATTATCTCTATGGAGAGACATTCTAGATTTTCACAGACCATAAGAACCTAAAATATATCTTTTCACATCATGAGTTGAATATGAGACAATGCCGCTGGATGAAGTTAATCAAGGACTATGATTGTACAATTGATTATCATCTAGGAAAGGCTAATGTAGTTGTTGATGCACTAAGTAGAAAATCATCGTCGTCAACCATGGACAAAGCACAGTTGAACTCTTTAGTGTGCTTTAAATGAGACATGCTTGTCTCTTTGAGGCAAAGCAATGTACAACTTAAAGTGTCCTTGTTAGCTAGATTGTTAGCTGAGATGCACATAAAACTTACTCTGAAACAACAGATCAAAGAGGCACAACAGGCTGATACTATGATTCAACAGATCAGGTCAGAGTATAGTAGTGAGAAACTGGATGGTTTTCATGAGTCATATCATGAGGTAGTCTATTACCATGGTAGGATGGTAGTACCTGATGCTAATGACTTAAGGAAGTTAGTATTGGAGGAAGCTCATTCATCTATGTATGCAATGCATCCAGGGTGCACCAAAATGTATCATAACCTAAAAGATATGTATTGGTGGTCTGGATTGAAGAAAGATGTAGCTGAGTTTGTTATGCGGTGTCTAGTGTGTCAGCAGGTTAAAGTTGAACATTAAAAGCCCGTAGGAACAATGCAACCTTTACCTATACCACAGTGGAAATGGGATCATGTGACCATGAACATTGTGGTTGGTTTACCCAGAACAGCCAAAAGTCATGATTCCGTTTGGGTGATAGTTGATAGGTTGACTAAGTCAGCACATTTTCTTCCTGTCAAAGCAACTTATACTGCTGAGAAACTTGCACAAATCTATATAGATGAGATAGTGTGTTTACACGGGGTTCCAGCTACAATTGTTTCTGATAGAGGTCCCCAATTCACGAGTCGTTTTTGGAAACAACTACATAAATCTTTGGGTACTCACTTAAGATTTAGTATCGCCTTTCACCCACAGACATATGGACAATCTGAGAGGACTATACAAACTTTGGAGGATTTGCTTAGGGCATGTGTCCTTCAGTTTGTAGGAAGTTGGGATATACATTTGAGCTTAATAGAATTCACTTACAAAAATAGTTATCAGCACAGTATTGATATGGCACCATATGAAGCATTATATGGTACACGTTGTAGATCTCCATTATGATGGTATGAAACAGGAGAATACCAACTTTTGGGTCCGGAATTAGTGCAACAGACAACTGAAAAGATTAAAGTAATACAACAACAGTTAAAGGTTGTACATGATAGACAGAAGTCATATGCTGATAAAGGCGAAGACCTTTAGAATTCCAAGTTGGAGATAGAGTATATCTCAAAGTCTCACCTTGGAAGGATGTTCTTAGATTTGGGAAGAGGGGTAAGTTAGCTCCTAGATTTATGGGGCCTTATCCAATCATTGAATGGGTTGGAAAGGTAGCCTATAAGTTGGAGTTTCCACCTAAACTACAAAGATTGCATCCAGTATTCCATGTACCCATGCTGAGAAAGTGTCACCCTGATACGGAGTTAGTATTGCAACCTGTGGAGGTAGAGTTAAATGAAGATATATCCTATGTAGAGGGACCAGTGTTAATTCTTGACAGGAGAATCAAAAAGTTGAAAAAGAAAGACATAGTTCCTGTGAAAGTTCTTTGGCATCATCGTGGCGTTGAAGAAGCTACATGGGAGGTGGAGGACGAGATGAGGAGGAAGTACCCTTCTCTTTTCTCTTAATGATTTCGGGGACGAAATCCCTGTTAGGGGATCCCTGACCTGGGTTATGCCTTAACCCTAGAAGTTTATCTTAAGTAAGTCATTTATATTCTTGTCTTTATCTTTTGAAAAATAATTAAGACTAAAGGAGAGCTTATGTCTCAATTCTAGTCCTATTTGAATAATGTTGAAACAATATTTTACCTATTTTGGACTAAAGTGCAATTTACCCAACATAAGGGGTTACCTTGAAAATGTTACATGATAAATGTTCCTCAAGTGCTATAGCATCATAAGAATGAGAATGATGATGAGGTATGCTTGTGGAAGCCTAAGTTCCAAGAAGGAGCTTGTTTGAGTAATGCTTGTGTATTGAATGCTAGTTTAATTTGCAAATTACCCAAAATCTAGGGTTGAATATGTAAACTACCACTTCAAAAGTGTCCCTATTATTTCTTGGTATCATTTAGAGAAAATAAAAATAATGGGGCGTCTTGTTTAAACTACTTTTGAGGAGAGATAATCTTAATAATAAAATAATAGAGATTTAAGCATAATTGAAACCTAAATTTATTTTGTAGCAAAAATAAATATGTTAATTGAAGAGCCCATCAACTAAAAGGCTGTGGTTGAAAACCTATAGTGCGAGGACATCCAAATGCTTTGAGTGAAACCAAAATATCCTAAGTAGGTGAAGAAATCCACTAACATTTGTTAATAAAAAGTAATGTCCACTAAAAATGGATAATAGTATTATAAATATTAAAGTGCTTCAGTGGTTGCTTTTAATTCAAGGATAATTGAGAGGATTTTGAGGGCAAGGAAGTTGGCTTCAGAATCAAGGAAGTGGAGGGGGCATGTGGTACCTAGAATGGGAGTTGAAGATTTTCCTCCTACTTTCTCTCTCTTAAAAATTCATATACATATACTCCATTTTTCACTTACTTGAAAGACTATTTTCGAAACCACTTTCATTCCTTACTTTGGCTGATGACAAAGGAGCTTAGGAGTAGGAGGAAAATGTTCCCCAAGCTGAAGGTAATCTCCATGAACATCTTCAATCTTGAATTGATGGTTGCAATCGGATTTCAACATTCTCTTCTCTCTTCCATCCAATGCTCAACCTTGGCTATCTTTTGCATCCAAAGAGTTGGAAATGAACTTTGGATGGTTGAAGGAGCTTCTTTCACCATTAGAGATGAGAATCTTGAAACATTAAACCTACTTTGAAGGCGGGTTATATAACTTGAACCCATCAATGTTATTATTGATTTCAATTTCTCATCATATGTTGATCGTTTGTTTTCTTCTTGAATACTTGATGAATTTATCATATATATGACAATAGAATTCATAGGCCTGAAGCTTGATGATGATGACATCATATTATCACACACCTCTAAAATATCCTTATCAAACAGTTTTAATTTTGTTGGTCAAACGGTTTCAAACTGTTAGAGACAAACGGTTTCAAACCGTTTGGTGACCAAACAGTTTCAAACCATTAGAGGTCAAACGGTTTCAAACCGTTAGAGGTTAAATAGTTTCAAGAATGTGTAAAGGTCAAATGGTTTCAACCTAATCTAGTCCACATGGTCTCAACCTTGGATGGCCCAACAATTTCAAAACATTTAGAGCTCAATTGGTTTCAAAACCCTAGATCAATTGATGTCAAAATCCTAATTTAGGTTCAAATGGTTTCATCTCTAAATTGACCAAATGGTCTTAAACTATTTGAGGACTAAACAGTCTCAAACCGTTTAGGGTTAATTGATCTTCAAACCATTTGATGGTCTTGGGTTGAAATGATTTCACAACCATTTGATGTGCAAAAGGTTCAAGACAGTTTAAGGATATAAAGACCAAGACCGTTTGAAGGTCTAAACGGTCTCAAACCATTTGAAGGTTTAGGACCAGACTATTTGAAGGTCTAAATGGTCTCAAATTGTTTGAAGGTTTAGGACCAGACCGTTTGAAGGTGTAAACGGTTTCAAACTGTTTGAAGGTTTAGGACTAGACCATTTGAAGGTCTAAATGGTCTCAAATGGTTTGAAGGTTTAGGACCAGACCGTTTGAAGGTATAAACGGTCTCACACCATTTGAAGGTTTAGGACCAGACCGTTTGAAGGTCTAAATGGTCTCAAACCATTTGAAGGTTTAGGACCAGATCGTTTGAAGGTCTAAACCGTCTCAAATCGTTTGAAGGTTTAGGACCAGACCATTTGAAGGTCTATACGGTCTCAAACTGTTTGAAGGTTTAGGACCAGACCGTTTGAAGGTATAAACGGTCTCAAACCATTTGAAAGATATGGTCTAAACTGTTTGAAAGTCCAATTGATTCAAACAATGTAAGTACTAATAACCCCATAAGTGGTTGAAGAGTATCTCAAGGTTGATTTCAATGGAAGTACCTCTAAAGTACATAGGTGATTAGTATAATTAGAGTGATTATCACTCGATGCCTATGAAAGTAATAAATTCAATACACTATGATAAGCAAAGCTGCATGTACTTTAGTAAGAGGTTAAGTCAACCTAATAAGGTATGATGATGATGTGTGTTCCTAAGTACATCAAACAATGATAAGTATGATTTAATACTTAAATGATGCTATGTAAAACCTAATATAGGGTGATGTTGTGTGAAACTCTAATATAGGGTGATATTATGTGAAACTCTAATTGATAAAGATGGGAAACCCTAACCCTAATGAGGGAATAGTGATGTTATCTTTGTATTGCATAATGTTGATATATAATTGATATGGTTGTTATCAAGTATACTAAACATGCAGGTATCATGAGATGATGATCATAACCAGGTATGAGCTATGATGTTAATGTTGGGTTTTAGGGGAGGCAGAGAAGGCAACGGAAACAAAATTTTCTCCCTTAAACCCAGAACAAGGAAACGCGTCAACGTCTATAAAATAGGAAAGGAAGGTTTATGGAATCATATCTTGTCTCGAGGCTTGCTTAGCGACAATACCTCGCGGCTTGCGTGGTCTTCACCTCTTGTCTTGGACGTTGTCTCTGCAGCTCCTGGTCGCACCTGGACTGTCGGGATTGATAGTTGTCTTCCGAGCGACAGAGGTCTCCCGCCTCTGCAGTCATCCACACGGACTGCCCAAAACTCCAATCTCCTTGTCCCATAAGGAATTGGAAGGAGTCACACCCTCCTGTTGGCGTACTAGTCACCAACACACTCTCCTACTACCATTCGCAACTGCAGTTGTCTTTCCCTTGTTGTGCCTCCCTTATCGGGTAGCACTTGCTCGGGCTCTCTAGGTTACCAAAACCAGAGAATGACAACTTTACAGAGCAACTGGTTTGCACTGAGTTGTACTTTGAGAAGCCCCCAATACCCCTATATATATAGGAGGGTCATGGGACAGGGTTCTCCATCCCAAGCAATATGGGACTAAAAGCAGGAGTAGAAGAGTTCGAGATTTTCCAAAAAAACAACCAACTCGCAACCTAAACCGATCGTTTCACAATTGAAATGGTCAGTTGGGGACATGAATCGGTCGGTTGACACCTCTACTGATCGGTTGGGACTCATGAGCCGATCGGTTCACTCTTGAACCGGTCAGTTCGTGATCCTGATCAGTTCCTGATCGACTTTCCTTCTTTTGTTTCTAATTGGTATCAAATACCAATCCTTGTTCCAATCAAATTGGGCAAGTGAAATGCAAGGAAAATTCTCACCAATCCTACTTTCCCAACTTTCTCGGTTGCACCAGTTGAATCGATCGTTTCTATATTTGAAGCAATCGTTTCACCCTATGCATGAGTCGATCGACTCAACACTTGAGCCAACCGATTCACCAAGCTCAGCTGATCGGTTCATCACATGAGCCGATCGGTTGGGAGTGCAGATTGTGCAGAATCAGACAATTGTGATTTCAATCAATCTGATACTCCAATCAATGTGTCCAACACCTTGAACATTGTGATATTGAGCTATCAATTAATTGAGTGTTTAATTGAACTACTAAACTCCTTTAGTAATCAATCTAAACATTGTTTGTGGACAAAACTCCTCTTCCAGGTTAAATCCTATGTGTGTGACCATGCAGGTCCATTTCACGTTGGCAGTGAAATTCCATAACACTTATGACTTCACAAGAAAAGAGCAGTGCCTAGTCACACATCAGTGCTACCCAAGTGAAATAGAAAGTTGGAGAACAACTTTCAATTCTACAGTCCGTGAATGGTGTTACAGTGAATGTATAATTCCTTTGTCACTAATATCCCGAATGAACTCGAGGCATGGAACAGTCATCTTGTCAACATTCATTCACTTTCTTGATCTAAGAGTAGATTGGAAGATATATGTGTGAAACCAATATCACATACTGATTCACACATGCGTGCACGCCTTTCTCAATCCTACTCATCAAGTGGCCATGGATATCATACTCCCTCAGGAGGGACAAATCCCATATCCATCAGTCACCCCTCAAAAGCCCCATGTGTCAAAGACACCCAATCATCACCTTTATAACAACCCATGTTTCAGGACTGCGTTTGATGATGTCAAAGTGTGCCCAACTACATGTGTTGAGTGTAGTGATTTCAGGTCAAAGAATCACACTCACCACCATCACTGTGAGTACTGACTGTGACTACCATGTCATGGTTCATTGTGTCAAACTCATGGTGGCTCTGTCTGGTACACTTGTTCTCTAACTAGTACCTATGTGTTTGGTTTGATATCTCTATATCATGACTAATGAGATTCTGTCATCAACCAACACCACAATCTAGTCTTGTGTGTCATTGTTGTCTATCTACCTTCCACAATGACATCCGACTAGGGACATAACAAGAATGTACAAACTCTTAGCATTCGTATGATCTCATCGTTCAGGTCCTCAACCTGAAAGCATACGTCATTGAGTACTGTCATTCTCTAGACATTCAATCTGTTCTATCACTATCTCATATGACTGAACCAGAAACAATTGGAAGCTTTACTTTGATGTTTATCAAATCAATCTTAATGTATCCCACCAATCATCCCATGATTGGCTCTCAAGGCATACATACCAACAGACTCCCACTTGCACTGCGAGCCAATCATCCTTGAATCATATTCATAGTGATCTTCAAACATGTCCCACATGTTGCTATGCTCTAGTGCGAACATAGTGAGTAATGGCAACACTTTGCCAAAGTCAGTATAAATTGCATGTCTCACATCTCTTCGTTGTACGTCACACGTATGAGATGGAGTTGCCGTAATATGTGATCTAGTATTCCTTTGCTAACCTTTAGCCACATTGCATGATCAAGGATTCCATACTTGTCATCAATGACTGGAATATCTATAAGTTCATCTCATGAACTTCCAGATCCATATAGTATCTACTGTTGTTCTCTAACGCATAGATACTCAACATTTCCTTTTAAGTGGTTTTATTGGAACACTTCCAATTATCAACAAACTTTCACTTTTATACATCCTATGTATATTTTGCGATTAATTTTCTGTCCTTTCAGAAGTTCGCATCAATGTAATTCTTTACATTGAACTCTTCCTTATAGCCTTAGAACTAGTACTTCTCAAGTACATATCAAGTTCTCATGGTATTCCAGTAACCCTTACTGGAAGTAGACAGACATCCACTCGTCATGTCTTACATAAGAGTTATCAGGATGAGCACATCATATTGCCATGTCCTACATACATGATGATGAATGCATTTTGTTCTTGCCATGTCGATATATGCAAGATAATGGGATGATTACATACATGATAGATCCATATATATTCTTAGTGTTCCCATTCTTCATAAGAATTGGACACTTGGCCTTGGGATACTAACTCCATGTAACATGGACAAGTTTTCTCCCACTGAATCTGTGCATACTGAACCCTTCAGTACAGATTGCCAATGTATGCTTTCTCTTTCCAGGTCAAGAGGTTTTCGAGAACTATCTCTATAGATCTCTATTCCTGTCTCATAGGAAACATCTCTATCTTCCTTAAAGATAATTTCCACTTATTGGATTTCCATTCTAGAACATTTTCATTTCACATCAACATGTGGAATGTGAACACGCTCCCACTAAATCACAGATCCCTTCTTTATCTTTGATATATCAGTCAAACCCTTTGACTATATCATCAAAGTAAAGATCCAATTCTGAGTTGCTTGTACTCAATCAATCACATTGATTAGTCCATTGTAACTTATAGACTTCATTTGTATTAGTGGATTCATTAACCTTATAGGTTGTGTCACGTACACATCCTTATTTTATTCCTCATAGGAATGTGGTTTTAGTATCCATATGCCAAATGTCTTACTCATTAAGTTGCAATCAACAAGCATCATCCTTCTTAAAATGTTATCCATGTATCTTAACACTTAAGATTCATTTGCACTTATGGATTTCATCCAATGGGTGCTACCATCAAGGTCATACCTCATGGTTCACATGGATGTCATTTAGGATGTAATGGTCATAAACCATAACTCAAAATTCGGTTCCTCATATTCATCTAGATAGTTGACTCGTCACATGAAGAACTCATCACATAGATAAACGAGGTGTATCCGTCAAGGATATAAGAACTTACAACTCCTTATGATTCTTAATGTCCTTTATTAGTGTGGGGTATTCTTTTATTAATAAGAATTCAGTTATTTGATAATCATTCTCTAACTTCTTAGAGTATGATTCCTTCTTGATTTATACATCACCATGCCTTAATCATGAGTTCACTATGATACACTATCATAATCACTCATAAGGATCTCAAACATTTGGTCCAAGTATTTCATTCATTGATCTCATCAAGAATTAACACTTTACCGAATGTGCACTTCATCTATGATAATCTTGAACACTTCAAGATATTCATATTGGTATTTCTCTAAACACCATTTGAAGTATTAGCATTTGTTCCAATAGGTATGTAAATACATCACATGTATTATACCTAATGGGATAATGATTCTCCTACTAACTTTAGTGAAGATTGATTAATCATGCCCAAGATATTCATGTCTCTTACTGGTTCTCTAACCAAAAGAGTCTAGATTTATCCATCACATGGAAACTAGAAATGAATTTCTCATGATTGATGCTAATTTGATTGTTTGAGTTATCTATAACTTTCAGGTATCATTTTATCTTATGCATATCAAATATTACAAGATAAATAAGGCATTGCCACAAAGATCATATCTTTATAAATTGAAACATCTCTTTATTGATTTCCATCATTGTCATACAATATGCAAAAATAAAGTGTTTCTATCTATTGACAAATATGAAATAGCAGTTCATAATTGTATTACATGCCTTTTAGGCTGAAAATTAACTAAAGTACTCCTATCTATGGCGGAAACACTTGCCCCAATTATGAGTGCTTTACACTTTATATCTTGGTATCATATACCTCAAAAAGTGTTACAAGTTTACTTTCATGACACCTTCAAGCAGAGACGTCTGTCGCCTCCTTCTTCTTTTGTTTTTCCAGATAGATAGGACAATTCCTTTTCCAATGTTCTGGCTTTTGACAATGGTGGAAATTGCCTTTCTTGGTCACGCCTCCCTTGGCCTTGAGAGCTGAAGACGAGTTGGACTCCTGGCTAGCATCAGAACCTTTCTTAGCTTTGCCCTTTCCCTTGCACTTGGACTTGCCTTTCTTTCTCGTGATCACCATCACAGGCTTAGGCTTGTCCGGATATGCTCTTGTTTTCTGTGGAAATTATTCTTGAACAAATTACCCACGATTGACTATTTGAACAAAATGAGTTTCAATTTTGTGTCGAGATGCTCATATTATTTCACATGCATCCCTCATGCATGGGTTACCAGAACATTTATATTCTCTCTTTCCTCTTACCCTAATTCAGTTCATATGGGTAGGGTACTATATCACCACACTATTCATATTTCTCATGGTTAGGGTTTTAGGGTTAGGGTTACGAACTGTAGCCTACCTCTTAGGGTTTCCATGTCCCTTGAACCACCAGGGTTCTTCTAAACCATCCCTAGTCCCCTCTAGGATTAGCCTCCTAGGACAACCCATATAGCATTTTCTCTTTATTTTATCATTATCTCCACATCACATGTAAATTATTATTTCCACATTACATGTACATTATCATTTTTGTATTATGTGTAGATTAATTGATGGAGGATTCCTTAATCCTACTTCTTCTCAAAAATCCTAACTTCAGATGAGGAGGGAAGTTCCTTGTAGGTTTTATTAAGCAAGAGGATGAGAAGTGGATGAAAGAGATGAGATGAAACCCTAAAGGTATTTTACTTCGGGCAAAGACTTTCGACTTTGGCCAGGAAGGATGTATGGGTCTGGGACCCCTCGTAAGACAACTAGCAGTGCAGAGGAAATATTACCAGCCCCCGGTCATAGTCCATTCTAGACACCTCAGTCATTAGAAAATGCCCTTAATAATTCTCTCATAATTTATACAGATTACTTGAAATTATAAACTATTAGATATTATTTGAAAAATTTGCGGTGTTAATACCAAATGTAACGACCTCACTTTTTGTGTCCCCCAATTAAAGAAAGACCTTTAAGTTGAGAGCCATTACCTGATTTCCCAAGGATCCAGATTAGTCACATAACAAATAATAGAAAACAATTTCAATTAAATTTCAAATATTGCTTACCAGTTATACAATGATATTTCTCATAATACCTTCTGAGAAGAAATAACTAGCTATCAAATCCTCCTTGAATAATCTTCAAGTATTTTCAGGTACTTTCCATCTAGTTTAACACATCTGGATATATACCTAAAACACCGACAAACAAAATGGTGGTCAATATAACGACTTATACTGGTATGTGGGGGAACCAATAATCTTGCATTTAATTGTAACAACATATTACAAGAAATTATGATTTAATAAAGCAAATTTTACATTATAAACATGACTACTAAATCCTTACATACCCTAGCCTCTGTGCTCTCCCTGTAGTGGACATGGATACCACCTCTCATATGGTAGATCTCAACTAACCCTCATGATCCTACCTTACTGATAGATCTATACATAGGGTCGTGGAGTCGTATGGTCCTACCCAAGGGTAGACCAACACATCAACTTGTGATAACCTGATGATCCTACCTCACGGGTAGACCATGTACTAGATCATCTATCTCATCATCATCAGAGCTATAGACGAGGACCAAGATCTGAGCTAGACATACGCATATACTTATGGTGATAATCATAGTCACATTATAGTTGTATGAAATAAAAGACAATCAAGAAATTATTTCCAAGCAACCGATAAAACCTCAGGAATCACCGTGAAACTAAACACGGTTTAACCATAAGTGTAACCACATACCTTTGCCATGCAGATCATTCAATTATACTTCAAGCATATTGTCCAATCAAGAAAACAAATCAAGCAATCATTATATAATTTGCATTACATAAATTCTAAAGTTTCATCATTACATACTAATTAGATCAAACCCTACTCAACGTAACCCATGGTTTGAGGTTATCTCAGGTTTAGTTTAAGGAATAAGGGTGAAAACCCTAATTCTCTCACATAATACCTTATTAGAGTTTATTAATCCACCTTAGACATCATATGTAACCCTAATCATCATATTCAACATATCTCTTCATTATGATCCCTTAGATCCAATTATGTTCATTAGCAACATAACAAGTTAGGATCTTAAGCCCTGATTCCACACATTAAAGATTATCCACATTAGAGACCCTAATTACCTTATCATTATTACCATCATTACACTTATTATCATTATGCTCAACTAGATCAGATAACAGCATAAAAGAAAGGCCTTTAATGTTTTCCACATTATAATACTCAAAACTAGGGTTTCCATGTGCTAATCACAACTTTATCATATTTTTGAACAAAAATATGAATTAGATATCAATTATATTTTATTTGGTTTCTATGTGTTTTTTTGATCAATTTTCATATATAAATTATTTTCATCCGAGCATTGTAGCAATTTCTATGATTTTTGTAAAATAAAGCTAAGTGGGCCAATCAGAACTGGCCACGTCAGAGGAACTTACCTTATCTATTAATCAAAATTCACATAGCTTTAGACAAGGGAATGACCTTCGTGCCCCCTATCCCTTGCACACGAGCTGAGGGCATTTGCATCATTTCATTCTAGTTCTCCTTCCACCTTGGACCTTCGCGATGCACGACGCTACTGCCGAGCGTCGGCCGTCAGCGCCTACCTCTCTCACCTCCTTCACGACCTCCCTTCTTCACAGACTTCAGCTGCCGCATCTACTCGTCCTCTCCACTACCCACATTGGAACCACAGCGGAGATGCCACCGGCTGCTCCTGCTCCTCCTCCGTTCACCCCACGCTAGGGTGACCCAGGCGCTCGATGAGCGATTCCCGCGCACATACGTGCTTCGCTCCATCGGCCCTTGCCGCCCTAGCGGTGAGGCACCCCTTCCTGGCACAGCTGGTTTGTCTCACCTTCAGCTGTCCCACAGATCTCCCTCACACTGCTCGTGACGGTGTGAAGCCATGCACACACTACTTGTTCAACACACAGGGCACCGACTCCAGGTTCCGTTGTCCTCCGCACGCACACAGGCGGCCCGCCGTTGGGTCAGCCTTGGTGAGGCTGGGCTTATGGCCTCTGCCGCTTGCGACTAAGGACACTATGCCCTCCACCCAACCTACCCAGACATGGCAAGGGGTCTGATACGGTTGATGGTGGCTGGGAGGACAGGAGATAAAGCTTCAACCTCAAGATATACAACTGAGTTAATCTAGGAGAAAGGGTGTCACTTTCACGCCTCAGGCAAGGATGTAAACCACACCAGACTCCTCCGAGGGGAAGTAGCCACTCCACTCTCGTTCCCAATCTTAGGGATGGTGACAGCCATACTGCCATCTACGGTGGTGGTGTGACAGTAGATTATTGATCTGATGCCCTCTCTAGTCCGTCAGTGGCCTCCAGACGGGATGACCCGGCCTCATGCCCCTCCACGGTAGTTTGTGAGGGCAGAACGATCCTGCTTTCCCTTTCAATTCCGGTTGCCTAAGCATCGAGATTGGAAGGGGCCTGATGTCCTTGTCCACATCGGAGCAGCCATGGCATCCCTGTACACATACTGGGAAGGCAAGAGATATCATCCCTGAGGGACCCATGGAGAGGGAAGAGGTTGGATTGGTTCTTTGTGCAGGCATGCATATGCTATATATATACATCCTAAAAGATGCCCTAGTAGTTACGAGGAGGAACGGAAGGAAAGATGGCTTGGTTTCCTCCCCCTTCTTTTAATTACTTTCCTACTTACTTGTCATGTCCACGATTACTTGGTTTAATACAATATTCTTTTCATTAACTTTCTACCTGTTTCTTTTATCCTCTATTATGCACTAAACGCCAAGTATTCTATAATCACATATGACCATCATAATTATGAGTATCCAGATAAAAGATATTTTCTTTCATTTAACATTTGGTATCCAATTAAAAGATAAAGAAGAAAGGCAAGGCACCTTGTTTAGGAAGCAACTGAATATATCCTCCTTATTTTCTCTAATTTTTCCTTACTTTTCTTTATATAAACACTTCTTAGCTTTTATTCTAATAAATCAAAAGTCACGAAAGGCATTGCCATAGTCTTATTAGGATTTTGGTTTGGAACTGAAATTCACAAAAAAATATAACTATTTGGTACTCATCGGATAATGTGTTTCTCAAATTGATTATAGAAACTCATTAATCTTTTCTCACTCATATCCAATTTGTGGGGTTCCATGGGGATATCTTTTCATATCCCACAACTTGCTCCTTTTAGACATTTCATTAAAACAATTCCTTCCTTTTTCTTTTTATTTCAACATCATTAATGGATTACTGCAAATGAACTCCTCCTTATTTCTTTAATTTGTCATAAGTATATTATAATTCCTCAAATATACCATTGGGGAATATTATAGATCAAAACATGCTTTATATTTAAATTATTCAATTTTACCAAAAATTGAGATTATTATAGTATCATTCATTCTTTCTCCTATAAATGATACATAGAGGAAGTAGGAACACTCTAGAGGTGGTAGTTTGCATTTCTACCCTATATTTTGGGTAAATTACAAATTGTACCAAAATTGGTGCACAAAGTACTAGCATTGTTGAAACAAGTTATAGCTTGATATTTAGGCTTTCCACAAGCCATCACTTAGCATCATTCTCTCCATTATGATACTAAAACACTTTAAAACACATTCAACATGTGACATATTGCAATATAACCCCTTATCTTGGGCAAACTGCACTTTGGTCCAAAATAAAGGAACATTGCTCAAACATCATTCAATCAGAACCAAACTTGAAACATAAGTGTGTCACATGATAACAAAACTCCTTAGAGGATTATATTAAAGTTTTATAGAACTTTATTAGCCAAAACAAATAGGGTTTAACTCATAACCCAGGTCAGGGTCATTACATGTTTCTTTTGCAACCTTTTCCCTATGCATGGTTTTTTGTGGACCCTTTGGTAATAATGGGTCCAAGATAATAAAAGAGGAAGAAAAGTTAAAAGAAAGAAAATAATGCATAAATAAGAAAGGAAATTGAAATAAAGGTGAAAATATAAGAAATATGTGGGGAAATGTATGATTGAATATAATGGATGATATTTCAAACTCCACATAGTTTCTTGAGATACAAGGAATAGAAATAAAGGAAAATAAGAGAGTAAGAGAGTGGAAATATAATTAAAATATGCTTCATTAAATAATGACTTACACATGAATAAAAGACTCTTTTAATTTCGAATTATGACCCCAAACTTGTCACGCCAATAGATTAAGTCATTAATATGTTTCCCTCGAAATTTGGGATTAAAAGGAGCCATGGTTTGAGAGTTATTATTTTTTCAAATTTTTCTAAAGTAAGAAGGGCAATATTATTGTCATGATTTATCCTGAAATAAAAATCAAATTTCTTTTTGGGCGTGAGTGATGTGTATCATTGGATCTTGATCCAACGACAGTCATGCATCATCCAATTCTAGCCGAACTGGGAAACAGGCCGCCGACTGGTGATTCTTTCCATCCAATTTTCTCACGTTTTACTCCATGTGCGAACAAGGAAAGATCATGGTTGAGTTTGGGAGAGAATTCCGCACATCCTATACCTAGGTTTTTCACACTTTGGAGGCATCTAGAAGAAACGCCCAATTTGCCTAAACTGGCGGGCGACAACGAGGGTTAGAAACCCTAGAACCAACCCACGAGCCCTATATATATGGGGACCCTCGATATCGGTCGACCCTCACAAACTCAACCGGCCACTTCCCTTCTTTACTTATGCCCCAGACTCACGGATTGAAGCTTCTCCGGCAAGCTCCAAGTTGCGACGCCACCATGAGGTTTCTTGATAGATCGGGTAGAAACGAATAGCAGTGACCGTTCTATCAGATTCCACGATAGACCGCAAGAAGGATCAATGGCCCTGGTCACTCCACGCTTCAAAACAATTGTGAGTGGGAATGAATGATGAGGACCGAATAATCTCACTTAGTCAACGACGACCTGAGATCCAACGTCTTTCAATTTTCCAAAAAGAAAAGGTAATTCGCTTCTCTAGTCAGAAATTCCAAAAAATCAATGGATCTTGCTTAATTCACTAAAAATTGATCCTTTGGCCGAAAAATAAAAGTAAATAGTGATTTTGGATTAGAAAAATATGTAGAATCCAATAAAATGGAATTGGAACCTGATATTGCTTGTAATTCAAAAAAGTATACAAAGTTACCACTTTTAATGTATTAAATTATGGTAAGACCCTAATTTGATATGGAACTCGGATTCAATGGCTCTTTTGGGTTATTTTGAGTAATGTTAACCTAATGAGAATAAAAGGAAGAGTTAAATTTGAATAGGGTGATTTTATGCTTGTTATGGGTATTTATGCACATGATTATGTCTAGAAACCCTAATTTAGGAAAATATGGGTTTTAATGGTTTCAATCTGAAAATGTAATTATACAATAGAGATGTGTTGATCTCAAACTTGTTTTAAGATTAAAGAATTGTTAATGAGGATAGTAGGAATAATTAGGGTTTTTGAGAAATAAGAAACCTATTTTAAGATTGTTAGCCTAAAAAGGAGATAAAGTTGGGTAAAGAAAACCTAAGAAATCCTAATGAACCCTAAGGGGCTTGGAAGCCTTAGAAAGTATCATCATGTCATTAGGAAGGTGTTTTGACATTAGGTAATCTATAAGTTTTAGGAATTAAGGGTTGTTTTCATTAAGGTGCTTGCTTGGATATCTTATTGAATTTGGATTGTATTGCTCAAGGACAGATATGTGGTTACACTTATGGGTAAATCGCTAAAGTTTCATAGTGATTCACGAGATTTTATCGGTTGCTAGGAAATAATTGCTTGATTGTATTTTATTTCATGCAACTATGAAGTGACTATGATTATCACCATAAATATATGCACATGTCTAGCTCAGATCTTTTTCCTCCACTATAGCTCTGATGATGATGAGATACATAACCTAGTACATGGTCTACCCGCAAGGTAGGATCATCAGGTTATCACGACTCGATGTGTTGGTCTGCCCTTAGGTAGGGCCATACGACTCCACGACCCTATGTATTGATCTACCTATAAAGTAGGATCATGGGGGTTAATTGAGATCTACCATATGAGAGCTAGTATCCATGTCCACTGTAGGGACAACACAGAGGCTAGGGTATGTAAGGATTGAGTAGTCATGTTTAAAATATAAAGTTTGTTTTGTTAAATCATAATTGCTTGCAATATGTTGTTACAATTAAATGCTAGATTATTGGTTCCCCCACATACCAATATAATCTGTTATACTGACCGCCATTTTGTTTGTCGGCATTTTAGGTTATCAAGAAAATGGATATTCCTTTAAAGTGACATTGATGGAATAAAGCTTAATGAAGAATTGGAGGATTGTAGTTAGATAAGTTCTTGCTTGGGTAAAGACTTCCACTTCCTATATTTTGCAAGGCATGAATAGAAAAATTTTATTCCATTAAAAGTTTAGTTGTAGTAGAATTTATTAATTATTGTTGATTATTTGCAAAATCACTGATCCTATTTTTGGATAATGCCTCTGACCTCTTGGTCTCCCTTAACTGGGGGGTTACCAGGAGGTGGGGTCATTATATTTGGTATTAGAGCCAAAACCCCTCCAATAGGTGGGGCCCAAATGGGCATGGCATGCCAGTCTTTGATCCATGCGGTCTAGGCATGTTGGAAAGGGTTGCCCATGGTGATGTAGCCACCCTTGTGTTGGTATTATAGTGATCGGGAGCTGGGTGTCCATGAGCCATTCTAGGTTTGTGCTGAAATGGGGAAATATTGCGAGGCAATATAGTTGATCCTTGATGAGGACATAAACAGTCTAAGTGGGGGGAGATTGTAACATCCCAGGTTGTGAGGCCTCGGATAAAATGATCTTATAAGGAATGATTGTACTACCCATATCACCAAGGTGCACCTCTTTTTTCGGGAGCCCATTACTAAAGAACTCCATAGTTAAGCGTGCTCAGCTTGAAGTAGTACTAGGATGGGTGACCAGTTGGGAAGTTGATTGTGGCTTGCACGTGAGTGAGATTAAAGCATGCAGTTAAGGCTAGTGATGGTCTGTGGGGCCAGTCGTCATTCCTAAAACTCTACTAGAGCCTTGGACACTGGGTATGGGGGTTACAACCACCTTATCCTAGGCGAGAATAGACTAAATCTCTTAAAATGATAATTACGATGAAAGCATGTGAATTAATAAAAATCCACAAAAGATGGACTCGAAATGAGCCCATTGGTCCTGGTGCTCATGTTTCTTAATCCATCACCTCAAAAGAGGAAGATACACATTTATTTCAAAACCCCTATGTGATTGATTCTATTGTTCTAAATCTGGATTTCCATGGTCATTTCCATCCAGATTAACATGCGATCAAACCAATTAATTACTTTGATAGATCAATGGTTATTATAACCAAAAGCCATCTAGAAGTTGTTCTAAGGAGTTAGTCGATTTAAGCCATGGCTAAGGGGATATTCTCATTGCCTCGATAAAGAACTAATCGCTCATGCTTGTGGAAAAAAGGGAGTCAGAGGAAAGAAGAGCTCTAGCCATAGTCTAGACTTATCAGAGGATTGGATCATTAGGCTAGAGACAATGAAATGGTTGACACTTAATTCCTTGTTCTTGTCCACGGAAGAAGAAGAAGAAGAAGTAAACTAGATCTAAATGGGCAAGGTAAAAGAACAATGATTGAAGAACACACTTAACTTGCAAATAACCGATCTTTATTGATGAATCGAATATAAGAACATAAGAAAACAAGAATGATTGCTCAAAAATCTCTGGTATAAAAGATGATACAAGAGTTGATGATGTGAGAAGGGGGTGCCCCTCCTTTTATGGGAGAGGGAGGAGGCTTTTATAACTAGGGTTGTAGACAAATGGGTCTGGCAGCTACAAATTTGAACTGTTCACATAGTGCCAACTGATCGGTTGGGTAGCGAGCCAGTCGGTTGGACGTCTGGTAAGGGTGGGAGTCAGGGCACCAGTCAGAAACTCTAATCTCGACTGGCGGTGTAATGACCACCACCAAACCAATAGCCAAATTGTTACGAATTATGCATAATAAACACAAACAATAGATTAACAAAAAAAATCACTTTAATTTAAAATCATTTTTGCAAGGAGATCCTCTCCCAAAAAAAACTCTTACTCAAAGATCCAAAACTTATATATATATATATATATATATATATATATATATATATATATATATATATATATATATATATATATCATGATTCAAATTGTATTAGCATTGTTTCTTCTCATCTCGAGGATGACATATAACAGTTGCTCAATCAACACATATACTAAAGCAACAAAAAACATCAAGGCATACAAGCTAAAATCCTCAGATTATTTATGAAACCATGATGAACTGACTCCAAGGACCTGAGAGTACAGAGATGACATATAGGACTTCTATCTACAAGACATGACAGATAGTACACTCAACCTGATTTGTTACTACTACCCCAGTTGATGTTCCTCTTCTGCAGAAAGATATCCACCGCCTCCTGCACGTCCACCTAAAAATTGTAGATCCCATGGGGTGAGACAATTATCCCAGGGAGAGATATAACTCTCTGCCGACCATATTATTATCACAGATAAATATTATAAAACTGAGTAGGGGTTCTTTTATATTAATAGGCAGGATTAATCATTGTATGAATAGAATAAAGTAATCTCTTTACTTAAGGAAAATCATGCATCTATTTCCGTATTCGATCCTTAATCAAATATACTACACGGCTGATCATATTTTACAATCACACTTATGTCTTGAGGAGATGAAGTATACCTCGTTCATGCTCCAACTGACCAAGAACTTGTCACAAGTTGGTACCATACAAGGTCAATGGAAGAGTCGGCTACCAAGACCATTGTTGTCCCAGTCAGTATGGGACCGCTGGAAGTGACATATCATGTCATTCTATAAAAAGAGTGTGCCAGGGTATAAAGGCATCTTTGCTCAGAGCTGCAACATCAGCATGCACTCTCTTAGGGGAACATCTACTAATAATTGTCCCCAGATGTGATATTACTGAGTCAAGGCACACAGCCATACTCTGAGCCACGGGCCAGTTCACCGTGCTCAATTTAGTCTACGACAGTAGTCGCACTCGAGCTAGGATATGGCATATAGCCAAATCCTCATTTATTTCTAGTTTGGAAGGGGATCGTCTCACACATGTCTGTTTGTACTTATGTCCCCACATATTCAAAAATATGCACTCTGGGTTATGCCGCGGGGAACCCATTTCACCATTCAGCAAATCCTGACGTTGACGGATCAATGGTCAGGGCAATGTTTTATGGTTTCTAGTGATATATTAAGCAGTGTTATGAAAAGTGGTAATCAGTGTACGGGCGGACAGGGTACCGAATAGAGTATACATGGTATGCGGGAGTATAAGTGGGAGAATAATCAGTTTTAATCGGTTTTGATTTTTTTTAAAATTAGTTATAAATATATATAAATTATATGTTGACTATATCCAAGTTATGTATTAGTCATATATTAGAATTGTACAACTAAAATTTGAGTAAAATCTTCTTGTAATATGAGATTAATCATGTTCTAAAAGGGGGAAGCTAAACTTCATTTGGATTGTAACTAAGAATAGATACAAACAAAATGAACTATATCTAAGTCATCAATATAAAGAATATGCATCTAAATCAATATTCAAAATGGAGCAGCAAAGAAGAACAATTAATAAGAGATTAATATTGCAGTAAATAAGTAATTAGAAACATTGATGATATTAGAGATGAAAACATCAATAATAAGAATCATATTCAATAAACATTAACTATAAACTTATTGATAAAACATGTGAAAAGACCTAATATGTGAAGAGGGGCAAGAGAATGTAATTGTAATGACCAATAGTAGGTTTAGAAAAAGTTACTGTAAAAAAAATATATTATTTCTATTGTGTTTAGAAAATCCCCAATTAATCGGATGATTATTCCCCCGAGCGGCCGATTAATCGGCCATGGACCGATTATAGGTCCAATTATGCATATGCGGGGCGGTGGACCTGCAAAACCAAATATTCGGCCGATTATTCGGCCGATTAGACCGATTTTCTGAACACTGATATTAAGTGCATTACAGTATTCTTTTAGCATCAAACAAGTTATAAGAATCAATCATAAACAAATGCTATAAAAAAGTTGTAATACCTTACAACTTGGTTAATTTATAACTTGTACCAAAATTGGTACACAAGGCACTAGCATTATTCAAACAAGTTCAAACTTGGAATTTAGGCTTTCCACAAGCCACCACCTTGCATCATTCTCTCTCTAATGATGCTAAAACACATGAGGTATGTTCAACATATGATATATTGCAATATAACCCCTTATCTTGGGTAAATTGCATTTTTGTCCAAAATAAGGGAACATTGCTCAAACATTATTCAAATAGGACCAAACTTGAAACATAAGTTTGTCACCTGATGATAAAAAACTTTAGAGAATTATATTAAAGTTCTAATCAACTTATTTAGCCAAAACAAACAGGGTTAACTCATAACCCAAGTCAGCGTCATTACAAGTTATAAACTCCTAACAAGGATTTCGTCCCCAAAATCCCAGATGAAGGAAGACAATTGTCATTCATGCTACATATCATCAAGTCTCTACATAACATCTTGATGTCATGGAGATGCCATAGAACTTTAACCAGCACAAAGTTCTTTCACATAGGGTTATCATAGAATATGGCATACTCAACTGTCCTTCCCAGACTAGAGTTACATTCTATCATTCATTTTAGACTACAAGTCTTATCATACTTCTATTGCACCAGTCTAATTTGTTGGTTCAACACTAACTTACTTATGATTAGAATCAACCACCCTGTTAGCTATTTATTTTCTTGTCATAAGGAGAGGCTACATATTAAAGAAAAACCATCTCAGAGGTATCTCTAGATGTTATGTATAAGCTGCCTCATCAATCTAGATAGGGATATTCTAAGGAATTATTTTTAGCTTGATATGCTTTTGCCAAAATGATTCTATAATTGTTCCCTCAACTCTTACATCCTTGTTGATGTCATGTTTATGCAGGGCATAAACCCCTAACATATGGTATCCATACTATAGTATGTAACTAGACTAATTTCAAAGTTGGCCCTTCTAGGTAACCAAACATTATTCATCTTATCAGGAGTCATGTTACCATCTGTCTCCTATCATTGAAAGTTCTTGGATACTATGATTCTTTACCTTGGTATCCATTATATGTTCCAAAAACACATCACATCATCATACTTTCAATCCTCTATTATTATTATTAAAACTAAACATATAATAGGACTTTTCTTTAATCTCAGAATATTACTTAACACATATACTTTGTCTTGGAACTAAGATCCAAGACTAACTGATATGTTACGACCCCACCTCCTGATAACCCCCAATTAAGGGAGACCGAGAGGTCGAAACCGCACCCATGACTTCCGAATCAAAGGTTCGACAATTAACCAAGAATAATTATCAAATTTTAACATACTATACTGAAAGCTGTAAGAAAAATAATTTTTTTGCATACCTTTTTGAAAACTTGTATCTCTAGACTTCTATCCACTTAAGGATTCTACTCTAACTAGTTCCCCCTTGTTCTTTAATTCTTGAATTCACAATGTGTCACTTTACTGTTTGTACTTTTGGGATTTGTACCTAAATCGCCGACAAATAAAACACCGGTCAGCCAAAGCTGGTATATGGGGAAAACCAATAATGTGCAACTATGTTAACAATGTAATCAAACAATTATTCATTTAACAATCAAGATTACATTTTAAGCCATACAACTTAATCCATACATATTCCCAACTCTGTGATGTTCCTGCAGTGAACTTTTATTATACCTCTATAAAGGTAGAGTCGCATGGAACTACTCCAGGTAGCCCAATATCTAACTCATTGTGACTTGATGGTCCTACCACAAGGGTAGCCATGTACTAAGTCATCCATAGACCTGATGGACCTACCCAATAGGTAGCCATATACTAGGTCATCCATAGACCTGATGGACCTACCCAATAGGTAGCCATGTACTAGGTCATCCATAGACCTGATGGACCTACCCAAAAGGTAGCCATGTACTAGGTCAACTATCATGCCACATAGGGAACCAGGATCTGAGCTTGTAGGCATATATCCTTTGTGATAGTCATAGCCACATTATAGTTTGCATGAACTTAATTCATCCAACAGTTTATTTAAACCATTCGGTAAAACATTCGAGAATCATCGTGAAACTAGAACGGTTATTCATAAGTGTAACCACATACCTTTAATTGCAGTTTTCAAGACAGATTCAAGTATGTAGAGAAACCCTAATAATCAAGCAAGGTTGAACAGAAATCCTGAAATAAAAGCACCAATTCCTTTTATTAATAATTATCCAATTCCTATTATACTATTTAGAATTTCAATTCCAACTTTAGGGTTTCTTTTGTAAATTAGGCTTTTGCTTCTTCTTTCATTATTATAATCTTTAATCTATCAAACCCCTAATTTCTCATTGTAGCACTCTTAATAATTTTAGGATCTTAATTACTCCCTTAATTCAAAAAAACTTAGTTTTATTTCCTTTTCCCTAAATTAGGGTTTTTATTATAACTTAGCCTCTTTTATGAACTACAACTCTATTTAAGGCATATTTGTATTCAAAACAGATAATTTAGACCACTTTCATTATCAACAGAGTTACCCTTATCAATTTGTCCCATTGAAGTACTAAATTATACCCTTAATCTTCAATTACGATTTCTTATTAATTCTTAATACACTTTATTAGCCAATTATGGCACTTTTGCAAAACGGAGTGGAATGAGGTTCTGAAAACATTTTTATCAGATTCCTTGTATTTTTCTATATAACTTTCATATATAAAGTTTTGTCATTTGACACTCCTAGCTATTTCTATTATTTTTGCAAGAATAATTCTTTTTCTTGAATATTTGATTAAAGGAAAACATTACCCAGAAAGAATGGGTTGATCAGTAGACCCGTGATCCGCCCTTGGATCGAACGACGCTGGTCGTGTGCCTTCAAGCAAAGTCGCCCCTTCTCTGGAACGTCAGATGCCAAGGAGACCACCGTGGCCTCAAATCTAACGCCTGGCAAGTCGTCACCTACTCAGACCCAGCAGCTCGCGCGGTCAGCTCGATGGTTGACTCGGAGCTCTAGGCGTCCTTTGCTCGCTTCGACTGTCCAGGGAGCTTCGCCTCCCCCCAACAATGATGAAGGCCGGTTCAATTCTTGTCCAAGCTCCCCCCAACTAGGTCCCCCTGCTTGTCGGATTCCGGCGAGGTCCTAGGAGACAAAGGGGGCGAAGGTTAGGTTGAAAGAACCAATTGATTGAGCAAAAATGCTCCTTGCACGAATCCGCAGAGCTTGAACTTGTAATAAATCTTGCTGGTCCTCTCCAACGACCTCCCCTATATATAGGGTCGAAATCAGATTGGCGGAAGTTGGGTGTTTCCCAAAACGTCCTCGAATCCCATTAGAACCAGGATTGGCAGAAGTTGGGTGTTTCCCAAAACGTCCTCGAATCCCATTAGAACCAGGAATGGTTCCCTTCACCATCATCCCCTGAGTTCAAAGAACCACTCAGGAAACATGCCCACTCCTTGGATCGGGAGGAAAACAAGAGGGAAATTCCCTCTGTTAAAGGCACAGTCCTAGCCCGCCTGGGACAAGGATGATGAGTGGTGCCTGTTGGATCAAGATCCAACGGCCCACCATCCTCGCGCTCAAACCAGATTAGGAAATATTTTCTAAATTCTCAATTAAAGCCATATTCGAAGGAAAACTTAAAAAATTAATAACTCCCAAACGGTTACTCTTTGCCCACTCAAATTTTGAGGGAAGCCTAATCATTCTTTTATCTTTCATCCTACCAAATTTGGAGTCATTATCATAAGTGCACGATTCCTTTTCTTGGTTTGCAAGTTACCATCATTTTAATCATATTTTCCATGTCTTCTTTATTTCCTTTCATCATTAATTCATGATTTTGAGTTCCTTGAACCCCAAGGAATCTATTATCTTGAAATCTTATTTTTTGGGAAATTATTCCTTATCCTTTTTCTTATTTTATTTGATTTCCTTTATGTATTCTTTTATTCCTTTAATTGGGCTCAAGGACCAATAAGGCCCAATAATCAATTACACAAACAATCATACATGAAATTCATTCCAATAAACACATCACATCAATCATGGATTTCATTTATCTTTAAAAAGAGATTTAGAATCTCATTACATGCTTTGGAAAAATGGGGTTGTAACATCCTTCCCCTCTTATAAGAATTTTGTCCTCAAAATTCCTTCAAGCAAACAAACAATTCAGGATAAGACGTTTACATGTCCATCATTGTCCCCTATATGGCTTTACCTTACCCATGGCACTTCCAAAGAACCTTTATCATCACATATTCTTTTCTCTGATTTCTTTCATCCTGGCGTCTATAAATTGCACAGGTGACTCAGGCCATTTCAGCCTCCCTTGGGCTCATTAGGTTCATTGTTCGGCACATGGTCTAGGTATCTCACATAGTGTTCACATGGAACTCATCACACATTACTTCATCCTGAGGGGTAAGGTCAAACTTAACCTTCTCCACCAATCCATATCCAATGGACCCATATATCGGGAACTCAGCTCTCTTAGCTATAACTTAGAGGGGTCGGATTTTTTTTGTCACATATTCTCCCATAGTGAACTACATGTCAGTCTACTTTGCATCTGCTCACGACTTTTATCGTCTCTAGGCTCCTTTCAGCCATTGCACGATCAAAGCGACTTCATTTACACACACTGTGGTCCTTTTCTAACCATCATATGGTCCTTCACCAACATCACCTTACTGAAGTGGTGACCGACACAACATCTCTTATGGAGCTTCACTGAATCCCGATATTGGCTATGGTGGTTATCTTCACATCTTGCATAGGACAAGAAATGTCTCTAGCTGTCACCCTGAACAAGCACACATGCTCTCATCAGACCCTTTAGTCTGGATCACACTGACCATTAGTTAGGAGTGATAAACTATATTATCATAGAGTTCTTCATGTACCTACTTCCACCTTTTGGAAGGAAAAAAAATTTAGGTCAACTCAAGAACCTTTGAACTCACATCATGGTGTAGTCGAACCATCCCTCTCAAATGTAGTTCAACCCAATCTGTCCCTTGACAGAACTCTTTCTTTCTCATGTCATCTAGGTAAGGCGATCTACCATAACCCATATTGCATCTCGACCTTCCTCGATCCAGGGGAGACTTACCACATCCATAGTGATGAGCTCCCTTTCTCTTTCAGGGACTTTTATCCCTTATATCAAGGCACTGGGTTACTGGTGTTCGTCCTTCACCTTCGGCTTGCATGGCCATATACCACATGCAGCTTTATCTTAGGTATCTACATCACCACGGTCACTCATTATCTTCATAGCACGGTGTATGGTGACCCTAAAATCATGACCTCCTGTATGTCATTATTCAAGATCAATACCCTAAACCATTCTATCGAGGTTTCATCATCTTCCTTCCCAAAAAAGTGCATCTGAGGTTCTACCACGATCCTTTCATTGTATCAAGAACTAGATTGGCTAACCAAACAAACATTAACTGATCTCGTTACATTAGGGTTAGCCAAACATATCTTCTTTTCCAAACTTAGGGTTAGTCTAACAACTTCTTCTAGCCAAGCTAGGTAGATATATCTCAACCAGGGTATCCAATACCTCTTCACTTTTTTTTATGTATTAGGTAATGTTGATGACATACTATCTCCATGTATTCCGCTTAAGTCTCATCTTGAACTCTATGTTTATCTTCATCAGGAAGACTCTGAAATCACCCTCTTGGTTATCAAACTCAACCTTGTATCACATGCAAATTCCACATAGCTCATGATAAAACATTCTCATAAGGTGATTATCTTAATACTCTTATCGTTTATACCTATCCATTTATCATTCACTTCTCCAAGGTATGTTATCATCTCTATCCTCATGCCTCATAGCGACGTTCCAACCCACATCATCTTTTGTCCTTGGTGTATGGCATGCGTATTGTCCCATCTCTCCCACTCATAACAAGAGGAAATAAGCATTTTGCGGCCGTCCAAACACAAATTTCTTCCTATTCCAAGAGTAGAGATGACACATCCCACCTTGCCAGTACACCTTCAAATCCAAGTTGAAACGTGCCACTCATATCTTTACATCTCAAACACCATGATATCAAAATTATTTCCATGGAAAATTGGTCTCGAACCTACTTGGGTCACCTCACAATCCTTGGTCATCTCCTCTAGGTCTACAGGGTGCCGACACCTTTGGGGTCATCCCTCTTCCCTTATGCATCCAGAGAGTGCCCTACTCATCTGCCCTTTGGGTCCTATGAGTTCATGAAGGTGATCAATCTCCCAACCCATGGCCCTCAGGCAATGATAGTTGTTACCTCCCGACCCAATGGTCATGTGCAACTAGGGAATTAGGCAACTCCTACTTCCATCGGTCTTATCCCCATCTGACCCTAGGATAGACTTAGGATTCCCTTATATTACATGTTCATCTTAAAACCTTACCCAAGCATTCATCATTTCTCTCTTGCATTCATGGGCTGACTTCCATCCTTCCATAGGGATTATGGCAACCTGCCTACCTTAGTCAAGCCCCATATCGGTTACCTCCATGGTAACACATCCCCAAGCACATAGAGATGGTTATCTATAAGTCAGCAGGTTCATTCTCATACCATGTACCTCTATCTTCTCAAGATCCTATGAGACCTTTTTAGGTTACCTCAAAACTAAAAAAACTGGTAAACACCCTACCAAAGGCCCCCCCTCCCAGGATGGAAGGAAACTACAACTCTTGACAACAAGGTCACAATTGTCCTTAGGGTTTACATTCACATGAGCATTCTTAACCCAACAACTACTAAAGCACAAGCGGACCACTAAACCAGGCTAGGTCATCTGGGTTCTCATTCTCAATGTTGGATCAAGATCATACCTTCCTTTATTGCCATCCTAGCTGTGAGGGATTCATCACACATACCTTAAACTTAAGGGACTTCCCTTTTTCCTCTATACTTGAGGAGTACCATGCTCGAAACTATAGCAACTTAATTCTCGTCATGAGCATTAGGTATACCACTTCCCCTCTTAGGCCTAGGGACCCTAGGTTCACTTGTAGGTGTCCAACTTCATACTCTATCTCTTAACCATGAAGCAAGCTTGAAAAAGGCATGACATGCACTCCATGTCATCCTTCAACTCAAGTAACACTTAGAGTTGGATCTTCCTCAAGGACAAACAACAAGGTACAAGGCCTCACAACCTGTTACTAAACCTTTTCAGATCCATGAAACTCTCCTTCTCATCTATACCATAGGTACAGAGGTATCAGCAGACTCATCCTCTCTCTAGGGTTTGGTTCCTCTCATGGCCACCAAGGCATCATCAACCTCTAAGGTCAGCATGAGGTGACCACTCCCTAGTTTTCCTCATATCTCGGAGTCTAGGATTCCAACCTTCTTGGTGGGTTTCCTACTCTCTCTCTAGAGCCAACCCTATAACTAACCTCACCATTAGAGGTGCTCTCTTCATGAAGGACCAACCTCGAAAGCATGCCCCTACCTAGATGAAGCCTAAGTTCAACTTATGTTTGCTCAGGGTTATCCATAACCCCTTATACTTATCACATAAGCTATCCATCAAACTCCCTCGGCCAGGGTTTAATCTATTTCTCGTACTACAAACATGGTGCCTATTCTGCCATGCTCACATCGGCTCGTGGGGTTTTCATGGGTTCTCCTCTATCCTTATCTAAGGAAGGAGCTATCCTTCGTCCTGACCTAGACTACCCCTTTCCAGGGTTGGGTGGCCAAAGGTATACGGTCATCCAGCCTCTCATGGCTCATATGGCATCCCATGCATGTCCATCCAAACTCCTGGTCTACTAAGACATCTAACCCTCCCTCTCTAACCTTCACTTAGGGTTAGGGTTAACATCATCCTCAGAGGATGTGCCAGGTCTCTACTTCCAATGGAGATCTCTATCTCCAAGACTAACTTATCCTCCTAACAAGAAGGTCTAGCCTCAGGTCTCTTCTGAGGACATGACATCTTATGTCATACGACCTAAGCATGTATCTATCCTTTAATTTGCGCTTAATCTATTAAGCTTATGTCCATGATATCTTATTTACATGCTTTTCATTAATTTGATGGAGGATTCCTTAGACCTTATTCATCTTACCCATACCACAAGAGGGTGAGGAGAGAGAGAAAAACCCTATTTCTTAAGGTCCTTAAGAGAATTTGTGATGAGAAGGGATGAATAAGATGATAAATTCCTAAAGGTATCTTATTTCGATTCATACCCTAAGACTTTGGCTAGGAAGTCACACGGATCTGGGAGTACTCATATTCCGACTAGCGGTGCAGAGGAAAATATTGCCAGCCCCCGCTCGTGATCCTTTTCTAGACACCTCTGTCTTTCGGATAATCCTCTAATAACTCCCTTGGGTTCTATGGAGTTTGTAAAATTTAATAATTATTAATGGTTAAATAAGGAACCTAAGCTCTGATACCAAATGTTACAACCCCAGCTCCTGATAACCCCCAATTAAGGGAGACCGAGAGGTCAAAGCCACACCCATGACTTTTGGATCAAAGGTTTGGCAATTAACCAAGAATAATTATCAAATTTTAACATACTATACTGAAAGCTGTAAGAAAAATAAATTTTTGCATACCTTTTTGAAAACTTGGATCTCTATACTTCTATCCACTTAAGGATTCTACTCTAACTAGTTCCCCCTTGTTCTTTAATTCTTGAATTCACAATGTGTCGTTTTACTGTTTGTACTTTTGGGATTTGTACCTAAATCGCCGACAAACAGAACACCGGTCAGCCAAAGCTGGTATATGGGGAAAACCAATAATTTGCAACTATGTTAACAATGTAATCAAACAATTATTCATTTAACAATCAATATTACATTTTAAGCCATACAACTCAATCCATACATATTCCCAACTCTGTGTTGTTCCTGCAGTGAACTTTTATTATACCTCTATAAAGGTAGAGTCGCATGGCACTACTCCAAGTAGCCCAATATCTAACTCATTGTGACTTGATGGTCCTACCACAAGGGTAGCCATGTACTAAGTCATCCATAGACCTGATGGACCTACCCAATAGGTAGCCATGTACTAGGTCATCCATAGACCTGATGGACCTACCCAATAGGTAGCCATGTACTAGGTCATCCATAGACCTGATGGACCTACCCAATAGGTAGCCATGTACTAGGTCAACTATCATGCCACAGAGGGAACCAGGATCTGAGCTTGTAGGCATATATCCTTTGTGATAGTCATAGCCACATTATAGTTTGCATGAACTAAATTCATCCAACAATTATTTAAAGCATCCGGTAAAACATTCGAGAATCATCGTGAAACTAGAACGGTTATTCATAAGCATAACCACATACCTTTAATTGCAGTTTTCAAGACAGATTCAAGTATGTAGAGAAACCCTAATAATCAAGCAAGGTTGATTAGAAATCCTGAAATAAAAGCACCAATTCCTTTTATTAATAATTATCCAATTCCTATTATACTATTTAGAATTTCAATTCCAACTTTAGGGTTTCTTTTGGAAATTAGGGTTTTTCTTCTTCTTTCTTTAATCTATCAAACTCCTAATTTCTCATTGTATCACTCTTAACAATTTTAGGATCTTAATTACTCCCTTAATTCGAAATAACTTAGCTTTTATTTCCTTTTCCCTAAATTAGGGTTTTTATTATAACTTAGCCTCTTTTATGAACTACAACTCTATTTAAGGCATCTTTGTATTCAAAACAGATAATTTAGACCACTTTCATTATCAACAGAGTTAACCTTATCAATTTGTCCCATTGATGTACTAAATTATACCCTTAATCTTCAATTAGGGTTTATTATTAATTCTTAATACACTTTATTAGCCAATTATGGCACTTTTGCAAAACGGAGTGGAATGAGGTTCTGAAAACATTTTTATCAGATTCCTTGTATTTTTATATATAACTTTCATATATAAAGTTTTGTCATTGGACACTCCTAGCTATTTCTATTATTTTTGCAAGAATAATTCTTTTTCTTGAAAATTCGATTAAAGGAAAACATTACCCAGAAAGAATGGGTCGTTCGATCAGTAGACCCGTGATCCGCCCTTGGATCGAACGACGATGGTCGCGCGCCTTCAAGAAAAGTCACCCCTTCTCTTTTCCGTCATATGCCAAGGAGACCATCGTGGTCTCGGATCTAACGCCTGGCAAGTCGTCACCTACCTCAGACCCAGCAGCTCGCGCGGTCAACTTGATGGTTGACTCGGAGCTCTAGGCGTCCTTTGCTCGCTTCGACCGTCCAGGGAGCTTCGCCTCCCCCCAACGAAGATGAAGGCCGGTTCAATTCTTGTCCAAGCTCCCCCCAACTAGGTCCCCCTGCTCGCCGGATTCCGGCGAGGTCCTCGGAGACAAAGAGGGCGAAGGTCAGGTCGAAAGAACCAATTGATTGAGCAAAAATGCTCCTTGCACGAATCCGCAGAGGTTGAACTTGTAATAAATCCTGCTGGTCCTCTCCAACAACCTCCCCTATATATAGGGTCAAAATCAGATTGGCGGAAGTTGGGAGTTTCCCAAAACGTCCTCGAATCCCATTAGAACTAGGGATGGTTCCCTTCGCCATCATCCCCTGAGTTCAAAGAACCACTCAGGAAACCTGCCCACTCCTTGGATCGGGAGGAAAACAATAGGGAAATTCCCTCTGTTAAAGGCAGAGTCCCAGTCCGCCTGGGACAAGGAGGATGAGTGGCACCTGTTGGATCATGATCCAACGGCCCACCATCCTCGTGCTCAAACTAGATTAGGAAATATTTTCTAAATTCTCAATTAAAGCCATATTTGAGGGAAAACTTGAAAAATTAATAACTCCCAAACGGTAACTCTTTTCCCACTCAAATTTTGAGGGAAGCCTAATTGTTCTTTTATCTTTCATTCTACCAAATTTGGAGTCATTATCATAAGTGCACGATTCCTTTTCTTGGTTTGCAAGTTACCATCATTTTAATCATATTTTCCATGTCTTCTTTATTTCCTTTCATCATTAATTCATGATTTTGAGTTCCTTGAACCCCCAAGGAATCTATTATCTCGAAATCTTATTTTTTTGGGAAATTATTCCTTATCCTTTTTCTTATTTTATTTGATTTCCTTTATGTATTCTTTTATTCCTTTAATTGGGCTCAAGGACCAATAAGGCCCAATAAGCAATTACACAAACAATCATACATGAAATTCATTCCAATCAACACATCACATCAATCATGGATTTCATTCATCTTTAAAAAGAGATTTAGAATCTCATTACATGCTTCGGAAAAATGGGGTTGTAACATGATACTTTTCAAAGTTTCCATCTATAGATTTCTTCTAATACATGCACATCAAGTGTCATAAGACTTACTTGATTGTCATGTCCTGAAAGGAAACAACACAAAGAAATATATTCCTCTTATCACCTCATTATTACCTAGGGTTGTTTATCAAAGAGAAGAGATTATCATCTCCTCTGATTATTGCATGAACTTTCAACTGTTCAGGAGTCATTCAATCTTTTTTCCTCTTAGGTTCCTTGCCATCAGCATAAGAATTATAGAGATGATTACATGTCATCATCCTTCTAGCATAATCATCATCATGATTACCAAATATGGGCATTCAAACCCTTAGTTCATCATTGAACATTGTTACCTCTCATTATGTAGTTGTTACCAATAGGTCCTCAGAACAAGGTATACATTATACTAAACATATTCTTTTGTTTATAAGTTGATCTGTGATTAACTCAGATTCCTCCATATATCAACTAGGATGCGGTAGAAACATCCATGCCACATCTTCTACTTCATTGTGCTCTTTAGATTGTCTCAAAATGACTACTTGCCCAGAGTAATCAGAAAGATAGCAATCTAAGAGTTCCATACTTACCTTGCCTTTAATAGATGAATACCTGGCCAAGGTATTCAAGAACTGAAATTAGGTAGTATGCATTTGTTTTATATTATGTTTCATCTCATTAAGTTTTATTACTTAGTATCTCAGATTTTCTCTGGGTGTCTCTTTACATTTCTTCCCTTTCTATATGAAGAGAGAAATTTCAAAAACATATAAGAGAATATTAAACTGAATATTGGTTCTCATCCTTCTAATCTCTTCCTCATGTCCTCATAGGACTAATTAAAGGAAGCTCAAAAACAACTACCTTCTTATGATTATTAGAAAAAATCAAGAGAAGACATATCAAAATGAAAAAGCTCTATCTAATTGTCACCCTCGTGGTTATCTACCACTTTAGGTTGACTCAAACATAGAGTCTAGTTGTTTCATGTTGTTTCTTTTGCCTTTTTACACTATTAGATTGTAACTTTTGTAAGCCCTGTCAAGTCTTCCTCGATTGTTGGGTCATTTACTCCCTTCTTTTTGAATAAAAGGGTTTAGTATGCTTAACATGTCCACCTATTGTCCTTGTATCATAGTCTTATCGGTCTTATTATCGATGTAGAAGCTAAGTCGGGAGTTCTTACAGGTGGAAAGTTAGGACTTTTGCCTTTACTTAGTGACTACTGCCCCAGTGTACTAGGCATTTATTGTAATGGTGGTACCAAAGCATTGGCTTTTTAGAACAACTTGGCAAATGTCTCTAGAATTATAGATACCTTTCCTTAATTCTCATCTTATTGCCCCTCCTTGGGCATTTCCATCACAGATGTACTATCTGTCTACACTTATGGCAGAGTCTATTTTCTTACAATATGATAATCCTTCCTACATTTTACATTGTTCCAACATGCCTATGTCACTCAGGAACCCTTTCAGAACCCAAAGTTTCTACATTGAGGGCCGGTAACCAAGATTGTATTGATAGTATCCAGTCCACTATATTCATCATTGTTGTCCTACTTGTGACACCCCACCATCACACAGACAGCGAGATGACACGTGAAAACGTGCGAAACCACATATTACCAAAAACACGGGTTAATTAAAACTGATTGCAGAAAGCATACATAAGAGAACTTTTGTGTCCAGATCCTGCAGAGAAATATGTTATAAAAATATTACAAGCTTTGATATATGTCCACAGCTTATCGGAACCAGTTGTTTTGTCAGCACCAGAGTTCATCACCTGTTTATACATACATAACGGGCCACGTACGGCCAGCAGCAGGATATACAAAATTACAACAACTAGACATCGTGAAACGTCATCAAACACCTCCGAGGACCTGAGAGTACAGGGATGACTCTAGGACTCTACTATGAAACCACCAAAACAGCAACATTTCCATCTCTTGCCTTCTACTGCTCTTCTTGCTGCTCGGCCGCAACCTCACAACCACCACCACATCTAGAGCAATCACCTAGAAAGGTTGTAAACCAGCGGGGTGAGACACACAGTCCCAGCGAGAAACTTAACTCCCCGCCGAAACTATAAAACCTCAAAAGATTAAAGCAATAAAAGCAGATAACTGATAGAGCATGTAACAAGAGTAGTATATTGAGCCAGACCATTATCCCCATCATTTGTACCAAGATATCCAGGAGGCATATAAACAAGTAATTCTTTATGGAACATGATTGACAAGATAAGCTTTATAAGAATTTATCACAAAATATAAGGATCGCACACATAACTACAAGGTATAACTAGATCAGCTATATAAGCAAGGCCTCAATCAATATTCCATGTTTTGCTCTAAGCAAGATATACTACTCAAACTGGATTATGTTTTATTATGCCCTGAGGAAGTGAGTTGTCCCTGCTCAAATCCAACCTTTGGTTGTGAAGCCCAAAACCTGGTGCCATACAAGGTCAATGGGAGATCCGGACTCCATGACCTCACCTCCTCGTGGTCAGTGCACAAAAACTAAAGCAAGACCACAGTCTCATGCTTATATGGCCTCAGCCTTAGGGTCAGCTCCGCAAGCTACCCATATCTCTAGCACACCTTGACGCAGGTGCTAGAATATACCTTTGAGCCACAGGCCTGATCACCGTGCTCTTGAGCCATGAACACATTCATGCTCTATCTCGATGAGTCATGGGCATGTTCACCATGATCTATATATATCCTGAGTCTGCAACCATAGTGCCCTCAACTCCTCCTATTTTAGGCTAGGGGAAACCTCACATATTCAACAATATGCGCTCCAGGTAATCCCGTAGGATAAACCTATTTCACCATCACCAAATTCTGACGATGATGGGTCTATGGCTAGGGAAACTACATGATATGTTAAACTATAATTAATTAGTATATTTTAAGAGGATAGTAGAGGCAACCAAGTTATAAAGCATAACAACATTGAATTACATTGTCACTGTCATCATCACATTGTCCTGGGATCTCAGTCCCCCATCACAGAAATACATTGCCTCTTAAGACATCATCATCATCTTACATCATCACCTCGGATAGCAATCCCTGATCTCATCATCAGAGGATAACACCTCAACTAGGCACTCAGCCTTTACTAGGTCCTCAGACCTATCACATCATACTGGTGATACATGTTATCTCATCAACAAGGATAAAATACATGCATGGTTAGTATACACATCCATAGAGATAACTGAAGCCATCATAAATTAACAGGATTATCATGCTATCAAGTATAAAGCAACATCCATGAGTATATTACACATAAGTTGTAAAAATCATAGTTTTATTATCAATCATAAGCATATATCATGCCCCATACTTGTGATCATATACATGTGTCACACTATCATGTGTAGCAACATCATATCCTTCCAAACTTCCTGGTTCACACCCTATCATCTTATCTCATTATCATAGTTGCAGGATTCAAGGTGATTACACCATATTACTTATATTATCATTATTAATAGAGAACTATCAGCTATATACATTCTGAGTTATCAGAACCCTCACCAAAGCTCCTGCAACCCTCACTATAGGTATGGCGGGCAGTGCCATCCCTCACCAAAAGATGTATCGGGTATGGTCATACCCTCACCAAAGGATGTATCGGCTAGAATCCTACCGACCAGCTAGGGTTAGGGTTGTATCGGGAAACCATTCTCACCACTGTATCAGCCGAGATCATGGCACCCCAAACCAATCTCGGTCGACCACACTCCTCGACCGAGACACTCTTGGGCGACCTAAAATAAGCTTTGACAAAATGCTTATTTGGACATCATTTTATTGCACTTAATCTTAGTATACTTATGATAAAGGTCAAAATCAACATTTAAAATTATTTGTGACCTTAGAAGCATTAAATTGCCTAAATTATAAGATTAAGGGGGAGCGCATAAAAACGAATTTGATTGCCTGATACGACCTTAGTATTTTTACTCTTGGTTATGAAGAAATTTATAAAATTGATATATCTTGAACTTAAAGGAACTCTCTAAACAAATTAGGGCTTAACATCCCTTGCATTTGGTTGGAGACATTTTTATGTACACTAAGCTTAAAGGAATCTCATTTAATTTAGGGATAGATGAGAGATAAATATACATTTGTCATGAGCTTAAGGGAATCTCATATCATTTTCAGGGCTTAACATCCCTTGTAAAATGGGTGAGAAATCTATATACATATGCCATGAACCTAACATGATCTCATATCATTTCAAGGCTTAATATCCTTTGCAAATGATTGAGAAACAAATAGTGGATAAATTAGACACAAATCCATGTTTCTAAAAGGATATCTATTTAAGGGGGAGCAAAATATAAAATTAAAAGGGAAAAGAAAATAAAATATTCAAATTGGATATCTTTTTGAAATGACAAAGGGGGAGAAAGAATATAAAATCAAAAATATAAATATATATGAGTTTCATCCTGATTGCCAGCACTCACACTTGTAAAACAAGAATGGCTACAAAAGGTAATCTTCAGGTATGAAACTCACATGCTTTATATTTCCTTATTTCATATTTTAGGAAATGTTTGTCATCTTCAAAAAGGGGGAGATTGTTGGCTAAATGGACATCTATAAAATCCCTTTGTTTTGATTATGACAAACATTTCATTCTTATTTATCTAACGAGCTACTTGAGTGTGCAGGATTATGGTGGATGACGAAGCAACTAGGGAGATCATAAGTTTATAGTTTTTATTTTCATGCAATGTAATCACTATTGTAAAAACTTGTACAGTTATATAATGTACAAGTACCTAGATTGCATGTAAATCAAGCATTGGATCTTCCCTAGCTACACACCATAGTTAGACAAGTCATCCCTTCCAATAGGATCACATTATGCACACTCATGCACACACTTAGTATCTTAATTGATAGATTGAAACAGAGTCAATCTCGGTCGACACACTCCTCGACCGAGACTCTCTCGGTCGACAACCTTCTCGACCGAGATTGACCTAAAGTAGCCGTTAGACTTAGCAAATGAGTTGGTTGGCAGTTGGAAGCGAACGTTGCACTCAGAGAGCCTGTCGGTCGAGAAAAGCTCGACCGAGTGGGTGTCTCGGTCGACCATCTGTCGACCGAGACGGTCTCTGACAGAATCTGCAGAGTTAAAGCAATTAGCCGTTGTAAAAACGACCAATCTATTCCTAACGGCTAATTGAGCACTTGGAACCCCCTAGAAACTATCTAGAAGGTCCTTAAGCATACTTAGGCTATCCCTATAAATAGGACAAGCCATAGGACACTAAGAATCACCTTGCTACACTTGAGAATTCTTTCTAAGCACTCTTGAGCAATCTTCTACAAGCAATTGAGCACTGTGATCACTTGGCCATATTCCATCTAGCTCAAGCTCGTCCTATAGGCTAGATTTTCCTAACCCTAGCATCCACAAGTCTATTACCTTGGCTAGGAAAATTTATACGCTTGATATAGGCAAATCAAGCCTTGTGCTTAAAAGGATAAGTTGTAATTTCTGTTTTCCTTCTTGTTCCTTGTAATATTTGTACTCTTCGTTGCTACTCCAGGGAGGAGGCTGCATATAGGAAGAGGGTGAAGCTCTTCGTGTGAAGAGGAGGACTTTGGACTACTTCAGAAGGCTATCTTGACGGGAAGCTACTTCGGGAGGGAGGCTACTTCAAGGGGGAGCTTGAAGTTACTCCAAGGAAGGCTGCTTCAAGGTTGGCAAGATTACTTCTAGGTGAAGGCTGTCCAAAGGGTGTTTAGAGAGTGTTGTAATTTTATGTAACATCCTTAAAAGGTAATAAAATAGATTTCTTTTCAAATCCCGGTTGGGTAAGCAACCGGGTAGTGGACTGACTACCTTAGTATTTGCTAAGGCTAGGAACCACTCTAAACCCTTGTGTCTCCTTGTCCAATATTTTCTTTGTGGTTGCTTGAGTTAATTAATTGTTAAATTATCTATAAAACTCTATTCACCCCCCCTCTAGAGGTTTTCACTACCGACCAGCTAGGGTTAGGGTTGTATCGGGAAACCATTCTCACCACTGTATCAGCCGAGATCATGGCACCCCAAGCCAGCACTGTATCGCCCAACATGTTCATGACACAAGCGACACAAAAGCACCTCAAGGAAGCCTATCGGTCAACAAGGGAAGCACTTCATATCGGCCTCTATCAAAGCAACAACTAGGGTTTCCACTCAACCCATATTGGGCAGCTCAAACTCACCCAACTTGTGTCGCCCAAGGAACCAAACAGAGATGTTCTCTAAGCATCATATCGGCCAAGGGGACAACACCACTTAGGTCAAGAAGGTCATATCGTCCATCTAAGTCAAGCTTCTCATATCGTCCACCACTTAAGGCACCTAATAGGGTTTCTCTATACCACCATATCGGGCATCACTAAAACCAAACCATGTCACCCAACACAAGGATAGCCTACTAGGCTCCATATCGGCCAAGGCATATCGGGCACCAAGCCATCCATCTCAACTACATATCATATAGCAGGGGTATCAGAAAACCTTACTTCAAGATGTATCGTTCAGAGCACAAGATATAAGGTGTGTCACCCAAGCTCTATCTCAAGCTAAGAGAACCATATTGGGCACCAAACCAACCATCTCAACTAGATGTATCGGCCAAGGGTAAAACCCTAGACAAGAGGCTATCGGGAAGCACTTACAAAAAGGACATATCGTGCAAGGCATAAGGCTCATCCCGACAAGGTCATCTTCAACCTCAAGCATATGAGCAACAAACCCTAATTGATCAAGATGATCGGCTCACCTCTCTTCAACTAAGAGAGAGGGGTTTTGCACAACCGTTATCATAAATAGGGCAACAACAAGGATCAACCTCAACCTAGGTCATCATCCATCCAAGAGCTCACCTCTCAAGTCCATGGTGAGAGGAGGGTGTTGCCCAAGCAACTAGAATGTAGACTCACCTCTCAATTTAAACGAGAGAGGGGTATTGCCCACATCACTAGAGCTCAAACTCACTTCTCAAAAACCATGGAGAGAAAGGGGTATTGCTCAACAAGAAAACCCCAAACTATGGTTCGGCCAACTAGATCCAAAGGCATATAAACCATCAACAACATTAACAACATCATGGTCACTATATCCATAAGATCAACAACATGTACTAGAGCAAGAAACATAACATGCAATGGCCGATCATCAACATATATGAATCATGCAACATAAAGAAGGGAGTATAGATAGGGTTAGAAATTATGTAACCCGCCTTAAGCAAACTCCTCAAGCTCCAAAGCTCCAAGCTTTAAGCTCCTAGCTCCAAAGCCCACCACCTATAGATTGGCCACCAAGCACGAAGGGAGGGTGTATCATGCACCAAGGAAGAGAGGAGCCAACAAAGAACTAAAGGTATCCTAAGAAAATGAAAGGCAATGTATATATAGAAAAGGATGAAGGGGGAAACAAGGAAAGGTGTCGTCCCACTAAGGGACACATGTCCAACGTCTTGCCACCTTGAAAACCACATGCACATGCCATGACACCCATCTACAAAGGATAGCCACGTGTCTAAGGTATGGTGACACAACCAAAGCTAGGTCACATGGCAATACACCCCTCTTGGACGACCCACTCCTGGGTGACACAGAGCTTCTAGCTCTCCAAGGCACGATACAAACCCTAAACAAAGCAAGGCAAGGCAAAGAAAAGCCCATCAAGGCCCAAAACATCTCAAGAAACAAGCCCAACCCATCCTTTTGACTCTAGAGGATGCAAGGACAGATAGAAACATCTCTCAAGGTGACAAACTTCCTCATCAACCCTAAAACCTGGGTTATTTGCAAGTAGCACCTCTGACCCTCAACAAGGCACAAACAAACCCTAATCACTACTAAAGGTGATTAGCAAGCAACTAAACACAAGGATTAGGCAAAGAAAACAGGGTAAATCCAAAATGGAGGTCAGGGTTCTCACACTACCTACCCAACAAGAGCATAGAAAGTAGGATTCTCTATCTTGATTGAGTCAAGATGGGAATTATCAGGCGCTCGTTCTCCTCTTTCCTGGTCCCTTGCACCTTCTATTGGTGCAACAACATTGCTCTTAGCAATGTGTTCCTCATGTTCTCCAGTCGTTTTTAAACTTCACCCTTTCTTCTACATAAGTAGAAGTCACTATAAGATATACTAGAGGACACCAGAACAGATTCAACACCTTAGTCCTATGTCTCTGTAGACTCAGAAAACCTTAAGCTCTGATACCAAACTTGTAACGACCGCCACCAAACTGACAGCCAAATCAATACGAATTATGCATAATAATCATAAGTAGTGGATTAACAAAAATCACTAAAAATTAAAACCATTTTGCAAAGAGATCCATTTCCAAGAAAACTCTTTAAGGAAGAACCAAAACCTTGTATTCATCATTGATCATATTGTACATACATTGTACCATCTCTTCTCAAGGATAACATATAACAACTGCTTTCTCAAAACATATACTTAAAGCAACATCAGACCTCGAGGCATACAAGCCAAAATCTCAGATTGTTCATAAAACCAACACGTTCTCAATCCAACGACCTGAAAGTACAGAGACGACACATAGGACTTCTATCTACAAGACACGACAAATAGTACACTCAACCTGAGTTGTCATTATTGTCCCTAGTGTTGATGGTCTCCCTCTACAGTACGCTCTCAACCCCCCTCATGCACGCCCACCTAAAAAAATGTGGATCCCACGGGGTGAGTCAATTGTCCCAGCGAGAGATATAACTCTCCACCAACAATGTTATTATCACAGTTAAATAGTATTAAATTGAGCAGAGGATAAGCAGTTTAGAACATTCTCATCTTTTAAAGCATTACAACTATCTATGATAGAGCAGTAAATCATCTATTCACTTTATAAGGAATATGAAGCACATGTATATCATTTACCCATCATACTAAATCAACATCTCAAGCTTATCCTGTGATACTCATTATCATGGTATGTCATCCATGAATCATTCTCATTTCTATCTATTGGCCTCAGCCAATCTGCTAGCTAGGTGTTGGGTTGTACCAGTCATGTGAATATACATCATCATATTCTGTCCAGGTTTTGGGTTTTGCTAACCCTGTGAGATTATTCCAAGTATTGGACTATGCCAATCTTGTGCAACTATTCTAGGTATTGGACTATGCCAAACATGTGCAACTATTCCAGGTATTGGACCATGCCAATCATGTGCAACTATTCCAGGTATTGGATTATTCCAATCATGTGCAACTATTCCAGGTATCGGACTATTACCAATCATGTGGCATTATTCTAGGCATTAGGTTATTACCAATCTTGTGCAACTATTCTAGGTATTAGGGTTATGACCAATCCTGTGACATTATTCTAGGCATAGGGTTATTACCAATTCTGTACAATTATTCTAGGTATTGGGTTATGACCAATCCTGTGACATTATTCCAGGCATTGGGTTATTACCAATCCCGTGCAATTATTCCTGGTATTGGGTTATTACCAATCCTATGACATTATTCCAGGCATTGGGTTATTACCAATCATGTGCAATTATTGCAGGAAGTGGGCTATTACCAATCTTGTGCAAATATTCTAGGTATTGGGTTATGACCAATCCTATGCAATTATTCCTAGTTAACCCTGTCATTACCAATCATGTGCAATTGTTCCAGGTATTGGGTTATTCCCAATCCTATGCAATTGTTCCAGGTATTGGGTTATGACCAATCGTGTGCAATTATTCTAGGCATTGGGTTATTACCAATCATGTGTAATTATTCTAGGTATTGGGTTATGACCAATCTTTTGACATTATTCCAGGCATTGGGTTATGACCAGTTGTTACGACCCCATTTGAGCTTAATTGGTAAACTAGGGTTTACCTAGACAATTGCAAAGATTAATTGGAATAATCATTCTTGAAATCTAATGAATGACGATAACACAATTAGGATGTTTTAACTATGATAAGAAGTCTAAATGTTCTTTTGTCTTGAGAATTAGGGTTTGAGAAGCATAAACCCTAATCGGCCCAAAATAGGGTTTTGATGATACATGAATACAGAATTTGATAAGTAGAATGTCTCACTAAATGATTTTTAGTATTTTATGTGTAACTCTGATTTATTTCAAATTTGGATATGATTTGGATATATAAAATTTGAATAACATTGCAAAATATCAGAATTTTTGAAGAATGCTCTGACCTGTTAATCGGCCGAGTTTCAAACTCGACCGATCACATTTCCAGAATTTTACAGCAGTGTGGTAATTGAATTTTATCTTTTTATTGGTATATCAAATTGATCTCAAATTTTAACTGTACTTGAAAAACACAGTTTTAGGAACTCTGTTAAATTGGCATAATTTTTTAATGACTTTTGAATCCCTACAGTAAGGGTGTCGGTCGAGTTTGTGCAGGACAAACTCGGCCGAATATTTTGCAGACTGCAATATAGCAGTGCATTGTTCTATTTTTAATTATTTATTGGTAACTGTAAATGATCTCAAATTTTAACAGAAGATTTATAGAACAATTATAAACAACGTTCTAAATTCCCATAATTTTTGGAGAATGTTTGATCTCTGAAATAAACGAATTACAGTAACTTTTGTATAACTGAATATTCAGCCTATATAATTAAAGTTAAGTGTTGGGTCAATATGCAATTGACCCAAGCAGCTCAATTGACTTATATGAACGACCACACACACAAGCAGCTCTCATTCTTCGTCATTCACTCCAGAGAAACGAGCTCCTAGAGAGAGAGGGAGAATTAGGGCTTGAGTGAAGAAAGTGGGGGAATTGCTGAATTAGGGTTCTACGGTCCCAAGAGTGGTGAAATCAAGTAAGTTTGGATCCTTTGCATAGACTTTTATGGTGAATCTTCTCTCTCATGTCAAGATTCCGTCCTTGCTCTGATTTGATCCAAGATGATGTCGAAATCCCCTCTTTTCTCACCCTTTCTTCATAATCCCTCATTTTCAAGGTTTCCGAGTTGAATGGAAGAAGAATTGGGAGATTTGCTAGGGATTTGATAGGAATTCGAGATTCCCTGAGTTGAGCTGCAGTTGTGAGGTGTTTTCACACCTTAGGGTGAGTGGGTTCTTCCTTCAAACATTCTAATGCACGAATTTTATTATAGCATCCAAATCCCTAAATGCTTACCATGTGAAATTCTAAATCCTGAATGTGTCCGTTTGATTTAAGTTGTTGCAAATTTATATGTTATGGATTCCTTCTCTGTTTGAATGATTCCTAAATTGTAGATTCATATCAAGAACGTATATAACACTTCTTAGTGAGAATGCTTTTCAGATTTATATCAAATGATGTAATTAGGGTTTAACCTAATTGAGACATCACTAGTGTTTCAACCTTATTGAAAAGGACTGGTAATCCTATAATTGGTTAGGATGTATCTCATGAGTTATCTTAATTAAATCTTATTCTTGATACATGATATCTCAGTAAATGATATGGAAAATCTAAATTTAGTTAAGTTTCCATGATTTCATATCTATATTGATTATATATGATTTGTTGGAAACAGTCTTTATTTAGTGAATGCTTATATCTTATGAGATCATGATAAGAGCCATGTGACAAGTGAATGAGGCAAATGAAACCCTAAGAGTAGGGTGTTGGCTTGTGATGAATGAATATGGCGAATGAAACCCTAAGGATGGGGTGTTCAATGAATCATGCTATGGTAATATGAAAGGTCTCGATATGAGATGTGGTGATACTTAACTGTTGAATTGTATGTTTCTAGTGCATTTAACTTTATATGCTTGTTCTCTCTGAGTTGATATCTACATACTGCAGGGCTTCTTATTTTCAATACATATCTCATAAATTGCAGGTAATGAGATATGACATGCCCTAGAAAGGGATGTTACTGAGACATGGTATATGTTGAATACATGAGTTATGATAGTTATATGTTAATTAATTAATAGACCTAAGTGCCCTAACACCGTAGAACCCCTAAATGAAGGTCTATTTCTTAGGGGTGAAACTCGTGTCCAACATCAACCGGTTGAGTAATTTTGGTGGCACGAGGATGGAAAGAGAGGCAGTGTCTAACAACAATCGTGCGTGTGTCACTATGGCACTGGGAAAAAAAACACGGTTATCTAACACCATTCGTGCGTGTGTCACGAAGGTAACCCTGTGACCCTCCGCCGGTGTACTCAGGTTAAAGGAGGAGTCGGGTGCACTCAGAGTAGTGCTTTGAGGCCGTAGAGCCTATGTTTCTGGCCGGAGAGCCAGGGGTCCTGTAGCAGAGCAGGGCTGGCGTCAGACTTAGCATTTCCCGGGTGTGTCGCTAAGTCTTGTACGGTGGGGCCGTAGCATGAACTTGTTACGGATCTTCATATGCAGAGTACACTGCATATGTTTAGGGAATAATATAAAATATGATCATATAGGTTCACAGAGTTCCTTATAAATGAAAGAGTTAAGGAAGACTAGAAGCATAATCTTCTTGTAGTTATTCTTTGGATGCAATATTTACATTCTTTGTTATTTCAATTATATTGTTTTAGAACTGCTCAGTGTAGTATTAACTGTTGTTAAATTTCATATCGTTTATTCAAATTATATCTGTAATCACATTAGTGCATTAGTCTGTTTCCATGAAGTACTCATTCACTGAGCGAGTAGGCTCACCCCTCTACTCAAACATTTTAGGGTTAATCGCGTGGACTTGAAGATGATCAGAGCTTCATTGTAGATCTACCACAGGAGTCAAGTACGAGATTAGTTGTGTCAGTCGGTCCTTGTCACTCTAGGTCCTCAGTAAGAGTTTAGAGAGAGAGTTGTAATTACAATGTGTAGTATTTTTCCTCTTTGATATGTATGCTAATTAGCAAGTTTCATGTGCATAATGTGTGAGAGACATCATGAATGTTTATACATGTATCTTTTCTGTTAAAGTCTGATTAGTAAAAGAAATGTTCAGATTCCCTTGTTAAGATGTTTTATGTGGTTCAATGCGATGAAACAAGAGGTTAAAAGAAAAGAAAAAAGTTAAAAGTGTTCTTTGTGTTACATATAAATCCTATCTTATGCCCTAATCTCATGATTTGAGGAAATTGTGAAATCGGGGTGTAACACCAATCGTATAACATTAGTCCAGGCATTGGGTTATTACCAATCCTGTGCAATTATTCCAAGTATTGGGTTATTACCACTCCTGTGAAATTATTCCATGTATTGGGTTATGACCAATCATGTGATATTATTCCAAGCATTAGGTCATTACCACTCATGTGAAATTATTCTAGGTATTGGGTTATGACCAATCTTGTGAAACTATTCCAGGTATTGGACTATACCAATCCTGTGAAACTATACAAGGTATTGGACTATGCCAATCCTGTGAAACTATTCCATGTATTGGATTATACCAATCTTGTGAAACTATTCCAGGTATTGGACTATACCAATCATGTGCAACTCATCACTAAAAACCACATCACCTTTACTAGGTATTATACCTTGGCCAAGCCATCATACTTATTCACATCCTTTATGTAATACAAGTATTCCTATTATCTCCTTAAAGCATATTCAAAACACTATATCTCTTATTTATCTATAAGCATCAAGCATATATGATCAAGATTTCATTATTATTATTATTGTAACCATTTATTATTATTATTATTATTATTATTATTATTATTATTATTATTATGTTACTAATGTAATGACCCTGACCAGGGTTATGAGTTAAACCCTATTTTTTTTGGCTAATAAAGTTTCTTAGAACTTTAATATAATTCTCTGAGGAGTTTTGTTATCATGTGACACACTTATGTTTCAAGTTTGGTCTTGATTGAATGTTGTTTGAGCAATGTTCATTTGTTTTGGACCAAAGTGCAATTTACCCAAGATGAGGGGTTATATTGCAAAATTTCACATGTGGAATGGGTTCAAAGTGTTTTAGTATCATAAGAGAGAGAATTATGCTAAGTGGTGGCTTGTGTAAAGCCTAAATCCCAAGTTATAACTTGTTTGAACAATGCTAGTACTTTGTGCACCAATTTTGGTACAATTTGTAATTTACTTGAAATGTAGGGTTTATATGCAAATTACCACCTCTAGAGTGTTCCTACCTCCTCTGTTTATCATTTATAGGAGAGATAATGAATGAGACACCATGTTTGAATCATTTATGAGTGGTAGTATTCTTGGGATGAAAAGACCAAGAAAGGGGTTGAATGGAAACCCTAATTTGAGCTTGTATTGAGTGTATCGAGGTGTAGTGTTAAATTGGAGTCCCTATCAGCCAATGAGCCAAAGAGGAGACCCCATATCGTGTTGTTAACTCTTTGATTTTTCAAACCGAGCTAATCACTTCAATAAAGCAATGGATATCGGCTTGCAACTTTCCTTGGGAAAGGTTGCATTGAATTGTGAATATAATAATGTGAGTGGAAGTGGCTTGTCCTAGAAGATAACCAAAGGAGGACGACCCTTATCCCTTGCATTATCCTCAAGTTTTTATTTTGCATGGCAAGATAAATATGAAATGCATGCAAGTACATGTGTCAATCCATGCATAGCCATGTGGCACCTACTAGTAGTAAGGTGATGGCACCTCTTACACTCTCTCCCATGAACCTCAAGTATATATACCCTTCCTTTCACCCCTTAGTGAAAATTTTCAAATCCTACCACCTCCTTGCTCTTATATATCATGCATAGAGACTTTTTATTGTTCATAGGTGATGTGGTATCGTGCACATGGCTTGGGTATCGGCCATAGCAAGTGATATCGGCCATAGCATGTTGATATTGGCCATAGCAATTTCATATCAGCCAAATGAAGTAATACTGGCCGCAAGTGACAAGGGGATATTGGCCACAAGTGAGGGCATATCGTGCATGAGTAGTGAGGTATCATGCAAGGTGCTAAGTATCAAGAATGAGTTCCAATCTTAACCCTAAGGTAAGGCCATGATCATCTTCAACCTTGGATTGAAGCATGGATCTAGGGTTATGATCTTCGTTTCTTTTATTCTTCACCAAGTTCTTAACTATGGTGATTCCTTGTATATGAAGGATTTTTGAACAAGCCTTGGACTTTTGATAAGTCATATTCAACCTTAGGAATGTGAAGCTTTGGATTTGTTCTTAAGGCGGGTTATATAACTTGAACCCAAACATGTTATTATTCACCATCTTTCTTGCTATATTGATGATCTACTTTCAATTCCGAAATTTTCTAGAATACTTGATATATCTATGAGTTCTAGTAGTTGCTTAGACCGGTTATCCTTGTACTAGAACAAGTATAATGAAGGTCTAGAGCTTGAAGATGGTGGTATCACCTTATAAAGTGATATCGGGTTCAAGCACTTAAGCAAGCACCTCTAACCCGATATGGTAATGCACCTACACCACTAAAATGATATGGATATGAGTTTATACTTCCTTGCACGATATGGTAATGTAGAATACATCTCTTGGACGATATGAGGTCACACACACACCTCTTTGCCCGATATGGTGTGAATGACACATACACCTCTTTTCCCGATATGGTGGGAAGCACACACACACCTCTTTACCCGATATGGTAAACACAAATACACCTCTAAGGTGATATGGTAAGCACACATACACCTCTAAAGTGATACGGTAAGCAAGCATACACCTATTTCTCGATATGCTAAGTACACATACACCTATAAGGTTATATGAGTAGCAAGTATACACCTCTAAACCGGTATTGGGTTAAGCATACACCTCTTGGACGATATGGTGTTGAGCACACATCACTAAAACAATACGATGGGTAACCCAATACACTAGATGACAAAATTGGCAAGGTGGTTAATACCCTAGAACATGTAATGGCCAATACACTAAAATATGGTGTGGCCAATATCTTCAAGTGAGGTGAGGATGTTACACCCATGAAGGGGGAAATTGATACACCATATGAATGGTAAGGTTTATACCTTGATGGGTAAGGGTATGAGGGATATGATGATGCTTAGTCTAATATATACCTAACCCAATACATGTGTTGAACTTTACATACATGATTTAATTCGATACACCTTATAAAGTGGGAGGGTAAAACTCTCTTAGGAGTGATGAGTGTAACACCAAGTAATGGTGTGGCTAATACCCTTATAGGTGAAACACCTAAAGTGGTTGATAATGGTCAACCCTATATCAACAATTCTTTAACCCGAGATGAGTCCATGTCACTTGATGATAGTTGGGTAATTCAAGTGTGTGACATATGGTCAATACATTAAAGGATAAATGTGATGGGCTAGCGCATAAAGTATTAGGATGGGAAATACCCTAATACAAGATAAGTTGATCAACTTAAGTAAGGTAAAAGTGATGAGGGAAGTGATACACCAAGGCATGATAAATATCACATCCATCACCTCAAGGTTGATACACCTTGATGCACCTTAAATCCAATATACTTGGATGAGTAACACATGAAGTGTGTCATGTCAATTGTTACATTGAGATGTAATGAGTTTAATGCATTGTCAAAAGTGTAGGCTAACATACCTTGAGAAAGGGTTAAGCCAAGTTAATAAAGTATGATGTAATCAATATCCTAGTGAGGATGAGAGAGAAACTCATACTTTGTGTTGATAATCATTTAATGATAAATGATGGGAATAAATAAGTATGATTGAATACTTATGATATCAATGTATGCTCCTAGATGTGTGGAGCAATGAATTAGGGTTTGGATTGATAATATAAACTTGAAACCCTATTCGGATATAAAGGGAAACTCTAATGGTAATAATGGGAAGGTTGTATTTCTCTTATTGAATAAGTTTTGTAAAGCATGTTAAATACTTGTATAATAATTATAAGTATATATGTCTTCTGATGACCTAAAAGATAGTTGTTTCCTAGTGATAGGTGACAAGATGTTTAAATGGGCCTTATGAGTCATGTGAATAATTTTTGCCTAGCGAGAGGTGACAAGATGTTTAAATGGGCCTTGTGAGCCATGTGAATAATTGTTGCCTAGTGAGAGGTGACAAGATGTTTAAATGGGCCTTGTGAACCATGTGAAATACTTTTGCAACAAGTGTGATGAATACCTTGGTCTGAGGACCTAGAGGTAATAGTTACCTATTACAGAGGTAACAATGCTATGTGGTGATCTAAGGGTTTGAATACCCATATCCAGTAATCATGATAATGATAATGTGAAGGGATGAAGATTCCCAGTAATGTGATAAGGGATTGAGATCCCAACTGTGATGTATCTAAATGTGTTCTAAAGATTAGAAAAGTACTTGATAGATGTATTACACCTTTCTTTGTAGCATTTGTTGTGATTAATGATGATAACTTGTTTGATGTTAAAACAATATTGTAATGCACTTAATATATCACTAGAAACCATAAAACATTGCCCTGACCATAGATCCATCAGTGTCAGGATTTGTTGAATGGTGAAATGGGTTCTCTGTGGCATAACCAGCAGTGCATACTTTTGAGTATGTGGGGCATAAGTACGGATGGCCATGTGTGAGCTGATCCCCCTACGGACTCAAAATAAATGTCTCAATTGAGCACGGTGAAGTGGCCCATGTCTTGGAGTGTGGCTATATGCCATGACTCGGTAATTTCATAACTGGGGATGGTTGTTAGTATATGTTCCCCTAAGAGAGTACAGTTGACATTGTAGCTCTGGGCGAAGATGCCTTTATACCTTGGCACGCTCTTTTTGCAGATTGATATGAGATGTCACCGACAGTGGTCTGTACTGACCGGGATAGCAGAGGTCTTGGTAGCCGGCTCTTCCCTTGACCTTGTATGGTACTGACTTGTGAGAAGTTTATGGTTGGTTGGAGATATACGGGGTATACTTCATCTCCTCAGGGCATAAGTGTGTTTGCTAAAATATGATCAGACGTGTAGCATATTTGCTTAAGGATCAAATACAAAAAAACATGGGTTGATGCGCAATTCAAATATACATATGAGTTGATAGATGTTATTTATGTTTCTTTACATTCCTTGTAAAGTAGAGAGATGGTTTATTACTCTACCATGGGTAGATGCATCATTTTACTTAAGTAAAGAGATTACTTTGTTCTGTTCATACAATGATTAATCCTTCCTATTAATATAAGAGAACCCCTGCTTAGTTTTATAATGTTTATCTGTGATAATAATATGGTCGGCAGAGAGTTATATCTCTTGCTAGGACAATTGTCTCACCCCGTGGGATCCACACTTTTTAGGTGGACGTACACGAGGTGATGGAGACCTTTCTACAGAGAAGGAACAACAGTTGGGACAGTAGTAACAGCTCAGGTGGAGTGTACAGTTTGTCATGTCTTGTAGATAGAAGTCTTATGAGTCGTCTCTGTACTCTCAGGTCCTTGGAGTCAGTTCGTAATGGTTTCATGAACAATCTGAGGATTTTGGCTTGTATGCCTCAAAGTTTTATGTTGATTCAGTATATGTGTTGATAGAGAAACTATTATATGTTGTCCTCAAGATGAGAAGAATGTTTGTACAATGTCAATCATGATATGTATATGTTTTTAATCTTTCAGTAAGAGTTTCCTGGAAGAGGATCTTCTTGAAAATGGTTTTAAATTTTAGTGATTTTTGTTAATCCACAGTTTATGTTTATTCTGTATAATTAGTAACGGTTTGGTTGTTGGTTTGGTGGCAGTCGTTTCAAGTTTGGTATCAAAGCTTAAGGTTCGTTGAGTCTACAGAGACATAGGACTAAGGTGTTGAGTCTATTTTAGTGTCCTCCAGTATATCTTATAGTGACTTCTACTTATGCAGAAGAAAGGGAGAACTTTAAAAATGACTAGAGAACATGAGGAACACATTGCTAAGAACAATGTTGTTGCACTAAAAAAGGGTGCAAGGGATTAGGCAAGAGAAGAACGAGTGCCTGAGAATTCCCATATTGACCCAATTAGGATAGAGAATGTTACTTTTATGCTCTTGTTGGGCAGGTTAGGACAACAGCGATGCATATAGTAGACTGGATACTACCATTACAACCTAGGTTACCAGTCCTTAATGCAGAAACTTTGGGCTTTAAAAGGGGTCCTGAATGACATAGTTGTGTTGAAATAGTGGAAATGTGGGAAAGATTAACATATGGTGAGAAAATAGACTCTGCCATAAGTATAGACAGATAGTACATCTGTGATGGAAGTGCCCAAGGAAGGGAAATAAGCTGAGAATTAAGGAAATGTCACTACAATTCTAGAGACATTTTCCTAATTGTTTTAAAAAGCCAAAGTTTTTTATTTTACCAGTGCAATAAATGCCTAGTGTACCAGGTCAATAGTCTCTAAGTAAAGGCAAAGGTCCTAACCTTCCACCTATAAGAACTCCTGGCTTAGCTTCTACATCAGTAATAAGACTGATAAGACCAAGGTACGAGGATAAGACATGTTATAGATACGGACATGTTGAGCATACTAAACCCTTTTGTTTAAAAAGAAGGGAGGAAATGACCCAACAGCCGAGGTAGACTCGGCAAGGCTTACAAAAGTTATAACCCAATAAGGTAAAAAGGGCAAAGGAAACAACATGAATCAACTAGACTCTGTGTGTTAACCTGAAGCGGTAGATGAATGTGAGGGGTAACAGTCAGCTAGAGCTTTTTCATTTTTATATGCCTTCTCTTGATGTTATCTGATAATAATAAGAAGGATTACTATTATTGACTTCCCTATTGATTGCCCTATGGTAACATAGGGAAGAAATGATGAGGACTAGAATTTATATTATGTTCAGTATTCTTTTAAATGCTTTATAATTTCTCTTGTCTGTGTGAAAGAGGATGAGGTGTAGAGGTAATGCCTGGAGAAAATCCAGGGATGCTAAGTCTTATGTTTTTGATGATATGAAAAGTAAGGAATATGATAGTAAACAAAGTGCATACTACCTAATCTCAGTACTTGTATACCCTGGACAAGTATTCAACTATTGAAGATAAGGTGAGTATGGAACTCTTAGATTGTTATCTTTCTTATTACTCTAATCAAGTAGTCATTTTGAGACAATCTAGTGAGTATAACAAAACTGGGAATATGGCATGGATATTTTTATCACATCCTAAGTCTAATATAATAGAATATGAGATGATCTCAGGTCAATCAATGTGTATGAGGAAGTAAACAATATAATCCTCATGATAAGAGAATGAGAACGAGGGAGATAATCCATATTTGATAAAGTCTATGTGAATAGTAAAGATCTTTTCCATAATGTGGAAATGGGAAATGTGATAAAATCACAAAATGTTCATGAACATGTTAGCCAATAATATAAAGAAAGGGATGATGAAATGTAATCGTCCATATGATTCCTATGCAGGTGGCAAGGAACCTAGAATGAAATAAATGTAAATGACTCATGAACAGTTGGAAGTTCATGCAATAATTAGATGAGATGATAATCTCTTCTCTTTGATGAACAACCTTGGGTAATGATGGGGTGATGAAAGGAATATGTTTCTTTACATTTTTCCTTTCAAGGACATGGCAATCAAGTGAGTCTAAGGACACTTCATGTGCATGAGATAAAAGTGTTGTATTGATGGATACTTGGATAAGTATCAGTTTGTCTTGGACTTTAGTTCCAAGGTAAAAATATATATAGTAAGAAATGTCCCAGGATGAAAGAAAGATACTTTTGTATGTTTGGATTTGGTATTAACAACAGAGAGATGGAAATGATGAGGATGTGATGTGTTTTTGACACATGTAAAGGATGCCAAGGTAAGGAATTCTAGTATCCAAGATGTGCCAGGAGAAATGGGAAAGTGAGAATATGACTCCTGATAAGATCAATAATGTTTGGTTACCTAGAAAGGGCCAACCTTGAGATAGCTATAGTATGGATATCATATGTTAGGGGTTTATGCTCTGCATAAACATAGCATCTATAAGGATGTATTAATTGAAGGAACAATTGTAGAATCATTTTGAGAAAATCTTATCAAACTAAAAATTATTCCTTAGAATACCTCTATCTAGATCTGTTGAAGCAGCCTATACATAACATCTAGAGATACCTCTGAGATAAGTTCTTCTTTAATAAGTAGCCTCTCCTTATGATAAGAGAATGTACAACTAGGAAGATAGTTGGTACAATTCATAAGAAAATTTAGTGTTGTGTCAGTTGATTAGATGGCACATCAGATACATGTTAAGACTTGTAGTCCCAAGTGGGTGATAGAATGTAACTCTAGTCTTCCTTGGAGGTGAAATACTAAACTAAGTGAGGAGTATGGAAGACTCCCAAGGTCAAGAATCTTATCACAAAAAATATGTAAGTCAATAAGGTTTGACACCTGAATTATTTCAAGTGTGAATAGTACTTCTCTAACTTAGAAAGTGTTACCTGACACGGAATTGACACTACATTTAGTAATGGATAGGACAGATGAGTATGTATCATGTGTGACAGATCTTATGATAATATTTAATGGAAGGACTTTGTACCAGACAAAGTTATATGGAATTTCCATGAAATTAAGATGTTCGGTGGAGACTTGACAATACGATGCATGAATGACGATTCTCTTCCTTCATCTGGGATTTCGGGAACAAAATCCTTGTTAGGGGTTTATAACTTGTAATGACCCTGACCAGGGTTATGAGTTAAACTCTATTTGTTTTGTCTAATAAAGTTTCTTAGAACTTTAATATAATCCTCTAAGGAGTTTTTTATCATGTGACACACTTATGTTTCAAGTTTGGTCCTAATTGAATGTTGTTTGAGCAATGTTCCTTTGTTTTGGACCAAAGTGACATTTACCCAAGATGAGGGGTTAAATTGCAAAATGTCACATGTGGAATGTGTTCCAAGTGTTTTAGTATCATAAGAGAGAGAATTATGCTAAGTGGTGGCTTGTGTAAAGCCTAAATCCCAAGTTATAACTTGTTTGAACAATGCTAGTACTTTGTGCACCAATTTTGATACAATTTGTAAATTACCCAAAATGTAGGGTAGATATGCAAATTACCTCCTCTAGAGTGTTCCTAATTCCTGTATGTATCATTTATAGGATATATAATGAATGATACACCATGTTTTAATCATTTATGAGTGGTAGTATTCTTGGTGATGAAAAGACCAAGAAAGGGGTTGAATGGAAACCCAAATTTGAGCTTGTATTGAGTGTATCAGGTTGTAGTGTTAAATGGGAGTCCCTATCGGCCAAGGAGCCAAAGAGGAGACCCCCATATCATTTTTTTTACTCTTTTACTTTTCAAAGTCAACCTAAGCACTTCAATAAAGAAATGGTTATCGGCTTGCAACTTTCCTTGGGAAAGGTTGCGTTGAATTGTGAATATAATAATGTGAGTGGAAGTGGCTTGTCCTAGAAGATAACCAAAGGAGGCCGACCCTTATCCCTTGCATTATCCTCAAGTTTTTATTTTTAATGGAAAGATAAAGATTGAATTCATGCAAGTACATGTGTCAATCCATGCACGGCCATGTGGCACCTACTAGTAGTAAGGTGATGACACCTCTTACACTCTCTCCCATGAACCTCAAGTATATATACCCTTCCTCTCACCCCTTAGTGAAATTTTTCGAATCCTACCACCTCCTTGCTCTTATATATCGTGCATAGAGCCTTGTTATTGTGCATAGGTGATGTGGATTCGTGTATAGGTCTTGGGTTTCAGCCATGGCAAGTGATATCGGCATAGCATGTTGATATTGGCCATAGCAAGTTGATATCGGCCAAATGAAGTAATATTGGCCGCAAGTGAAGGGGATATCAGCCACAAGTGAGGGAATATCATGCATCAGTAGTGAGGTATCGTTCAAGGTTCTAAGGAGCAAGAAGGAGCTCAAATATTAACCCTAAGGTATGGCCATGATCATCTTCAACCTTGGATTGAAGCATGGATCTAGGGTTATGATCTTCCTTTCTTTTCTTCTTCACTAAGTTCTTAAGTGTGGTGATTACTTGTATATGAAGGAGTTTTGAACAAGCCTTTGATTGTTGATAAGTCATCTTCAACCTTAGGAACGTGAAGCTTTGGATCTTGGAGCTTTGGAGTTGTTCTTAAGGCGGGTTATATAACTTGAACCCAAACATGTCATTATTCACCATCTTTCTTACTATATTGATGATCTACTTTCAATTCCGAAATTTTCTTGAATACTTGATATATCTATGAGTTCTAGTAGTTGCTTAGACTTGTTATCCTTGTACTAGAACAAGTATAATGAAGGTCTAGAGCTTGAAGATGGTGGTATCACCTTATAAAGTGATATTGGGTTCAAGCACTTAAGCAAGCACCTCTAACCTGATATGGTGATGCACCTACACCACTATAACGATTTGGATATGAGTTTAAACTTACTTGCACGATATGGTAATGTAGTATACACCTCTTGGACGATATGAGGTAACACACACACCTCTTTGCTCGATATGGTGTGAAGCACACATACACCTCGTTGCCCGATATGGTATGAAGCACACACACACCTCTTTGCCCGATATGGTAAGCACACATACACCTATAAGGTGATATGGTAAGCACATGCACATACACCTATAAAGTGATATGGTAAGCAAGCATACACCTCTTTCCCGATATGGTAAGTATGCATACACCTCTAAGGTGATATGGGTAGCAAGTATACACCTCTAAATCGATATTGGGTTAAGCATACACCTCTTGGATGATATGGTGTTGAGCACACATCACTAAAACAATATGGTGGGTAACCCAATACACTAGATGACAAAAGTGGCATGGTGGTTAATACCCTAGAACATGTAATGGCCAATATACTAAAGTATGGTGTGGTCAATATCTTCAAGTGGGGTGAGGATGTTACACCCATGAAGGGTGAAGTTGATACACCATATGAATGGTAAGATTTATACCTTGATGGGTAAGGGTATGAGGGATATGATGATGCTTAGTCTGATATACATCTAACCCAATACATGTGTTCAACTTGACATACATGATTTAATTCGATACACCTTGTAAAGGTGAGTGTAAAACACTCTTAGGAGTGATGAGTGTAACACCAAATAATGGTGTGGCTAATACCTTGATAGGTGAAACACCTAAAGTTGTTGATAATGATCAACCCTATATCAACAATGCTTTAACCCAAGATGAGTCCATATCACTTGATGATAGTTGGGTAATTCAAATGTGTGACTTATGGTCAATACACTACAAGATAAATGTGATGGGCTAGTGCATAAAGTATTAGGATGGGAAATACCCTAATATAAGATAAGTTGATGAACTTAAGTAAGTTAAAAGTGATGAGGGAAGTGATACACCAAGGCATGATAAATATCACATCCAGCACTTCAAGGTTGATACACCTTGATGCACCTTAAATCCAATATACTTGGATGAGTAACACATGAAGTGTGTCATGTCAATTGTTACATTGAGATGTAATGAGTTTAATGCACTTTCATAAGTGTAGGCTAACCTACCTTGAGAAAGGGTTAAGCCAAGTTAATGTAATCAATATCCTAGTGAGGATGAGAGAGAAACTCATACTTTGTGTTGATAATCATTTAATGATAAATGATGTGAATAAATAAGTATGATTGAAGAATACTTATGATATCAGTGTATAATCCTAGATGTGTGGTGCAATGAATTAGGGTTTGGATTGATAATATGAACTTGAAACCCTATTCGGCTATAAAGGAAAACCCTAACCCTAATAATGGGAAGGTTGTATTTCTCTTATTGAATAAGCCTTATAAAGCATGTTAAATACATGTATAATAAGTATAATGTTTATGTGGTCAGATGACCTACAAGATAGTTGTTGCCTAGTGAGAGGTGACAAGATGTTTAAATGGGCCTTGTGAGCCATGTGAATAATTGTTGCCTAGCGAGAGGTGACAAGATGTTTAAATGGGCCTTGTGAACCATGTGAATAATTGTTGCCTAGTGAGAGGTGACAAGATGTTTAAATGGTTCTTGTGAGCCATGTGAAATACTTGAATACCTTGGTTGGAGGACCTAGAGGTAATAGTTACCTGTTACAGAGGTAACAATGCTATGAGGTGATCTAAGGGTTTAAATACCCAGATCCAGTAATCATGATAATGATAATGTGAAGGAATGAGGATTCCCAGCAATGTGATAAGGGACTGAGATCCCAACTGTGATGTATCTAAATGTGTTCTAAAGATTAGAAAAGTACTTGATAGATGTATTACACCTTTATTTGTAGCATTTGTTGTGATTAATGATGATAACTTGTTTGACGCTAAAAGAATATCGTAATGCACTTAATATATCACTAGAAACCATAATACATTGCCATGACCATAGATCCATTAGCGTCAGGATTTGTTGAATGGTGAAATGGGTTCCCCGCGGCATAACCCAGAGTGCATACTTTTGAGTATGTAGGGACATAAGTACGAACATCCATGTGTGAGTCGATCCCCTTACGAACTCGAAATAAATGTCTCAATTGAGCACGATGAACTGGCCCGTGGATCGGAGTATGGATATATGCCATGACTCAATAATTTCATAACTGGGGATGGTTGTTAGTAGATGTTCCCCTAAGAGAGTACAGTTGATGTTGTAGCTCTGAGCAAAGATGCATTTATACCTTGGCATGCTCTTTTTGCAGATTGACATGAGATGTCACTAACAGTGGTCTGTACTGACCGGGATAGTAGAGGTCTTGGTAGATGGCTCTTCCATCGACCTTATGGTACTGACTTGTGAGAAGTTTGTGGTCGGTTGGAGATATACGAGGTATACTTCATCTCCTCATGGCATAAGTGTGATTGCTAAAATATGATCATATGTGTAGCATATTTGCTTAAGGATCAAATATGAAAAACATGGGTTGATGCGCAATTTAGATATACATCTTAGTTGATAGATGTTATTTATGTTTTTTACATTCCTTGTAAAGAAGATAGATGGTTTATTACTCTACCATGGGTAGATGCATCATTTTCCTTAAGTAAAGAGATTACTTTGTTCTGTTCATACAATGATTAATCATGTATGTTAATATAAAATAACCCATGCTCGGTTTTATAATATTTATCTATGATAATAATATGGTCATCGGAGAGTTATATCTCTCACTGGGACAATTGTCTTACCCGTGGGATCCACAATTTTTAGGTGGACGTGCACGAGGCAGTGGAGACCTTTCTACAGAGGAGGAACAATAGTTGGGACAACAATAACAACTCAGGTGGAGTACACTGTCTATCATGTCTTGTAGATAGAAGTCCTATGAGTCGTCTATGTACTCTCAGGTCCTTGGAGTCAGTTCATAATGGTTTCATGAATAATCTGAGGATTTTGGCTTATATCCCTCAAGGTTTTATGTTGATTCAGTATATGTGTTGATAGAGCAACTGTTATATGTTGTTCTTGAGATGAGAAGAAATAGTGTTTGTATAATGTCAATCATGATCTGTATATGTTTTGGATCTTTCAGTAAGAGTTTCTTGGAAGAGGATCTCCTTGCAAAAGGTTTTAAATTTTAGTGATTTTTGTTAATTTGTTGTTTATGTTTATTCCGTATAATTAGTAACGATTTGGTTGTTGGTTTGGTGGCGTTCGTTTCAACTAAGTTTCCATTTCCTAGTTTATTTTGAATATTATCATTTCTTACATGAGACTTTTATAAACGTCTTGTTACCTCTCACTAGGCAACAATTATTCTCATGGTTCACAAGTCCCATCAAACATCTTGTTACCTCTCACTAGGCAGGAACTAATCACATGGCTCACAAGGCCCATTAAACATCTTATTACTTCTCACTAGGCAACAATTATTCTCGTGGCTCATAAGTCCCATTAAACATCTTGTTACCTCTCACTAGGCAGCAACTAATCACATGGCTCACAAGGCCCATTAAACATCTTATTACCTCTCATTAGGCAACAACTAACCACATGGCTCACAAGGCCCATTAAACATCTTGTTACCTCTCACTAGGCAACAACTAATCAAATGGCTCACAAGGCCCATATAATTAGTATTATATGAAACATCATAGCTCATACTTAGATATGCTCATTATCTCATGCTATCAGCATGGTTTCAATATGGTTAAGGGTTCCCCTTTATTAACCAATTGTAGTTTCAAATCACATCATTACCCTTTATTAGGGTTAAGGTTTCCCTTTTTAAGCTAACTAGGGTTTTCAAGTACATTCATCAAGAATCACAACCCTAATTCAGATTCCACACATATTAGGAGTATCAATGTATGCTCATTTCATGATTATCATAGAATTATGAGTTTCTCTCTCATACTCACTAGGATGTTGATTACTTCATACTTTATTAAGTTGGCTCAACCTTTCCTTCAAGGTACATTATCCTACTTAATCAATATTCATTAAACTCCATACCTCTTAATGTATGACTTGATATAAGACACTTCATGTGTTTCTCCATCAAGTACATTGCATCTAAGGTGCTTTCCTTCGTATGAGTTTTGAGGTGCTTCCACCATATCGGGTAGAGGTGTGTGTGCTTACTACCCATATAACTTTAGAGGTGTATGAGTGTTTACCATATCACTCTTGCGGTGTATGTTGCTTACCATATCACCCTTGAGGTGTATGTGTACTTGCCATATCGGGTATGAAGTGTATGTGTGCTTCCATATCACTTTAGAGGTGTGTGTGTACTTACCATATCACCCTTGAGGTGTATGTGTGCTTACCATCTCAGGTTTGAGGTGTATTCTTGCTTCCATATCACTTTAGAGGTGTATGTGAGCTTACCATCTTGGGTTTGAGGTGTATGCTTGCTTACCATATCGGGTAAGAGGTGTGTGTATGCTTCACACGTATCGGGAAAAGAGGTGTATGCTTGACCTCATATCGTCCAAGAGGTGTATACTAGATAACCATATCATGAAAGTATGTATAAACTCATATCCATATTGTTTTGAGTGGTGTAGGTGCATCACCATATCGGGTTAGAGGTGCTTGCTTATGTGCTTGAACCTGATATCACTTTATAAGGTGACACCATCATCTTCAAGCTCTAGACCTTATTTCTACTTGTTATAGTTCATGGACAATAGTCCTAAGTTACTAATAGAGCTCATGGATTCATCAATTATGTAATAAAATTCTATTTAAGAGTAAATCATTTAACTAAGGCAAGATTGATGATAAATAATAACATAATTGAGTTCAAGTTATATAACCCACCTCAAGAGCAACTTCAAAGCTCCAAGCTCCAAAGCTTCATGTTCCCAAGGTTGAAGATGAGCTTCTCAAAGGTCCAAGACTTGAGATCCTCAGCCCTATGCATGATACCTCACCACTTGTGGTCGATATCCCTCACTTATGGCTGATATCACTTTGCAATGGGCGATATCACTTTGCAATGGGTGATACCAAAGCTCTATGAACAATAATCCTTCACCCTTGCATGATATCTAGACTCTATGCACGATATCTAAGAGCAAGGGGTGATAGATTTCGAAAAATTCCACTTATGGGTGAAAGGAAGGGTATATATACTTGAGGTTCATGAAAGAGTGTGTATATGAGGTGTCACCATTTTAAGCTACTAGGTGCCACGTGTCCATGCATGGTTGACACATGTCCTTGCATGCACTCATATTTATCTTTTAATGCAAAACACTAGAGGATAATCTAGATATGATATTTTGTCCAATAGTTATCTTTTTTGATAAGATATCTCATCTTTATCTCATAAATTTAGCAAACCAATACAACTTTTATAAGGAGCTTCTAACTCGACATAGATAACCTCCTGGAGGTTCTTTTCCCATCATGGACAAGGAAAAGAGTTCATAAACTGATATGGGATCCCCTCTATGGCTCCTTGGTCGATAGGCACTCCCATATGGACTCTACAACCTGATACAAGCTCAAATTAGGGTTTCACATTCAACCCTTTCTTGGTCTTTTCATCACTAAGAGTATCATCATCTATACACAAACATGGTGTATCCTCCTTTATCTCTCCTCTATATGATACTGGGAGGGATTAGGGACACTCTAGATGTATTAGTTTGCATATCAACCCTATATTTTGGGTAAATTACAACTTGTACCAAAATTGGTACACAAGGCACTAGCATTATTCAAACAAGTTCAAACTTGGAATTTAGGCTTTCCACAAGCCACCACCTTGAATAATTCTCTCTCTAATGATTCTAAAACACATGAGGTATGTTCAGCATATGACATATTGCAATAGAACCCCTTATCTTGGGTAAATTGCATTTTGGTCCAAAATAAGGGAACATTGCTCAAACAGGACCAAACTTGAAACATAAGTTTGTCACCTGATGACAAAACACTTTAAAGAATTATATTAAAGTTCTAAGAAACTTATTTAGCCAAAACAAATAGGGTTAACTCATAACCCAGGTTAGGGTCATTACACCCCTACTTAGTTTTATAATGTTTGTCTGTGATAATAATATGGTCGAGGGAGAGTTATATCTCTTGCTGGAACAATTGTATCACCTCGTGGGATCCACAATTTTTAGATGGACGTGCATGAGGCGGTGGAGACCTTTTTGCAGAAGAGGAACGACAATTGGGGCAGCAGTAACAGCTCAGGTTGAGAGTACTATCTGTCATGTCTTGTAGATAGAAGTCCTATGTGTCATCTTTATACTCTCAGGTCCTTGGAGTCAGTTCATAATGGTTTCATGAACGATCTGAGGATTTTGTCTTGTATGCCTCGAGGTTTTATGTTGCTTTAGTATATGTGTTGATAGAGCAACTTATATGTTGTCCTCGAGATGAGAAGAAATAGTGTTTGTACAATGTGAATTGTGATATATATAAGTTTTGGATTGTTCAGTAAGAGTTTTCTGGGAGAGGATCTTCTTGCAAAAAATGGTTATAAATTTTAGTGATTTTTGTTAATCTGATGTTTATGTTTATTCCGCATAATTAGTAACAATTTGTCTATTGGTTTGGTGGTGGTCGTTACAGTTATATTGCAACATGTCACACATTGAACGTGCCTTAAGTTTTATAGCAGCATAAGAGAGAGAATGATGCTAAGTGGTGGCATGTGGAAAGCCTAAATGCCAAGTGTGAACTTGTTTGAATAATGCTAGTACCTTGTATACCAATATTGGTACAAATTGTAATTTACCCAAAATGTAGGGTTGATATGCAAATTGCCACCTCTAGAGTGCTTCTACTTCCTCTATGTATCATTTAAAGGAGATAGAATGAATGAGACACCATGTTTGAATCATTTATAAGTGGTAGTATTCTTGGTGATGAAAAGACCAAGAAAGGGGTTGAATGGAAACCCTAATTTGAGCTTGTATTGTGTGTATCGAGTTGTAGTGTTAAATGAGAGTCCCTGTCAGCCAAGGATCCAAAGAGGAGCCCCCCATATTGTGTTGTTAACTCTTTGACTTTGCAAAAACGAGCTAGTTACCTCAATAAAGCAATGGATATCGGCTTGCAACTTTCCTTGGGAAAGGTTACATTGAATTGTGAATATCATAATAATGTGAGTGGAAGTGGCTTGTCCTAGAAGATAACCAAAGGGGGCCGACCCTTATCCCTTACATTATCCTCAAATTTTATTTTGCATAGAAAGATAAAGATGGAATGCATGCAAGTACATGTGTCAATCCATGCATGGCCATGTGGCACCTCCTAGTAGTAAGGTGATGACACCTCTTACACTCTCTCCCATGAACCTCAAGTATATATACCCTTCCTATAACCTCTGAGTGAAACTTTTCGAATCCTACCACCTCCTTGGTCTTAGATATTTTGCATAGTCTTGGTATTGTGCATAGGTGAAGTGATATTGTGCATAGGGCCTTGTGTATCGGCCATAGCAAGTGGTATCGGCCATAGCATGTTGATATCGGCCATAACAAGTTGATATCGGCCAAGTGAAGTGATATTGGCCACAAGTAAAAGGGATATCAGCCAAAAGTGAGGGCATATCGTGCATGAGTAGTGAGGTATCGTGCAAGGTTCTAAGGAGCAAGAAGGAGCTCTAATCTTAACCCTAAGGTAAGGCCATGATCATCTTCAACCGTGGATTGAAGCATGGATCTAGGGTTATGATCTTCCTTTCTTTTCTTCTTCACAAAGTTCTTAACAATGGTGATTCCTTGTATATTAAGGAGTTCTGAATGAGCCTTGGATTTTAGATAAGTCATATTCAACCTTAGGAACATGAAGCTTTGGATCTTGGAGCTTTGAAGTTGTTCTTGAGGCGGGTTATATAACTTGAACCCAAACATGTTATTATTCACCATCTTTCTTGCTATACATGATGATCTACTTTCAATTCCGAAATTTTCTTGAATACTTGATATATTTATGAGTTCTAGTAGTTTCTTAGACCTATTATCCTTGTACTAGAACAACTATAACGGTATGGATATGAGTTTATACTTCCTTGCATGATATGGTGATGTAGTATACACCTTTTGCACAATATGAGGTCAAGCATACACCTATTTTCCTGATAAGGTATGAAGAACACACACACCTCTTTGTCCGATATGCGTGTAAAGCACACATACACCTCTAAAGTGATATGGTAAGCACACACACCCCTCTTTGCCCGATATGGTGTGAAGCACACACACACCTCTTTGCCCGATATGGTGTGAAGCACACACACACCTCTTTTCCCGATATGGTGTAAAGCACATGTACACCTCTAAGGTGATATGGTAAGCACACATACACCTCTAAAGTGATATGGTGAGCAAGAACACACCTCTTACCCGATATGGTAAGCAAGTATACACCTCTAAAGTGATATGGTAAGCAATCATACACCTCTAAACTGATATTGGGTTAAGCATATGCCTCTTGGACGATATGGTGTTGAGTACACATCTCTGAAACAATATGGTGGGTAACCCAATACACTAGATGACAAAAGTGGTAAGGTGGTTAATACCCTATAACATGTGCTGGCCAATACACTAAAGTATGGTGTGGCCAATATCTTCAAGTGAGGAGAGAATGTTACACCCATGTAGGGTGAGGGTGATACACCATATGATTGGTAAGTTTGATACCTTGATGGGTAAGGGTATGAGGGTATGATGATGCCTAGTCTGATATAAACCTAACCCAATACATGTGCTCAACTTTATATACATGATTCAACCCCATACATCCTGTAAAGGTGAGGACAAGACACTCTTAGATGTGATGAGAGTAAATATCAAATAATGGTGTGATTAATACCTGATAGGTGAAGCACCTAAAGTGATTGATAATGGTTAATCCTACATCAACAATGCCTTAACTCGAGATGAGTCCATATCACTTGATGATAGTTGGGTAATTCAAATGTGTGACTTATGGTCAATATACTATAGGATAAATGTGATGAGTTAGTGCATAAAGTATTAGGATGGGAAATACCCTAATACAAGATAAGTTGATGAACTTAAGTAAGTTAAAAATGATGAGGGCAGTGATACATCAAGGCATTGATAAATATCACATCCAACATCTCAAGGTTGATACACCTTGATGCACCTTAAATCCAATCTACTTGGATGAGTAACATATGAAGTGTGTCATATCAATTGTTACATTAAGATGTAATGAGTTTAATGCACTTTGAAAAGTGTAGGCTAATATACCTTGAGAAAGATTTAAGCCAAGTTAATAAAGTATGAAGTAATAAACATCATAGTGAGGATGAGAGAGAAACTCATACTTTGTGTTGATACTCATTTAATGATAAACGATGAGAATAAATAAGTATGATTGAATACTTATGATATCAATATATGCTCCTAGATGTATGGATCAATGAATTAGGGTTTCCATTGATAATATGAACTTGAAACCCTTTTCAGCTATAAAGGGAAAGCCTAACCCTAATAATGGGAAGGTTGTATTTCTCTTATTGAATAAGCCTTGTGAGACATGTTAAATACTTGTATAACAAGAATAATGTTTATGTGGTCTGATGACCTAAAAGATAGTTGTTGCCTAGTGAGAGGTGACAAGATGTTTAATAGGCCTTGTGAGCCATGTGAATAGTTGTTGCCTGGTGAAAGGCGATAAGATGTTTAATGGGCCTTGTGAGCCATGTGAATAGTTGTTTCCTAGTGAGAGGTAACAAGATGTTTAAATGGAGCTTGTGAGCCATGTGAATAGTTGTTTCCTAGTGAGAGGTTACAAGATGTTTAATGGGCCTTGTGAGCCATGTGAATAGTTGTTGCCTAGTGAGAGGTGACAAGATGTTTAAATGGGCCTTGTCAGCCATGCAAAATACTTGTGCAACAAGTGTGATATATACATGGGTCTGAGGACCTAGAGGTAATGGTTACCTGATAAGAGGTGACATTGTTCAGTGATGAACTAAGGGTTGAATACCTAGATCATATAATCATGATGATGGTAATAATTAAGGGATAATAATCCTCAGTAGTATGATAAGGGACTGAGATCCCAAGTGTTATGTATCTAAATGTGTTCCAAAGATTTGAGAAGTACTTGATAGATGTATTATACCTTTCTTTGTAGCATTTGTTTATGATTGATGTTTATAACTTGTTTGATGCTAAAAGAATATTTTAGTACACTTAATATATCATTAGAAGCCATAAAATGTTGCCCTGACCATAGATCCATCAGTGTCAGAACTTGCTAAAATGGTGAAACGGGTTTTTCCCACAGGATAACTTGGAGTGCATATTTTTGAATATGTGGGGGTGTAAGCTTGGATGGACATATGTGAGTCGATCCCCTTACAAACTCAAAATAAATGGGGATTTGGCTATATGCCATATCCTGGCTCGAGTGCGACTACGGTCACAGTGAACTGGCCCGTGGCTCAGAGTATGGCTATATGACATGACTCAATAATTTTATGACTGAGGGCGGTTGTTTTTTGGTGTTCCCCTCAGAGAGTGCATGCTACGACTGTAAATCTATAGCAAAGATGCCACTATTACCTGGCATAGATAATTGTAGATGACACGAGATGTCCTTCCAGTAGATGACACGAGATATCCTACTGGTTCCGTGTAGTCTCGTACTGACCGAGACGGTAGAGGTCATGGCAACCGACTCTTCCATTGACCTTGTATGGTACTGACTTATGATAAGTTTGTGGTCAATTGGAGCATGAACGGTATACTTCATCTCCTCAGGGCATAACTGTGATTGTAAAATGTAATCAATCGTGTAGTGTATTTGCTTAAAGATCAAATACGAAAAACATTGGTTGATGTACACTTCAGTTATACATCTTAGTTAATAGATGTTATTTATGTTTCTTTACATTCCTTGTAAAGTAGATAGATGGTTTATTGCTTTAACATGGATAAATTCATCATTCTTCTTAAGTAAAGATTTTACTTTATCCTATTTATACAATGATTAATATTGTCTGTTATCATAAAAGAACCTCTGCTCAGTTTTATACTTATTAATTAACTATGATAATAATATGGTCGGCGGAGAGTTATATCTCTGGCTGGGACAATTGTCTCACCCCGTGGGATCCACATTTTTTTAGGTGGACGTGTACCAGGGGGTAGAGACTGTATTACAGAGGAAGGACAATAGTAGCAAGGGCAGCAGTAACAGTGTAACATCCCTGACCTGGGTTATGCCTTAACCTTGGAAGTTTTGCTTAAGCAAGCTAATTAAATCCTTAATTTTATTTGGTGAAAAATAATTAAGGCTCAAGAGGAACTTATGTTTCAATTTTGGTCCTGTTTGAATAGTGTTGAAGCAATGTTTGCTTATTTTGGACTAAAGTGCAAATTACCCAAGTTGAGGGGTTAAATTGCAAATGTTACATGATAAGATGTTCCTCATATTTTTAAGTATCATGAGGATGAAAATGATGCAGAGGTATGGCTTATGAAAGCCTAAGTACCAAGAAAGAGCTGATAAAGCAATGTTTGTGCATTAAAACCTAATTTTGGTGTAATGTGCAATTTATCCAAAACCAGGGTTCAATTTACAAATTACCACTTCAATAAGGTCCTTAATATTTCTTGGCATCATGTAGAGAAAATAAAATGAGAGGGGTGCCTCATTTTAATTAATTTGGAGGAGAGAGAATCTTGATATTAAAATAATCAAGATTTAAGCATAATTGAAACCCTAATTCAATTTAATGCAAAAATAAATAAAAATAATTGAAGGGACTTCAGCCAAAAACGAGATGGTTGAATTTCTCAAGTGTGAACACCCTTGTGCCCTTGCAAGGCCACGAAATATCTCAAAGCAAGTGGATGACTCACCCACATTATTATAAGAAAAAGAAATATCCACTCACTTATGGATATTAGTATAATATGATTTGAGGTGCTTAATTTGCTTTTCTTTAATTTGAGGATAATTAAGAGGAATAAAGAGGCAAGAAGATAGCCTCGTATCTAAGGATTTGAGGGGGAAGAGGCGGCACAAATTTTGGGATTAAAAGGATTTTTATAAGGCACTTTCTCTCTCATTGATTTTCTTATAAAAGCACCCTTTACAAGCCAAATCAAAGGGTTTTCAGAATCCACTTCTTTCCCTTGCTTGCAAACGACCAAAGGAGATTTGGAGGATCAGGAGGACGACCCCCAACCTGTTGGTAAGCTTCTTGATCACTTTCAACCATGATTTCATGGTGGAAATTGAAAATAAATCATTGATTTCTTCTTTTCTTCACTCCATCTTCAACCCTAGCCAATCTTTTCACCCAAAAGCTTGAGCACGAGCATAGGGGGAGTTGAAAAAGCTTCACCCACCATTTTTGATGTGAAGCTCCAAGCTTTGAAGCTCAATTGGAGACGGGTTTTATAACTTGAACCCTTACTATTGTTATTGCACTCAATTCCATAATCAATTGTTGATCATTTATTCTTCTTGGAATTCACTCGACCAAATTAAGGGAACCACCATGAAATCACAGCATGTTTCGTAGGTTTATATCTTGATGATGATGACATCATCATAAGCACACACACCTCCCCAAATATCTATGGCAAACAGTTTCAATGGTTGGGTCCAAACGGTTTCACCAAACCGTTTGGAGATTTGGACCCCAAACAGTTTGGGAGAGTTGACCAGGGTTGACTATTTGAGAAAGTTAATGCTAATATTTATGGTTGATGACCTATCAAATTTGATTGATTAATTCCAAAGGGTTCATCATCTGAAAGTTTATCAATTAGCAAACCCTAATCGGGTTAAGTGCTGAAATTCAATTTGGTTAACTTAGATTTTTGTGTGATTGAGCCCAAACGGTCTCAAGACCATTTTGAGATCACCCAAATGGTCTCAAGACCGTTTGGGGGTCATCCAAGACCGTTTGGAGGTCCAGGGTTAGGTATGGTTGAGTAATTGAAGGTCCAGAGATACCAAATTGAAATGCAATTAAGTGTTGATTGGATGATCAATCCAATGATCTAAACCTTAATGGAATTTCACAAAATCCAAGGATAATATGGGGCAAACAGTCTGAAGACCATTTGGAGGTCATCCAAATGACCTCAAAACCGTTTGGGGTCAGTTCATATCAAAAATGTTATGATGATTCACTAGTTCCACAATGTTGATCATTGATGGCTATTCGATTCCAAGCACTAATTGAAGGTTCCTTGAGTTGAAATTCTAGATCAATTGGGTTCAACACCCTAGTTTATGGTCTAATTGAAGGTTGATTCAATAGTTCAAGTGATAGAGAAATCAAGGACTTAATTGATAGTGGTTCATCCATTGGAATCATGAATCGTGTAGGTGTTGTAAGGACTTTTTGGTCCATTCGGTTTTGAGATGGTTTGGACCAAACAGTCTTAAGACCGTTTGAGCCCAAACGGTCTCAAGAACATTTGGGTCCAAACTTTCTCAAGACCGTTTGGGTCCAAACGGTCCCAAACTGTTTGGAGACCCAAGCTCATTCGGTTTCAAGGGCAATTTGCCCAAACGGTTTCAAACCATTTAGAGACTAAAGGGTCAAGATCGTTTGATGATTTAGTGTGATCAAATCAATTAATAACTCAATGTGATGAAGGATCAATTGACCTTATAATTTTTATTGAATTATCTCAAAGATAACTTCTAGGGTTGTACCTTTAAGGTACTAAGTAATTGGTAACCTTAGATGAGCTATTCCTTGAAGCTTTAAGAAAACACTATTTCAATACACTATGTCAAACCTAATTGAATGTACTTAATTGAAGGGTTGATTGACCTAATCTAACCAAGTTTGACACTGTCAATATCCTGAAGAGAGTGAGAGAGAAAGAGGGATCCATACATGTAGAATAACCATGTAATGGATAAGCCTCAACACTTTCAACATGAATGATTAAGCAATTAGGGTATGATCCTTAATAAAGAGATCATGTAACCCTAATCAAGAAGGTTATTGATCCCTAACCTTAATTTAGACAGTATCAGATGTAACCCAAATCTAGGGTGACGGTGTGACTCTAAACTAGGATGATATTATGGGAAATCCAAATTTAGGGTGACTTCATGAAAAACCTAAATTGAGAAGATACTTCATGAATCCCTAATTGAGGTTGATTCCATGAGAAAATCCTAACTATGGGTAATGTGATGTGAAAGTCTAATGAAGGGAGATAATATATGCAATCCAAACCTTAAATGAAGTATGATAGTATGTGAAACCCTAATTCAGGGTAATGTGATACAAATCCTAACTAGGATGAATAGTAAACCCTAATTGTGGGTTATTGAATGTGAAACCCTAAATTAGAATGATGTTATGTGGAACCCTGATGCAATGATGTGATATGAGACTCAAATCTAGGGTGATCCCATGTAATGATATATGAAACCCTAGTGATGGTATAATGTCCCATTCACTAAAGTAGGGTGTGGCTAATATAATCAAGTAAAGATGAGGATGTTATATTCATGTAGGGTAAAGTTGATGAACCATTTGAATGGTAATGTTGATATTCTAATGAATAAGGATATAAGGAACAAGATGATGCCTAGATCGTTATATATCTAACTCCATGCATGTGTAACAACCCTATATACCTTACAAAGATGAGAACATGAAATTCTTAGGAATGGTGTATGCAACACTAAATAATGATGTGGATAACATCCTAAGAGTTGAAATACATAAAGTGGTTGATAATAGTTTATTCTATATCAACAATTCTAAACCATTAAGATAAGTCCATATCATTAAAGATAGTTGGACAAATCTAATGTGTAACCTATGCACTATATAATGAAAGTGATAGGTGAGTGGTTAAAAGTATTAAGAGGGAAATACCTTAATACAAGGTTTATTGATTAACCTAAGTAAGATGGAAATGAGGAGAAAAGTGATATATCAAGACATGATAGATATCAAATTTAGCATTTCAGAGTTGATATACCTTGATGCAACTTAATCCAACATACTTGGATAAGAAACACAAGAAGTGTGTGTTATGTAAATTATTACAATGAAGATGTAATGAATTCAATGCACTTTGTTAAGTGTTGGCTAAACAATATGAGAAAGGGGTTAAGCCAAGATAATGGGTATAATATAAACATACCATGGTAAGGTTGAGAGATGAATGCGTACCTTGAATCGATATTTATAAATGATATATCAAGAAAGTAATGATCATGAGTAAATACTTATGATAGTTTTGAATGCTCCTAGAGGGGTGGAGCAATATTTTGGGATTGAACTAATGATGTAAACATGAAACCCTAACTAATGAGAAATGGGAGATCCTAACCCTAAATTGGGTAACGGAATGGAAAATCCTATTTGATAGTAAACCCTAATCCTGATAAAGGAATGGTGGTGTTACTATTGTATCACATGATGTAATAAGTGACTTTTATGATTGTTATCATGTGTATTAACCATACAGGAAACATGATATTATAAGCATAGCCAAATATGAGCTATGATAATTATTTGATATAAATGTTGATTGGCCCTATGAACCATATGAACAAACTGTTGCCTAGTGAAAATGATAAGACACTTGATGGGCCTTGTGAGCCACGTGAAATGCTTGTATAACAAGTATCATGTATACCTCAGTCTGAGGACCTAGAGGTAATAGTTACCTAACAAGTGGTAACAGTGACTAGTAATGAACTGAGGGTATGAATGCCCAGATTTGATAAGTAAGATAATGATGTTGTTGTGAGATGTGAACTTTCAAGTGATGAGATAAGGGATTAAGATCCCAATGTATTATAAGTTTTGGTAAAGCAATTGATAAGAGCTTATATGTTTCTTTATAGCAATTGTCACAATAATTCCTATTTGAGAACTTGACTGATGCTAAAAGAATGTGCTAACGTACTTAATTAATCAAGTGAAATCATATCATGTAGAGCCCGGACCATAGATCCATCAGCGTCAGAAATTGCTGAATGGTGAAACGGGTTGCTCCGCGGCATAACCTGGAAGACGCATATTTTTTAATATGCGGGGGTAATGGGTGAATATATCCTTACACCTCATAGGAATGGCTACGGGCCATATTCTATGCACAGGAATGGTTACAGACCATATCCCAATAAGAGTATGGCTACGGGCCATAACTCCACAATATAATATCAGGCATTGGCTACAGGCCATATCCTGAAGTGAGTATATGCTACGGGCTATAACTCTATAGAGAAGATGCCAATATACCTTGGCAAGCTATTTGTAGTTGACACATGATGTCTCTGCCATATAATCTCGTACTGACCGAGAATGTTGAGGTCTTGGATTCCGGCTCTTCCATTGACCTTGTATGGTACCGATTTTAACTTCACAGCGGTCCGTTGGAGTATGAGCGGTATACCTCATCTCCTCAGGGCATAAGTGTGGTTGTAAAATGTAATTAGCCGTATAGCATGTTTTCTTAAGGATTGAATACAGAAATTCATTGGCTGATGTTACATTTCTTTTATACATCTCTAGCTGATAGATGTTATTCATATCTTTTTATACTCATTGCAAGTAGATGGATGAATTATGATTCTACCATGGATAGATGCAATGCTTTCCTTAGGAAAGGAGATTATTTTATTATGTTCACTCAATGATTAATATTGATGTTAATATATAAGAACTCCTATTCAGTTTTATTATTATAAACTGCTATAACAATGTTTTGGCGGAGAGTTATATCTCCCGCTGGGGCAATTTATAATTGTCTCACCCCCTTGGGATCCAATGTTTTTTGGTGGACGCGGACGAAGAGGCAGAAACCATATAGCAGAAAAAGAACAACAGCAACATCTGGGACAATAGTAATATCTTAGGTGGAGATCCTACCTGTCAAGTCATATAGTTAGAAAGTCATATGTGTCGTCTTTGTACTCTCAGGTCCTCGAAGTTTATAGTTAATGTTTTAATGAATCGATATGAGATTTTGGCTTGATGCATCGAGGTTCTCATCCTGTCTATATATAATGTTAATAGGGCAGTTGATGTTGTAATCCTCGAGAAGAGATGATACAAGTTATGTACTTATGAACCAGGATGTAAATGTTATACTTTGGTTCTTGATGAAAAAGATTTCCTATGTGTGGATCTCTTTGCAAAAGGTTTTTAAATTTTAGTGATTTTCAGTAATCAGCTGCAAATGATTCGCTTCCGCTTAAGTAAATCTTGTTTTTATAAGTTGGATGCCACAATTTAGTGGTATCAGAGCTCTAGGTTTGCTGAGTCTATAGAGACATAGGACTAAGGTAGTAGAGTCTTCTCTAGTACCTTCCAGTGTATCTGATAGTGTCTTCTGCTCATACAGGAGAAGAAGAACTTGAAGATGACTGAGTCTCATGAGGAGTTTGCTGCAGAAAGTAGCAATGTTGCACCAAGAAGAGGTACAGGGGATCAGAGCAGAGAAGAACATATACCTGCACATCCCCAATTTGACCTAGCCATAATAGAAAGCCTAGTTTTCCCTGCTCTATTTGAGCAATTTAGAGCAGCCATGGTGCATATAGTAGATCGTGCATTAGCAATGCAACCTAGACTACCAGCCCCCAATGATGAAGTTTTGAACTCCAATAGGATTCTTGCTCAACACCAGCAGGTTGAAGCAATGAATAATGATAGAAAGAATAGAATACAACCTGAAACCAGGATCTGCCACAAGTATACGAAACCTGGACATATCAGAAGTTATTGTCCTGAGAAGAAAAATAAGGTGATGATTGAGAAAAGGCCTATCCAAACTCAAGAACAAAGGCATGGTAATTCCAAAAAGAAGAAGTTTTTGGTACTGTGGCGACCGTCTCGTGAAAACAAGATTAACTTCAAGAGGAAGCGAATTATTTGCAGTAGATTATTGAAAATCACTGAAAATTAAAACTTTTTGCAAAGAGATCCTCACATAGGAAATCTTTTCCAACAAGAACCATTGCATAACATTTACATTCTGGTTCAAATGTACATAACATGTACCATCTCTTTTCAGAGATTACATCATCAACTGTCTTATAAACATTATATACAGACAATATATGAATCTTGAGGCATCAAGCCAAAACCTCAGATTGATTCATAAAACACTGACTAAAAACTCTGAGGACCTGAGAGTACAGAGACGACACATAGGACTTTCTAACTGCATAACTTGACAGGCAGTATCTCGACCTGAGATATCACTACTGTCCAAGTTGTTGTTTTACTTTTCCTACAAAAGAGTATCTGCCTCTTTGTCCACGTCTACCTAAAAATGTTGGATCCCATGGGGGTGAGACAATTGTAAATTGCCCCAGCGGTAGATATAACTCTCCGCCAAAACATTGTTATTGCAGTTTAAAGATATGGAACTAAGCAGAGGATAAGCAGTTTAAAGCATTCTCAACTTTGAAAGCATTGCAACTATTTATGATAGAGCAATATATCATCTATTCTTTTATTAAGGAATACGAATTACATGTATATCATTTATCCATCATATTGTACCACCATATCAAATCTATCATGTAACACTCATTAACTTGACATGTCACCCATGAAACATTCTTGTTTCAATCTGTTGGCCCTAGCCAATCTGCTAAACAGATAAGGAATTACATCTACCATGTACTCATATATCATTAATACAGGCATTGGGTTATTACCAATCTTGTGTCATCATTACAGGCATTGAGCCCCTGTCAGGTATTGGACTCTTCCAAACCTGATCACACCACCCGGCATTGGACTTTCACCAACCCTGATTACAGGCATTACACCTCTGCCAGGTATTGGATTTCTCCAAACCTGATTACACAGCCAGACATTGGACTTTAACCAACCCTGATTACACAGCCAGGCATTGGACTCTAACCAATCCTGATTTCACAGCCAGGCATTGGACTCTAACAAATCCTGATTTCACAGCCAGGCATTAGAATTTAACCAACCCTGATTACACAGTCATGCATTAGACTCTAACCAATCATGATTTCACAGCCAGGCATTGGACTCTAACCAATCCTGATTTTACAGCCAGACATTGGACTTTAACCAACCCTGATTACACAGTCAGGCATTGGACTCTAACCAATCCTGATATCACAGCCAGGCATTGGACTCTAACCAATCCTGATTTTACAGCCAGACATTGGACTCTAACCAACCCTGATTACACAGCCAGGCATTGGACTCTAACCAATCCTGATTTCACAGCTAGGCATTGGACTCTAACCAATCCTGATTTCACAGCCAGGCATTGGACTCTAACCAATCCTGATTTCACAGCCAGGCATTGGACTTTAATCAACCCTTATTACACAGATCATGGAATATAAATTTCCTTCGACCCATCATTAATCATCTTGGTGCCTCTTACTATACTACAATTATTCTCATGGCTCATAAAGCCCATAAAGCATCTTGTCACCTCTCATTAGGCAACATTTAATCATATGGCTCACAGGGCCATTCAACATCTTGTCACCTATCACTAGGCAACATCTAATCATTTTATCTCTTGTAATATAATAGTAACACCACTATTCCCTTAATAGGGTTAGGGCTTACTATTCATATCACTTTGGGGTTTCTCATGTCCCATTACCCGATTTAGGGTTAGGATTTCCCATCTCACATTAGGATTTCATAGTTATCAAAGTATATCAACTTTGAGATGCTAACAGTGAAGTCTTTCATATCTTGATGTATCACTTACTTGATTACTTCCAACTTTCTTAAGTTATTATCTTATCTTGGATTAAGGTATTTCCCATCTTCATCCTTTCATCCACTAACCTATCACTCTTACCATGAAGTGCATAGGTTATACATAAGAATGGTCCAATTATCTTTAATGATATGGACTTATATCAGGATAAGGCATTGCTTACAATAAGTTTGCCTATAATCAATCATTTATGATATTTCACCCTTATAAGGCTTTACCCACTGTTTTATTTATTAGGGTTCTGGGTTGTCATCATGTTATCTAAGATTAAGGCTTCATGTATTATAACTCCAATTAGAGTTTCACATACCTTTACCCTTTATTAGGGCTTTGGGATTTCACATGTTATCATACTTCATCAGAGTTAGGATTGCATGTAGCATCACCCTCCATTAGGCTTTCACATCTCATTGCCTATACTTAATGTTTACTATTCATCCCAACTAAGGATTTCTCATGGAATCACCCTCAATTAGGGTTTACATGGAATCAACCTCAATTAGGGATTCACATGGAATCAACCTCAATTAGGGATTCACATTGAATCAACCTGAATTAGGGATTCCAATGTTGATTCCTTCAATCATTGAATTCATGGAACCAATCATCAATTGGACCTATCATCATACTTCAATTGAGTTAAATAGGTCAACCTTCAAATGATTTGACCCTAATTTGACCCTTAATTATCCATCAATTAGGGTTTGATTCAATTGAATTAGGGTTTGGAATCAATGATCCTTCAACACTAATCAATGCAAGATTAGTTACTTTGAAACCATTGAACCATCATCCAAATTGAACATGACATGACCCCAAATGGTGTTGAGGTCGTTTGGATGACCACCAAACGGTCTTGAGACCGTTTGCCCATCATAACATCAAAATCCAAGTCAACCAATTAGGGTTTGGATCATTGGATTGATCACCAAATCAGCAATTGATTACACTTTAACTTAGTATCATTGGATCATCAATTGCTTAACCATACTCACCCCTAGACCTCCAAACGGTCTTGGGTGACCTCCAAACGGTCTTGAGACCGTTTGGCTCATCCAACCCTTGGATTCTAGTGAAAATTCATTAGGGTTTGAGCTATTGAGTTGATCATCAAATCAGCACTTGATGGCAAAGTGATTTGGTACCTTTAGACCTTCAATTGGTCACCCATGTCTAACCCTAGACCTCCAAACGGTCTTTGGTGATCCCAAAACGGTCTTTAGACCGTTTGGGTGATTCCCAAACGGTTTTGAAACCGTTTGGGTCAATCAACCCAAAACATTAACTCATTCCAATGCAAAATCAGCACTTAGCCGATTAGGGTTAACACCATATCTTTTGTCCTTCAATCACTTAACCATATCCATCCCTAGACCTCCAAACAGTCTTTGGAGACCCCCAAACGGTCTTGATACCGTTTGGGTAATCCCCAAATGGTTTTGAAACCGTTTGGGCTAATTAACCCAAAAAGTCAAATCAGCCAAGTTGAAAATCAGCACTTAATCCAATTAGGGTTTACCTAATTGATTAGCCTTCAACTCATGATTCCTTTGGCATTAATCCATAAAATTTTGTGGATCATCAACCAACATAATTAGGAACAGGATTCGCAAACGGTAAACCCTTGGTCAACTCTTTCAAACGGTTTTGAAACCGTTTTCCCAAAAAGTCAAATTAATCAAGTTGAAAAATCAGCTCTTAATCCAATTAGGTTTGCCTAATTCATTAGCCTTCAACTCATGATTCCTTTGGAACTAATCCATAAAATTTGGTGAGTCATTAACCAACATGAATAGGAACAGTAATCTCAAACGGTCAACCCTTGGTCAACCCTCACAAATTGTTTTGAGTCCATTACCCATTCGGTTTTGGACTAAATTACCCAATCGATCTTGAAGTTGAAACCCATTCGGTTTTGAGGTGAATTATCCATTAGATCTTGGGTAAAATTACCCATACGGTCTTGCGTAATTACCCATGCAGTCTTGGGTGTGTTACCCATACGTTTTTTAGTGAATTACCCATGCGTTCTTGGAGTCCAAATACTCCAAACGGTTTTGAACTCAAAAGTGTCCATTCGGTTTTGCAACTAACTAAATCATGCGGTTTTGAAAACCGTTTGCTCATTCCCTTGGATAAGGTGTGTGATTGTGATGATGTCATAATCATCAACCTGCAAACCTTCGAAATCTACTGCCATCTTCATGGCAATTGCATCAAATAATCAAGGGTATTACAAAAAGAGCAATTGAATCAATTGAATTGAGAAATTGAGTTCAATAACAATGAATATGGGTTCAAGTTATAAAACCCGCCTCCAATTGAGCTCCAAATCTCCAAGATCACGGCAACAATGGTGTATGAAACTCCTTTCACTATTCCAAGGGTCGTCCTCAATCTTTGAGTGAAAAGAATTGGTTAGAATTGAAGAGGGGATCGAGTTATGAAGAATTCATGCATTCATTTTGGATTTTCACCATCGATTCAAGGTGAAAGGAGGTCAAGAACCTTACCATCAGGTTGGGGGTCGTCCTCCTGCTCCTCCACATCTCCTTGGTTGTTTTACAAGCAAGGGGAAAGAAAGAAATCTGAAAATCCTTTGTTTTGGCTTAGAAAGGGTACTTTTATAAGAAAATTGATGAGAGAGAAGATACTTTATAAAAGTCTTTTAATTCCAAAATTGTTGCCACCACTTCCCCCTTGGTTTCTTGAATGAAAGGTCATCTCTATCCCCACCGAAATCCCTTCCATTATCCATGAATTAAGGGAAAAGAAATTAAGCACCTTAACCCTTATAATAAGAATATCCATATTTGAGTGGAAATTCTTTTTCTTATAATAATGGTGAGTGGAATTTCACCTCCTTAGGATATGCACGTGCCTTTGAAAGGCTTTAGGCTTATCCACACACATCTTAATCCAACCATTTTAATTTTGGTTGAAGGCCCTTTAATTAATACATTCATTTTTGCCCTAAATTGGATTAGGGTTTCACTTAGGATTAAATCTTGATTATTTTAATATCAAGATTCTCTCTCCTCCAACTTAATTCAAATGAGGTTTCCCTCTCATTTTATTTGCTCTACATGATGCCAAGAAACATTATGGACCATATTGAAGTGGTAATTTGTATATTAAACCCTAGGTTTTGGGTAAATTGCACATTACACCAAAACTAGGTTTTAATGCACAAGGATTGCTTTACAATCTTAATCTTGGTGCCCAAGCTTGTGAAAACCATATCACTACATCATATTCATTCTTATGATGTCTCAACATCATAGGAACATCTTATCATGCAACATTTGCAATTTAACCCTTCAACTTGGGTAATTTGCAATTTAACCCTCCAAAATAAGCAAACATTGCTTCAAGATTGCTCAATCAGGACCAAAATTGAAACATAAGTTTATCATGATCCCTAATTACTTTTCCCAAGATAATATTAAGAATCTATTCAACCTTATTAGGTAAAACATCTAGGGTTAACACATAACCCAGGTCAGGGATGTTACAAATTATAAACCCCTAACAAGGATTTCGTCCTCGAAATCCAGATAAAGGAAGACATGTGTATTTTATTCTTCATACTATCTAGTCTTCACATAACATCTCCTTATTATGGAGACACCATAAAACTTTGATCAGCACAAAGTGTTTCCATACAAGATTCTCATAGAATCAACACACAAGGCACATGCTCCATTGTTCCTCATCATTGACTATAGAGTCAATTTTGTGTCAAACAACACTTTTCTTGTTCAGAGAATCCTCATACATACTTTATTAATATCATGTTTATGCAAAGAATAAACCCCTAAAATATGATGTTCATATGATTTTATATAATCAGACTAATTTCATAGTTGACCACTCCAGGTATCCAACCTAAACCACCTGATAATTCTCAGATACCATAATCTTTCTTCTTGGTATCCATCACATATGTTGAAAACACATCACATTTTAATCTTCCTTTCATCTTTTGAACATTAATTGTTACATATGTCCTCATCTTAGAACCAAAGTCCAAGATAAATTGATTTCATGATACTCATTAGATTGTCTCAGAATGACTGCTTGATCAGAGCAATCAAAAATACAACAATCCAAGAATTTCCATACTCACTTTATCATCAATAGTTGTATACCTAGCCAGGGTATATAAATACTGAGATCAAGTAGTATGCACTTATTTTATTTTATGTCTTTCATCTCTTCCTTTTCTTAATGGAGAAAGAGAAACTTCAAAACATATAAAAGAATATTAAACTGAACACAAGTTTTCATACTACTATCTCTTCCTCATATCCTTAAAAAGGATTATACAGGTGAACTAGATAACAACTACCTTTCTTATAGTAAGGAACAAAAGATAATTCAAAATAGAAAGTTCTATCTTGACAAATCTACTTTTTACAAGTTATCTAGTGTCTTGTCTGTTGAGTCTCCTCATCACTTTCTATTTGGACATTGCCACCTCATATGTCCTCTCTGTCCACATTTATAGCAAGCTCGAAGCTTTTTACGTGACTGCATTTCAGGTGCACTATATTGTACTTGAGTTGGTACTACTGAAATCTTTGATTGTTTAGTACCACTAATTCCTTGTTCGTGTGACTGTTTAGACTTCCTTTTAAGGTCTGTCTCATGTTTCTTTGTCATGGACCCCTCTATCCTTCTAATTGACTCCACAAATGTGGCAAACTTCTCTCTACTTTCTAGAGTAGATGCCGGAATAGACATTTCAGCATTCAACCCTTTCTCAAAACATCGAATCTTTTCCTCCTCAGTAGCAGCCATCTGAGGATAGAATCATTAAAAGTTCCATGAACTTAACCTCGTATTCACTTATCGACATGACTCCCTGTCAAATCTTCTCAAACTGTGAGATCTTTTCATCTAAATAAGTCCTTGAAAAGAACTTATTAACGAATTCTCAACAAAATTCCTCCCATCCAATCTCTTCATCATTTCTTTTTATTTTTTCAATAGTCCACCAATGTCCAGCACTACCCTTCAAAAGGTACACAGCATGTTTAAATTTGTCAACATATGGAATACTAAGGATATTAAATGCCTTTTCTAATTCAGTAAGCCAAAGATCAGCATTTGCTGGGTCATATGTCCTCGCATATTCAATGGCTCAGACACGACGTAGTCGTTCAAAAGTCTTACCAGACCCATATCCCTCATCGGGAGCTGGTACCCTGGGTGCTGATGATGGCATCTGTTCTGCCACATACCTCAGTGTGGTCATGAGTTGCCCAAAAAGATTATGAATAGCTGGGTTCCCTCTCATGACTTCATCAACATGGGGATTTTCAGGCACTGGTTCCTCCCTTGCATGATCCCTGGCACCTTCTACTGGTGCAGAAACATTGCTCCCAGCAACGTGTCCCTCTTGTTCTCCAGACATCTTAGAGGTATGTATCTTCTTCTGCATAAGCAGAAGGCACTATAAGATACACTGGGTACACTTAGAATAGACTTGATACCTTAGTCCTATGTCTCTTTAGACTCAGCGAACCTAGAGCTCTGATACCACTAATTTGTGGCGATCGTCTTGTGAAAACAAGATTAACTTAATGCGGAAGCAAATTATTTGCAGTGGATTACTGAAAATCACTGAAAATTAAAACTTTTTGCAAAGAGATCCTCACATAGGAAATATTTTCCAACAAGAACCATTGCATAACATTTACATTCTGCTTCAAATGTACATAACATGTACCATCTCTTTTCAGAGATTACATCATAAACTATCTTATAAACATTATATACAGACAATATACAAATCTCGAGGCATCAAGCCAAAACCTCAGATTGATTCATAAAGCACTGACTAAAAACTCCAAGAACCTGAGAGTACAGAGACGACACATAGGACTTTCTAACTACATAACTTGACAGCCAGTATCTCCACCTGAGATATCACTACTGTCCAAGTTGTTGCTTTCCTTTTCCTGCAAAAGAGTATCTGCCTCTTTGTCCGCGTCCACCTAAAAATGTTGGATCCCACGGGGGTGAGACAATTGTAAATTTCCCCAGTGGGAGATATAACTCTCTGCCAAAACATTGTTATTGTAGTTTAAAGATATGGAACTGAGCAGAGGATAAGCAGTTTAAAGCATTCTCAACTTTGAAAGCATTGCAACTATTTATGATAGAGCAATATATCATCTATTCTTTTAATAAGGAATAGGAATGACATGTACATCATTTATCTATCATATTGTACCACCATATCAAATCTGTCTTGTAACACTCATTAACTTGACATGTCACCCATGAAACATTCTTGTTTCAATCTGTTGGCCTTATCCAATCTGTAAACAGATAAGGAATTACATCTACCATGTACTCGTATATCATTAATACAGGCATTGGGTTATTACCAATCATGTGTCATCATTACAGGCATTGAGCCTCTGCCAGGTATTGGACTCTTCCAAACCTGATCACACCGCCAGGCATTGGACTTTCACCAACCCTGATTACAGGAATTACACCTCTGCCAGGTATTGGATTTCTCCAAACCTGATTACACAGCCAGGCATTAGACTTTAACCAACCCTGATTACACAGCCAGGCATTGGACTCTAACCAATCCTGATTTCACAGCCAGGCATTGGACTCTAACCAATCCTGATTTCACAGCCAGGCATTGGACTTTAACCAACCCTGATTACACAACCAGGCATTGGACTCTAACCAATCCTGATTTCATAGTCAGGCATTGGACTCTAACCAATCCTGATTTCACAGCCAGGCTGTGGGGTCCGATCTCCAAAACACGAGATAAACTCAGCGAAAGCGATTCGATTAGCAGCAGAATATGAAAAATCACTAAAAATTAAAACTTTTTAAGAAAAGATCTTGAAACCATAAAACTTCTTTATAAGAAACAAGATAAACAGTTTACATATTTGTTAAATCACTTCTTGAGTGATTATATACAACCAGATATAAAATCTCAAGATTGAAAACCAAAATCTTAGATCTACTGACTCCAAGGACTTGAGAGTACAGAGACGACATAAGACCAACTAACTATAAGACTGGACAGTCAGTATCTCCACCTGAGATTCACTGCTTCCCCTGGTGTTGCTATTGCTGGTACTGCTCACCCGCAGACTGGTTACTTCGACCTCGGCGACCCCCTAAAAAGTTGAAATCTACGGGGTGAGACAATTTTAAATAATTGTCCCAGTGAGAGTTATAACTCTCCGCCATAAGCTTTATTATAGCAATCAAAGAACAACATAAACAATATAAGCTTTAATACATTCAACAGCATATTGGATATTAAATAAAGAAACTTCATTAAGGTATATGAAGAACATGTATTCTAATATAAACAACTTAACATCAATCATTGCTACTCGTAGTTCAGCCCTACCAGATATGCTACGCGGCTGATTATGTTTTACAAACATTATTATGCCCTAGGAGATGAGGTATACCGCTCATACTCCAACCGATCACTAGTAAGTCGCATCGGTATCATACCTAGGTCATCAAAAGAGCCGGATTCTTATGACCTCATCTTCCTTAGTCAGTGTGAGGATCAACATGCAGGACATCTAGTGTCTCTGCTACTATAGCTCACCAGGGTATTCTGGCACTTCGCTATTAGAGTCACAGTGGCCTTCTGTACTCTCTTCGCCATCGAAAGATCCCTTGTTTATCTCTCATTGATGTGACATTAAATATTCCTCAGGTAATTTGTGATACATCATCCCGACATAAACATATAGTGCAGGGTTGATAGATTAAGATACATCTACATCAACTCCTACACTAGGACGTAAGGATATCCGGGTCCATATTCCCCCACATACTCAAAAGTTTGTGATCCAGGAGTTCCCTTAGGAAAACCTATTTCACCATCATTTAGATTCAGACAATGATGGATCTATGATCAGGGCTCTACATGGTATGATTATACTTGATTAATTAGATACATTTCAGTATTCTTTTAGCATCAAACATATTTTCAATCATTTAAGTATTAAACATTGCTATAACAGAAGAATACTAAATGTATCATGTTCAACTCACATCAGTTATCAGATGGATATCAATTCATCACAGGTCATCTAATCATCATGACCTTGATGTTACTCATGGCTCTTACAGCCCATTATTCTCATATGTTGTCACTGAAGCATAGGCAACATAGCATGTATCATTATTCATAAAGCCTATAGTATGCTTCCAGTGAATATGATATCATAACCCTTATCTGGGTATGATCATCCTCTTATAGGAACCTGCATGGTTATTTCAACTGATAATAATAAACAATTCATTTCCTGATCAACAATTTATAAATAGGAATAACTTTTCCATTCAAGGGTTGTACCTTCATGCCTTCACTAAGTCTAGGTTTCCCTATTTTCATCAATTAGGGTTATTTAATCCCTTGTATTATTATTAGGAATAATGATCTCTCATCTCATACCTTAATCATGAAGGTTCATGCTTAAAAGCATAACCTGAAATTAGGGTTTATTGTACATTTTATCACATCACCTTCAATTAGGGTTTACTATTCACATTACATGTTATTACCCTAGAATTAGGATTTACTATTCACTTCACAGTGAATTGAGCTCATAGCATCATTATGTATGAAATTATCATCATTGATGTCCTCAAATTAGGTTAAGATTCACCTTTCATCATAATTAGGGTTTCCATGATCTCACCTTGATGGATCATACCCTAATCATGTACATTCACATGTATTGAAGGTATTTTACTTGACCTTTATTAACATTAGGAGTCTTCTCTCTCCTCACATTAATAGGTGATGATTACATCACTCTAGATTTGGTTATGTCAATTCATCATTGATTAACATAAGTTAAATCACCACTATCATGTCATTAGGGTTTGCTTGATTAAGGGGATGGTGACTACTTGAACCATTCAAGCGTACATTGGTAATGTTCACCATTGATGATAGCATGGGTCAATCTACTAGTTACTTAACCCCTTAATGTCTTTAGGTATCATTAGGGTTTAGATTAAACAACCATTGAATCATCTAAGCCTTCAAGGCATTAGGTATTCTTAACCCTAAAAGTTTCCAAACGGTTTCACACCTCAACCTCCAAACGGTTTTGAAACCACATGGAGGAGTTGGTCGTTTGATATCTTTGACCATCAAAACCGCATGACACTCAAGACTGTTTGACCTTAAACGGTCTTGAAACTGTTTGATTGTGTTGACCGTTTGGACAATGTTGACCTTGAAACCGATTGATCAAACCGAATGACCCAAACCGCATGGGTTCAAACCGCATGAGCTCCAAATAGTTTTGAAACCATTTGAGCCCAAATGGTCTTGAGACCATTTGGCCCCAAATGGTCTTGAGACCGTTTGGTCCAAATGGCTCAAAACCGCATGGACCCAAAAAGCACATCAATACTTGTAATTGATTAGGGTTTTCAATGTTGAACCCCTCAATTGACCTCATATATGTTAACCACTTATCAATTGAGCCAATTATGGTTATCCTTAACCAATTGGACACTCAATTGACCCTCAATTGATAGCCAATTAGGGTTGGAACCGATTGAATTAGGGTTTGTAATTGATTAACCATCAACATTGATAATCATGAGTCTAATTGAAGTTGAACCCATCAATTGTCATCCAATTGGGCCCCAACTTGGCCCAAACGGTCTTGGTCTTGAGACCGTTTGCCCAAAGTTTCATCAAAATCTAAGTCAATTTGTTAAGGGTTGAACCCTAATTAGGTCTAAAATCAGCACTTTTGATTAATTCAACAACCTATTGTGATTGGACCCTCAATTGATCAAATTACCTTAACCCTAGACCTCCAAATGGTCTTGGGTGATCACCAAACGGTCTTGAGACCATTTGGGTGAACCCCAAATGGTTTTGAAACCGTTTGGGCCACTCAACCCAAACTTCAACAAGATTGGTCCATGAAATCAGCAATTTGAACCCGATTAGGGTTTAGGTGATTAAAGTGCCTTCAACTTGAGTTTTACTTGCAATTAGATGGTGATTCTTTGTAGATAGTTAATTCATAATATATCCAATAGACCCTCAAATGGTAAACCCTTGGTCAAACCCCTCAAACGGTTTTGAAACCGTTTGACTCCAAACGGTTATGCAAACTGCATGAGATCAAACGGTTTTGAAACCGTTTGGTCCCAAACGATTTTTCAAACCATTTGAACCATGGGTGAAGGACCGTTTGAAAAAGATATCCTAGTTATTCACGCCCATCATCATCTACCTTGAGACCAAGGTCGGTTCTTCACGGATTGCTTGCAAGATTGCAAGGAAAGATGAGGAAGAAGAAGAACTAACTACTATTTGCAAGAACAAAAACATGTATAACAAAGCAAGAGGTTTAGAGTTATAAAAACCGCCTTAAGGTCATTCCTAGAGCTCCAAGCTTTCAAGCTTCCAAGCCTTTAATGGCGTATTGAGCTCCACAGGTCGGCCAAAGGTGTTTCTCCAAGAAATGGTCGGCTAGAAAGAGAGAGCTAAGTAAGAAACCATAAAACCAACCTTGTAACCTAACTTCCTCCATGAATCCGAGCAAGATGATGGTCTCTTCTTACCTTAGAACTCCTTTAGACGTTCTCCTCTGTTCCCAAGCTCTGCCTTCAGTCAGATTAGCAAGAAGATAAATGAGAAGGAAAGGAAACGATCGTTGGTTTATAAAGGAAAAGATGACTATATACCTTAGGGGTATATTTCAAGATAAAAAAACTTATTCCTTAATTCTCAACTAGGTCCCTCCTTTACATATTAGCACGTTTCTCCTTATCCTAGTTAAGAAAAGCTCCTTCTAAAACCAAGGACTAGAGGCAAAGAAGGTCAACTTATTACTAAGGTGCACCTATATAAGGGTCTCCTTACTTACAACTTGGTGATTTAATTACAAAGATTATCATTCTTATTTAATTATGCAATTGAAGTTCCCTCTTCATCATTTTGACTCTAAATGATGTCAAGAGTCATAAAAGATACTCTAGAAGGTGTGTTTTCCAAGTTGCACCCCACATTTTTGGTAAATTGCACTTTACACCAAAATTAGGGTTTTAAGCACAAAGATTGCTCCACAAGCTGCATCTTGATGCCCAAACTTGGAGAATCCATCATAACTCATCACATTCATTCATATGATGTATCATAATTAGAGGGACATCCTAACATGTACAATTTGCAAATTAACCCCTCTAATTGGGTAATTTACACATAGGTCCCTGTATTACAAAACAATACTACAACATTGTTTAAAAAGGACAGAAATGGAAATGTATGTTCCTCAAGAACTTAATTACATACCAGGAGATAATCACAAGAATCTAATTACATAGTTAGGCAAAACACCTAGGGTTAACTCATAACCCAGGTCAGTTATGCTACAAATTATCCACCCCTTACAAGGATTTCGTCCCCGAAATCAACAAAACATACTAAAAGAAAAGTGCAGGGTATTTCCTTCTCATCTCTTCCTCTAGTTCCCAAGTGGCTTCTTCGACACCACAGTATTTCCAGTAGACTTTCACAAGACTTATATTTTCTTTTTCAGCTTTTTAATTCTGTTATTAAGGATCGACACTGGTCCTTCCTCATAAGTTATATCATCATTCAATTCTACCTCCATAGGTTGTAGAACAGACTCGGTATCAGGGTGACATTTCCTCAGCATAGAAATGTGAAACACGGGGTGTAACTTCTGCAACTCTGGTGGTAATTCTAGTCTATAGGCTACCTTTCCAACCCGTTCAATGATTGGATAAGGCCCCATAAATCTAGGATCTAACTTCCCCTTCCTTCTAAAATGAAGAACACCTTTCCAAGGCAAGACCTTGAGGTACACTCTGTCTCCAACCTGGAACTCTAAGGGTCTACGACGTCTATCAGCATATGACTTCTGCCTATCCTGTGCAGTCTTAATTTGTTGTTGTATTACTTTAATCTTCTCTGTTGTCTGCTGCACAAGATCAGGACCTAACAGCTGATACTCACCGGTCTCATACCAACATACAGGTGATCTACAACGTCTACCATACAAAGCTTCATAAGGTGCCATGTCAATGCTATGTTGATAGCTATTGTTGTAGGAAAACTCTATCAAGCTTAGGTGTAGATCCCAACTCCCAGTAAATTGGAGAACGCATGCTCTCAACAAGTCTTCCAAGGTCTGTATAGTCCTTTCTGACTGTCCACCAGTCTGTGGATGAAAGGTTGTACTAAACCTTAACTGGGTGCCTAAAGCTTTGTGCAGTCGTTCCCAAAAACAACTCGTAAACTGGGGACCTCTGTCTGATACTATGGTAACTAGAACTCCATGTAGTCGCACTATCTCCTGAACATACAATTGTGCTAGCCTCTCAGCAGAATATGTTGTTTTGACAGGTAAGAAATGTGTTGTCTTTGTCAACCTATCAACTATTACCCAGATGGAATCATGTCCTTTGCTCATCCTGGGTAGGCCAACAACAAAGTCCATGGTTACATGGTCCCACTTCCATTGTGTTATGGGTAAAGGTTGCATCGTTCCTGCAGGCTTTTGGTGTTCATATTTAACTTGCTGACACACAGGACACCTCAAAACAAACTCAGCAACATCCTTCTTCATCCCAGGCCACCAATACATATATTTTAAGTTTCAATACATCTTGGTGCTTCCTGGATGCATATCATACATCAAAGAATGAGCTTCTTCCAGGACTAACTTCCTCAAGTTATCCACATCCGGTACTATCATCCTCCCATGATAACATGCCACCTGGTCATCTGAGTCATGGAAACCATCTTGCTTCTCATCACCATACTCTGATCTAATCTGCTGAACTGCAACATCAACTTGTTGTGCCTCCTTAATCAGCTCTCTTAGGGTAGGTTTTATATGCATCTCAGCTAACAACCCGGCTAACAATGACAACTTCAACTGTACATTGTCTTGCCTTAAGGAGATAAGCATATCTCTCCTGGGGCATACTAAAGAGTTTAGTTGTGCCCTATCAGAGGATGGTGTTGCTGACTTCCTACTCAGAGCATCTGCAACTACATTGGCTTTCCCTGGATGGTAATCAATTGTACAATCGTAGTCCTTGATTAACTCCATCCAGCGGCGTTGCCTCATGTTAAGCTCGTGCTGAGAGAAGATGTACTTAAGGTTCTTGTGATCAATGAAAATCTGGAATGTCTCTCTGTAAAGATAATGTCTCCAGATCTTCAGATCATGAACCACGGCAGCTAACTCCAGATCGTGTGTCGGATAATTCTCCTCGTGTTTCTTAAGTTGTCGGGAAGCAAAAGAAATCACTTGCTTATCGTGCATCAACACGCATCCGAGTCCATTCTTGGAGGCATCACAGAAAACTACATATCCTTTGCCTTGCACAGGTAACACAAGTACAGGTGCACTTGTCAATCTCTCCTTCAACAACTGGAAAGACTGCTGACACTTATCACTCCAAACAAAAGGAACATCCTTTCAGGTCAACTTGGTCAACGGTAAGGCTATGGAACTCAAGTTCTTAATGAACCTTCGGTAATAGCTAGCCAACCCTAAGAAACTATGGATCTCTGTCGATGTCTTCGGCTGCTCCCACTGTAGAACAGATTCTACCTTTTTAGGGTCAACACGAATACTCGAGGCAGATATCATGTGTCCATGGAAAGACACCTCCGGTAACCAGAACTCACACTTACTAAACTTAGCGTATAGCTTATGTTCGCTTAGCAAGGTTAGAGCTTGTCGAAGATGTTGTTCATGCTGTTGAGCATCTCTGCTATAGATCAGAATGTCATCTATGAAGACAACAATACATTGATCGAGGAAAGGTCGGAAGATCCTATTCATGAGTTCCATAAATGCAGCTGGTGCATTAGTTAGTCCAAACGACATAACTGTGAACTCATAGTGACCATACCTTGTCCTAAAGGCAGACTTGGGTATGTCACTGTCCTTAATACGAAGTTGATGATATCCTGACCTAAAGTCTATCTTCGAGAAGATGGTTGCACCACGCAACTGGTCAAAGAGATCATCAATCCTCGGTAGAGGGTACTTATTCTTTATTGTTACTTTGTTTAGTTGTCTGTAATCAATGCATAACCACATTGATCTGTCTTTCTTTTTAACAAACAGGACCAGAGCACCCCAGGGTGAAGTGCTCGGTCAGATGAAACCCTTCTCAAGCAACTCTTGAAGATGTTTCTTGAGTTCTGCCATCTCAGCAGGCGCCATCCTATACGGTGTTTGGGCTATGGGTTGTGTATCAGGGATCAAATTGATTTCAAAATCAATTTCCTGAGGCGGTGGTATACCTAGAAGTTCTTCAGGAAATACGTCTTCAAATTCCCTGACTACAGGAACTTTAGCAGGGTTAGGACTCTCCATGGTAGTATCTACCACATGGGCTAAGAATGCACAACATCCTTGCCTCATCAGCTTCTCAGCAACCATAGCTGACACAAGACAGGTGGGTAGAATCTTTCTCTCTCCTTGAAATATCCATGTGTCGCTTTCATCAGCAAACACAACCTGTTTGGATTCACAATCCAAGACAACCCTATACCTTTCCAAGGTATCCATCCCAATGATTATATCAAATCCTTGCATCTCAAGTGGTATGAGGTCCACTTGAATGTGATGATCAGAAAATAAGAGGATGCAGGGAGAGCATACCTCCTGCAACACTGCAGACCCTCTCAACGGAGTCTCGAGCAACATGCTATTTGCCCTATGATTAACTATCATATTGCAGTTACGAATCACTCTTCGAGTGATAAAGGAGTGTGTAGCACCCGGATCAATCAAAACAGATACAACACAGGATGTAGACATATCAGAATATAACAACTCCATCTGACGTACCACAACCCGAGGGTTGATCACTACATCAGGTGGGTTCATTGCATAGAACCTCGATGTCGCCTGAGGTTGAGTCGGTGCTGACGATCCAGCCTGGGACGCTTATCCACATCCTCTAGCTGCTCCTTGAAACTGCCTCCTATGGGATCCTTGCTGACTCTGCCTCTGTGGTTGTGTCACACTGGCTGGTCTAGCCCTATAGTCCTTCATCAGATGCCCCACCTTCCCATAGTTGTAGCAACTCCTATCATGTTGTTGTGGTCTAGGTGGTCCTGTGACTGACATTGATGTTGAACTGCGAGTCTCTTGAGGTGGTAGGCTTCGTTCTCTACCTCTACTCGGTGTCCACTGTGTCTGAGCACTAGGTCTGGGTGGAGGAGCTGTAGGTGCAGAAAATCTAGGCTTCTTGAAGTCTCTAGATGAAGACCCCTGGAATTGCGGATATCTCTTATGGGTTTTCCTCTTCTCAGCTACATACCTCTCTATCCTTTAGACTGACTCAACGAAGGTAGAAAACCTCTCCCAGTTTTCTAGGGTAGGGGAGTAGTCAATTCGGCATTCAATCCTTTCTCGAACCTTCTAATCCTCTCTTCTTCTGTAGCAGCCATGTGCGGACAAAACCGCAGCAACTCCATGAACTTAGCTTCGTACTCGCTAATGTTCATCATACCTTGCCTCAATCTCTCAAATTGAGAGATCTTCTCATCCAGGAACATCTTTGGGAAATATCTATTAACAAACTCTCGACGAAAGTCTTCCCATGTAACCTCCACACCTGGCCTCTTCTGCTCTTCCATGGTCCACCAGTGACCAGCACTTCCTTTGAGAAGATAGACAGCGTGTCTAACCTTCTCAGCTTCTGGGATGTTCAGAATTCTGAAGGCTTTCTCCAACTCGGTTAACCACAGATCGGCATCTGTGGGGTTAGCTGTCCCAAAGTATTCGGTCGCTCTGACTCTGCGAAGTCGTTCGAACGTCTTACGGATACCTTGTCCTTCAGGATGGGCAGGTGCCCTAGGTGCAGGCATAGGCATTCTTTCTGTGATATGTATCATGGTAGTCATAAATTGCCCAAACATGGTCTAAACAGTTGGGTTCCCCATGTCAGTTGGATCAAACTGGGGTGGCTCCATAGGTGGCTCAGGTACATGATGTTCTATTTCTGGGTTCCTTGCACCTTCTCGGGGTGCAGCGACACTACTCTCAGCCACGTACTCCTCGTGTGGCCCAGACATCCTTACTTATCTTCTTCTCCTAAGGAGCATAAGACTCTATTAGATATATTGGAAACACTAAGGATAGACTCGACATCCTAAGTCCTATGTCTCTGTAGACTCAGCGAACCTAGAGCTCTGATACCACTTAATTGTGGGGTCCGATCTCCAAAACATGAGATAAACTCAGCAGAAGTGATTCGATTAGAAGCGGAATACAAAAAATCACTAAAAATTAAAAAAATTTAAGAAAAGATCTTGAAACCATAAAACTTCTTTATAAGAAACAAGATAAACAGTTTACATATCTGTTAAATCACTTCTTGAGTGATTATATACAACCAGATACAAAATCTCAAGATTGAAAACCAAAATCTTAGATCTACTGACTCCAAGGACATGAGAGTACAGGGACGACATAAGACCAACTAACTATAAGACTGGACAGTCAGTATCTCCACCTGAGATTCACTGTTGCCCCTGGTGTTGCTGCTGCTGGTACTGCTCACCCGCAGACTGGTTCCTTCGACCTCAGCGACCACCTAAAAAGTTGAAATCTACAGGGTGAGACAATTTTAAATAATTGTCCCAGCGAGAGTTATAACTCTCCACCAGAAGCTTTATTATAGCAATCAAAGAACAACATAAACAATATAAACTTTAAGACATTCAACAGCAGATTGGATATTAAATAAAGCAACTTCATTAAGGTATATGAAGAACATGTATTCTAATATAAACAACATAACATCAATCATTGCTACTCGTAGTTCAACCCTAGCAGATATGCTACACGGTTAATTATGTTTTACAAACATTATTATGCCCTGCGGAGATGAGGTATACCGCTCATACTCCAACTGCTCACCAGTAAGTCGCATCGGTATCATACCTAGGTCATCAAAAGAGCCAGATTCTTATGACCTCATCTTCCTTAGTCAGTGTGAGGATCAACATGCAGGACATCTAGTGTCTCTGCTACTATAGCTCACCAGGGTATTCTGGCACTTCGCTATTAGAGTCACAGTGGCATTCTGTACTCTCTTTTCCATCGAAAGATCTCTTGTTTATCTCTCATCGATGTGACATTAAATATTCCTCAGGTGATTTGTGATACATCATCCCGGCATAAACATATAGTGCAGGTTTGATAGATTAAGATACATCTACATCAACTCCTACACTAGGACATAAGGATATTCGTGTCCATATTCCCCCACATACTCAAAAGTATGTGATCCAGGAGTTCCCTTAGGAAAACTTGTTTCACCATCATTTAGCTTCTGACAATGATGGATCTATGATCAGGGCTCTACATGGTATGATTATACTTGATTAATTAGGTACATTTCAGTATTCTTTTAGCATCAAACATATTTTCAATCATTTAAGTATTAAACATTGCTATAACAGAAGAATACTAAATGTATCATGTTCAACTCACATCACTTATCAGATGGATATCAATTTATCACAGGTCATCTAATCATCATGACCTTGATGTTACTCATGGCTCTTACAGCCCATTATTCTCATATGTTGCCACTTAAGCATAGGCAACATAGCATGTATCATTATTCATAAAGCCTATAGTATGCTTCCAGTGAATATGATATCATAACCCTTACCTGGGTATGATCATCCTCTTATAGGAACCTGCATGGTTATTTCAACTGATAATAATAAACAATTCATTTCCAGATCAACAATTTATAAGTAGGAATAACTTTTCAATTCAAGGGTTGTACCTTCATGCCTTCACTAAGGCTAGGTTCCCTTATTTTCGTCAATTAGGGTTATTTAATCCATTGTATTGTGATTAGGAATAATGATCTCTCATCTCATACCTTAATCATGAAGGTTCATGCTTAAAAGCATAACCTGAAATTAGGGTTTATTGTACATTTTATCACATCACCTTCAATTAGGGTTTACTACTCACATTACATGTTATTACCCTAGAATTAGGGTTTACTATTCACTTCACAGTGAATTGAGCTCATAGCATCATTATGTATGAAATTATCATCATTGATGTCCTCAAATTAGGTTAAGATTCACTTTTCATCATAATTAGGGTTTCCATGATCTCACCTTGATGGATCATACCCTAATCATGTACATTCACATGTATTGAAGGTATTTTACTTGACCTTTATTAACATTAGGAGTCTTCTCTCTCCTCTCATTTATAGGTGATGATTACATCACTCTAGATTTGGTTATGTCAATTCATCATTTCTTAACATAAGTTAAATCACCACTATCATGTCATTAGGGTTTGCTTGATTAAGGGGATGGTGACTACTTGAACCATTCAAGGGTACATTGGTAATGTTCACCATTGAATATAGCATGGGTCAATCTACTAGTTACTTAACCCCTTAATGTCTTTAGGTATCATTAGGGTTTATATTAAACAACCATTGAATCATCTAAGCCTTCAAGGCATTAGGTATTCTTAACCCTAAAAGTTTCCAAACGGTTTCACACCTCAACCTCCAAACGGTTTTGAAACCGCATGGAGGAGTTGACAGTTTGATATCTTTGACCATCAAAACCGCATGACACTCAAGACCGTTTGACCTTAAATGGTCTTGAAACTGTTTGATTGTGTTGCCCATTTGGACATGGTTGACCTTGAAACCGTTTGATCAAACCGAATGACCCAAACCGCATGGGTTCAAACCGCATGAGCTCCAAACCGCATGATCTCCAAACGGTTTTGAAACCGTTTGAGCCCAAACGTTCTTGAGACCGTTTGGCCCCAAACGGTCTGGCTCAAAACCGCATGGACCCAAAAAGTACATTAATACTTGTAATCGATTAGGATTTTCAATGTTGAATCCCTCAATTGACCTCATATATGTTAACCACTTATCAATTGAGCCAATTAGGATTATCCTTAACCAATTGGACACTCAATTGACCCTCAATTGATATCCAATTAGGGTTGGAACCGATTGAATTAGGGTTTGTAATCGATTAACCATCAACATTGATAATCATGAGTCTAATTGAAGTTGAACCCATCAATTGTCATCCAATTGGGCCCAAACTTGGCCCAAACGGTCTTGAGATCATTTGGACATCCTCCAAATGGTCTTGAGACCGTTTTCCCAAAGTTTCATCAAAATCTAAGTCAATTTGTTAAGGGTTGAACCCTAATTAGGTCTAAAATCGGCACTTTTGATCAATTCAACAACCTATTGTGATTGGACCCTCAATTGATCAAATTACATTAACCTTAGACCTATAAACGGTCTTGGGTGATCACCAAACGATCTTGAGACCGTTTGGGTGAACGCCAAATGGTTTTGAAACCGTTTGGGCCACACAACCCAAACTTCAACAAGATTGGTCCATGAAATTAGCAATTTGAACCCGATTAGGGTTTAGGTGATTAAAGTGCCTTCAAATTGAGTTTTACTTGCAATTAGATGGTGATTATTTGTAGATAGTTAATTCATAATATATCCAACAGACCCTCAAATGGTCAACCCTTGGTCAAACCCCTCAAATGGTTTTGAAACCGTTTGAGTCCAAACGGTTTTGCAAACTGCATGAGATCAAACGGTTTTGAAACGGTTTGGTCCTAAACGGTTTTGCAAACCGTTTGAACCATGGGTGAAGGACCGTTTGAAAAAGGTAGCCTAGGTATTCACTCCCATCATCATCTACCTTGAGACCAAGGTTTGTTCTTCACGGATTGCTTGCAAGATTGCAAGGAAAGATGAGGAAGAAGAAGAACTAACTACTATTTGCAAGAACAAAAACATGTATAACAAAGCAAGAGGTTTAGAGTTATAAAACCCGCCTTAAGGTCATTCCTAGAGCTCCAAGATTTCAAGCTTCCAAGCCTTTAATGGCGTCTTGAGCTCCACAGGTCGGCCAAAGGTGTTTTTCCAAGAAATGGTTGGGAAAAGTCGGCTAGAAAGAGAGAGCTAAGTAAGAAAACCATATAACCAACCTTGTAACCCAACTTCCTCCATGAATCCGAGCAAGATGATGGTCTCTTCTTACCTTAGAAATCCTTTAGCCGTTCTCCTATGTTCCCAACCTCTGCCTTCAGTCGATTTAGCAAGAAGATAAATGAGAAGGAAAGGAAATGATCGTTGGTTTATAAAGGAAAAGATGACTATATACCTTAGGGGTATATTTCAAGATAAAACTAACTTATTCCTTAATTCTCAACTAGGTCCCTCCTTTACTTTTTAGAACGTTTCTCCTTATCCTAGTTAAGCAAATCTCCTTCTAAAACCAAGGAATAGAGGCAAAGAAGGTCAACTTATTACTAAGGTGCATCTATATAAGGGTCTCCTTACTTACAACTTGGTGATTTAATTACAAAGATTATCATTCTTGTTTAATTATCAAATTGAAGTGACCTCTTCATAATTTTGACTTTAAATTATGTCAAGAGTCATAAAAGATACTCTATAAGGTGTGTTTTACAAGTTGCACCCCACATTTTGGGTAAATTGCACTTTACACCAAAATTAGAGTTTTAAGCACAAAGATTGCTTCACAAGCTGCATCTTGATGCCCAAGCTTGGAGAATCCATCATACCTCATCACATTCATTAATATGATGTCTCACCATTAGAGGGACATCTTAACATGTGCAATTTGCAAGTTAACCCCTCTAATTGGGTAATTTGCACATAGGTCCCTGTATTACAAAACAATACTACAACATTGTTTAAAAAGGACAGAAATGGAAATGTATGTTCCTCAAGAACTTAATTACATAACAGGAGATAATCACAAGCATATAATTACATAGTTCGGCAAAACACCTAGGGTTAACTCATAACCCAGGTCAGGGGTGTTACACAGGCATTGGACTTTAACAAACCCTGATTACACAACCAGGCATTGGACTCTAACCAATCATGATTTCACAGCTAGGCATTAGACTCTAACCAATCCTGATTTCATAGCCTGGCATTGGACTCTAACCAACCCTGATTACACAGCCAGGCATTAGACTCTAACCAATCCTGATTTCACAGCTAGGCATTGGACTCTAACCAATCCTGATTTCACAGCCAGGCATTGGACTCTAACCAATCCTGATTTCACAGCCAGGCATTGAACTTTAACCAACCCTGATTACACGGATCATGGAATATAAATTTCCTTCGACCCATCATTAATCATCTTGGTGCCTCTTACTATACTACATTATTCTCATGGCTCATAAAGCCCATAAAGCATCTTGTCACCTCTCATTAGGCAACATCTAATCATATGGCTCACAGGGCCATTCAACATCTTGTCACCTATCACTAGGCAACATCTAATCATTTTATCTCTTGTAATATAATAGTAACACCACCATTCCCTTAATAGGGTCAGGGCTTACTATTCACATCACTTTGGGGTTTCTCATGTCCCATTACCCAATTTAGGGTTAGGGTTTCCCATCTCACATTAGGATTTCATAGTTATCAAAGTATATCAACTTTGAGATGCTAACAGTGAAGTCTTTTATATCTTGATGTATCACTTACCTCATTACTTCCAACTTTCTTAAGTTATTAGCTTATCTTGGATTAAGATATTTCCCATCTTAATCCTTTCATCCACTAACCTATCACTCTTACCATGAAGTGCATAGGTTATACATAAGAATGGTCCAATTATCTTTAATGATATGGACTTATCTCAGGATAAGGCATTGCTTACAATAAGCTTCCCTATAATCAATCATTTATGATATTTCACCCTTATAAGGCTTTACCCACTGTTTTATTTATTAGGGTTCTGGGTTTTCATCATGTTATCCAAGATTAAGGCTTCATGTATTATAACTCCAATTAGAGTTTCACATACCTTTACCCTTTATTAGGGCTTTGGGATTTCACATGCTATCATACTTCATCAGAGTTAGGATTGCATGTAGCATCACCCTCCATTAGGCTTTCACATCTCATTGTCTATACTTATGTTTACTATTCATCCCAACTAGGGATTTCTCATGGAATCACCCTCAATTAGGGTTTACATGGAATCAACCTCAATTAGGGATTCACATGGAATCAACCTCAATTAGGGATTCACATTGAATCAACCTCAATTAGGGATTCCAATGTTGATTCCTTCAATCATTGAATTCATGGAAACAATCATCAATTGGACCTATCCTCGTACTTCAATTGAGTTAAATAGGTCAACCTTCAAATTATTTGACCCTCATTCGACCCTTAATTAGCCATCAATTAGGGTTTGATTCAATTGAATTAGGGTTTGGAATCAATGATCCGTCAACACTAATCAATGCAAGATTAGTTACTTTGAAACCATTGAACCATCATCCAAATTGAACATGACCTGACCCCAAACGGTCTTGAGGTCGTTTAAATAACCACCAAATGGTCTTGAGACCGTTTTCCCATCATAACATCAAAATCCAAGTCAACCAATTAGGGTTTGGATCATTGGATTGATCACCAAATCAGCAATTGATTACACTTTAACTTAGTATCATTGGATCATCAATTGCTTAACCATACTCACCCCTAGACCTCCAAAAGGTCTTGAGACCGTTTGGATCAACTCCAAACGGTCTTGAGACCGTTTGTCTCATCCAACCCTTGGATTCTATTGAAAAGTCATTAGGGTTTGAGCTATTGAGTTGATCATCAAATCAGCACATGATCGCAAAGTGATTTGGTACCTTTAGACCTTCAATTGGTCAACCATGCTTAACCCTAGACCTCCAAACGGTCTTGGGTGATCCCCAAATGGTCTTGAGACCGTTTGGGTGATTCCCAAACGGTTTTGAAACCGTTTGGGTCAATCAACCCAAAACATCAACTCATTCCAATGCAAAATCAGCACTTAGCCGATTAGGGTTAACACCATATCTTTTGTCCTTCAATCACTTAACCATATCCGACCCTTGACCTCCAAACGGTCTTGGGTGACCCCCAAATGGTCTTGAGACCGTTTGGGTAATCTCCAAACGGTTTTGAAACCGTTTGGGCTAATTAACCCAAAAATTTAAATCAGCCAAGTTGAAAATCAGCACTTAATCCAATTAGGGTTTACCTAATTGATTAGCCTTCAACTCATGATTCCTTTGGAATTAATCCATCCAATTTGGTGGGTCATCAACCAACATAATTAGGAACAGGATTCTCAAACGGTAAACCCTTGGTCAACTCTTTCAAACAGTTTTGAAACCGTTTGTCCAAAAAGTCAAATTAATCAAGTTGAAAAATCAGCACTTAATCCAATTAGGTTTGCCTAATTGATTAGCCTTCAACTCACGATTCCTTTGGAAATAATCCATAAAATTTTGTGATTCATTAACCAACATGAATAGGAAAATTAATCTCAAACGGTCAACCCTCTCAAACGGTTTTGAGTCCATTACCCATTCGGTTTTGGACTAAATTACCCAATCGATCTTGAAGTTGAAACCCATTCGATTTTGAGGTGAATCATCCATTAGATCTTGGGTAAAATTACCGATACGGTCTTGAGTAATTACCCACGTGGTTTTGGGTGTGTTACCCATACGTTTTTGAGTGAATTACCCATGTGGTCTTGGAGTCCAAATACTCCAAACGGTTTTGAACTCAAAAGTGTCCATTCGGTTTTGCAACTAACTAAATCATGCGGTTTTGAAAACCGTTTGCTCATTCCCTTGGATAAGGTGTGTGCTTGTGATGATTTCATCATCATCAACCTGCAAACCTTCGAAATCTACTTCCATCTTCATGGCAATTGCATCAACTAATCAAGGGTATTACAAAAAGAGCAATTGAATCAATTGAATTGAGAAATTGAGTTCAATAACAATGAATATGGGTTCAAGTTATAAAACCCGCCTCCAATTGAGCTCCAAAGCTCTACGATCACGGCAAAAATGGTGTATGCAACTCCTTTCACTATTCCAAGGGTCGTCCTCAAGCTTTGAGTGAAAAGAATTGGTTAGAATTGAAGAGGGGATCGAGTTATGAAGAATTCATGCATTGATTTTGGATTTTCACCATCGATTCAAGGTGAAAGGAGGTCAAGAACCTTAACATCAGGTTGGGGGTCGTCCTCCTGCTCCTACACAGCTCCTTGGTCGTTTTCCAAGCAAGGTGAAAGAAAGAAATCCGAAAAGCCTTTGTTTTGGCTTAGAAAGGGTACTTTTATAAGAAAATTGAAGAGAGAGAATATACTTTATAAAAGTCTTTTAATTCCAAAATTGTTGCCACCACTTCCCCCTTGGTTTCTTGAATGCAAGGTCATCTATATCCCCACCGAACTCCCTTCCATTATCCATGAATTAAGGGAAAAGAAATTAAGCACCTTAACCCTTATAATAAGAATATCCATATTTGAGTGGAAATTCTTTTTCTTATAATAATGGTGAGTGGAATTTCACCTCCTTAGGATATGCTCGTTCCTTTGCAAGGCTTTAGGCTTATCTAGACACATCTTAATCCAACCATTTTAATTTTGGTTGAAGTCCCTTTAATTAATACATTCATTTTTGCCCTAAATTGGATTAGGGTTTCACTTAGGATTAAATCTTGATTATTTTAATATCAAGATTCTCTCTCCTCCAACTTAATTCAAATGAGGTTCCCCTATCATTTTCTTTTCTCTAAATGATGCCAAGAAACATTATGGACCTTATTGAATTGGTGATTTGCATATTAAACCCTGGGTTTTGGGTAAATTGCACATTACACCAAAACTAGGTTTTAATGCACAAGGATTGCTTTACAAGCTTAATCTTGGTGCCCAAGCTTGTGAAAACCATATCACTACATCATATTAATTAATATGATGTATCAACATCATAGGAACATCTTATCATGCAACATTTGCAATTTAACCCTTCAACTTGGGTAATTTGCACTTTAGTCCAAAATAAGCAAACATTGCTTCAACATTGCTCAATCAGGACCAAAACTGAAACATAAGTTTCTCATGAGCCCTAATTACTTTTTCCAAGATAAGATTAAGAATCTACTCAACCTTATTAGGTAAAACATCTAGGGTTAACACATAACCCAGGTCAGGGATGTTACAGGTACCATCGGTACAACCAGGGCCTAGTGCACCAAGGCAATGGCTATCCAGAAAGGGTAAAGAACCTTCCAGACCACATCTAGAGCTCAGAACTTGCCACCAGTGTAGATAGGTAGGACATCTGGTGAGAGATTGCTCAGCCAGAAATGTTATGATGAATCAACCTATGAGGCAGAGTCAGCCCGAGGCAGTGAACTATCCTCGAATCATGACAGGTTAGACAAAATAAAGTCATTTTAATATGTCCTTTTATGGTTTCTTGAGTTAAATTGAGAAAATAATTGATTGAACTTTCCTTGATTAGTCCTAAGAGGACTTATATTTTGTACAGTAACATTATAGATGTTTCATATTGTTCTTACCTCTATGAATAGGATGAGGTATAGAAGAGATGCCTGGATAAAATCCAGGAATGTTAAATCTTGTACGTGTGATGATATGAAAAGTAAGGAATGTAATAGTATATAAAGTGCATACTACTTAATCTTAGTATTTATATACCCTGGTCAGGTATACAACTATTGATGATAAAGTGAGTATGGAAACTCTTAGATTGTTATCTTTTTATTGCTCTATTCAAGTAGTCATTTTGAGACAATCCAATGAGTATCATGAAATTAGAAATATGGAATGGAAAAATGTGTCATATCCTAAGAATAAGAAAGAGAAATCTAAAATAATCCCTGATCAGTATGTGTGTATGAGGAAGTAAAAAGTATACTCCTCATAAGATAAGAATGAGAACAAGGGAGGTGATCCATGTTCGATAAAGTTTGTGTGTATAATAAAGATCTTCTCCCATAATGAGCAAATGGGAAATGTGATGAGATCATAAGATGCTCATGAACATGTTAGATAATAACAAAGAAAGGAATAATGTTATGTGGTCATCCTTATAGATTCCTATGCTGAGGGCGAGGAACCTAGGATGAGACAAAGAGTAAATGATTCATGAATAGTTGAAACACATGAAATAATAAGAGGAAAATGATTCCTTGTTTCCTTTCCTTTCAAGGACATGGCAATCGAGTGAATCTTAGGACACTTGATGTGCATAATATAAAAATGTTCATGTGATGGATACTTAGAAAAGTATCTGTTTGCCTTGGACTTTGGTTCCAGGGTGAAGATATATGTAACAAGTAATGTCCCAAGATGAAAGGAAGATAAATATGTGATGTGATTTAAACACATGTGATAAATACCAAGGTAAGAGATTCTGGTATCTGAGAAATATCAGATGGTTTATGTTGGCTACCTAGAATGGTCAACCATGAAATCAGATTAATCATGTAAAATAGTATGAACATCACATGTTAGGGGTTTATGATTTGCATAAACATAACAATAAAAGATATTTTTAAAATAAATTATTAGTTGATAAGTAACCTCTCCCTATGATAAGAGAATGTACAACTAATAGGATAGTTATTACAAGTAATAAGAAAATCTAGTATTGTGTCACCAGATGAGATGGCACAATCAAATGAAAAGACTTATAGTTCCAAATGGGTGACAGGACATAATTGTGATCTTGAAAGTGAAGTGTTGAATTAATTAAGGAGCATGGGAGACTCCTTAGAAATAAGAATCTGTCACATGAAATGGTAAAATAAGGAAAGTGTTACCTGACACAGAATTAACTCCACAGTCAATGATAAAAGGACAGTGGAGTATGTGTTCCATATGAACCATTCCATGATAAACTTGTGTGGAATAACTTGGTGTTGATCAAAGATTTATGGTTTCTCCATAACAACAAAATGTTATGTGGAGACTAGATAGTATGATGAATGAATAATATCTGTCTTCCTTTATCTGGGATTTCGGGGACGAAATCCTTGTTAGGGGTTTATAATTTGTAACATCCCTGACCTAGGTTATGCCTTAACCTTGGAAGTTTTGCTTAAGCAAGCTAATTAAATCCTTAATTTTGTGAAAAATAATTAAGGCTCAAGAGGAACTTATGTTTCAATTTTGGTCCTGTTTGAATAATGTTGAAGCAATATTTTCTTATTTTGGACTAAAGTGCAAATTACCCAAGTTGAGGGGTTAAATTGCAAATTTAACATGATAACATGTTACCCATATGTTTAAGCATAATGAGGATGAAAATGATAAAGAGGTATGGCTTATGAAAACCTGGGTACCAAGAAAGAGATGATAAAGCAATATTTGTGCATTAAAACCTAGTTTTGGTGTAATGTGCAATTTACCCAAAACCAGGGTTCAATATGCAAATTACAACTTCAATAAGATCCCTAATATTTCTTGGCATCATGTAGATCAAATAAAATGAGAGGGGCACCTCATTTGAATTAATTTGGAGGAGAGAGAATCTTGATATTAAAATAATCAAGATTTAAGCATAATTGAAACCCTAATTCAATTTAATGCAAAAATCAATAAAAATAATTGAAGGGCCTTCAACCAAAATAGATATGGTTGAAATTTCTCAAGTGTGAACACCCTTGTGCCCTTGCTAGGCCACGAAATATCTCAAAGCAAGTGGATAACTCACCCACATTATTATAAGAAAAAGAAATATCCACTCACTTATGGATATTAGTATAATATGATTTGAGGTGCTTAATTTGCTTTTCTTTAATTTGAAGATAATTGATAGGAATAAAGAGGAAATAATATAGCCTCATATATAAGGATTTGAGGGGGAAGAGGCGGCACAAATTTTGGGATTAAAAGGATTTTTATAAGGCACTTTCTCTCTCATTGATTTTCTTATAAAAGCACCCTTTACAAGCCAAATCAAAGGCTTTTTCGGAATCCACTTATTTACCTTACTTGCAAACGACCAAATGAGCTTTGGAGGATCAGGAGGACGACCCCCAACCTTTTGGTAAGCTTCTTGATCATTTTCAACCATGATTTCATGGTGGAAATTGAAAATAAATAATTGATTTCTTCTTTTCTTCACTCCATCTTCAACCCTAGCCAATTTTTTCACCCAAAAGCTTGAGCATGAGCCTAGGGGGAGTTGCAAAAGCTTCACCCACCATTTTTTACGTGAAGCTACAAGCTATGAAGCTCAATTGGAAGCGGGTTTTATAACTTGAACCCTTACTATTGTTATTGCATTCAATTCCTTAATCAATTGTTGATCATTTATTCTTCTTGGAATTCACTCGACCAAATTAATGGAACCACCATGAAATCACAGCAAGTTTCATAGGTTTAGAGCTTGATGATGATGACATCATCATAAGAACACACATCCCCAAATATCTATGGCAAACGGTTTCAATGGTTGGATCGAAACGATTTCACCAAACCGTTTTGAGACCAAACAGTTTCCAAACCGTTTGGAGATTTGGACACCAAACCGTTTGGAAGAGTTGACCAGGGTTGACCATTTGAGAAAGTTAATGCTATTATTTATGGTTGATGACCTATCAAATTTGATGTATTAATTCCAAAGGGTTCATCAGGTGAAGGTTAATCAATTAGCAAACCCTAATCGGGTTAAGTGATGAAATTCAATTTGGTTAACTTAGATTTTTGGGTGATTGAGACCAAACGGTCTCAAGACCATTTGGAGATCATCCAAACGGTCTCAAGACCGTTTGGGGGTCACCCAAGACCGTTTAGAGGTCTAGGGTTAGGTATCGTTGAGTAATTGAAGGTCTAGAGATACCAAATTGAAATACAATTAAGTGTTGATTGGATGATCAATCTGATTATCTAAACCTTAATGGAATTTCACAAAATCCCAGGTTAAGATGGGGCAAATGGTCTCAAGACCGTTTGGAGGTCATCCAAACGACCTCAAGATAGTTTGGGGTCAGTTCATATCAAAAATTTGATGATGATTTACTAGTTGCAATGGAATCAATTCCACAATGTTGATCATTGATGGCTATTCAATTCCAAGCCCTAATTGAAGGTTCCTTGAGTTGAAATCCCAGATCAATTGGGTTCAAAACCCTAGTTGATGTTCTAATTGAAGGTTGATTCAATAGTTCAAGTGATAGAGAAATCAAGGACTTAATTGATAGTGGTTCATCCATTGGAATCATGAATCATGTAGGTGGTGAAAGGACTTTTTGGTCCATTCGGTTTTGAGATGGTTTGGACCAAACGGTCTTAAGACCGTCTGAGCACAAACAATCTCAAGATCGTTTGGGTCCAAATGGTCCCAAACTGTTTGGAGACCCAAGCTCATTCGGTTTCAAGGGCAATTTGCCCAAACGGTTTCAAACTGTTTAGAGACGAAAGGGTCAAGATCGTTTGATGATTTAGTGTGATCAAATCAATTAATAACTCAATGTGATGAAGGATCAATTGACCTTATAATTGTTATTGAATTATCTCAAAGATAACTTCTAGGGTTGTACCTTTAAGGTACTAAGTAATTGGTAACCTTAGATGAGCTATTCGTTGAAGCATTAAGCAAACACTATTTCAATATACTATGTCAACCCTAATTGAATGTACTTAATTGAAGGGTTGATTGATCTAATCTAACCAAGTTTTACATAGTCAATATTCTGAAGAGAGTGAGAGAGAGAGAGGGATCCATACATGTAGAATAACCATGCAATGAATAAGCCTAAACACCTTCAACATGAATGATTAAGCAATTAGGGTATGATCCTTAATAAAGAGATCATGTAACCCTAATCAAGAAGGTTGTTGAGCCCTAACCTTAATTTAGATAGTATCAGATGTAACCCAAATCTAGGGTGATGGTGTGACTCTAAACTAGTATGATATTATGGGAAATCCAAATTTAGGGTGACTTCATGAAAACCCTAAATTGAGAAGATACTTCATGAACCCCTAATTGAGGTTGATTCCATGAGAAAACCCTAACTATGGATAATGTGATGTGAAAGTCTAATGAAGGGAGTAATATATGAAATCCAAACCTTAAATGAATTATGATAGTATGTGAAACCCTAATTCAGGGTAATGTGATACAAATCCTAACCAGGATGAATAGTAAACCCTAATTGTGGGTTATTGAATGTGAAACCCTAAATTAGAATGATGTTATATGGAACCCTGATACAATGATGTGATATGAGACTCAAATCCAGGGTGATGCCATGTAATGATATATGAAACCCTAGTGATGGTATAATGGCCCATTCACTAAAGTAGGGTGTGGCTAATATAATCAGGTAAAGATGAGGATGTTATATTCGTGTAGGGTAAAGTTGATGAACCATTTGAATGGTAATGTTGATATTCTAATAATTAGGATATAAGGAACAAGATTATGCCTAGATCATTATATATCTAACTCCATGCATGTGTAACAACCATATATACCTTACAAATATAAGAACATGAAATCCTTAGGAAGGATGTATGCAACACTAAATAATGATGTAGATAGCATCCTAAGAGCTGAAATACATAAAGTGGTTGATAATAGTTTATTCTATATCAACAATGCTAAACCATTAAGATAAGTCCATATCATCAAAGATAGTTGGACAAATCTAATGTGTAAGCTATGCACTATATAATGAAAGTGATAGGTGAGTGGTTAAAAGTATTAAGAGGGAAATATCTTAATACAAGGTTTATTGATTAACCTAAGTAAGATGGAAATAAGGAGAAAAGTGATATATCAAGACATGATAGATATCACATTTAGCATTTCAGAGTTGATATACCTTGATGCAACTTAATCCAACATACTTGGATAAGAAACACAAGAAGTGTGTGTTATGTAAATTATTACAATGAAGATGTAATGAATTCAATGCACTTTGTTAAGTGTTGGCTAAACACTATGAGAAAGGGGTTAAGCCAAGATAATGGGTATGATATAAACATACCATGGTAAGGTTGAGAGATGAACTCATACCTTGAATCAATATTTATAAATGATATATGATTAAATTAATGAACATGAGTAAATACTTATGATAGTTTTGAATGCTCCTAGAGGGGTAGAGTAATATTTTGGGATTTAACTAATGATGTAAACATGAAACCCTAACTAATGAGAAATGAGATATCCTAACCCTAAAATGGGTAACGGAATGGAAAATCCTATTTGATAGTAAACCCTAATCGTGATAAAGGAATGGTGGTGCTACTATTGTATGACATGATGTAATAAGTGACTTTTATGATTGTTATCATGTGTATTAACCATACAGACAACATGATATGATAAGCATAGCCAAATATGAGCTATGATAATTATTTGATATAAATGTTGATTGGCCCTATGAACCATATGAACAAAAAAATGATAAGATACTTGATGGGCCTTGTGGGCCATGTGAGATGCTTGTGTAAAAAGTATCATGTATACCTCGGTCTGAGGACCTAGAGGTAATAGTTACCTAACAAGTGGTAACAGTGATTATTAATGAATTGAGGGTATGAATTCCCAGATTTGATAAGTAAGATAATGATGTTGTTGTGAGATGTGAACTTTCAAGTGATGAGATAAGGGATTAAGATCCCAATGTATTATAAGTTTTGGTAAAGCAATTGATAAGGGCTTATATGTTTCTTTATAGCAATTGTCACAACCATTCCTATTTGAGAACTTGACTGATGCTAAAAGAATGTGCTAGTGTACTTAATTAATCAAGTGAAATCATATCATGTAGAGCCCTGACCATAGATCCATCAGCGTCGAAAATTGCTGAATGGTGAAACAGGTTGCTCCGCGGCTTAACCCGGAAGTCGCATATTTTTGAATATGTGGGGGTAATGGGTGAATATATCCTTACACCTCATAGGAATGGCTACGGGCCATATTCTATGCACAGGAATGGTTATAGACCATATCCCAATAAGAGTATGGCTACGGGCCATAACTCCAAAATATAATATCAGGCATTGCCTATGGGCCATATCCTGAAGAGAGTATATGCTACGGGTTATAACTCTATAGCGAAGATGCCAATATACCTTGGCAAGCTATTTGCAGTTTACACATGATGTCTCTGCCATATAATCTTGTACTTACCGAGAATGTTGAGGTCTTGGATTCTGGCTCTTCCATTGACCTTGTATGGTACCGATTTCAACTTCACAGCGGTCGGTTGGAGTATGAGCGGTATACCTCATCTCCTCAGGGCATAAGTGTGGTTGTAAAATGTAATCAGCCGTATAGCATGTTTGCTTAAGGATTGAATACGGAAATTCATTGGCTAATGTTACATTTCTTTTATACATCTCTAGTTGATAGATGTTATTCATATCTCTTTATACTCATTGCAAGTAGATCGATGAATTATGATTCTACCATAGATAGATGCAATGCTCTCCTTAGGAAAGGAGATTATTTTACTCTGTTCATTCAATGATTAATACTGTTGTTAATATATAAGAAATCCTATTCAGTTTTATTATAATAAACTACTATAATAATGTTTTGGTAGAGAGTTATATCTCCTGCTGGAGTAATTTATAATTGTCTCACCCCCGTGGGATCTAATGTTTTTAGGTGGACGCAGACGAAGAAGGGCGCCTTGCGAAAGGGACGTACCGGCTGACACACCTTCTACCCGACAGGGAGCCGAAGCCGCCCGATGACCCAGCTCGTCGGGCAACACAGCCACCCACCGGCAGGCGTGCCGCCAGCCACGTGACCGATAGCCAGCGCCTCGCGCCTAAGGCATACCTGTATCGGCCGTCCACATCCATCGACCGGCGTATAAGGGGGCTACGTGGCGTTTCCAGCACCATAACTCCTTCAACCGCCGGTATAAATAGCAGCTACAGGAAGCTGAAAAGACAGGTCAGGAGACGTCGGAGGTTGGATAGGTCGGGACGGCTAGCCAGTTCCCCGTTCGGACAGTTGGGGACTTGAGCGATCTGCGAGAGAAGTGTGAGAGCAACTGTATCGTGCCCCAGTGCTCGTACCGGGCGACACTAGGTGAGCTCTTCCTAATCCCGAGAGGGAGGGGATCGGTTCACCTAGGACTGTACCGGACGACACTGAGGGTCGATATCGGCCGACGTAGATACGCGACACGAGTTCCTGACAACAATGCCCGACAGTAGTATATGTAAATCCATGGCCGACATGATACCGAACCCAATACGCTCCGCCCGTCAGTTGTGCCGCCTGAGAGGGTGTGCCGCCCGACATGAGTGTATCGGCCAGGGTCTTCGAACGATATAGTCGTCCGTCAGGCGTGCCGTCCGAGAGTTCGTGTCGCCCGACACGGCTGTACCGGGATAGGTCCCTGGACGGTATCGGGCTGGGAGTAGTAGTAGTCTGTCGCCCTTCTACATCAAGAAGGCGACATCTATCCTTAATTCTGTTATTTAAATTCTTAGCTTATGCATTGTATTAAGACCCTTATTGCTGATAGAAATAGAAATGCTAAATTGCTCTTTATTTAATGCTTAGTGCCTTATGATTGGGTAACTACTGTGTTGGATATCTGAACTCTAGCTTGCATGTTTTGGATCGCATTTCGCTTAGCTACCGAATCGTCTTTCCCGTCGCAACTACTTCGAGAGTTGGGTTGTGGCTCTAGTGTTCGGTCCGATTCTGGAGTACGAGAGTGCCCGGAACGGAGTTGTTTTAGTATCATTCCACTCTAACTTGAGTCCAGCAACCTCGAGAGGGGTGTTGAAGCTTGGTTAGAGGCACCCGCTCTGAGAGGAGGGGTGCAGGGTGTTACTGCTACCGCTTATCTTTCTAAAAGTCTTATCCCTTGCATTACGCCTTAAACTGCAGTTTACCTTTCTATTTTCTGTTGCATGAAAATTCCAAAAAAATTGCTAAATGACAAAATCTTAATCTTTCTCGTAACTCCAGTTGGAGATAGATTTCCTTGATTTGATCGTGACATCTGGTTGTTCCCTTTGGGGAACTTCATTAGCTCTTTATATCCACCGGAGTGTAGAGTGTCGATTCAGAGTCGTCAACACAACCCACCTTGTCCCTGTGTTCGACCCCGTATGACTACTTCGACCCCGTAAACAAAGTTGCGAGGGCCTAGAAGGATTCGGGTTATAAATGCGACGGCTCGACTACCTCAAATACGCCTCCAATTTTAGGACGCGCGATTTAGGCCGGTCAACTTTCTGGCGTCGTTGCCGGGGACAAGGCAAATGGCACTGTTGACGAATCCGAATCCACTAACTACACTCCTGTGCCTCAAGCTTAGAAATAGGCTTGACAGCACTTCTTTTTCTTTTTCTTTTTCTTTTACTTTAAGCATTATTCTTTACCCCAATTATAATTTTCTAAACATGATTTTTATGCGGATTTCAGGTACTCTGATCTACTGAACACCGAGACTGTCAACCATGCCTCGTTGTGAGCAACCCCTTTCTGAGGGCGAATGTCAGAGCCAAAGCGAGAAAGCGACTCGGCCTAATTGGGTTGGTCAGCTTTCCGCCTACATAAAAAGACAGGACACCATCATCAACCAGCTGGTACAGGGGACGCTTACCAGCCCTGGATCTCTGAATTCCATGCAACACCAGACGGCGAGTCTGCAGAAGCGTCAATGGGAGGTCGATCAATGGCTGTCTCAGATGGCTGCTCTGATGAAGAACCCTACAGGAAAAATGCTCCCTCACCCTGAAACTGTAGTAATGGCAGTGCTTAGATCAGGAAAGACGGTAGAGCGCGCTGATGAAGCCCCACCGAAACCTGAGCAAGGGCCCAAGGATGCCGTTCCAGCAGGAGATGGAGGCAGGCCTGCAGAAGCCGGAGAGCCTGCGCCGAGACCGTCCGATGAGCCATATGGTGGGAGGAATCCTTACGCTCCCAGGGTACCGTTCCCGTACAAGCTGATCAAGGAAAATCTGAAAAAGCGGCATGAAAGGTTCATGGATTCGATCAGGAAGCTGCATCTTGAAGTCCCCTTCCTTGACGCTTTGGAGGAGATGCCCACATACGCCAAGTTTCTCAAAGATCTAATAATGAAGAAAAGAAGGGGGGGAAGGATAGAGACAGTGTACCTGGCCTCTACTTCCTCTGCCTTCGTAAAGCCCACCTTGCCGACTAAGAGAAAGGATCCCGGAGCTTTCACGATCCCATTCGCCATCGGGGACAATGTCGAGCGGAAGGGTCTGGCGGACTTGGGAGCAAGCATCAGCCTCACGCCCTTTAGTTTCGCGCAAAGGATGGGTTTGACCGACATGGTTCGAACCAATATGCGGATTGAACTGGCGGATCACTCTTTCAAAAGACCTGTAGGCATTATCGAAGATGTGCCGATTAGGGTCGGTGATTTCTTTATTCCCTGCGACATCGTCGTCATCGACACAGCTGAAGATCCCAGATGTCCGATCATCTTCGGACGCCCTTTCTTGGCAACAGGGAGGGCGCTGATTGATGTCTCTGAAGGGATAATCACCTTGAGGGTTGGAAACAGCCACATGGACTTCAAGATGAAGGAAATCATGAGAGGTCCATCCCTGTCTGAATCGGCCTGTTTTGCGGATAGCTACAATAAATTCTGCGAGGAAATAGAGGAGGATATCCGGACAGTGGATCCCCTCGCGAGAGCAATAAGCTGTCAGGATCTCGACTTCGAAAATCCCAAAGTCGTGAAGAATCTCGACATTTTCAACCTTTCTGACAAAGACTTGCAAGAAGAAGAGGAGGGGGTGGACTCTGCGAAGTATGCCTCCCTTGAAGGAGAACCTCAGGAGGAGACACCCAGAGCAAAGCCAGATTTAAAAGTGTTACCTGAGGGACTGAAGTACGAATTTTTAGATGAAGAACAGAGGAACCCAGTCATCGTAAACGCCGATCTTTCAAGCAATCAGCTGGACCGGCTCCTTGAGGAGTTAAGACTCCACAGGGGGGCTATAGGATATTCCGTAGATGATATCAAAGGCCTTAGCCCCGCCCTTTGCATGCATCGCATCAACTTGGATGAGTCTGCCAAGCCCCTGGTCCAACCCCAGAGGAAGCTGAATCAGATGCTCAAAGAGGTCGTCAAGAAAGAGGTAATAAAGCTTAGGGACGCGGGGATCATTTACCCAATTAGCGACAGCAAATGGGTAAGCCCGATCCACGTAGTACCCAAGAAAGGTGGAATGACTGTGGTTAAGGGTGAGAAGGGTGACGAAGTGGCGGTAAGGACCGTCACTGGTTGGCGAATGTGCATTGATTACCGAAAGCTAAACCAGGCTACAAAAAAGGATCATTTTCCGCTACCTTTTATTAACCAAGTTCTTGAAAGATTAGCGCATCACGATTATTTTTGTTTTCTTGATGGCTTTTCAGGATTTTACCAGGTACCCATCTTACCCGACGACCAGGAGAAAACGACGTTCACCTGCCTCTACGGCACTTATGCCTTTAGAAGGATGCCCTTCGGACTCTGCAACGCCCCCGCCACCTTTCAAAGATGCATGATATCAATGTTCTCAGATTTTCTAGAAGCCATCGTGGAAGTTTTCATGGACGACTTCTCCGTCTATGGAAGGAACTTCGATTGCTGTCTGAAGAACCTGTCGTTAGTACTTCAAAGGTGCGAGGAAAATAGCCTGGTCCTGAACTGGGAAAAATGTCATTTCATGGTACGGGAGGATATCATCCTAGGGCATAAGGTCTCAAGGCGCGGGATCGAGGTGGATACCAGAAACATCAAAGCTATATCTAAGCTTCCTCCACCAAATTCCGTCACGGGGATAAGAAGCTTCCTCGGGCACGCCGGATATTACCGAAGATTCATCAAGGACTTCTCAAAGATTTCCAAACCATTGTCAAATCTCCTGGTAAAGGATGCTGAATTTGTTTTCTCTAACGATTGTCTCAGTGCTTTTCAGGCCCTGAAAAATGCTTTAGTATCACCACCTATCCTTCAAGCGCCAGATTGGGGTTTACCCTTTGAGCTAATGTGCGACGCTAGCGACTACGCAGTGGGAGCAGTCCTGGGGCAAAAGAAAGATAAAAAGCACCATGTGATTTGCTACGCTAGTCGCACGTTGGACGAAGCACAGGTAAACTACACAACCACCGAGAAGGAAATGCTCGCGGTTGTCTTCGCGTTTGATAAGTTCAGATCGTATCTCGTCGGATCAAAGGTCAAAGTATACACAGATCATGGGGCGATAAAATACTTAATGCAAAAGAAAGACGCAAAGCCCAGATTGTTGAGATGGGCCTTGTTGCTCCAAGAATTCGATCATGAGATTATCGACAAGAAAGGCACGGAAAATGTGGTCGCAGACCACCTATCGAGGATAGTGGCTGAGAGATAGAGAGGGCTACAGATCGACAACAACTTTGCCGACGAAGCTCTCATGATGGCTGAAGCTCAAGAAGAAGGTTTGCCCTGGTTTGCAGACATCTGCAATTTCCTCGCTTGTGGAGAGCTACCTCCTGATATCACCTACAATCAAAAGAAGAAGCTATTCTCGGATGCCAAGAATTATTACTGGGATGATCCTCTCCTGTTCAGAAGATGCACAGACAACTTGTACAGGAGGTGCATCCCGGAAGAAGAAACTGCCGATATCCTGAAGGGATGTCACGCCTCCCCCTATGGTGGACACCTGGGTGGCGAAAGAACAGCGGCAAAAGTGCTACAATCAGGTTTCTACTGGCCCTCCTTATTTAAAGATGCTGCACGATTTGTAAAGGTTTGCAAAGAGTGCCAGTCAACGGGGAATATAGGGCGGAGGAATGAAATGCCGATGGCAAGCTGGATCGAAGTGGAAATATTTGACGTATGGGGGATTGATTACATGGGGTCGTTTCCCCCATCCCAGGGGTATCAATACATACTAGTGGCAGTAGACTATGTGTCGAAGTGGGTAGAGGCGGTGGCCACCCAAACATGCGACGCCAAGTCGGTTATCAAGCTTTTTGAGAAGACCATCTTTCCCTGTTTCGGTATACCGCACATCGTAATAAGCGACGGCGGGTCACACTTCGGAGAAAGGCAGTTCAAAGCGCTCCTACGCAAGTATGGAGTAAAACATAAGATCGCTACGCCCTACCACCCACAGACATCAAGGCAGGTAGAGGTCTCAAATGGACAGATCAAATGGATCTTAGAAAAGACTGTCAGCCGCACGCGGAAGGACTGGTCTATGAAACTTGACGACGCATTATGGGCCTACCGTACTGCTTACAAGACGCCCATTGGAACCACCCCCTACCGTCTTATATACGGAAAATCCTGCCATCTGCCTTTGGAACTAGAACACAAGGCCCTTTGGGCGATCAAGTTCCTAAATATGGATCTAGACAAGGCAGGAGAAAAAAGGTTTTTACAGCTTCAAGAGCTCGAAGAGCTCAGGATTCACGCCTACGAGAATGCAAAGATCTACAAGGAAAGAACAAAAATGTGGCATGATGCCCACCTTAGGAGAAAGGATGTGAGTGAAGGGGATAAGGTCTTGTTATTCAAGTCCTCCATCCGTCTTTTTCCTGGGAAATTACAGACAAGATGGTCGGGACCGTTTTCTGTGGCAAAGATATACCCATCAGGAATGATGGAGCTCCGCGACAAGGATGACCCGACTAAGATCTTTAAGGTGAACAGGCACAGAGTGAAAAGGTTTTATGAGGACGAAGCTTTTGTCAGGAAAGCAGAGATTGACTTACTGGAAGTGGGTACAACTGAAGAGCCTACACCGGTCGAGCTGGCGACGTAAACTTCAGCGCTCCTCGGGAGGCAGCCCGAGTCATAGATTAGGATACATTTGTTTTCTTTGTAAAAACAACCATTATGGACTGTAATAAGGCCCTGGTCAGTACATGCGCACGTGTGTTGACTCTTTTTATTTTATAGGCCATCGCTGTGTTTTGCGGAACATTGAGGAGTAATACCGTCTGAGGTAAGAGATCCTTCTCTATACCAATGATGTTTTACCCTGCAATGGCCTTTTACTTCACACAGGTTTAGTTTTGGCCTTTTGACCGCCCGCTTTTCTACCGTGTCGACCAGCTGGGCTGACCAATGGGACTTCACGTCTCGGGAATAGCGTGACTAAAACGCCCGACGCGCGCCATGTTTTGCACGTTTCACCCCCAGCTGGGTTCTCTATAAATAGCGTGGAGGTTTCTTCGTGTCGGGCTATCATTTTCTCCTTTTTGCCACCTGGAACGCATGCTTTGATCCTCCCTTTTGCTCGTGTGTCGGCCATCTTGCCTTCGCCCTAGTATCGGGCGATGCCTCCTGAGAGCAAAGGTATAGCCCGACACGTCTTTCGCCCGACACGCTATCTCTCGCCCGGCACAGATTTTTGTATCGTGCGAGGCGTATCGGCCGGCTTGTTGTTTTCTTACCGAACGACATGGCTTGCCGCCTGATAGGTTTGTAGACCGACACGTTTATCGGCCGATAACCCTGTCGCCCGACGCCAGTATCTGTTACCGAGCCGCTTATCGGGTTTACATGACCTGCAGATTTTCTATCGCCCGACATGCTTTCGCGCGTAACGGCGGTCGATGGCGTTTTCCCGATGTTTCGTACCGGGCGTCATGCTTCTCATTGCGATGTCATGTTTTTGTTTCATGTGACCTCGTATCGCCCGATACACCTGTGTCGGGCGTCGAGCCTTATCGCGCGACAACATCATGTCGTCTGATCGCTTATCGCCCAGTTTTAATAAGTTTTCTTTCTTTTCATCTTTCTTGCCTAACGGATGAATAAATAAATTTTAAATAACAGGTATGGCTCATATGGAGCAAACCACCTACCGCGCCAGCAAGCACAGTGCGGGGATCAACAACAACTGTCGGGCAGAAACGGCAACAACAATGGAAAGGAAGATTTTTCTTGATTTGGTAGCTCCAATAGTGAGTCACCTAGCTAGGAGTGCGGCAACCAAGGCCTCTGAACAAGTTCGAGGCACCCTGGTTCCGTACTCTTAAGGGAGAGGGCCCACCCTGACTACACACTCTTGGGAACTAAACTAGGGACGGATAATCAGTCTCTTTGTTTATGCTCACAGCGGAGATGTGAAGAAAGGGGGGGCCAGAAGTGAATTTTGAGGGTTTCGCTCCAGCTCAACCGCTACATCGCCAAAGCGAACCCACTAGACAACCTCCCAATGGCATGCTGCAACTTCGTAGGAGCATTTTGCAGCACATCAGAAAGCTAACCCTCACTGGCTAAGCTTTACCTTACTTTTGCTTTCTTCTCTACTCTGGGACAGAGTAGAAAGTAAGTTTGGGGGGGGGGGGGGTATGCCAGTGAGGGAGGTATAAAAATTTTATCTCTTTGAGCTTTCTACGATATTCATTCTCTTTTACCTGATGTGCCCTTATAGCTCCATGTATATCTGATGTTCGCATGCATGCCATATAAAAATTTTCAAAAATCTTTCCTTTGCAAATTTCCTGCCCCTACGCATATGTATAAAGTTGCTGTAATAATAATAAAAACCCGTTGTGACTTCTTGCAAAGTTTACTTTCTGTATATTTTAACGAGTTACAAGTTCTGTCATATCTTTCTGATAATGTTGTCTCAAACAAACAAAAGATTGTGCCTTGCCATCTAAAAATTTTCGAAAAATAATAATCTCACAAACAGCTAAGAGACGAGTATGGAGAAGGAAAAAGCTGCCCAAACAGCAGATATCTCTTTTGTTTTCCCTTACCCAGCAAAAATCCCAAAAAGAGAAAGAAGCCTTATGAGCGTGAATAAAAGTATGAGAGTTGTGCCCAATAAAAGAAAAGAAAAAAATATATACACCCTTGTTTTCCAAAAGTACCCATCTTTAGGCATGGTAGATCCGGGACAGTGGTACGTAGGATGTGAAATCACTGCTCTAAAGCCAACTGGCTTGGACTGCAGGGACCGCTTGCCCGTTAACGGACCCTTACCTGGATGGACTGATGGGAAACAAGAAGAAAAACCCAAAAAGCCTTAGCATACCCTATACACAACTTTCTGCCCTTAAAATAAAGTTGTTTGGTGTGGAAGCTAACTTCGGAATCATACACCAAAGTCTCGCTGAAGCTGTGGAGAAGAAAAATTTTACTTAAATAATAAGGCAAGTAGGGAAAGGTCTTTTGCTCGCTTTAAGACAGCATTACCTCCAAGACATCGCAAATCTTGTGCTACCCTTTAGCCTTAAAGTTTTGCTGTGCAAGAAGAAGCAACACAAAGTTTAGTTTAAATATTGATTGAGGACAATCAAAAAGCTAAGTTTGGGGGAGTTGATAACACCAAATTTTGTGACGTTTTTGCCCTTTATTCTGTTATCAAAACTACCCTTTTCTGCTATTTTCCTCTATTTTATTAGCATTTTCGCAATAATTGGCCAAGCAACGCTCTTGTTCTAGTTTTTCCTATCTTTTACAGGGTTTTCCTCGTTTTTGTGCAATAAGGCCGATTCTGGCCCACGATAAGTCTAAGCCCGTCTCGACCTTCTTGACGCCCGATACGACCCAGCCCGACAGGGGCTGGGCGACACAAGAATGATTGGCGGAGAAGGGCGCCTTGCGAAAGGGACGTACCGGCCGACACACCTTCTACCCGACAGGGAGCCAAAGTCGCCCGACGACCCAGCTCGTCGGGCGACACAGCCACCCACCGGCAGGCGTGCCGCCAGCCACGTGACCGATAGCCAGCGCCTCGCGCCGAAGGCATACCTGTATCGGCCGTCCACATCCATCGACCGGCGTATAAGGGGGCTACGTGGCGTTTCCAGCACCATAACTCCTTCAACCGCCGGTATAAATAGCAGCTACAGGAAGCCGAAAAGACAGGTCAGGAGACGTCGGAGGTTGGATAGGTCGGGACGGCTAGCCAGTTCCCCGTTCGGACAGTTGGGGACTTGAGCGATCTGCGAGAGAAGTGCGAGAGCAACCGTATCGTGCCCCAGTGCTCGTACCGGGCGACACTAGGTGAGCTCTTCCTCATCCCGAGAGGGAGGGGATCGGTTCACCTAGGACTGTACCGGACGACACTGAGGGCCGATATCAGCCGACGTAGATACGCGACACGAGTGCCTGACAACAATGCCCGACCGTAGTATATGTAAATCCATGGCCGACACGATACCGAACCCGATACGCTCCGCCCGTCAGTTGTGCCGCCTGAGAGGGTGTGCCGCCCGACATGAGCGTATCGGCCAGGGTCTTCGAACGATATAGTCGTCCGTCAGGCGTGCCGTCCGAGAGTTCGTGCCGCCCGACACGGCTGTATCGGGATAGGTCTCTGGACGGTATCGGGCTGGGAGTAGTAGTAGTCTGTCGCCCTTCTACATCAAGAAGGCGACATCTATCCTTAATTCTGTTATTTAAATTCTTAGCTTATGCATTGTATTAAGACCCTTATTGCTGATAGAAATAGAAATGCTAAATTGCTCTTTGTTTAATGCTTAGTGCCTTATGATTGGGTAACTACTGTGTTGGATATCTAAACTCTAGCTTGCATGTTTTGGATCGCGTTTCGCTTAGCTACCGAATCGTCTTTCCCGTCGCAACTACTTCGAGAGTTGGGTTGTGGCTCTAGTGTTCGGTCCGATTCTGGAGTACGAGAGTGCCCGGAACGGAGTTGTTTTAGTATCATTCCACTCTAACTTGAGTCCAGCAACCTCGAGAGGGGTGTTGAAGCTTGGTTAGAGGCACCCGCTCTGAGAGGAGGGGTGCAGGGTGTTACTGCTACCGCTTATCTTTCTAAAAGTCTTATCCCTTGCATTACGCCTTAAACTGCAGTTTACCTTTCTATTTTCTGTTGCATGAAAATTCCAAAAAAAATGCTAAATGACAAAATCTTAATCTTTCTCGTAACTCCAGTTGGAGATAGTTTTCCTTGATTTGATCGTGACATCTGGTTGTTCCCTTTGGGGAACTTCATTAGCTCTTTATATCCACCGGAGTGTAGAGTGTCGATTCAGAGTCGTCAACACAACCCACCTTGTCCCTGTGTTCGACCCCGTATGACTACTTCGACCCCGTAAACAAAGTTGCGGGGGCCTAGAAGGATTCGGGTTATAAATGCGAAGGCTCGACTACCTCAAATACGCCTCCAATTTTAGGACGCGCGATTTAGGCCGGTCAGCACTTTCTTGGTCTTTTCATCACCAAGAGTATCACACTCAAATATGATTCAAACATGGTGCCTCCTTATTTATATCTCCTATAAATGATACTATGAGGGATTAGGGACACTCTAGAGGTGGTAAATTGCATATCAACCCTACATTTTGGGTAAATTATAACTTGTATCAAAATTGGTACACAAGTCACTAGCATTATTCACACAAGTTCAAAGTTTTAGGCTTTCCACAAGACACCACCTTGCATCATTCTCTCTCTTATTATTCTAAAACACATGTGGTATGTTCAACGTATCACATATTGCAATATAACCCACCTTCTTGGGTAAATTGTATTTTGGTCCAAAACAAGAGAACGTTGCTCAAACATTATTTAAATGTGACCAAATTTGAAACATAGGTGTGTCACATGATAACAAAACTCTTTAGAGGATTATATTAAAGTTCTAAGAAACTTATTTAGTCAAAACAAATAGGGTTAACTCATAACCCAGGTCAGGGTCATTACAGAAACGGTCGGTTGATGTTCAAATCACGTGCCATCTAGTTTGAACGTTTGGACAAGGCTTGGCAGCTGAGGGATGGCATCAACCGATCATCCAAAATAAGGGAGTCGAGTGTCTAGAACAAGTGAGATGATCGATTGGAACTGGTGAGTCGAGCGTTTGGAATGGGTGAGACGATCGACTGGAACATGTGACCCGAGCATTTGGTGTTCTAAGTCTGTAACAAATTCACAAAATTGGGTGAGATTCAAGTATAATTGTGATAAAGGGAAGCAAATAGCATTTTCTTTCTTTTCAATAGATAAAGATAAGAATTTCCATGTGACAGACTTAAAAGGCTGTGAAAAGAGGTGTTAAATCAGCATGCATCACTTACTAGGATACCATATTATTTCAACATTTGTGTATCTCTATCTAGGATTAGTTAAAACAATTTGATGATGCTAGATGTCCTTTGGGGTAGTACAAGCATAACCTAAAAAATCAACTTGTCAATTGGGATACCATTTGTATACTGATGTTGAGAATAATTCCACATACATATTCATTGGATATATAAATTCTAATTTCTACAAAAATAAATGTGGAATATTTACCACTTGCAAGAGGATGGTTCTTATCACAGTATAGTTAATAACCAAATTCCAAAGACCAATCTTTTAAAAAAGTTATTCGGATGTACTAAAACTAATACTTAAACTTGGAACTTTGGTTAATTAAATTAAATTAATTACAAGAAAAATAAAGATCACATAATATCGTGTGAACTTATGATGAGAAATCTTGGGTAGAACTGAGTTTCACCGCCACTACTCGCATCTGATCAATTATTTTATATCCAGATTTGTACAAAAATATTCATTAGAGTTACACAAATTTTAATCCTTTCAGTTTGGGAAATCAATCACAGTGAATAGGTACTCAAAACTTGAGATAGGAAAGGTGTAAGATTGCAATAAGGACCAAAAAGCTAAAATAGCACAGTTTAGTAAAATAATTTACAAGTACAAAGTGATAACTATCTTATTTCCCGAACTAGTCCAGTTTGTAGGGAAAGTGCCAAATGTTTGGCGTTGACAGGGGCGTAAAACTAAAGCGACAGAAATTTAGGCATTTACACAAAAATGCCAGGATTTAGGCGTTTATTTGTGAAAACGCCAGATAAACAGGTGTTTACTAGTGGAAACGCCAACCAGCTCGACGTCTAAAGGTAAAATACCATCCGTTTCGGCGCTTTCATTTCCTCCCCTAGACGGTCATTCAACGCCTTCAAAGCCTGATGAAACGGAGCAGCAACTTTGTAAAAGCTTGGCTCGTGAAGTCCCTTTGACGCAGCTAGTAGGTAAGATGCTTTCAATGCTTTTTTTCCACAATCAAAGCTTCAGTCTCTTATTCCTTTCATTTCTTCTCTGCTTCTGCTCCTTGTTCCTCGGTTTGTTCCTCTCTACTTCTTCCTCTATAGCCGTGCTTTGTACTCTTCTAGGTCGTGTCGTGTTCTGCTGTTGTGCTGTGCCACATTGAGTAGACATCCACCGCGACAACCCGCCAGACCAACGCCTTCTAGCTCGAGACTACCCACCGTAACCTTTTTGGTTTTTGTCTTATCCTCCTCTTTGTGCGAGACACAAATTATTTCCCGTTTCCTCCTTTAGCGTCGGCTTCTTTTCTTCCTCTTTAACTATTTACTTCCTAGACACCACGCGTCTCTTGTTTTCTTTCCTTTCTCATATCTCATTTTCTTTCCTTTCTCATCTCTTCTTTTCTTTCCTTTCTCATTTCTTCTTCCTTTCTTGATCAGCCCCCCTATGGGGGAAGTAACACAATAATTGGTTGAACGTCCTTAAGGCCCTGTTTGGTAGGGTGTACTAGGATGTAGATAGATGAATCAAAAAGTAAAATATTATCGTGGGTTTTTAACTCACGCAAATCTATTTGGTAGGAAGTATAATGACTTCTTTACTTTTGATTACAATCATTTGGTACGGCAAAGTATAGAGAGGCGAGAGATCGGTGGCCGCATGTGCATGAATACGAGATGCAATGTGTAAAAAGGCACCCCCAGTGTGAACACGGACCAACAGCCAGCTATCCGTGGTTTGCTCACTCGCAGGGTCTAGAGAGAGAGAGAGAGAGAGAGAGAGAGAGAGAGAGAGAGAGAGAGAGAGAGAGAGAGAGAGAGAGAGAGAGTGGAGAGGGTGTGAGAGAACATCGGGGGTGGGGACAGAGATCGTGGGCAGCTGTTCCAGTTGCACCTTTTTTCCTATAGTCATTCCCGAAAAAGCACTACACGTGTACCCCGCCACACATCCATTCTGCAACAGCACCCGACCGCACCTTATTTCACGACGGTACAAATTCCAGGATTTGATGACCAACTGTGCAGTTCAGTGGACCTGCAAAGTAATGAATTGCAACTGTATTTTTCCATACCAAACAAAATCAAGGGCAAAAACACAACTTTTGAACTCATTGAACCCAAGTTACACCCTGGGCCTAATGACAGATTAAATTCAAACGGTTCCTCCCAGATTCCACGGTTCGCAAGAGTCGAGCCCGTGTGGAGGATGTGTTATTTTCTTATTGCTCCTTCTGATCCTCCCGAATGTATAGCCAGTCGGGATCAGAGATACCTTTGCGCCTGGCCCTCTCTTAGTCCCACGTCTGCCAATTCTCAGACCATTTGGGGCCTCAATAGTCTGTTTTGGGTTGGGTGAGGAGGAGTCGGAGGAGAGATTAAAGGAAAGCTACTTCTCGGCTACTTTCTTTTCCAATCTCTTCTTATTTCTTTCCTCGACAGCCTTTATGTCCTCCTTTTTCTTCTTTTATAGTACCAGTCTCTCATTTCTTCCTTCTCCTTCTCGTTGTTCTTCTTTTCTTCCTGTAGTGCTATTTAATCTCTAGTTTCTTATTTTTTTCCTTGTTTTCTTCTTTAACGGCAACTCTTCTTCGACTTCTTTTAATCTAGCTTTGTTATCTTATTTTTGGATTTTTTTTCTATTTGTGACTTATTTTTAGCTATTAATAATCACAAATATTTTAATTACAGTAGAGAATTTTGGGCAACTCAAGTACTCAACAACTCAAATACCACTGTTGGGGGTACGAGTGTGGTATCCAGAGACAACCTCGGGCCACATGTGAGTTTATATTTTACATATTTATGTATATGTTACTTTATTGATCCATTTATGGTTTATATGGTATAGACTTTATTTACATATCTGTTAGTTTTGGTTGAATTTCTTTGAGCTGGAATACTTTGGAATGGAGGTACTTAAATGTTCTTTTAATTTGGATTATAATTAATTTGGATTGTATGTTATTCAAACTGTAATTAATTTCGATTGCAATTAATTTGGAATGTATATTATTCAGACTGTATTTAATTCTGATTGTACATTATTTTTATTTGTAATTAGATTGGAGTGTATGTTTTTTGGATGGTAATTAATTTGAGATGTATTTAACTTGGACTAAAATTATTTAGTTGATTGTTTGTATCTGTAGCTTATGTGTTTCGTGATGATCCTTTTACGTCCTAGATGGTTGTGGAATGGTTACATATCTATGCAAATCGTATGCGGTTTTATCGTTTGTGTGAATGGTGTTTTGAAAATTTAATATCATAAATGGAGATTGATGTCTTTAGTATTTTTAAATCTTATATATCAACACAAAGTTAAAACAAAATTTTATCAAGACAAATGTTTTAAGAAAATCAAAGAATAATTATTCAAAATCAAATTTGATAGAATTTTCAAATCAAAGGTAATTTTATAAAAAATGCCCACCGTTTTCTAAAGACAAATCAATCTTGGTAATTTTCAAGTATCCATAAATATTAGTAAACATGGACTCCGGAAATATTGCAATGCTTGATATCGTTGTTCGCGTGAAAGAACATATTAAAATTTTCTTACCATGTCGATGAAGAATTCTTCACATCTTTAGATGAGAAAGTGAGAGTGAGAATAAAATCATAGAAAGATATTTTATCAAAATTTTCATGTGTATTTTTTGAAGGTATTTCCAAAATCTTTGCATTTTAATGTCAGAAAATATGAAATAAGAATTTATCTTATATGTATATTTATACTTATACCTTACATATAACGCTGAATAGCCAATTATTTAAATAAATTTGTTTGTTTTAATTCAAAATCATGTATAGTCTCGTGTCATGGTCTCTAACTTTCACTAGTGAACATTGTAACACCCTTGACTTGGGTTATGGCTTAACCCTATAAGTTTTGCTTAAGTAAGTTATTTGTAAACTTTTTTTGATCTTTTGAAAAGTAATTAAGACTTTTGTAGAGTTTAATTTTCATGTTTGAGCGTATTTGCAAACTGTTTGTGCATTATATGATAGTTTGGGTATAAAGTGCAATTTACCCAAGATTAGGAACTATATTGTAAAATGTCACATGTTGAATGTACCTCATGTGTTTTAGCATCATAAGAGAGAGAATAATGCTAAGGGGTGTCTTGTGGAAAGCCTAAATTTCAAGTTAAAACTTGTTTGAACAATGTTAGTGTCTTGTGCACCAAGTTTTGGTACAAATTGTATTTTACCCAAAATGTAGGGTTGATATGTAGATTACCACCTCTAGAGTGTCCCTACTCCATCCTAGTATCATATATAGGAGAGATAAATAAGGAGACACCATGTTTGAATCAATTATGAGTGATGGTACTCTTGGTGATGAAAAGACCAAGAAAGGGGTTGAATGTGAAACCCTAACTTGAGTTGTATCAAGTTGAAAAGCTTATATATGACTGCCTATCGGCCAAGGAGCCATAGGGGAGTCTCATATCAGTTTTTGGACTCTTGGAAAAGTCCATGATGGGCAAACCACCTCTAGGAGGTGAAGGGTATCGGTTTACAACTTCCTTAGAAAAGTTGTATCGGATTGTGAATAAAGTGGTGATTGAGTTGATATATCTTATCCAAAGAGATAAGTAATGGACGAAATTTCATCTCTATATTACCCTCAATTGTTTTGCATGTCAAGATAAATGTGAGTGCATGCATGTACATGTGTCAACCATGCATGGACAAGTGGCACCTAATAGCTTAAATTGATGACACCTCATATACACACTTTTTCATGAACCTCAAGTATATATACCCTTCTTTTCACCCACTAGTGAAAATTTTTCGAATCTTACCACCCTCTTGCTTTAAGATGTTGTGCATAGAGTCTTGGTTTCTTGCATAGGGCCTTAGGTATCGGCCATAGCAAGTTGATATCGGCTTGGAAAGGTGATATCGGCCTAGCAAGGTGATATCGGCCTAGCAAGGTGATATCGGCCATAGTGGAGTGATTTTGGCCACAAGTGAATGGGATATCAGCCACAAGTGAAGGCATATTGTGCATGAGTAGTGAGGTATCGTGTAAGGTACTAAGGAGCAAGAAGGAGCTCAAGTCTTAACCCTAAGGTGAGGCCATGATCATCTTCAACCTTGGATTGAAGCATGAATCTCGGGTTATGATCTTCCATTCTTTTCTTTTTCACCAAATGCTTATCCATGGTGATTCTTTGCATATAGAGGAGTTGTGAAGTTCATCTTCAACCTTAGGAATGTGAAGCTTTGGAGCTTGGAGCTTTGAAGTTATTCTTGAGGTGGGTTATATAACTTGAACTCAATTATATTATTATGCACTTTCAATTTTGTCGTACTTGTTGAACTACTTACAATTTCGATTTCTCTTGAATAATTGATGATCCTATGAGTTCTAAAAGCTTCATGGGACTGTTTTCCATGACTTGAAACAGTAAGAACAAGATTTTAGAGGTTGATGGTGATGACATCATCAAGGGTAAAGTGATATCGTGTTAAAGCACACACCTCCAACCCAATATGGTGATGGAACCCTATATGACAGGGAAACTGATATACCTTGAAACCCCACACCCCTATTGGTTTGTACAATGGGTTGTAAAAGGTTTAATCAGTTGTATAGCCTATCACTTAACCCATGGTGAAGGGTAGGCTGATACCATGAAGGTTTTAAGAGGCATGAGTATAAGGGTTTAACTCGATATGGTATGAAGCACACACACACACCTCTTTGTCTGATATGGTGTGAAGCAAACACACACCTCTTACCCAATATGGTAAGCAAACATACACCTCTTATCTAATATGGTAAGCAAGCATACACCTCATACCCGATATGGTAAGTACACATGCACCTCTAAAGTGATATGGTGAGCAAGCACACACCTCTTACCCGATATGGTAAGCAAGCGTACACCTCATACCCGATATGGTAAGCACACATATACCTCTAAAGTGATATGGGTAGCAAGCACACACCTCTTTCCAGATATGGTGGAAGCACCTCAAAACCCATATGAAGGAAAGAACCTCAAATGTAATATACTTGATAGAGTAATACATGAAGTGTCTTATATCAATCCATATATTAAGAGGTAAGGAGTTTAATGAATATTGATTAAGTAGGCCAATGTACCTTGAAGGAAATGTTAAGCCAACTTAATAAAGTATGAAATAATCAAGATCCTAGTAAGGATGAGAGAGAAACTCATAATTCTGTGATAATCATGTAGTGAGCATACATTAATCTCCTAATATGTGTAGAGTATGAATTAGGGTTTGATTCTTGATAATATGATCTTGAAACCCCAAATTGTTAATAATGGGAAACCCTAACCCTAAGAAAGGGTGATGATATGTATGTGAAACCCTAATCGATAAGGAAGGGAAACCCTAACCCTAATATTGGGATAGTGGTAATACCCTTGTATTGAATGGTGTTGATATGTATTTGATATGGTTGTTATCATGAAATACTAACCATGCAGGTATCATGAGATGATGAGCATAGCTAGGTATGAGCTATGATGTTTTATGTAATACAAATTTAAATGGGCTTTTTGAGCCATGTGAGATGCTTGTGCAACAAGTATCATGTATACCTTGGTCTAAGGACCTAGAGGAAATAGTTACCTAATAAATGGTAATAGTGTTAAATGATGAACTAAGGGTTTGAATACCTATATCTAGTAATCATGATGATGATAATGCTAAGGGATGAGAATTCCCAGTAATGAGATAAGGGATTGAGATCTTGAATGTTATATGTGTTCCAAAGATTTAAAAAGTACTTGATAGATGTATTACACATTTCTTTGTAGCATCTGTTATAATAATTCATATTTGAAACTTGGTTGATGCTAAAAGATATTGTAATGCACCTAATTAATCAAGTGGAATTTCATCATGTAGTGCCCCGACCATAGATCCATCAGCGTCAGTAGCTGCTGAATGGTGAAATAGGTTTTCCCACGTGAATTCTTGGAGCACATATTTTTTAATATGTGGGGGCGATGGGCGCCAATATCCAGATGTCCTAATGAGGGATTTATTTGAGATCTCCTTCATTATAATTACGGGATGGATGTATTATAATCTCCTGATGGTGATGAATGTTGGGGATGGATAACTAAAATCTCCCTGAATAGAGTGCATGATGTGGCTGTATCTCTATAGAGACAATACTAGTATATCCTGGTAAGCTAATTGTAGCTGACACAAGATATCCTGCTAGTGGTCTCGCACTGACTGAGACGGAAGAGGTCATGGCATCCGGCTCTTCCATTGACCTTGTATGGTATTGGTGCTTTACGTAGACATGGTCGGTTGGAGCATGAGCAGTATACCTCATCTCCTCGGGGAATAAGTGTGATTGTAAATATGTAATCAATCGTGTAGCATATTTGCTTAAGGATTGAATATGGAAAAAATTGGTTGATGTTACATTTCTTTTATACATCTTAAATGGATAGATGTTATACATGTTCTTCATATTCCTTATAAAATGAATAGATGATTTACTACTTTATCATATATAGTTGTAATGCTTCAAAAGATGATATTTCTCTACTCTGCTTAAATAGTGATTAAATCCTGCTTATTAATGTAAAAGAATCATCTGCTCAGTTTTATACTGTTTATCAGTGATAATAATATTGTTGACAGAGAGTTATATCTCTCGCTAGGACATGGGTCTCACCATGTTGGTCACCAACATTTTTGGGTGGACTTGGACGAGGAGGTAGAGACCATACTGTAAAGGGAGAACAACAGTAGCAGGGGCAGTAGTACAGCTCAGGTTGAGTGTATTGTTTTTCGTGTCTTGTAGATATAAGTCATATGTGTTGTCTCTATACTCTCAGGTCCTTAGAGTCAGTACTTAACAGTTTTATGAACAATCTAAGATTTTGGTTTGTATTCCTCAAGATTTTATGTTGCTTATGTATAGTTTTAGCAAAGCAAATGATATATGTTATCCTCAAGATGAGATGGTACAGTGTATGTACAATGTGAACCATGATGTATATAGTACTTTGGTTCTCTTCTTAAGAGTTTCATGGAAATGGATCTCTTTGAAAATGGTTTTAATTTTTAGTAATTTTTGTTAATCTGTTGCTTATGGTTATTTTGTAATTATATCACTGGTGATGGTTTGATTTGCTGTCAAATCATCACAAAGTTTTGATATCAGAGCCTAAGGTTCACTTAGTCTACAGAGACATAGGATTAAGGTTGTTGAGTCTGTTTTAGTGTCCTCCAGTTTATCTGATAGTGACTTCTGCTCATATAGGAGAAGAAGTAAAGCTAAAGATGGCTAGATCACATGAAGAACATGCTGCTGAAAGTAGTGTTGCTGCACCAGGAGGAGGTGTAAGGGATCATGCTAGAGAGGAATTAGTACCTGAGAATCCCCAGCTTGACCAAGCTACGTTAGAAAACCTAGCTTTTCGTTCTTTGTTTGGACAGTTCATGAATATGATGACACATATGGCAGATAGGATGCTTGCACCAGCACCTAGGGCACCAATTCCCAATGAGGGGCATAGATCTGGTAAGATGTTTGAGTAGATATGCTGGGTAGGAGCCACTGAATATGCCGATATAGCTGACCCAGCAGACACAGATTCATGACTCACTGAGTTCGAGAAAGCCTTTAGAATCCTCAACATTCTAGAAACTAAGAAATTTAGGCATGTTGTGTACCTATTAAAAGGAAGTGCTAGCCACTGGTGGGCGATTGAGGAAGAGAAACGACCAGGTGTTGAGGTCGAATGGGGAGAGTTCAGGCGTGAGTTTGTTAGTAGATATTTTCCCAGGACCTATCTAGATGAGAAAATCTCACAGTTTGAGTGGATTAGACAGGGACTAATGAACATTAGTGAGTATGAAACTAAGTTCATGGATATTCTATAGTTTTTTCCACATATGGCTACTACAGAGGAGGAGAGGATTTGACATTTTGAGAAGGGTCCAAATGTTAAATTATCCTTAGTTGTAGCTTCTCTGGAGAATAGGGAGAGATTTTCCACCTTCGTGGAGTCAGCTAGGCGGATAAAAAGGTTTGTGACTGAGAAATGTGTGGCCAATAGTAGGAAACTGTCTGCACAATTCTAAGGACAGAGGTCTAAAAAAATTGTAAGAAACTGAGGTTTCCTGCACCAATAGCACCACAGAGGTTCAGTGCTTAGACACAGTGGACATCCAACAAGGGTAGAGGTTGTAGTTTTCTGCCAAGTGGAGCCCATATCTCAACATCAATGTTAGTAACATGACCATCTAGGCTATGATGGGAAGATAAAAGTTGTTATATGTGTGGGCATCCAGGACATCTGATGAAGGATTTTCCAGTTAGAAATAGGGATGTAACCCAACCACCGAGGCAGAGTCAACAAGGCTCTCAAAGGCAATAGTTTAGTAGGGGCACACGAGGATGTAGACATGCATCCCAAACTGGTTCATCTACACCCAACAACAGAACGTGTAGTCGACAACCAATAATGGCAAGATTCCATGCTATGAATTAGCCGGAGGCAATGGTCAACCCACGAATTGTGACAGTTCGGATAGGATTATTTCATTTTGATATGTCTTCATCCTATTTCGTATCTATTTTGATTGATCCAGGTACTACACATTCCTTTATCACTCAAGAAGTGATTCATGACTGCAATATGACTGTCAGTTGTAGAGAAGATAATCTGTTATTAGAAACTTTGTTAGTCAGATATGTAGTGTTGTGGGAGGTATGCACTCCTTGTGCTCTTTCCTTTTATATACACAACATTCAAGTGGATCTTATAACACTTGAGATGCATGGGTTTAATATAATTCTTGGGATGGACACCCTAGAAAAGTATAAGGTTGTCATGGATTGTGGTTCCAAGCAAGCTATGTTCACAAACAATGGTGAGACATGGGTTTTTCAGGGGGGACAGAAAGATTCTTCCAACCTCTCTAGTATTAGTAATGATGGCTAAGAAGCTGATGCGATAAGGATGTGAAGCATTCTTGTCACATGTGGTAGATACCACAACAGAGAGTCCTAGTCCTTCTTAAGTTCCTATTGTCAGGGAATTCGAGGATGTGTTTCCTAAAGAGTTTCTAGACATTCCTCCACCTCGAGAGATTGATTTTGAGATTAATCTAATTCTGGGTACACAACCTATAGCTTAAACACCTTATAGGATGTCGCCAGTTGAGATGGCAGAACTTAATAAATAGTTACATGAGTTGCTTGAGAAAGGTTTGATTCGATCGAGTACTTCCCCATGGGGTGCTCCAGTTCTTTTTGTTAAAAAGAAGGATGGGTCTATGAGATTATGCATAGACTATAGACAGCTTAACAATGTGACTATTAAGAACAAATACCCTATTCCAAGGATAGATGATATGTTTGACCAGTTGTGTGCTGCAACAGTATTCTCTAAAATAGATCTAAGGTCAGGATATCACCAGTTTTGTATCAAGGAGAGTGACATACCTAAGTCAGCCTTTAGGACAAGGTATGGTCATTATGAGTTTGTAGTTATATCATTTGGACTAACTAATGCACCAACTGCCTTCATGGAACTGATGAATAGAATCTTCCGACCATTCCTTGATCAGTTTGTAGTGGTATTCATAGATGACATCCTTATATACAGTAGACATGGTCAACAACATGAACAACACCTTTGTCAAGCCTTGACATTGTTAAGACAGCACAAGCTATATGCTAAGTTTAGCAAGTTTGAGTTCTGGTTGTCAGAAGTGTCTTTTCTTGGACACATTATATCTGCTTCAGGTATTTGGTGTTGATCTACAGAAAGTGGAATCCATTTTATAGTGGGAACAGCCCAAGATACCAACTGAGATTCCTAGTTTCTTAAGCCTGACATGTTATTACATGAGGTTTATTAAAGACTTCAGTTCTATAACCTTACCCCTAACTAAGTTTACCACTAAGGAAGTTCCCTTTGTCTGGAATGACAAGTGTCAACATTATTTCCAGTTGTTGAAAGAAAGGTTGACCAGTGCACATGTGTTAGCTTTACCTGAGAAGGGAAAGGGATACATTGTTTTCTATGATGCCTCTATGAATGGTCTAGGATGTGTGCTTATACAGAGTGATCATGTACTTTCTTTTGCTTCCCAACATCTTAAGAAACACAAGGAGAATTATCAAACGCATGATCTAGAATTAGATGTAGTGGTTCATGTATTGAACATCTGGAGACATTATCTCTATGGAGAAAAATGTCAGATTTTCACAGACCATAAGAACTTAAAGTATATCTTCTCACAATACGAGTTGAATATGAGACAATGTTGCTGGATGGAATTCATCAAGGACTGCAATTGTACAATTGATTATCATCCAAGAAAGGCTAATGTAGTGACAGATGCACTAAGTAGAAAATCATCATCATCACCCATAGATAAAGCACAGTTGAACTTTTTAGTGTGCTTTAAATGAGACATGCTTGTTTCTTTGAGGAAAAACAATGTACAGCTTAAAGTATCTTTGTTAGTTGGATTGTTAGACGAGATGCATGTGAAACCTACTCTGAAACAACGAATCAAAGAGGCACAACAGACTGACATTGTGATTCAGCAGATCAGGTCAGAATATGCTAGTGAGAAATGGGACGATTTTCATGAGTCAGAGGATGAGGTAGTTTGTTACCATGGTAGGATGGTAGTACCTGATGCGAATGACTTAAGGAAGCTATTCATGGAGGAAGCTCATTCATCCATGTATGCAATGCATCCAGGGAGTACCAAAATGTATCATAACTTAAAAGATATATATTGGTGGTCTGGTTTGAAGAAGGATGTAGCTGAGTTTGTTATGTGGTGTCCAGTGTGTTAGTAGGTTAAAGCTGAACATCAGAAGCCCGAAGGAACATTGCAACCCTTACCTATACCATAGTGGAAATGGGATCACATGACCATGGACTTTGTGGTTGGTTTACCCAGAACAGCCAAAGGTCATGATTCCATTTGGGTGATAGTTGATAGGTTGACTAAGTCAGCACATTTTCTTCCTACCAAAACTACCTATACTGTTGAGAAACTTGCACAGATCTATATAGATGAGATAGTGCGATTACATGGGGTTCTAGCTACAATTGTATCTGATAGAGGTCCCCAGTTTATAAATCATTTTTGGGAATGACTACATAAAGCCTTGGGTACTCAGTTGTAGTTTAGCACAGCTTTCCACCCTCAAATAGATGGGCAATCTAAAAGAACTATACAAACTTTAGAAACTTGCTTAGAGCGTGTGTTCTTCAATTTGTAGGAAGTTGGGACATATACTTGAGCTTGATAGAGTTTGCCATATCAATAGTTACTAGACCAGTATTGATATGGCACCATATGAAGCATTATATGGTAGACGATATAGATCTCCGTTATGCTGGTATGAAACATGAGAATACCAACTTCGAGGTCCTGAGTTAGTGCAACATACAACTGAGAAGATTAAATTAATATAACAACAGTTGAAAGTTGTACAAGATAGATAGAAGTCTTATGCTGATAACCGTCGTAGACCTTTAGAATTCCAAGTTGGAGATAGGGTGTATCTCAAAGTCTCTCCTTGGAAAGGTGTTCTCATATTTGGGAAAAAGGGTAAGGTAGCTCCTAGATTTATGGGACCTTGCCCAATGACAGCATGGATTAAAAAGATAGCTTATAGGTTGGAGTTGCCACCTGAGCTACATAGACTACATCTAGTGTTTCATGTATCTATGCTGAGAAAGTGTCATCCCGATACAGAGTTGGTGTTGCAACCTGTAGAGATAGAACTAAATGAGTGTATATCCTATGTGGAAGGTCCAATGATGATTCTTTACAAAAGAATCAAGAAGCTGAAAAAGAAATACATAGTTCTTGTGAAAGTTCTATGGCATCACTGTGGCATTGAATAAGCCACATGGGAGCTAGAGGAAGAGATGAGGAGGAAGTACTCGTCTCTTTTCTCTTGAGATTTTGGGGACGAAATCCCTGTTAGGGGTTGATAATTATAACATCATTGACCTAGGTTATGGCTTAACACTAGAATTTTTGCTTAAGTAATTTATTCATAAACTTGTTTTGATCTTTTGAAAAGTAATTAAGACTTTTGTAGAGTTTAATTTTCAAATTTGAGCTTATTTGCAAACTGTTTGTGCATTATATGATAGTTTGGGTATAAAGTGCAATTTAGACAAGAAGAGGGGCTAAATTGCAAAATGTCACATGTGAGAATAATGCTAAGGGACGGCTTATGGAAAGCCTAAATTTCAAGTTGAAACTTGTTTGAATAATGTTAGTACCTTATGCACCAATTTTGGTACAAATTGTAATTTACCCAAAATGTAGGGTTGATATGCAAATTTCCACCTCTAGAGTGTCCATAGTCCCTCCTAGTATCATCTATATGAGATATAAAGAAGGAGACACCATGTTTGAATCAATTAGGAGTGATGGTACTCTTGGTGATGAAAAGACCAAGAAAGGGGTTGAATGTGAAACCCTAACTTGAGTTGTATCAACTTGAAAAGCTTATATATGAGTGCCTATCAGACAAGGAGACATAGTGGGAGTCTCATATCAGTTTTTGGTCTCTTGGAAAAGTCCATGATGGGCAAAGCACCTCAAGGAGGTGAAGGGTGTCAGTTTACAACTTCCTTAGAAAAGTTGTATCAAATTGTGAATAAAGTGGTGATTGAGTTGATATATCTTATCCAAAGAGATAAGCAATGGAAAAAATTTCATATCTAAATTATCCTCAAGTGTTTTACATGTCAAGATAAATGTGAGTGCATGCATGTACATCTGTCAACCATGCATTGACACGTGACACCTAGTAGCTTAAATTGATGACACCTCATGTACACACTTTTTCATGAACCTCAAGTATATATACCCTTCTTTTCACCCACTAGTGAACTTTTTCGAATCTTACCACCCTCTTGCTCTAACATATCATGCATAGAGTCTTGGTATCATGAATATGTTAAGTGGTATTGTGCATAGGGCCTTGGGTATCGGCCATAGCAAATTGATATCAGCCTGGCCAGGTGATATCGGCCTAGCAAGGTGATATCGGCCATAGTGGAGTGATTTTGGACACAAGTGAATGGGATATCGGCCACAAGTGAGGGCATATCATGAATGAGTAGTGAGGTATCGTGCAAGGTGTTGAGGAGCAAGAAGGAGCTCAAGTATTAACCCTAAAATGAGGCCATGATCATCTTCAACCTTGGATTGAAGCATGAATCTGGGATTATGATCTTCCTTTCTTTTCTTTTTCACCAAATGCTTATCCATGGTAATTCTTTGCATATATAGGAATTGTGAAGTTAATCTTCAACCTTAGGAATGTGAAGCTTTGGAGCTTGGAGCTTTGAAGTTGTTCATGAGGTGGGTTATATAACTTGAACCCAATTATATTATTATGCACTTTCAATTATGTCATACTTGTTGATCTACTTGCAATTTCAATTTCTCTTGAATAATTGATGATCCTATGGATTCTAAAAGCTTAATGGGATTGTCATCCATGACTTAGAATAGTAAAAACAAGATTCTAGAGGTTGATGGTGATGACATCATCAAGGGTAAAGTGATATCAGGTTGAAGCACACACCTCCAACCCGTTATGGTGACGGAACCCTATATGACAGGGAAACAGATATACCTTGAAACCCCACACCCCTATTGGTTTGTACAATGGGTTGTAAAAGGTTTAACCAGTTGTCTAGCCTGTCACTTAACCCATGGTGAAGGGTAGGCCGATACCATGAAGGTTTGAAGAGGTTGTGAAGCGCACACACCTCTTTGCCTGATATGGTGTGAAGAAAACACACATCTCTTACCCAATATGGTAAGAAAGCATACACCTCTTACTTGATATGGTAAGCAAGAATACACCTCATACTTGATATGGTAACCACACATACACCTCTAAAGTGATATGGTAAGCAATCACACACCTCTTACCCAATATGGTAAGCAAGCATACACCTCATACCCGATATGGTAAGTACACATACACCTCTAAAGTGATATGGGTAGTAAGCACACAACTCTTGCCCGATATGGCGGAAGCACCTCAAAACCTATATGAAGGAAAGCACCTCAAATGTAATGTACTTGATAGAGTAACACATGAAGTGTCTTATATCAAGTCATATATTAAGAGGTAAGGAGTATAATGAATATTGATTAAGTAGGCCAATGTACCTTGAAGGAAATGTTGATCCGACTTAATAAAGTATGAAGTAATCAACATCCTAGTGAGTATGAGAGACAAACTCATACTTCTGTGATAATAATGTAATAAGCATATATTAATACTCCTAATATGTGTAGAGTATGAATTAGGGTTTGATTCTTGATAATATGATCTAGAAACCCTAAATGTTTAATAATGGGAAACCCTAACCCTAAGGAAGGGTGATGATATGTATGTGAAACCCTAATCGATAGGAAGGGAAACCCTAACCCTAATATTGGGATAGTGGTATTACCCTTGTATTGCATGGTGTTGATATGTATTTGATATGGTTGTTATCATGAAATACTAACCATGCAGGTATCATGAGATGATGAGCATAGCCAGGCATGAGCTATGATGTTTTATGTAATACAAATTTAAATGGGATTTGTGATCCATGTGAGATGCTTGTGCAATAAGTATCATGTATACCTTGGTCTGAGGACCTAGAGGTAATAGTTATCTGATAAGTGGTAACAGTTTTCAATGATGAACTAAGGGTTCGAATACCCATATCTAGTAATCATGATGACGATAATGCTAAGGGATGAGAATTCCCAGTAATGAGATAAGGGATTGAGATCTTGAATGTTATATGTGTTCCAAAGATTTAAAAATTACTTGATAGATGTATTACACCTTTCTTTGTAGCATCTGTTATAATAATCCATGTTTGAAACTTGGTTGATGCTAAAATATATTGTAATGCGCCTAATTATCAAGTGGAATTTCATCATGTAGTGCCCTGACCATAGATCCATCAGTGTCAGTAGTTGGTGAATGGTGAAATAAGTTTTCCTACGGGATTTCCTAGAGCACATATTTTTGAATATTTGGGGGCAATGGGCGCCAATATCCAGACATCCTAATGAGGGATGTGATGGAGTGGACTTTTTAGAACCCTAAATGTCCAATGACACAAGTGAAGTCACACATGTTGAGTTGTTTTGAGAATCCCAAATGTTTTAATAAGTTTGGAGTGTTGTTGAGGTTTATACAATGTTTTAGATCCATAATTTTATGCCTTCTTGAGGAATTTAATTGAATGGTCTAGTAGATGAGTTTGGTCATCAAATTTGTGTACGAAGTAGCTTGAGTTGTGAGGAAGCTATGATTAAAATTTGGTGGCATTTGGATGCTCCTAGAGGGAGTTATTTAGGTTTGAATATTATGAAATAATGTGCATAATTGAGGTTTATGGGCCTATGTTTCCATATTAGGCCTGGTTATATGCAATGTCACGCGCCCTACAAGCCACGGATTGGCTGTGTGGGCCTTTTTCAGCCCTTGGATCTGAAAGATCAGATGGAAGACAGTTATCCCCTACCTTGCAGTTAGAGCAAGGTAGTGGAGATGCTTGCAACCACGACCAACCCACTATCACACGCTGAGGAATGACGGACTATGTGTGAGATTGACCGAACAGTTGTACTCGTCTCATCGAAAGGAACCCACCGACCCTCTAGCCATAAGTCCTAGCTTAGTAGACAGAGAGAACAAGCTCCATGTTTGCAGTGTCTCTCTATCCCAGCGAGCAGGTTAGAACCGAAGAAAGGAAACAGAGATAGAGAGGGGAGAAGAAGAAGATGAGAGAAGGAAAAATGAAGCTCGAGATCAGGGGAATTCAACCCATATGTTCTCGCAGGCCCTCAAGGTAGTTTTTATGGTGGCCGAAGGGCACCTTTTCCGGAGAAGAAGACTGAGGTCGAAGGCCATCCGAAGTTGTTCCCGCCGCAAATGGAGGATGAAGGTGAACCTTTGGAAACCTTGCAATCATTTTTAATGTTCTACAAGTGCATGGGGACGACCAGGGTCAATTCCACCCCTTTTGTTCCGCCTCATCAGGAGCAGGCGTCAGCTGTCTCCTCAGGTCTGCTGGGAGGACCCGCCAAGTGCAAGCTGAGAGGCCGGCGGTATGGAGGAAGGCTAACCGAAGATAATATGCAACTTAAAAGTTGGCAAGGAGGAGGAGACGCAACTCGATTTCTCACCAGACCTGTACCGTGCGGTGGCGCCTGCCCAAGACAGAGTCCGCGAGAACGCGATCTGAGCAGAGAAAAGATGAGAAGAGAATGGTGGGTCCTGAGGCAGTGAACCAGCAAGAAAACCCCTAAACCCGCTAGTGAACCAGACCGGATCAACCAAAGAACCGGCCGTAGCAAGTCAAGGAGGTGTGCCCTCCTCAGGGCCACGTGTCAACTCCGGATTGGCTCGAAAAAGGTAAAATCCATAAAACGTTGAGTCCTCATATAATTCCTAGTAATTAGCTCCGTTGTCAGAAAAATACAAACAATATATCAAAATGTTCAAAAAAATGAGTGGAACACAGTAGAATGATAATATCAGGATTTTGATGAAATAATATCAGTGTTATCATGTAAGTTGTGAAATGCTTATTTGATGTATAATAAATAGTAAATGATTACCTAAAATTATGAAAATGCATCAGTATCTCTATTACATGATATATAATCCATATGATGTCAAAGATGGTGGTGTTTTAACCCGAAATCATGTAATTTGCTTTATATGGCTAATTAGGGTTTTTAACCCTAAATAAAATGCAATAAATGCACACATGCTCAATAAATGATGAAATTTATAGAGAAAGCTCATATCAGTATATTGAACCTCAGTTTTAATTATGAGATCATAATGATGAACAAAATCCATGTTATATGAAGATGAATATTGATACATGTTATAAAACCCTAATCCAGGTTAATGATGTAACTTAGGGTTAATATATATATATATATATATATATGTGCACAAAATGACACGGAAGTTAATGATTCAGATAAGAACCGTAATCTGGAGAATGACATCAGTAAAGATAATCCTAAGATGAGAATACAAGTAAAAGTGGGAATATACTTAAGAGACTAAGCAAAGCCCTAATGAACACGATTAGGGTTAAGATGAGATGTAAGAAGATGAGAACATGATGATAGTATATGATCTTGTCTTGATCAGGTTTAATAAAGTTATAGTTGACATGAGGAATATGATGATTAGGTTGTATTTCTTGATCAAGGTACGCCATTACCTCTTACTTGGCTTATTATACAATATGCTTGTGTTATATGTGTAGTAAAATACTTGGCATATGGTATTGATTGAAATGATTGTTCTTGTATGATATGTTGCATGATTTTCTATACTTATTTCTATGAACACATGAAACATAATATATATGTTCCATTATATCTAAGCACTTCAACTCTTTGGTAGTAAAGTGCTGGAAATAAGTACTTCAACTCTTTGGTAGTAAAGTACTTGGAAGTGATCCAACTCTTTGGTAGTAGATCACATTGTGAAATGATCCAACTCTTTGGTAGTAGATCATAAAGGCATTAATGCATTCAACTCTTAGGTAGTAAATGCATGAATGATATAATGGAAAATGTGCTTAAAATATGTGTTCTCTTTTGTTGATAAATATCTTTGTCCAAGTATACACTTTTCTTATATTTCTTTATAACTGCCAAGTATTAGTTTTATCTTATTGTCAAGATATGATGAGAGGTATATAAAAGACACGTAGGCGTACTCAGTACAATATTCTTGAATATTGTGGTGACGTGTACTGTATGTAATCTTTTGTTTAGGTTGTGGTTATGCTCTTGACACTACTACACAAATGGCTTATAACGTCACTTTTCAAGGTGTCGGTTGTATAAATACACCGACACCTAAACTCTACAGCGTCGGTTGATAACATAAACTGACATCCAATCTATGAAGGGCGACCAGACACGGGTAGCGCTTTTATTCAGTGTCGGTTACTTAATAAAAAACCGACGCCTAAAACTAACCACCAAATCCAAAATTTCCAACGAAAAAAATTATCTACAAAATTTAACATATGTCGTCGGTTGATAAACAATAAACCAACGACTAAAGGTTATTCGCGAGATAGAAATTGGACACATTTTGGTCATCAGTTTTATTACATTGACAGACGCTTACGAGTTTTCCTGCACTGTCCGCGGGGAATTTTTCACACCCTTTAATCGTCGGTTTTCGGAAGACACTAACGACTATGGTCAGGTATATAGACGTTAGTTGTTTTGTAGTTAAAATCGACGACTAAAATTGAGAATAAGTGTTGGTTTTTGTGGAGAACCGACACCTTTAATTTTATGTGTCGGTTTATGTTTATAGCTGACGCCTTTGGTACAGTTAATAGCCCCGCGAAACAGACTTTTCCCCATTGTCTCTGTTCCATTGTGAATTCTCTGCTAGCTAGGTCTGGCGATTCTTGCCGCCGGTGCTCCCCGCGCACCGTCGTTGCCCCCACTGCCTCCCTCGCGCTGCCACCACTCCTGGTCGACGCCCTCGCCGGTGGCTACTATCCTCTCCTTGCCGCCCTCGCCGCCGCCCCCGTCGGTGGCTACTATCCTTTCCTTGCCGCCCTCGCTGCCGCTCCTCTCCTCTCCTCGCCGCCGGCGCCTGCTGCCAGCTGCTGCTAGGTCTTGCTCTGGCCGTTGCTCTCCTCTGCCCTCAAGGTATGCCCGCCCTGCCTTCTTCCTTCTTCCTCTGCTCCGGCAGCTGCTTGGGCAGTGCCAAGGCACACCTAGGCTGCTGCTGGGCATTTTTTTATTTTTTTTTAAGTTATTTACTTATTTGTTTCTATTTATGTACTGATTTAGTTATGATTTAATCATCTACTCAATGAAATTTATTTATCAACTGATTTAACTTTATTTTTCAATTGATCTGTATGTATTCATCTAATGTTTGTATTTATTTATGTACTGATTCAGCAATTAATTGATCATCATCTACTGATTTATATTAGTTTATCAATAGATTTGTATTTATTCATCTACTTATTTGTATTTTTTGTCTACTGTTTTTATTTATTCATCTACATGTTAATGATGAACTGTAATGCACACATGTGACATGCTTGGAATGTAAATGATGAACTTTTCCCTAAATTGTCAATCATGCTTTTAAAGACATCAATAATCACCCTAACTTGAAGAACTAGGATTTTAGGTATAAGAATGACAACACATGTATTTGTTGGCCTAGAAACCCGTCCAAGATTTACTCATTAGGAGTAAATCTTGGATAGTCCCCGGTTTGGGACTGTTCTTGAACACCTGATCTCGCTTAGGATGTAAGTGTATAATGTGTATTGGGTTTTCAAGAAAATTTTGGCAGCATTTCCCCATTTGTTCTTTAAGTACATATGTACTTGGAGAACATCTGGGAAATGTTGCCGAAATTTTCTTGAAAACCCAATACACATTATACACTTACTAGTGAGATTAGGTGTTCAAGAATGGGATAGGTGGTACACATTGATTATATATAATAATGACATCACATGTATATGTTAACCCTAGACCCTAATCTTGTTGTAATATATACTTGTTTTCTCTTTGATCATAGAATGGATAGATCATGGATGTCCATTCGCAATTGTTGTACCCCAGAGTTTATTTCTGGTCTTGACCAGTTTATTAGATTTGCCGAGGAACATAGGAAACAACCTGGAGATAGGTTCTACTGTCCATGTAGGCATTGCGGTAACAACTTGAAAGTCAGCACTGGTGACGAAATCAAAAGTCATGTCATGTGCAACGGGATTATACAAGGCTCTACAGAATGGCACTGGCATGGAGATATTTCAAACTCGAAACCAGTGGATGTCGATAGCAGTGCTTGTGTGGAAGAAGAAATTTCCTACGATGACGTACATGTGAATGAACCAGATCCAGTATACATCGTTGATGCGATGCTGGATAGTTGTGGGGTAGAGCACACAGATCCACCTCCCATTTTTAGAAACATTGTGCATGATGCCGAGATATCGTTATACACAGGTTGTACTAAGTTTACGAAGCTTAACGTTGTGTTGAGATCGTATAAGCTGAAAGCTAACAATAGATGGAGCGACAAAAGCTTCACGTCATTGTTGTCTTTGTTGAAAGAAATGCTTCCTGAAGGAAACGAGCTGCCAATCTCAACATACCAGCTAAAGAAATTGTTGTGCCCAATGGGAATGGATGCCAAGAAGATACACACATGCTCGAATGATTGTGTATTATTTCAAAAGGACTATGTGGATTTGAAAGATTGTCCAAAATGTGGTGCGTCATGATATAAATTGACGACTTCGGGGGAGTCCAAAACTGGTTCTCCTGCCAAGGTGATGTGGTATCTACCTATAATATCACGGTTTCAATGCTTGTTTGCCAATACGATAGATGCGAAGAATCAGAGGTGGCATGCAGATGTTAAGAAAAATAATGATGGGATCCTACGACATGTGTCTTATTCCCCACAGTGGAAGAAGATTGATCTATTGTACCCTGAATTTGGTGAAGAAGTCAGGAATCTAAGACTTGGGCTTTGTACAGACGGGATGAATATGTACGGGACATTGAGCATCCAACTTAGCACTTGGCCAGTCATGCTTGTTATATACAATCTTCCTCCCTGGTTGTGTATGAAAAATAAGTGTGTAATATTGCCGTTGTTGATATCGGTCCCTAAACAACCTGGAAATGACATCGATGTTTATCTTGAACCTCTGATTGATGACTTAAAGAAACTCTGGGGTGAAGGTGTGATGACCTATGATGCTTCACAAAGAGAGACATTTCGTTTGCATGCTATGTTGTTTTGCACTATTAATGACTTTCCAGCATATGGGAATTTGTCTGGATATAGTGTCAAAGGAGCTAAAGTGTGTCCTAAGGAACTATAGGACAAATCTCTCCCGAGAATACATAAAATAAGGTGACAAGAGGAAGAAGACAACCATTGAATAGTGGAACTTCCTAGACAAAGAAGAATGGGACGCATTTGTTGCTTCAAGACAAACTGATGAATTCAAGGTATTATGCGTCAGTCCCAATCTCATTAATATATGTTGTATTCACCTATTCAAGATTAACATTTAGTGTTACTAACCAAATCATTAATGTGCATACTAACTAGGCCCTCAGTGAGACACAAAAATCAAGGCGTGCACTGAATGTGCATGACCACACAATGGGTCCAAAGGGGTATGCAGGCATTCACCAAAGACTAGAGTCTGAGGCTACTGCTCAGTCTGCTGCTACTCAGGAGTCCTATACTATAGGTAGCACACCTCTGCCTCACCATGATGTCTGGATAGTTGGGAGGCAAAATAAGAAGGGAGAAATAAGGAAGCCCGCAACTGCTGAGGCGGCTGTAAAAATGATAAAATACAACTCTTACAGCAATGGTTCGAATACTGATTATTTGTGGTGTTTACTTAATTACACATTTTTGTTTTGGCGATTAGCGGGAGCTGCACGAGCTGAGGAAACAAGGTAAGTTCATCCCTGAGGGCACAAGGGATGAATTGACAGTTGCTCTAGGTAACCCAGAGCATCTTGGACGTGTTAGGGCTACAGGCGCTGGTGTGGGCATCAAAGCTTTTTTTGGGCCATCCCAGCGCAAACATGTCCCAAAAGCGGGACTGTCACAAGAAGAGGTAACATATTCTTTCTTTATAATGTTACTGTAAAAGAGAATTCAATAATTAGAATTTGACGTTTCTTTTATCCATGTATAGGTAGATAAGCTATTTGATAGGAAACTCGAAAAAGCAATGAAAAAGTGGTAGGCATCTCAGACTGCCACTTACCAGACAGTACCTACTGCAGGCTCTACTCCTACTGCAGAGGTTGGGAGTAATCCTATAGACCCACCACCTAGCACATCCGTTGTAAGTATTTTTATGACATAGTAACTAGTTTTTTAATTCAAGATGATATGTATATATGTATATAACATTCTTTACACAACAATTTGTAGGGGTTGAAGCCATGCCGTCTAAAATGTAATGAATATGTCATTGCAGAGGCGTCGGCTTACCCATCCCTACCAGGGGAAATGTTTCACGGGTCTCCATTACCAGCTGTTTGGATTCGTGTGAGCCCGGTGCATATATTCCCCAAGTGGGTGGATCTTCCATTGCCATATGCCCACCTTGATTGTGAAATGCTTGGTGAGGCAGAAGGCGGAGTGCTAGTGTGGCTAAACGCGCATGTCCTCTTTACTGAAACTGTATGGTAAATTTACATTACGTTAAATTGTTAGTGTGTGTATATGATGTCAGTTGATCTGAAATTATATATATATATATATACAGGTTAAAAAGAAGAACCCACAGCATCTAGGCCTCCACATCCACCTCCTACATTACCCAGTTGCGTTCCATAGGACCTACCTGTCCCGTTAGGTCCTAACTGTAGGGGTATGGCAATATGGTTAGGCGAACATGATATAAATTGCCCTATAACTGTTTCTATAGATTCAGATGCTGCAGGTCAATCATACGAAAGCAAACTATTTATACAAGATATTTTGGAGTTGTTTTGATATGATTGGCTAAATACATCTGTGATAGAGCTATGGATAAGGTGAGATCTTCTTTATACATCCATATACATTGTGTAGGATATAGTGATCTGGTTTCTTATTTATTAATGCATGCGTAATTAATACATATTTTGCAGCTACTTAGACAAGATATGTGCAGATTTTGCATTCGAATATGTAGGATTTTTCATTCCATCTTTGATTAGTCTAGTAGCTAAAGACCCTACGTCAGTTCAACAATACTACTGTGAGGCTTTTATAAATTTTGCTCAAAATAAGAAGACGGTGATAATGGCTCCATTCAATGTAGAGCAAGTTTACTTTGCTTATTATAATTTGGACTTAAGAAAATTACATTTTTATTGTGGATTTTGAGTTATTAATTTTTTATTTTTTTTACCTCTAGTGGTAGGCATTGGGAGTTCCTGGTTATTGTCCCCAAGACGTTCACTGTCTATTATCTAGATCCTAAGGGGAGTAAATTGAATACAAAATATGGACACATAATGAAAATGGCATTATTCCGGTGAGAAGTATTTCATTTTCATATCCGTTAACATATGTTATTATATTACTATTTAATTATGCAATGTTATGTGTTACATTAACATGTAGGGGTTTTGATGAGTTCAAAAAGGCTGGAGGAAAGGTCCCCACGAAAAAGAACCGGCCAATAATTTGGAAGAACGTGAAAGTAAGTTCCCGACTGCAATATATGTATATATTATTTATGTGAACAGTGTGCTTAATTAGTTGTATTTTATAATATTTTGTATGTTTGAATTTATAGTGTGCTACACAAGACAACGGATGGGCATGTGCATACTATGTGATGCAGTTTATACACATGATTATCAAATATGCCGCAATAGACATCGATTGTATTGCTGAGGTATTATATAGTCTCATTGGATAATATGAAATATATCAATCTTATTTATAGATGAAACGTACCCCATTCAACCACCTGATTTTCTTCCTTCGAAAAATCAAGTAGATAAATCTGAGCCGTTAATATGGCACCAAAAATCAAAGCACAAGAGTGAGATAAGCAATATTTTATTTCAAAATATTACACCCTTACAAAAGGTATTTTCCTATATCAATATAGAAAATGATACATGAGTTTAAAATTAAGCTTGATCCGTCTTTAATTCTTGACGCCCTTCAGGATCTTTTCAACATGAGTCTTCCACAAGGAAAGGTCCTATTAATAATATAATCTGCAACATGGAAGAATATGTCGCAGCCCAAGTGGGAGAGTATGGGTTAGACAAATGTCTAAGTATGGAAAAATAGACATAAGTAGCAAGACACTATTAATATAACTGCATTATTAATGTATTACTCAGATAACTAAAGTAACAAAAGTCCAAACCAAAATTATTGACCATCTACTAGCATAAAGCATAAGGAATGTGTATCTACGTATATTCGTAAAGCATTTATCATATGACAACTCTATCAAAATGTTAGGCTGATATTGTGCATCATAATCAGGATTATTGATATAATGATAACAAAAAGGGAGACCTTATTCCATAAACGAGTTTAACTACAACTCTCAGAGAAGGTGTCAATTCACCTTGGGCAACTGGTCTGTAACCACAAAAACTTGCTTAGCCAAGACTTTAGTCCATTAGGGTCACCAAAACACCTGTAAGTACTCTGGCACACCCCCAGCCACTCGTGCACACTGCATGCTCTATTCAATGAATCAGATTACCACATGCAGCCACCGGTCGCCTTTCCAAGACTAGAAGAGGGTGCTCCTTGCACAAAATGCCACTTGAATAATCATTAGTTAGCATGCTTAATCTTTGCAGGAGATTATTCCCCATTACTAACTTGATCATGCCTGACTCTACATGACCAACCCAAGTGTGGGCCTGAGTATGGTAGAGAATTATACTCATCCATCCCAGACTCCAAAGGACTTAGATCCGGATCCCAAATGTATCAATCCCCGGCCAAGACATGCCGACTCTGTTACCAACACATCTCCCAATATGAATTTTAGAATCAAAAGGACGTCATCAATGATATACAACTATTTGATGGATATTCAGAGTTGGAGAGATCAAAAAGTAGTCAAGTAAATGAATCACTGATTATTATTTCACTATGAAACCAAAAATGTAAACTTGTGGGATTGTGGTTTTGAACCAGACAAGTCTATGGCCAGGAGCGTGCAAGAGGTTAGGGAGCCCCCCCGTGCGAACACAGAACCAATTAAATAACCTTTCCTCTTTACTGGCTACAAACATCAGTGAAACAGGCTCCTAGTCACCTTAGAAGTGTCTGATAGAATTCCACTTTCCAACAATATCACATGACACAATTAATAGAGAGATAAAGGAAAAGGGAACCAAAAGAAAATAGGACTGGAATTCAAAGAAATGCTTGATTATCATCTAAAGCCTTTAAACTCAATTTTGAAGGATAATATGTGTAAAGAAGTGAAACCACTTCTCTACTAGAAAGAAAAGATCACATCCCTTAAACCAAACACCACGTAAAATTTTTCACAAAAGGGATGAAGATCAATTCATTCAACATGTATGTATCATAACACAATGAGTAGCAGCGGAAAAGAATTATTATCTAACAATTTACAAAGCTTTATACAACACATCACCATAAAAGGTGTTCTAAAGGAAAACTAAACATAACGCCAAGGACTAAGCCAAGGGTCATCTAACCACCTCTTCAAGCCTCCCAAAGATCAGCTACAAGGTTGTTGTTGAAGCTACTTTCCTCGATCTAACCTGGGGTTGGAAGCATACCCCACAAAAGAAGAAGAAAAGAGAAATATATCAGCAAAAGCTGGTATGTGTATTCTAAAGAAAAGTTTGAGCAATATATGACAATAAGGATATCAAGTATGAATGCTTCCCATGCAAAGAAAATAGGACTACCCACACGGGCATAAAAGATAAGATTCATAACCAAAGAGATACTTGCCATATGTAAAACAATAAAGAAGTGCCACATGCACATATCATGACCAATATCCTGCATAAATGTGAGATAAGCATAACACTAGACTATTATAAAATACAAAGGCGATCAAGAATCACACATCTTGAACCTGATGAGGCATGGGCCAAGAATCACACATCTTGCCCTAACATGGGGAATCACACATCCACCATCAAATTCATATAATATGGGCCAGGAATCACACATCCTGCCCTGGATTGGGGAATCACACATCCACCATCCAAAATATCACAATATTGCCACAATTATAATGAGACTAAACCAATGCAATTATTCTACTCTAGGGTTATTGAATCACATAGCAGGTAATTGTAGAGGCAAGTAGGAAAGTATAGTCAACATCAAATAAGATTTTCCACAATGGTCAACATATGAAACATCAATAAACTTCCACATCATAGTGGTAGATACCATCAACAATATCATCATGTTCCATAACTCAAGATAAGATTTCAAAAGATTATCCAAGATCTCAATAATCAGGATAGTTCCCATGAACCATGATAACAAGAGAATAGACATGTGTAGGCAAAAGTCAAAAAGAATAGTAAAGTAGGTGCATTGCTCAATATGGATGAATAGGGGATACAACATACCTCAGAATAAAAGTCCAACAGGTCCAAAGCACTTCTGGATCCAAAACTAGGTCACCAAAGAGTCTAATAAACACATATACCGATTTTATGTCAATTTCATATATATAAACCAAACCCTAAAAACTACCTTTTTATATATGTGTGAATTAGGTTATGAAAACTATTCCATATTTTAGGTTATGCTATTACGAGTCTAGAACATATTTTATTATATTTTTCTGACTTATAGATTATTTGTTATGAATTATTCAAGTTTTATCTCATTTAATTAGATCCATAAAATCACCCTTTTAAATCAGAAGATTCGGGAATCAAAACCAATTCCAAACTAAAGCTTGCATTTTTCTGAATCCAACGAATATTTTCCCATAATTTTCTGATCATCCAATAATTAGTTATCAATTTTTAACTACAGACCAATCAGATAATTACAAATAATTCGATCGCAGATACAAAGCAGAGGAAATCCACGTGGACCTGAACAGGCCAATCAGAGCCGCCCACGTCAGGGACCACTTAAGCCAAGTCAGCGGAACCAGGCGCAAAAGCTAAAAGGAAGAGGAAAAGAGCGAAAAGACCAAAATACCCCTGGTCGAAAAAACTAAAACAAAACGAAAGATGAGGGCAAAGCGGGGAATCCACCCTGGGGTTTGTTTCCCTCGCGAGGAACACCTCGACAGCTTGAGAGAAACAGGTCGATTCCCAACTCCAAATCGCAAGAGAGTGCAAAAAAGACTAAAAGTTCTACATGATCAAAGTTCTCGGGACACCAGCGATTCCAGAGAAAGCAACCGCGAAGAAAAAGGCCATCTGCAGCTCGAGAAAGCATCGCCGCAACAACCTGCCATCACCGAGATGGTCGGTATTGAAGAAGAAACAGCGGGAAGCCAAAAGAAGAACAGGGAAGAGACAGACACCCAAAACCGAAGGTGCTCACACCAAAACGAGGTCAAAAGCGTGAGGATGGCGAACTGGGAACCTCGCCGGAGATAAGAAAAACGAAGCTAAAGCCACTCTTGTCGACAGAGAGGTAGGACGAATCACAGACCAAAGTACAAAAAGGAAAAGGTCGAGGGAGGTTCAGGGATGCTCACCGAGGAACTAATTGCCTTGAGGGTGGCCGAGATGGTCGGGGCGCCGCCAAGGTCGCTGGAGACGAAACCAAGTAGGCCCGGCTGCACCAAGCACTATCTGGTCCAATTGAGGTCAGGGTTGAAAAGAAGAAAGGTCAAGGATCGTTTCTGGACAGTTAACCACGAAGAAGGAAGGATGAAAAGCCATCTGCGAAAAACGATGGAGAGAGAGAAATTGGGGGTTATTTATATAGACCACCATAGGGGTGATATTAGGGATCAGATTGAGCGGAATCCAACAAGGAAACCGTAGGAGCAAAAATCGTGAACTGAGATTGAGTGTAGACCGAGAAATCCCAATTGGAAAATAACGCGTCGAACTGGCCTGGTTTCCACTTCCGTCGCGAGGTAGAAGAGGAGTTGGTAGCCATCCGATCAAGAACGAACGACCCAGATTCAAGCGCGTTTAAACAACCGCGTGACAGCAGGAAAATCGGAAATCAATTGAATAAAACAAAGGGAAAATCAAATAATATATATATATATATATATATATATATATATATATATTCTCTTTCCTGATTTAGGGGTTCTAGAATAATCTAAATTAAACCAAAATTTGCACATATGTTAAATTAAACATGTAGATTCCGAATATCCAATTAGTTTTGTCTTTTGGAAACCTTTAATGGGTTAATTAAATCAAATATCATTTTCTCTTTCTTTCTTCATTTATGGATTTAGGATTATCCAAATTTTATGAAACTTGACACACAAGTCATAATTAATGTGTTGGATACGAATTTGCTTTTATTTCCAACTTTTGGTGTCATGATTTACATCTATTTATTAATTACACCTTTTAGGCATTTTCTCTCTCCTAAAATTACCTAATAATCAAACATTATCCAAATTAGTTGCAAACTTGCCCAAAGGCTTATTTTTATGTTCAGATTACGAATTTGGAGTTAGTTTTCCAATTTGAGGGCATTAACTATTTTATTTCACTTTATTGGCCTAATTCCTATTTTCTTTAGATAAGGACATTAATATATACAATTATCTTTCAAATCAATTGATACTTGGCCCTTAAGTAGCTTTGTGGTTAAGAAAACGAATTTTAGTGTCAAATTATCCTGATGGGTTTCCAATTATAAATTGTGACACATTATCTTCTTTACTCATTAATTCCCATATTACTATTCATTTTGCATTTATCTTCTCCTTTATACAAAATTCGGATTTTCTCCTATTTCTTTTATCCCAGAAAGTTCTAGAAGTTCTAAGATGAATTATTTTATTCTTTTCTATTACTTAGTGACAAATTATACTTCAACCCTACATTAAGATTATATGAGGAGGTATTTATCCAACTAGGTTCTTTAATTTCTTATTATCACCTAAATGAGTTATTATTAAGCACAAAGTATTTCGTATTCCCTCAATTACATGTATTAGTTTATTCTTGTTTGGCTAAGATAAAAGGGTAAAACTACTAGGATAGGGTTCTATTTCTAGTATGTTACAATATGGACGAATATATGGAAGTCATACCTAGCTTATTAATAAAGAGGTTGTGTATAGTTGATCACTTATTCATTCTTTAGGAAAGTATATGAAGTATGTCTATACTCTTACTACATATAATACCAAACCATTTCATACCAAACCTTTTATTGATGTTGATATAATAGATTACGATATGAATTGAATATCATATTAAACAATAATAAATCGTACTTTTTGGATGACAAAATGTGGGAACCATACCTTTATATGTCCTTAATACATATTTTCACAAGAAGACAATAGCATCATTAAATATATCTAGTCTTGATATATTTCGGCAACATTCTGTTGTATTTTCCATTACCTCGATCATCGTTCCTAGCTAGATCAGCTTCTAGGGTTTCTCTCACTAGGGTAGAAGAGAGATGGCTTATATATTCTTAAAGAAAGGATATTTTGGAAGACATAGTATTGGGTTGCTCTTACTATGGTGGAGGAAGGAGGTAGTAGGTTTCTATAGAGAGAGTATTTGTTGGGAGGTGGTTCCTTTCACTAACATAAAGAAAGAGAGAGTGATTTGCTAATCTAGACAGAGATTGGAGGTTTATGGTGAAGGAGATGGGAAAGGAGGGAGAAGGGACGTTCACCTTAGCTTTGGGATGAAGAGGAGAGAACTTATGCTTATGGTGGGGTGGATGGGGGCTCTTTATATAGGAATGGTGAAGGGTAGCATGGTCTAAATAGCAAAAAGTGTGTGGATGACACATGGGTGCAAGATGTCATCTTTAGGTGGATGTTTACTAGTTAGGTTACACATGGATGGTTAGGTGTCATCTCAAGAATTGCTAGATGACACATGGAAGCATATGTGTCATCTCAAGATAGCTTTTAAAGGGCGGTTGACACATGGCAGGATAGGTGTCAACTTTTGGAGGTGTTAGGTGTCAAGGAAAGGAGTGTTCCACTCACCTACTTGCTTCACCAACTAATGTGCTTGCTTAAGCTACCTACTTGCTATCCAGCTATATGCTTGCATCCATAAGCAACTTGCATGCCACCCAGCTACCTGCTTGTGTGCTTACCCACCAAAATGATATTTTTCCAAAATTGGCCAAAAGTACCGCAATTATATTTTCAATATATAAAAGATTTTAACTTAATCAAAATGAATTATTTTAATATTAAAATTGATTTTACAAAAAAATCCTCAAAGAAGCTTGTTTTTATGAATAGCTCTAAATAAGGAGTTTTAACTTAAGCAGGAGATCAGGATGTTACATATACCGCCCCTTCAAAGAATTTTCATCCTCGAAAATTATAAGATTTAGGTTATGACTTATTTTAGTCTAGTTTACTTAAGGTTATCTGAATCTAGTTTTTAAGTTTATACTTCTATGATTTTCCTTGGGTAAGGTCTCATCTTGTTGCTCTCATACCATCTCTGAAATGTCCCTGATTCAACCACCTAATTTTCTTCCTTCGAAAAATCAAGTAGCTAAATCTGAGCCATTAATATGGCACCGAAAATCAAAGCACAAGAGTGAGATAAGAAATATTTTATTTCAAAATATTACACCCTTACAAAAGGTATTTTCCTATATCAATATAGAAAATGATACATGAGTTTAAAATTAAGCTTGATCCGTCTTTAATTCTTGATGCCCTTCAGGATCTTTTCAAGATGAGTCTTCCACAAGGAAAGGTCCTATTAATAATATAATCTGCAACATGGAAAAATATGTCGCAGCCCAAGTGGGAGAGTATGGGTTACACAAATGTCTAAGTATGGAAAAATATACATAAGTAGCAAGACACTATTAATATAACTGCATTCTTAATGTATTACTCAGATAACTAAAGTAACAAAAGTCCAAACCAAAATTATTGACCATCTACTAGCATAAAGCATAAGGAATGTGTATGTACGTATATTCGTAAAGCATTTATCATATGACAACTCTATCAAAATGTTAGATCGATATGGTGCATCATAATCAGGATTATTGGTATAATGATAACAAAAAGGGAGACCTTATTCCATAAACGAGTTTAACTACAACTCTCAGAGAAGGTGCCAATTCACCTTGGGCAACTGGCCTGCAACCACAAAAACTTGCTTAGCCAAGACTTTAGTCCATTAGGGTCACCAAAACACCTGTAAGTACCCTGGCACACCCCCAGCCACTCATGCACACTGCATGCTCTATTCAATGAATCATATTACCACATGCAGCCATCGGTCGCCTTTCCAAGACTAGAAGAGGGTTCTCCTTGCACAAAATGCCACTTGAATAATCATTAGTTAGCAAGCTTAATCTTTGCAGGAGATTATTCCCCATTACTAACTTGATCATGCCTGACTCTACATGACCAACCCAAGTGTGGGCCTGAGTATGGTAGAGCATTATACTCATCCATCCCAGACTCCAAAGGACTTAGATCCGGATCCCAAATGTATCAATCCCCGGCCAAGACATGCCGACTCTGTTACCAACACATCTCCCAATATGAATTTTAGAATCAAAAGGACATCATCAATGATATACAACTATTTTATGGATATTCAGAGTTGGAGAGATCAAAAGAGTGAAGTAAATGAATCACTGATTATTATTTCACTATGAAACCAAAAATGTAAACTTGTGGGATTGTGGTTTTGAATCAGACAAGTCTATGGCCAGGAGCGTGCAAGAGGTTAGGGAGCCCCCCCGTGCGAACACAGAACCAATTAAATAACCTTTCCTCTTTACTGGCTACAAACATCATTGAAACAGGCTCCTAGTCACCTTAGAAGTGTCTGATAGAATTCCACTTTCCAACAATATCACATGACACAATTAATAGAGAGAAATAAAGGAAAAGGGAACCAAAAGAAAATAGGACTGGAATTCAAAGAAATGCTTGATTATCATCTAAAGCCTTTAAACTCAATTTTGAAGGATAATATGGACGAATATATGGAAGTCATACCTAGCTTATTAATAAAGAGGTTGTGTATAGTTGATCACTTATTCATTCTTTAGGAAAGTATATGAAGTATGCCTATACTCTTACTACATATAATACCAAACCATTTCATACCAAACCTTTTATTGATGTTGATATAATAGATTACGATATGAATTGAATATCATATTAAACAATAATAAATCGTACTTTTTGGATGACAAAATGTGGGAACCATACATTTATATGTCCTTAATACATATTTTCACAAGAAGACCATAGCATCATTAAATATATCTAGTCTTGATATATTTCGGCAACATTCTGTTGTATTTTCCATTACCTCAATCATCGTTCCTAGCTAGATCAGCTTCTAGGGTTTCTCTCACTAGGGTAGAAGAGAGATGGCTTATATATTCTTAGAGAAAGGATATTTTGGAAGACATAGTATTGGGTTGCTCTTACTATGGTGGAGGAAGGAGGTAGTAGGTTTCTATAGAGAGAGTATTTGTTGGGAGGTGGTTCCTTTCACTAACATAAAGAAAGAGAGAGTGATTTGCTAATATAGACAGAGATTGGAGGTTTATGGTGAAGGAGATGGGAAAGGAGGGAGAAGGGACGTTCACCTTTGCTTTGGGATGAAGAGGAGAGAACTTATGCTTATGGTGGAGTGGATGGGGGCTCTTTATATAGGAATGGTGAAGGGTAGCATGGTCTAAATAGCAAAATATGTGTGGATGACACATGGGTGCAAGATGTCATCTTTAGGTGGATGTTTACTAGTTAGGTTACACATGGATGGTTAGGTGTCATCGCAAGAATTGCTAGATGACACATGGAAGCATATGTGTCATCTCAAGATATCTTTTAAAGGGTGGTTGACACATGGCAGGATAGGTGTCAACTTTTGGAGGTGTTAGGTTTTAAGGAAAGGAGTGTGCCACTCACCTACTTGCTTCACCAACTAATGTGCTTGCTTAAGCTACCTACTTGCTATCCAACTATATGCTTGCCTCCATAAGCAACTTGCATGCCACCCAGCTACCTGCTTGTGTACTTACCCACCAAAATGATATTTTTCCAAAATTGGCCAAAAGTACCGCAATTATATTTTCAATATATATAAGCTTTTAAATTAATCAAAATGAATTATTTTAATATTAAAATTGATTTTACAAAAAAATCCTCAAAGAAGCTTGTTTTTATGAATAGCTCTAAATAAGGAGTTTTAACTTAAGCAGGAGATCAGGATGTTACAATAGCTCATTAATTATATATATACATCATTCTCTTTACAGGTGTTTAAAACTGACCCCAATACAGGAACGGACTTACCAGATGTACATGCTCTGTATACGACGAGAGAATTAAATGAAGTAAGAGAAGAATGAGCAACAGCCATACAAGTAGTGGGGGTTTTAAAATATAATTGGGATGTTGATAGCAAATAATGACTAAAGAATGATATTTTGTAAATGAATTTCTGAATTATAATATGTGTGAATGTTTCTACATGTCTGGATGTTTCTACATGTCTAGATGTTTCTACATGTGTCTGAGTGAAAATGAATGAAACTGTTGGTTGTTATATGAATGTTTCTACATGTATGAATGTGAAAATGAATGGAACTACAGATTGCTAGCTACATGAATGTTTCTAAATGTGTGAAAATCAAATGGAACTGCAGGTTGCATTGCTAAATGTGTGAATATTTTTGTTGTTATTTTCTAGGTTTGTGGCATGTTGTTGGCTGATATCAATGGATGTCGTAAAATATGCAGTTCATAACTGAACTGCAGGTTTCTCATTCTGCGACTAGCCACAGTAGGTCTGCAGACTGACAGAAAAAAAACAATAGGCGTCGGTTATTTGTATAAAACTGACACACATAGTTACAGTGTCAGTTTTATATAAATAACTGGCATCTATTTCCTGTGGCGTGAAGGTATATGGCGTCGGTTTCTTATCTAATAATCAACGCTGATAGTGCCCAAGATGGCGCCCTTTCTGTGGCGCGAAGGTATATAGTGTCGGTTTCTTATCTAATAACTGACACCTATAGTCCCCTGATGACGCGTTTTCGATGGTGCGCGAAGGCTTTTGGCGTAGTTTTTGGAACCGACGTGTAATGGTTGGGCTTTTAGTGTCGCCCACATAGGTGTCACTTAGAAACCGACACTAAAGGTCGGTTATGTACTAGTGTGAAGATCCATGATAGTTGAGAGTTGTGTAGCGAGCTGATGTACAGGTGGACCTGTTGTCTTAAGATCTTGTAGTTTAGTTGTAGTACATGTATATGTATAAGTTTGTTGTTCAATATGTAATATCAAATGTTGTAACAATCAATGTTGTAATTATATGTTGAATGATGAACATGTGTTGTACGGTTTTATTATTGTTCATGTACATGTGCTACTGTGTTTCCTTCTGACTCCCTTGATTTTCTTCTTCTTAGCCTAGTGTGGGGTGTTTAAATTGGAATTCTCGCTGAGGTGAGGGTTTCAATTTGTACGTCACACATCAGATTAAGTTTTAGAAAATCTGGGGACGTCACAGATTGATGTGAGATCATTATAATTTTGAGATGGATGTATTATAATATTCTGATGATGATGAATGTTGGGGATGGATAACTGAAATCTCCCTCAAGAGAGTGCATGTTGTGGTTGTAGCTCTATAGCAAAGATACCAGTATACCATGGTAAGCTAATTGCAGCTGACACGAGATGTCATGCTAGTGGTCTCACACTGACCGAGATGGCAGGAGGTCATGGCAGCCGGCTCTTCCATTGACCTTGCATGGTACTGATACTTTACTTAGTCGTGGTCGGTTGGAGCATGAGCAGTATACCTCATCTCCTTAGGGCATAAGTGTGACTGTAAATATGTAATCCGCCGTGTAGTGTATTTGCTTAAGGATTGAATACGGAAAACATTGGATGATGTTACATTTCTTTTATACATCTTAAATGGATAGATGTTATACATGTTCTTCATATTCCTTATAAAATGAATAGATGATTTACTACTTTATCATATATAGTTGCAATGCTTCATAATATGATATTGCTATACTCTACTTAAATAGTGATTAAATCTTGCTTATTAATGTAAAAGAATCCTCTACTCAGTTTTATATTGTTCATCTGTGATAATAATATTGTTGGCGGTGAGTTATATCTCTTGCTGGGACATGGGTCTCACCCCGTCAGTCACCAACATTTTTAGGTGGACGCGGACGAGGAGGTAGAGACCATACTATAGAGGGAGAACAACAGCAGTAGGGGGTGCAGTAACAGCTCAGGTTGAGTGTATTGTCTGTCGTGTCTTATAGATATAAGTCCTATGTGTTGTCTTTGTACTCTCACGTCCTTGGAGTCAGTACTTGACAGTTTTATGAACGATATGAGATTTTTATTTGTATGCATCAAGGTTTTATGTTGCTTATGTATAGTTTTGGCAAAGCAACTGATATATGTTATCCTCGAGATGAGATGGTTCAATGTATGTACAATGTGAACCATGATGTATGTAGTACTTTGGTTCTCTTCTTAAGAGTTTCCTAGAAATGGATTCCTTTGCAAATGGTTTTAATTTTTAGTGATTTTTTGTTAATCCACTACTTATGGTTATTCCACAATTATATCACTGTTGACGGTTTGATTTGATGTCAGATCATCACAATGTTTTGGTATCAGAGCCTAAGGTTCATTGAGTCTATAGAGAAATAGGATTAAGGTTTTTTAGTATGTTCTAGTGTCCTCCACTTTATCTGATAGTGACTTCTTCTCATATAAGAGAAGAAATAAAGCTAAAGATGGCTGAATCACACGAAGAGCATACTGCTAAAAGCAGTGTTGCTGCATCAAGAGGAGGTGTAAGGGTTATGCGGATAGAAAGGTTTGTGACTGAGAAATGTGAGGCCAACAGTAGGAAAGTGCCTGCACAGTTCCAAGGACAGAGGTCTGAAAATTGTAAGAAACTAAGGTTTCCTGCATCAATAGCACCACAGAGGTTCAGTGCTCAGATGCAGTGGACATCCAACAAGGGTATAGGCCGTAGTTTTCCACCAAGTGGATCCCATAGCTCAGTATCAATGTCTATAATAGGACCATCTAAGCCGCGATGGGAAGACAAAAGTTGTTATAAGTGTGGGCAGCTAGGACATCTGATGAAGGATTTTCCAGTTATAAATAGGGATGTAACCCAACCACCGAGGTAGAGTCAACAAGGCTCTCAAAGGCAATAGTTTAGCAGGGGACGTGGACAGGTGTCCCAACCCGGTTCATCTACACCCAACAAAAGAACACGTAGCCGGCAACCAATAATGGTGAGATTCTATGCTATGAATCAGCCAGAGGTAGTGGTCAACCCATGAGTTGTGACAGGTCGGATGGAATTATTTCATTATGATATGTCTTTATCCTATTTCATATCTATTTTGATTGATCCAGGTGCTACACATTCCTTTATCACTCAAGAAGTGATTCATGACTGCAATATGACTGTCAGTTGTAGAGAAGATAAATTGTTATTAGAAACTCTATTAGTCCAATCTATAGTGTTGCGGGAGGTATGCACTCCCTGTGTTCTTTCCTTTTCAGAACATAGCATTCAGGTGGATCTTATACCACTTGAAATGCATGGGTTTGATATAATTCTTGGGATGGACACCCTAGAAAAGTATAAGGTTGTCTTGGATTGTGATTCCAAGCAAGCTATGTTCATAGACAATGGTGAGACATGGGTTTTTCGGGGGGACAAAAAGATTCTTACAACCTGCCTAGTATCAGCAAAGATAGATGAGAAGCTGATGTGACAAGGATGTGAAGAATTCTTGGCACGTGTGGCAGATACCAAAACAGAGAGTCCTAGTCTTTATGAAGTTCCTATTGTCAGGGAATTCAAGGATGTGTTTCCTAAAGAGTTTCTAGACATTCCTCCACCTCAAGAGATTGATTTCAAGATAATCTACTTATGAGTATGCAACCGATAGCTCAAACACCTTATAGGATGGCACCAGCTGAGATGGCAGAACTTAAGAAATAGTCACATGAGTTGTGTGAGAAAGGTTTGATTCGATCAAGTACTACCTCATGGGGTGATCCAGTTCTTTTTGTTAAAAATAAGGATGGGTCTATGAGATTATGCATAGAGTATAGACAGTTTAACAAGGTGACTATTAAGAACAAATATCCTCTGCTAAGGATTGATGATCTGTTTGACCATTTGCGTGGTGCAAAAATATTCTTTAAAATAGATCTAAGGTCAGGATATCATCAATTACGTATCAAGGAGAGTGACATACCTAAGTCAGCCTTTAGGACAAGGTATGGTCATTATGAGTTTATAGTTATGTCATTTGGACTAACTAATGCACTAGTTACGTTCATGGAACTGATGACTAGAATCTTCCTGCCATTCCTTGATCAGTTTGCAGTGGTATTCATAGATGACATCCTGATATACAGTAGAGATGGTCAACAACATAAACAACACCTTCGCCAAGCCTTGACATTGTTGAGACAACACAAGCTAAGTGCTAAGTTTAGTAAGTGTGAGTTCTGGTTGTCAGAAGTGTCTATTCTTGGACAGGTTATATCTGCTTCAGGTATTCGTGTTGATCCATAGAAAGTGGAATCTATTTTAGAGTGGGAATAGCCCACGACACCAAATGAGATTTTTAGTTTCTAAGGACTGGCAAGTTATTCTAAGAGGTTTATTAAAGACTTCAGTTCTATAGACTTACCCCTAACCAAGATGACCACTAAGGAAGTTCCTTTTGTGTGGAATGACAAGTTTCACCATTATTTCTAGTTGTTGCAAGAAAGGTTGACCAGTGCAACTATGTTAGCTTTACCTAAGTAGGAAAAGGGATACATTATTTTCTAGTGATGCCTCTAAGAATGGTCTGGGATGTGTGTTGATGTAGAACGATCATTGACGTGTATTTTACTACGCGCTAAAAATGCAAGTGTACGCGTCGAGTAATATAGGCCTTGTGAGGCCCGAGTCGAACTCAGGGATACGTGAATTATTGGAGACTTCTACTAACTAATCGCAATCAGCTAGACCGATTAACAAAGTAGGGTTTTGTTGTTCAAATTAAAAGAAAATAAAAATCAAACAAAGAAAACAATCGATTAAAGGTTAATTTAATCAATTCAAAAGGATATCTTTAGGATTTCGGTTTCACCGCAGGTCAACATTGTATTAGATTTCATATAATTCCTCACACTTCTCTCTCTATCCGGGTAGTGGCCTGAAAACAGAATTACCCACTGTCGTGGTGTAATTCACTACTTAGGTTTAGGTTGATTCCACCGTCGTAGTAATCATTCCCCTAAACTAAGTGCATTATAAACGGTCTCTCAGTTCCCACCATTAATTTTACAACTCCTTTGTCAAGGGTTTTATTAATTAATGTAGAATTCGTCTCTTTTCAACCGTTAATCCTTCTGTCGAAGTGATTAAGGGCATTAATTTATTATTATGGTGATCAAGCATAACAATAGCAATAGAGAAAACGAATTTATACCACGGATATGAGAGAAAAATATGAATTATCAATCTAAAATCATCATACAATGTATCCACGGGCTACTCCCGGTCCTAAAGATTGAGGGTTTTAGCCTCTCATGTTCATCTTACACGAATACATGGTAGAAATTGGGGAATTCATAAGAAAAACGTGAAATAGATGGGAAAAACCCTTGAACGGAGAAGAACCGGTGGATCCTTGGCGTAGAACACAAACTTTCCCCGCCTGTCGGTGTGGAAATTGTCTTCGGCAGCGTCCGAATCAACCGGGATGAGCTTCTCGGCCTCCGTTCTCCTTTCTCTCCTCCTCGGCACTCGTGCAATCCAAAAATGAGATGATGATCACGTCTGGGCGGCCGTCATTAGGTATAAGTCCCTAATTAGGTCGTCAAATAACAACAGCCGTCCGATCGAAATCAAAACAAATCCAACGCATATCTGCCAGCGTCGATACCATCGACGCGGGTCGATGGTATCGACCCAGCGGATTAGCGGCAGCTTTCCTTTCTTTTATTCTGAGCGCCTGTGGTGATCTCGATACCATCGACTTGGGTGTCGATGGTATCGACTCCTTTAGCGTCGGTTGTTGTCGTTTAGCGACGCTGTAGCTCTCCTTGTGTCGATGGCATCGACTTGCGTCGATGGTATCGACTTCATCCTCGCCAGCAGCCTGGAGACATCTCGATGCCATCGACTTGGGTGTCGATGGTATCGACTCTGTATTGCTCTTCTCGGCTGACAACCTGTGGCTTGGTCGATGGTATCGACATCCGTCGATGGTATCGACGGATGTAGATACTTGTTTTTCCTGAAATTGCACAACAAGACCAAATAAATCCACACGATTTATGATAAGATGATCAATAATGCTTAAAATAATGAAATAAAGGGGATTTGATATAAAATGATGGCAAAGACCAAATAAAGTGAATTATGCAATAATATCCATGAAAATGAGTAATTAAGGCACAAAACACATATGAAATCGGTCTATAAATGCGACTCAAAATCATCGCATCAAACTCCCCTAAGCTTAAACATTGCTCGCCCTCAAGCAACTAATCCTTAGAATAGAATTGCGAATGTCAACTAACAATCAAAATACCAACCCACCTCACAAATGACTCCCACTGGACGTTCTCAAACCGGCCTACCCTAATCACAGAACAGTAATTACCCTATAGGCGACAATAACCATCAATAAAAGAAATTATCCTTCAAACCGATGAACACTATCACATAGGGCAGTTAACATAATAAAGTTCGCCGATTCAGCCATGGTGCATCTTGTGATCACCTAAACTACGTTGCTCGCCCTAACTACCATCTACATGGAAGCCGTCCTCCTTATACACATGAGTGAGGAGAATATCACGGTGGACTACCGATCCGAGCAACGGGTGGATGGAATGGGTGGTTCATGGGAGAATTTGGAAGTATTACACAGTTTCAAAATGCATATAACAAAATGCCCTAAATGATGCAAATGCACATTAAGAATGCCCTACTGCCTAAAAGTGGGTGGAATGATGCATGCACTAACCTTCTACCTCAAAATGAGATAGAAATCTACTCAAGCCACATCATGTACTCAATTCCCCTGTTATACAAGTGATATCTTTCCTTTCTCCCTCTTATTCCTTTTCTTTTCAACTCTCCTTTTTTTTCTTTTTTCTTTTTTAATTCTTTTCTAACATTTTTTTTCTTTTTTTTTCTTTGCCCATATATCCATAATTGCTTAGAGATACATGTATAAGGCCATTTTCTTTCCAATTGGAGATCTTGGCTTTATTTCGAGGGTATGGAACAAAATTAGATCACCTATTTAGGAAAACTGAGATACATGGTGTGCTTATGCATGAAAATCATGAAATTGTGAGTGCAACTACATGACATGCACCTAAGGGTAATGTGCATGTATCACTATATATTTTTTTTCATTATTCGATGCAAAAACATGAAAATAACAATGCAAAACCTATCTACATGCCATGCACGCAAAAGAAATTGAAACTGCACTTTACTTCCAATTCTTGGGTGGATTATAGGAAATGGGGTGGAATGATCACAAGATTAAGTGACTGAACCTTAGAAGAAAATTATGTGTCCCTCCTTATTGACATGTGTAGTAGTTTAAAGGGTTCTTTCTCTTACATCTGATTAAGGTCTCATTACCATTTGATTAGGTTAGGCTCAAACAACCGTTACTATCCACTTTTCATGAGTCAAAGGGGTGTGGGTATGACATATTGCTTCAAAGTTGACATAATCAATCATTTTCATAGGACAAGTTCCCCAAGGACAACCAAGTAAAGCTATCCAAATGACACAGAAAAAAAAATTTTAAATTCCCTTAATTTCCCCATAAAAACAGCAAGATGACAATTTTTACGACATCCACAATTACACTAGATAGATGTGGATCCTAAATAAAAACTTAAAATTGCAAAAACAAATAACAAAGCAGAAACTAAAAACAACTAAAGAAAAGATAAAAGATAGAGCTGAATTCGACTATGGCCTCATAGTCAAAAACCAACTTAAGGGTGGAACAGTGATACCAGATCAGTCCAATGGTGGTGGAGGTGGGTACTGCTAGGGTCGTGGGGTCCGGATTTGCTCTGGATGATGTGACTTCATTTGGCCAATAACCCCGTCTTGAATAACTGACACCGACACTGCTGTGAGCCCGTCGATACCATCGACAGAAGTCGATGGTATCGACTCACTGATTAGGGCAACTGCCTCGCGAGTCCGGCTGCCGCCTTTTTCACTTGTAAATGTCGATACCATCGACGGACCCGTCGATAGTATCGACTTCACTGAGTCCATTTCTTCTGAAAATCTCCAGAGATCTCGATGGTATTGACTGGCATGTCGATACCATCGACCATTATTGTGCAACCTGCCTGTGACCATGTCGATACCATCGACGGGGGTGTCGATAGTATCGACGCAGTGCGATTTTTGCTGGTGTCGACCTGAACCCATGTCGATACCATCGACGGGTGTGTCGATGGTATCGACCCTGCCTATGCCTGCACATTCAAAAAACGGATCAAGGTATCATTTTTAAACTAAAAAGTAAACAAAATAAAAGCAAACTACACCTAACATTAAACTATCCTAATGTACCAATGGTTGGGTTGCCTCCCAACAAGCGCCCTTCTTTAGCGTCTTAGGCTAGACGGCTTGACAATCATCATCTTTTCACCTTGGGAACTGCACTTAGAGGATCATTCGGTAATTTGAATTCAACTCGATCTCCTCCAATTCCCAAGGACAAAGTCCCTCTGCCTAAGGCAGTCACGACATCCGCCGTTGCTTGAAACGGTCTTCCTAAGAGAATTTCGCAGCTTTGGAGTGGTGGCATGTCCATGATGACAAAGTCCACCGGGAATACGAATTTGTCAACCTTAACTAGCACATCTTCACATACTCCATAGGGTCTCACTGTCGACCCATCTGCCAATTCAATTGTCGCAGCCAACTTCTTGATCTCTTTTAACCCTAGCTTCTGAAAAGTAGCCAAAGGCATGAGATTGATACTAGCGCCAGAATCACATTGCGCTCTAGAAACATGTTGACCGCCTATTGAACACGGAATGTAAAAACCTCCTGGGTCCTTTCTCTTCCTTTGTGAACTCTCATGAATCATCGAGCTCACCGTCTCATTCAACCAATAAATTTCATCATCATTTATCCGCCTCTTCTTGTTGATGATCTCTTTAATGAACCTCCCGTAGGCGGGCACTTTCTCAATCATCTCCACCAGCGGAATGTTGATATGCAGCTTGCGGAACATTTCCAAGAATTTCCTATAGTGTCGGTGCTCCTTCTTCGGCTTTGGATTGTCTCGATTTGAGACATCTGCCGCATTGACACGCTTGTGAGGAGGCACATATGAGTCTTTCGGGGGTACCTCCCCTAAGCTTGCTTCACTCCCTATCTCGGACGTGTGCTTTTGCAAGTCATCCTCATTAGTAGTAGCTTGTTGTGGTTCCTCTTCCACCTTCTTTGTCTCCGCATGTGCACAAACTTGCACTTCTTCTTTTTGCCCAGGTGGAGATACAGTATTCACAACTCTATCAGATTTTCTGAAGAAAGGGTTTCCACCCGGCAGTCCATAGTACGTGCGTGGAAATGGTATTGCCGGTGTTGCATTTACATTGAACATCATTCTCCTTTCCTCTGCAACTTCTTGCACCTGAGATTCTTCTTCATTACTAACCACAGAAATGTATTTGACCTGATGGTGCGCTTGAACCACATTCGCGTTCTCGGCTGGTTTCTGTTGATTGGCGTGCTTGATAGCCGCCACCTCATTTGAAATCTGTGCCACGGTGGTCTCCAATGCCCGCATTTGCGCTCCATGGCTTTGCAGCGTCTGCCCAAATTTGGTTAGAATATCACCTTGAGATTGCAGTTGTTTTCCAAACATGGCCATCATCTCTTGGTTTTGCTGGACCATTTGACTTAGCAATTCAGTGTTCTTGTCCTCGGTTCTTTGCTGTGGTTTGGCATCCGGATCCTGCAGAAAATTATTCGGATCCTTCCATGAAAACTTTTTATCCTTTCTCCATGCATAGTCATTGTTTCTATAGCCCTGTTGTTGCATGAACTTTACTTGGGCTTCCTCATCCTTAGATGCATCCTCCTTAGTTAACACCTTCTTGGCTAGAAGATCTAACTTATCATTCAGCTCCCTCACTATTCTGGATTCACCAGCAGCCTTGACATGTTCAATGGCACTTCTGTCACCCCATGACTGTTTCCTAGCCATGTTCTTCAGTATTTCCCAACATCTGGTATCTGTGTTATTTAGAAAGAATCCAGAACCGGCCGAGTCCAGGTTGCTTCTATCATGCTCGGAGAGAGCAAAGTAGAAGATCTTCACTTGGGTTTCCTTGTCCAGTCCATGGTGTGGACATCTCCTCAACATGACTTGAAATCGCTCCCAAGTCTCAGAATAGGTTTCACCCGCCTGTTGGGTGAAATTGTGAATCTTCCTGATCATATCATTGGTCTTCTCAGGAGGGAAGAACCTCTCAAAGAAAACCTCCACCATGTGATCCCATGATTCAACAAACTCGTCGTCGAGGTTATGAAGCCACTCTCGCGCTGCTCCTGCCAATGAACTTGGGAACAACTTGAGGTACAGCACGTCCTGCGGAAATCGATCTATCTTCACCATATCACAGTTCTCGACAAACTGACTAATGTGAGCAACCGGATCTTCATTCTTCAACCCATGAAATGCGTTGGATTTGACCAGATTGATCAATGCTGGATCGATCTTGTAGGTTGGTATGTTTAGCCCCTGTTTCTTTATAGGCCCCTTTGATGCAGAGGAAGAAGACGCCTTGATCTTCTCCCATATTGTCTGTGCTTCAGCCATTACTTCTTCTTGTTCTGGCTCAGATTCAGAATGTATATCACTGTGGTGTTCCTCCTCGTAGTAGTCCTCGTCCTCTGGTCCCGCAGATGGAACCTCAGGTGTGCGATTCACGTAGTCTCGACTACGTGTGTGCACCATGCAAAGTACCTGAAATATGGAAATAGGGGTTCAGTACAATGCTTTGAACGAGTCAACACAATTATAGAGAAATAAAATAATTTTTGAAATTGATTTAAAATAAATAAAAAAATGTGGCCTAGAATGGCCGCTCTTAGCACTCAAAGTGCCATTAATTCGCCGTATCCCCGGCAACGGCGCCAAAAACTTGACGTGTATTTTACTACGCGCTAAAAACGCAAGTGTACGCGTCGAGTAATATAGGCCTTGTGAGGCCCGAGTCGAACTCAGGGATACGTGAATTATTGGAGACTTCTACTAACTAATCGCAATCAGCTAGACCGATTAACAAAGTAGGGTTTTGTTGTTCAAATTAAAAGAAAATAAAAATCAAACAAAGAAAACAATCGATTAAAGGTTAATTTAATCAATTCAAAAGGATATCTTTAGGATTTCGGTTTCACCGCAGGTCAACATTGTATTAGATTTCATATAATTCCTCACACTTCTCTCTCTATCCGGGTAGTGGCCTGAAAACAGAATTACCCACTGTCGTGGTGTAATTCACTACTTAGGTTTAGGTTGATTCCACCGTCGTAGTAATCATTCCCCTAAACTAAGTGCATTATAAACGGTCTCTCAGTTCCCACCATTAATTTTACAACTCCTTTGTCAAGGGTTTTATTAATTAATGTAGAATTCGTCTCTTTTCAACCGTTAATCCTTCTGTCGAAGTGATTAAGGGCATTAATTTATTATTATGGTGATCAAGCATAACAATAGCAATAGAGAAAACAAATTTATACCACGGATATGAGAGAAAAATATGAATTATCAATCTAAAATCATCATACAATGTATCCCCGGGCTACTCCCGGTCCTAAAGATTGAGGGTTTTAGCCTCTCATGTTCATCTTACACGAATACATGGTAGAAATTGGGGAATTCATAAGAAAAACGTGAAATAGATGGGAAAAACCCCTGAACGGAGAAGAACCGGTGGATCCTTGGCGTAGAACACAAACTTTCCCCGCCTGTCGGTGTGGAAATTGTCTTCGGCAGCGTCCGAATCAACCGGGATGAGCTTCTCGGCCTCCGTTCTCCTTTCTCTCCTCCTCGGCACTCGTGCAATCCAAAAATGAGATGATGATCACGTCTGGGCGGCCGTCATTAGGTATAAGTCCCTAATTAGGTCGTCAAATAACAACAGCCGTCCGATCGAAATCAAAACAAATCCAACGCATATCTGCCGGCGTCGATACCATCGATGCGGGTCGATGGTATCGACCCAGCGGATTAGCGGCAGCTTTCCTTTCTTTTATTCTGAGCGCCTGTGGTGATCTCGATACCATCGACTTGGGTGTCGATGGTATCGACTCCTTTAGCGTCGGTTGTTGTCGTTTAGCGACGTTGTAGCTCTCCTTGTGTCGATGGCATCGACTTGCGTCGATGGTATCGACTTCATCCTCGCCAGCAGCCTGGAGACATCTCGATGCCATCGACTTGGGTGTCGATGGTATCGACTCTGTATTGCTCTTCTCGGCTGACAACCTGTGGCATCCGTCGATGGTATCGACATCCGTCGATGGTATCGACATCCGTCGATGGTATCGACGGATGTAGATACTTGTTTTTCCTGAAATTGCACAACAAGACCAAATAAATCCACACGATTTATGATAAGATGATCAATAATGCTTAAAATAATGAAATAAAGGGGATTTGATATAAAATGATGGCAAAGACCAAATAAAGTGAATTATGCAATAATATCCATGAAAATGAGTAATTAAGGCACAAAACACATATGAAATCGGTCTATAAATGCGACTCAAAATCATCGCATCAATCATGTAGTTTCTTTTGCTTCCCGACAGCTTAAGAAACATGAGGAGAATTATCCGACGCATGATCTAGAATTAGATATAGTGGTTCACACATTGAACATCTGGAACATTATCTCTATGGAGAAATATGTCAGATTTTCACAAACCATAAGGACTTAAAGTATATCTTCTCACAACATGAGTTGAATATGTGACAATGTTGCTAGATGGAATTAATCAAGGACTAAGATTGTATAATTGATTATCATCCAGGAAAGGCTAATGTAGTGGCATATGCACTAAGAAGAAAATCATCATTTCCACCCATAGATAAAGCACAGTTGAACTCTTTAGTGTGCTTTAAACGAGACATGCTTGTCTCTTTGAGGCAAAACAATATAGCTTAAAGTATCTTTGTTAGTTGGATTGTTAGTCGAGATGCATGTGAAACCTACTCTGAAATAACAGTTCAAAGAGGCACAACAGACTGATACTGTGATTCGGCAGATCAGGTCAGAATATGCTAGTGAGAAATGGGACGGTTGTCATGAGTCAGAGGATGAGGTAGTTTGTTACCATGGTAGGATGGTAGTACCTGATGCCAATGACTTAAGGAAGCTATTCATGGAGGAAGCTCATTCATCCATGTATGCAATGCATCCAGGGAGTACCAAAATGTATCATAACTTAAAAGATATATATTGGTGGCCTGGTTTGAAGAAGGATGCAGCTGAGTTTGTTATGTGGTGTCCAGTGTGTTAGTAGGTTAAAGCTGAACATCAGAAGCCTGCAGGAACATTGCAACCTTAACCTATACCACAGTAGAAATGGGATCATGTGACCATGGACTTTGTGGTTGGTTTACCCAGAACAGACAAAGGTCATGATTCCATTTGGGTGATATTTGATAGGTTTACTAAGTCAGCACATTTTCTTCCTGTCAAAACAACCTATACTGTTGAGAAACTTGCACAGATCTATATAGATGAGATAGTGCGATTACACGGGGTTCCAACTGCAATTGTATCTGATATAGGTCCCCGGTTTACAAGTCTTTTTTGGAAATGACTACATAATGCCTTGGGTACTCAGTTGAAGTTTAGTACAACTTTCCACCCTCAAACAGATGAGCAATCTGAAAGAACTATACAGACTTTGGAAGACTTGCTTAGAGCATGTGTTCTTCAGTTTGTAGGAAGTTGGGACATTCAGTTGAGCTTGATAGAGTTTGCCTACAACAACAGTTACCAGACTAGTTTTGATATGGCACCATATGAAGAATTATATGGTAGACGGTGTATGTAACGACCACCACCAAACTGACAGCCAAATCATCACTAAATATGTGAAATAAGCATAAACAACAAATTAAAAAAATACTAAAATTCAAAACCATTTGCAAGGAGATCCTCTTCTAGGAAACTCTTACTGAAAGATCAAAAACATATACATATCATGATTCACATTATACAAACAATGTATCTTCTCATCTCGAGGACAACATATAACAGTTGCTCTATCAACACATGTAATGAAGCAACATAAAACCTCGAGGCATACAAGCTAAAATCCTCATATTGTTCATGAAACCATTACGAACTGACTCCAAGGACCTGAGAGTACAGAGAGGTCACATATGACTTCTATCTACAAGACATGATAGACAGTACACTCCACCTGAGTTGTTACTGCTGTATCAACTGTTGTTCCTCCTTTGAAGAAAGGTCTCCATCACCTCATGCACGTCCACCTAAAAATTATGGATCCCACAGGGTGAGACAATTGTCCCAATGAGAGATATAACTCTCCGTTGACGATATTATTATCACAGATAAGCATTATAAAACCGAGCATGGGTTCTTTTATATTAACAAGTAGGATTAATCACTGTATGAATAGAATAAAGTAATTTCTTTACTTAAGAAAAATGATGCATCTACCCATGGTAGAGTATCAAACCATCTATCTACTTTACATGGAATGTAAAGAAATATAAATAACATCTATCAACTAAGATGTATAACTGAATTGTGCATCAAACAATGTTTTTCGTATTCGATCCTTAAGCAAATATGCTACACGACTGATCATATTTTATAATCATAATTATGCCTTGAGGAGATGAAGTATACCCCGTTCATGCTCCAATCAACCACAAACTTCTCACAAGTCGGTACCATACAAGGTCAATGGAAGATCCGGATGCCAAGGCCTCTGCTGTCCCGGTCGGTACAGGACCATTAGCAGTGACATCTCATGTCAATCTGCAAAAAGAGCGTGCCAGGGTATAAAGACATCTTCACTCAAAGCTACAGCCACAACATGCACTCTCTTAGGGGAACATATACTAACAACCGTCCCCAGTTATGAAATTATTGAGTCATGGCATATAGCCATACTCTAAGCCACGAGCTAGTTCACTGTGCTCAACATTGAGTCTACGACCGTAGTCGCACTTGAGCCAGGATATGGGATATAGCCAAATCCCCATTTATTTTGAGTTCGTAAGGGGATTGACTCACACATGGTCGTCCGTACTTATGCCCCCACATATTCAAAATATGCACTCCGGGCTATACTGTGGGAAAAACCCATTTCACCATTCAGCAAATCCTGACGCTGATGGATCTACGATCAGGGCAACAATTTATGGGTTCTAATGATATATTAAGAGCATTACAATATTTTTTTAGCATCAATCATAAACAAATGCTACAAAGAAATGTGTAATACATCTATCAAGTACTTTTCTAATCTTTAGAACACATTTAGATGCATAACACAAGGGATCTCAGTCCCTTATCATATTACTGGGGATTCTCATCCCTTCATATTATCATCATCATGATTACTGGATCAGGGTATTCAAACCCTTAGATCACCACATAGCATTGTTAACTCTGTAACATGTAACTATTACCTCTAGGTCCTCAGACCAAGGTATTCATTTCACTTGTTGTACAAGTATCTCACATGGCTCACAAGGCCCATTTAAACATCTTGTCACCTTTCACTAGGCAACAACTATTCACATGGCTCACAAGGCCATTTAAACATCTTGTCACCTCTCACTAGGAAACAACTATTCACATGGCTCACTAGGTCATCAAACATTTTGTCACCTCTCACTAGGCAAAAACTATCCTTTTAGGTCATCAGACCACATAAACATTATACTTATTATACAAGTATTTAACATGCATTACAAGGCTTATTCAATAAGAGAAATACAACCTTCCCATTATTAGGGTTAGGGTTTCCCATTATAGCCAAATATGGTTTCAAGTTCATTTTATTAATCCAAACCCTAATTCATTGCTCCACACATCTAGGAGCATACATTGATATCATAAGTATTCAATCATACTTATTTATTCTCATCATTTATCATTAAATAATTATCAACACAAAGTATGAGTTTCTCTCTCATCCTTGCTATGATATTGATTACATCATAATTTTGGTTCAATCCTCCTCTTGAGGAATATTAGTTCATCATTAAAAATTCACATCATCTTTTATATTGCAATTAACACAACATGCAACATATGTCACTCAATCAATCACATATGATTGAAGTGTCCCTTTCATATCGAGTATCAAGATGTGTGTATATTAACGCATTATGCTTTATGATACTTTCTTTATTTCATGTCATGTATCCATATCGGGTATGTGGTATAAACACATCAGCATGTCATGCTGTAGGGTATATCCCCTAATCATCATATTTCGTACCCATATCAAATTGACTATCACTTAGTTCTTATCATCTCAAGATAACTTCATATCAGGTATGAGCTAGGTGCTTGACGCCATATTGGGTAAGAGCTAGGTGCTTGACCCCATATCAGGTAAGAGCTAGGTGCTTGACCCCATATCGGGTAAGAGCTATGTGCTTGGTGTCATATCGTGCACAAGTTGTGCACCATATGGGGCATAGAGTGTATGCCTCATCATGTATCGTTTAAGTGGTATATACAAGATACCATATCGATTTCCCATCTAGGATTATCATATCGAGTCTCCATGTTGTGTAACATATCGGATTACCATGTTAGGTAGACCCTTAGGCTCATAACCTCTTTATACCTTCAAGGATCAACCCTATCATATAGTTTCATGACAAGCTAGGTGTCTAATTGAATTCTCTTATCGCAATCCATTATACAAAGGATAGGGTATATCGGATTTCAATCCATCATCTTGGGTTATCCACCATATTGGGTAGAATGGGCCATATTGTGCATGAGGTATGAATTGGACCTCATATCATTCACAAGGTAGAAGTAGATACTATTCCTATCATCCAAGGAATATCAATCATATCATCCATGTGGTATCACTCACCACTTGTATCAGTTTACCCATCACCTCGAGTTTCCAACTCTATGTTGTTTAGAGTGCTCACTATCTCTATATCGTGTAAGAGGTATAGCCTTAGGCTTGTATCGTGTACAAGGTATATGTTGGGTTTTAGGGGAGGCAGAGAAGGCAGCATAAACAAAAAATTTCTCCTCCCAAACCCAGAACAAGGAAACGTGACAACGTCTATATAATAGGAAAGGATGGTTTGTAGAATCATACATTGTCGCAAGGCTTACTCGGTGACAATACCTCGCGCCTTGCACGGTCTTCAACTCCGGTCTTCGACGGTGTCTGTGTAGCTCCTGGTCGCACCGGGACTGACGACTCCTGGTCTCACCGGACTGTCGGGTTGACAGTTGTCCTCCTAAGCAGCAGAAACCTCCCGCCTCTGAAGTAGTCCACACAGACCACCTGGAACTCCACACTCCTTGTCCCATAAGGAATTGGAAGGAATCGCACCCTCTTGTTGACGTACTAGTCGCCAACACACTCTCCTGCCTCCAGTTGCAACTGCAGTTGTCTTTCCCTTGCTGCACCTCCCTTTGCGGGTAGCACTTGCTCGGGCTCTCTCTCGGTTACCAAAACCAGAGAGAACGACAACTTTGCAGAGCAACTGGTTGCACTGAGTTGTACTTTGAGAAGCCCCCAATACCTCTATATATATAGGAGGGTCATGGGATAGGGTTCTCCATCCCGGGCAATGCGGGACTAAAAGCAGGAGTAGAAGGGTTCGAGATTTTCCACAAAACAACCAACTCGCAACCTAAACTGATCGTTTCACAACTGAAACGGTCGGTTGGGGACCTGAGCCGGTCGGTTCACAAGTGAATCGGTCGGTTGGGACACCTCAACCGGTCGGTTCACAAGTGAACCGGTCGGCTGGTGGTTCTGGTCGGTTCCCGATTGACTTTCCTTCTTTTGTTTCTAATTGGTATCGAATACCAATCCTATTTCCCAATCAAATTGGGCAAGTGAAACGAAAGGAAAATTCTCATCAATCCTACTTTTCCAACTTGCTCGGTTGCACCAATTGAACCGATCATTTCAACACTTGAAGCAATCGTTTCACCCTATGCATGAGCCGATCGACTCAACACTTGAGCCGACTGGTTCACCCAGCTTAGCTGATCGGTTCATCACATGAGCCGATCGGTTGGGAGTGCAGATTGTGCAGAATCAGTCAATTGTGATTTCAATCAATCTGATACTCCAATCAATGTGTCCAACACTTTGAACAATATGATATTGAGCTATCAATTGATTGAGTGTTTAATTGAACTACTAAACTCCTTTAGTAATCAATCTAAACGTTGCTTGTGTACAAAACTCCTCTTCTAGGTTAAATCCTATGTGTGTGACCCTGCAGGTCCATTTCACGTTGGCAGTGAAAGTCCATAACACTTATGACTTCACAAGCAAAGAGAGGTGCCTAGTCACACATCAGTGCTACCCAAGTGAAAGTAGAAAGTTGGAGAACAACTTTCAATCCTACAATCCGTGAATGGTGTTATAGTGAATGTATAATTCCTTTGTCACTGATATCCTGAATGAACTCAAGGCATGGAACAGCCATCCTGTCAACGTTCATTCACTTTCTAGATCTCAGAATAAATTTGAAGAGATATGTATGACATCAATATCATATACTGATTCACACATGCTCGCACGCCTTTCTCAATCCTACTCATCAAGTGGCCATGGATATCATACTCCCTCAGGAGGGACAAATCCCATATCGATCACTCACCCCTCAAAAGCCCCATGTGTCAAAGCCACCCAATCATCACCTTTATAACAACCCATGTTTTAGGACTGCGTTTGATGATGTCAAAGTGTGCCCAATGACATGTGTTGAGTGTAGTGATTTCAGGTCAAATAATCACACTCACCACCATCACTGTGAGTACTGACTGTGACTACCATGTCATGGTTCCGTGTGTCAAATTCACGGTGGGTTTGTTCGGTACACCTGTTCTCTAACAGGTACCTATGTGTTTGGTTTGATAACTCAATATCATGACTAACGAGATTTTGTCATCAACCAACACCACAATCTAGTCTTGTGTGTCATTGTTGTCTATCTACCTTCCACAATGACATCTGACTAGGGACATAACAAGAATGTACAAACTCTTAGCATCGGTATGATCTCATCGTTCAGGTCATGAACTTCAAGGCATACGTCATTGAGTACTGTCATTCTCTAGACATTCAATCTGTTCTATTACTATCTCATATGACTGAACCAGAAAGACTTGGAAGCTTGCCTTTGTTGTTTATCAAATCAATCTTAATTTATCCCACCAATCATCCCATGATTGGCTCTCAGGGCATACATACCAACAGACTCCCACTTGCACTGCGAGCCAATCACCCTTGAATCATATTCATAGTGATCTTCAAACATGTCCCACATGTTACGGTTCTCTTGTGCTATCATAGTGAGTAATGGAAATATCTTGCCAAAGTCAGTATAAATTGCATGTCTCATATCTCTTCGATGTACGTCACACGTATGAGATGGAGTTGCCGTAATATGCGATCTAGTATTCCTTTGCTAACCTTTAGCCACATTGCATTATCAAGGATTCCATACTTGTCATAAATGAGCAGAATATCTATAAGTTCATCTCATGAAATTCCATATCCATATAGTATCTACTGTTGTTCTCTAACGCATAGATACTCGGCATTTCCTTTTAAATGGTTTTATTGGAACACTTCCAATCATCAACAAACTTTCACTTTTATATAACCTATATATATTTTGCGATTAATTTTCTGTCCTTTCGAAAGTTTGCATCAATGTAACTCTTTACATCGAACTATTCCTTATCTCCATAGAACTAGTACTTCCCAAGTACTTATCAAGTTCTTATGGTATTCCAGTAACCCTTATTGGAAGTATCCAGACATCCACTCGTCATGTCCCACATACGAGTTATCAGGATGAGCACATCATATTGTCATGTCGTACATACAAGATGATGAATGCATTTCATTCTTGCCATGACCATACATGCAAGATAATGGGATGATTACATACATGATAGATCCATATCTATTCTTAGTGTTCCCATTCTTCATAAGAATTGGACACTTGGCCTTGGGATACTAACTCTATGGACAAGTATTCTCCCACTAAATCTGTGCATACTGAACCCTTCAGTACAGATTGCCAATGTATGCTCTCTCTTTTCAGGTCAAGAGGTTCTTTGAGAACTATCTCTATAGATCTCTATTCCTATCACATAGGAAACATCTCTATTTTCCTTAAAGATAACTTCCACTTTTGGATTTCCATTCTAGAACATTTCCATTTCACATCAACATGTGAAATGTGAATATGCTCCCACTAAATCACAGGTCCCTTCTTTGTCTTTGACATATCAGTCAAACCCTTTGACTATATCATCAAAGTAAAGATCGAATTCTGAGTTTCTTGTACTCAAACAATCACATTGATTAGTCCATTGTAACTTATAGAGTTCATTTGCATTAGTGGATTCATAAACCTTATAGGTTGTGTCACGTACACATCCTTGTTTTATTCCTCATAGGAATGCGGTTTTGGTATCCATATGCCAAATGCCTTAGTCATTAAGTTGCAATCAACAAGCATCATCATTCTCAAAATGTTATCTTAACACTTAAGATTCATTTGCACTTATGGATTTTATCCAATGGGTGCTACCATCAAGGTCATACCTTATGGTTCACATGGATGTCATTTAGGATGTAATGGTCATAAACCATAACTCAAAATTTGATTCCTCATATTCATCTAGATAGTTGACTCATCACATGAACAACTCATCACATAGATAATTGAGGTGTATCTGTTAAGGATATAAGAACTCACAACCCTTGTGATTCTTAATTTCTTTTATTAGTGTGGGGTATTCTTTTATTAAGAAGAATTCAGTTATTCAATAATCGTTCTCTAACTCCTTAGAGTATGATTCCTTCTTGATTTAGACATCACCATGCCTTAATCATGAGTTTAATATGATACATTATCATTATCACTCAAAAGGATCTCAAACATTTGGTCCAAGTATTTTATTCATTGATCTCATCAAGAATTGACACTTTACCAAATTTGCACTTCATCTATGATAATCTTGAACATTTCAAGATATTCATATTGGCACTTCTCTAAACACCATTAGAAGTATTAGCATTTATTCAAATAGTTATGTAAATACATCACATGTATTATACCTAATTGGATAATCATTCTCCCACTACCATTAGTGAAGGTTGATTAATCATGTCCAAGATATTCATGTCTCTTACTGGTTCTCTAACCAAAAGAGTCTAGATTTATCCATCATATGGAAACTAGAAATGAATTTCTCATGATTGATGCTAATTTGATTGTTTGAGTTATCTATAACTTTCAGGTATCATTTTATCTTATGCATATCAAATACCACAAGATAAATAAGGCATTGCCACAAAGATCATATCTTTATAAATTGAAACATCCCCTTATTAATTGCCATCATTGTCATACAATATGCAAAAATAAAGTGTTTCTATCTATTGGCAAATATGAAATAGCAGTTCACAACTATATTACATGCCTTTTAGGCTGAAAATAAACTAAAGTACTCCTATCTATGGCGGCAACACTTGACCCAATTATGAGTGCTTTACACTTTACATCTTGGTATCATATACCTCAAAAAGTGTTACAAATTTACTTTCATGACACCTTTAAGTAGAGACATCTGTAGCCTCCTTCTTCTTTTGTTCTTCCAAATATAGAGGACAATTCCTTTTCCAATGTGCTGGCTTTTGACAATGGTGGCAATTTCCTTTCTTGGTCACGCCTCCCTTGGCCTTGAGAGCTGAAGACGGTTTGGATCCTGGCTAGCATCAGAACCTTTCTTAGCTTTGCCCTTGCCCTTGCACTTGGACTTGCCTTTCTTGCTTGTGATCACCATCACAGGCTTAGGCTTGTCCTTCTTCATCTGTATCTCGGCTGTCCTCAACATGCCCAACAACTCTGATAGTGGCCTATCAAAGTTGTTCATGTTGTAGTTCATCACAAACTGATTGTAGGATTCTGGCAACGATTGCAGTATCACATCAGTAGCCAACTCTTGGCTCAGTGGAAATCCCAGTCTTTGCAGGTTCTCTACATACCCAATCATCTTGAGTGTGTGAGGACCAACGGGATCTCCTTCTGTCATGACGCACTTGAACAGTGCCCTTGAGACATTGTATCTCTCTTGCTGTGCCTGATCTTCATACATGTTCCTGAGATGCTGAATCATCTCAATGACACCCATGTTCTCATGTTGTCTCTGCAACTCGTGATTCATAGAGAACAACATCAAGCACTTTGCATCAATGGCATCATCAGAATGCTTCTTGTAAGCATCCCTTTCTGTCTTAGGTGCATTTGGAGCTGGTTCCTCTAGAATTGGAGTATCCAAAACATGGAGCTTTTGCTCTTGAGTGAGAACAATTCTCAATGTCTGATACCAGTCGTGGAAGTTTGTCCCATTTAGCTTGTCCTTTTCAAGGACCGATCACAAAGAAAATTGATTGTTGTTTGTCGTCATTTGTACTACAAAAGGAAATATGCAATTTTAGTCCAAAAACTCATTTTTGACTTATTTGATTGATTTGAAATTTGACGATATAATTAGGCCTTTAATTGATTATCGCTCCCACTATTTTACTTCAAATTGATAGCCCTCACCATCAATTCGGAAGATTGCAGCGTACGACCTTCTAGTGGGTAAGATCCTAAAAATCCTCTAAGCCATGGACCAGCTAGGGCTGTCACCCACAACATAGATCTCTCAGGTAGGCAACTCTTGCCAATTGCATCATATGCAACTCTTGATAAGATGTCATATGCAACTCTTTGCCATGACCATCTCCATGCCTCAAGGTACTAGATCCCATCTAGGTCACCTTGTTAAGTTTGACCCAAAGCAAACACGATGAACATGCACCCTACTAGGGTAGACCCACACATTCATCCTTCACGCTTCCACGAGATAGATGGTGCACCACGCTAGGGCGTGCCCACGCTTGGTCGATCAAGCTTTTCACGTGTGTCGCATTTGGAAGGCATCTAAAACTTAATATTTAATGAGGGATTTGGTTTTATATACATATACATATCCAATCACCACAATACATAGTATGTATCATATACATGCTATATCCCACAGAAAACATGCAAAATGATAAAAGTGATGATTATGGCCATCCTAATGTGATTCCTCGATCCAAGAGGAATCACGGTCATCTAGGTCTACATCACATGCAACCTGTACAAGATGAACTATGTGTTTTGCCTTCTGAGTAGATCAACTCATCACATGAATGACTTGCTCGTTCTGGCCCAGTCGTCTGGGTGCCACCAGCCGATCGGTTGGCTCCTCCAACCGATCGGTTCGTCGGGCATCTCATCATGGTCGCCACCCGCTCATCTCACTCCTGGAACTGGTCATCAACCGATCAGCTCACTCCTTGAACCGATCGTCTGGATCGTCAACTGATCGGTTCACGCCTTGAACTGATCGTCTCAGCTGTCGTCTCGATGTCCTCCATTCTTTGACATAACAGGAAATATAATCTATCCTATTTTACATTGCATAAAGAGAAACCTCGAGTTACATTCAAGGGGAGCAAAGGTAGGAGAGAAATCTCCAATTATTTCGAGTTACATCAGGAAAAGGAGAAGGAAGATCGGTGCGCAGATCGAGATGCAAGCAACCACATACAACCATTCACAGATAGGGTTTATTGGCCATAACCACGCTATACATCCACCACAAAACTCATTTAAGGGCGACGGGTATCGAGTGCATTAATAATACATATCATATATGTAATTGGGATTTGTGGATTTAGGATTGGACATGCATAAAGCCAATTTTATTCGCATCGTATGCAATAAATAAAGGCGACAAACCAAAATCGATCATATCGATATTCCTAAAATATAGAGAAGTTGACGTGGCTTTGATACCACTGTTGGGTTTTAGGGGAGGCAGAGAAGGCAGCGGAAACAAAAATTTTCTCCTCCCAAACCCAGAACAAGGAAACGCGTCAACGTCTATATAATAGGAAAGGATGGTTTGTGGAATCATACCTTGTCCCGAGGCTTGCTCGGCGACAATACCTTGCACCTTGTGCGGTCTTCAACTCCGGTCTTCGACGGTGTCTGTGCAGCTCCTGGTTGCATCGGGACTGACGACTCCTGGTCTCACCGGACTGTCAGGTTGACAGTTGTCCTCCTAAGTGGCAGAAACCTTCCGCCTCTGAAGTAGTCCACACGGACCACCCGGAACTCCACACTCCTTGTCCCACATAGAATTGGAAGGATTCACACCCTCCTGTTGACGTACTAGTCGCAAACACACTCTCCTGCCTCCAGTTGCAACTGCAATTGTCTTTCCCTTACTGTACCTCCCTTTGCGGGTAGCACTTGCTCGGGCTCTCTCTCGGTTACCAAAACCAGAGAGAACGACAACTTTGCAGAGCAACTGGTTGCACTGAGTTGTACTTTGAGAAGCCCCCAATACCTCTATATATAGGAGGGTCATGGGACAGGGTTCTCCATCTCGATCAATGCGGGACTAAAAGCAGGAGTAGAAGGGTTCAAGATTTTCCACAAAACAACCAACTCGCAACCTGAACCGATCATTTCACAACTGAAACGGTCGGTTGGGGACCTAAACCGATCGGTTCACAAGTGAACCGGTCGGTTGGGACACCTCAACCGGTCGGTTCACAAGTGAACCGATCGGTTGGTGGTCCTGGTCGGTTCCCGATTTACTTTCCTTCTTTTGTTTCTAATTGGTATCGAATACCAATCCTATTTCCCAATCAAATTGGGCAAGCGAAACGAAAGGAAAATTATCATCAATCCTACTTTCCCAACTTGCTCGGTTGCACCAGTTGAACCGATCATTTCAATACTTAAAGCAATCATTTCACCCTGTGCATGAGCCGATCGACTCAATACTTGAGCCGACCGGTTCACCCAGCTCAGCCGATCGGTTCATCACATGAGCCGATCGGTTGGGAGTGCAGATTGTGCAGAATCAGTCAATTGCAATTTCCATCAATCCGATACTCCGATCAATGTGTCCAACACCTTGAACAATATGATATTGAGCTATCAATTGATTGAGTGTTTAATTGAACTACTAAACTCCTTTAGTAATCAATCTAAACATTGCTTGTGTACAAAACTCCTCTTCTAGGTTAAATCCTATGTGTGTGACCCTGCAGGTCCATTTCACATTGGCAGTGAAAGTCCATAACACTTCTGACTTCACAAGAAAAGAGAGGTGCCTAGTCACACATCAGTGCTACCCAAGTGAAAGTAGAAAGTTGGAGAACAACTTTCAATCCTACAATCCGTGAATGGTGTTATAGTGAATGTATAATTCCTTTGTCACTGATATCCCGAATGAACTCAAGGCATGGAACAGTCATCCTGTCAACGTTCATTCACTTTCTTGATCTCAGAATAGATTGGAAGAGATATGTATGGCATCAATATCATATACTGATTCACACATGCGTGCACGCCTTTCTCAATCCTACTCATCAAGTGGCCATGGATATCATACTCCCTTAGGAGGGACAAATCCCATATCTATCACTCACCCCTCAAAAGCCCCATGTGTCAAAGCCACCCAATCATCACCTTTATAACAACCCATATTTTAGGACTGTGTTTGATGATGTCAAAGTGTGCCCAACGACATGTGTTGAGTGTAGTGATTTCAGGTCAAAGAATCACACTCACCACCATCACTGTGAATACTGACTGTGACTACATTGTCATGGTTCCATGTGTCAAACTCACAGTGGGTCTGTCCGGTACACCTGTTCTCTAACATGTACCTATGTGATTGGTTTGATATCTCTATATCATGACTAATGAGATTCTGTCATCAACCAACACCACAATCTAGTCTTGTGTGTCATTGTTGTCTATCTACCTTCCACAATGACATCCGACTAGGGACATAACAAGAATGTACAAACTCTTAGCATCTGTATGATCTCATCGTTTAGGTCATGAACCTGAAGGCATACGTCATTGAGTATTGTCATTATCTAGACATTCAATATGTTCTATCACTATCTCATATGACTGAACTAGAAAGAATTGGAAGTTTGCCTTTGTTGTTTATCAAATCAATCTTAATGTATCCCACCAATCATCCCATGATTGGCTCTCAGGGCATACATACCAACAGTATAAGTGGGTATCTCCCATATCATTCATTATAGATGGATCATATCATGTATGTACTATCCTCTATCTCCATATCGGGTTAATCCCCATCTTGGGTTTCATATTGGGTTATACCATGTATTTGAATCCATGCCTTAAGTGTATACTCAATCAATCATATCATGCACAAGATGTGTGCTTCCAGATATCATGTACCAGGTGTGTACTACATGATCATATCGTGCAAGAGGTACTTGCTTATCTTACTCATATTGGGTTACTCAAACTAGGGTTTTAGCATATCGACTTACAAGTATACACTTGACCCTATATCGTGCATGGAGTCTTTGCTTGACTTCCTATCGTGCAAAAGGTGTATGGTTAACATCATGTTCAAGGTGTGAACTTCATATCCATATCATGCAAGGAGATATAATCTTCTAATCATATCGTGCAAGTGATGTTTGTACATATCCATATCGGGTTAGAGGTACTTATTTGTATGCTTGAACTCGATATCACTTCATAAAGTGATACCTTCTTCTTCAAGCTCTAGACCTTCGTTCTAACTATTATGGTACATGGACAACATGTCCAATAACTACTAAAACTCATAATTTCATCAACTATTCAAGAATATTTCGGAATTGAAAGTAGATCATTAAGTATAGCAAGTTAGGTGATGAATAATAACATGATTGAGTTCAAGTTATATAACCTGCCTTATGAACAACTTCAAAACTCCAAGATCCAAAGCTTTACATTCCAAAGGTTGAATATGAACTTCTCCAAGGTCCAAGGCTCGTTCACAACTCCTCCATATATAAGAAATCACCATAGTTAAGAACTTGGTGAAGAAGGAAAGAGAGGAATATCCATGACCTGATACCCTACTTCAACCAAGGTTGAAGATGACCAAAGCCTTACCTTAAGCTTGGTTCTCGAGATCTACTTTCTCCTTGAGCTAATTTGTATGATATCTAATGGGCTATGCACGATATCTCCAATGAATAGGGTTGTGGGGTTCGTAAACTTCCATAAGTAGGTGGAAGGTGAAGTATATATACTTGGGTTCATGAGATAAAGTGTATAGCAGGTGTCTTCACCTCATGATACTAGATGACACGTGGCCATGCATGGTTGACACATGTACATGCATGCAAACATATATATCTTGCCATGCAAGAGTCTTGAGGATAATCTAGATGTGATATTTTGGTCATCCTTTATCTTGTTGGATAAATTAGCTCATCTCTATCTCATCAAGTAAGCAAATCGATACACTTTTTGCAAGGGGCTTTGCAACCCGTCATGGACCACCTCCTGGAGGTGATCTACCTGTCATGGCTGTTTCAAGGCTCAACAAACCAATAGGAGGCTTCTACCATGGCTCCTTGGTCGATAGGACTCCTATATCAAGTCTACAACTCGATACAACACATATAAGGCTTTACCTTCAGCTCATTATTGGTCTTTTCATCACCAAGAGTATCATCACTCAAATGTGATTCAAACATAGTCTCTCCTTCTTTATCTTTCCTCTAAAAGATACATAGAGGGAGTAGGGACACTCTATGGTAATTTGCATTTCTACCTTATATTTTGGGTAAATTACAATTTATACCAAAATTGGTGCACCAAGTACTAGCATTGTTCAAACAAGTTATAACTTGAGATTTAGGCTATCTACAAGCCATCACTTAGCATCATACTCTCTCTTAGGATACTAAAACAGTTAGAACACATTCAACATGTGACATATTGCAATGTAACCCCTCATCTTGGGCAAATTGTACTTTGGTCAAAAACAAAGGAACATTGCTCAAACAACATCTAATCAGGACCAAACTTGAAACATAAGTGTGCCACATGATAACAAAACACCTTAGAGGATTATATTAAAGTTCTAAGCAACTTACTTATCCAAAACCAATTAGGTTAACTCATAACCCAGGTCAGGGTCATTATAGTGTAGATCTCCATTATGCTGGTATGAAATAGGAGAATACTAAAATTTGGGTCCTGAGTTAGTGCAACAGACAACCGAGAAGATTAAAGTAATACAACAATAGTTGAAAGTTACACATAATAGATAGAAATCTTATGTTGATAAGTGTCGTAGACCTTTAGCCTACGTTTGGCATGGGACTAAGATTCTGGAATCTGAATTGGGTTAGTCGGGGTTAGTCTGATGATCTGGGTTGGGGAAGTCAGGATGTAGTCTGATTTTATTTGGCAACCTAGTTTGATTCTGGTCAGCTAGTCAGTTTTGAGTCTGGTTTCAGACTGATTCTATTTGGTTGTCAGTCAGTATTCAACCTAGTTCTGTTTGGCAACGTAGATAGGATCTACTTATTCTGTCTTATTCTTATAGAGTTGTTTTAACAATAACATCTTATGTAAAAATGTGATGTCACTACAGTACATGTATAAATTAACAAAATAAATGTAATTTGATACATAATGTGGGTGATATTGTTTTTTTAGTTAAATAGATAGTAATGAGTATGGTCATTTTATATGTTTATTTTAAATAAATTAAACCTTACAATTGTCTTGCATGGCATGTTCATTTTGGATGTATGTATAAAGTTTTGCATATTGGACCTAGTAATTGGTAACTGACAAGATAATTGTAATTGTCGTAATAGAACATAAATAATGCACAAGTAGACCAAACATCATTTTAAAGATAATTTGATTAAAATGGCCATAATAGTTCCATAATAAAAGATATTACAGAGTAAAGATAATAACGTTTGTAGCAGAACTTAAACAACGCCGGAGAAAAGTTGACAAGAACATAATGTGATATGGGGCAAAAACGTCATGAACCAAGGGAGAGCAGACAAAAAAGGAGTTGCTTGCCCTGGGCCTACACCTACACACCCATACAAACATGCTAAGATAGTGTCTAGCCACTATGTTGGCTGATTTTTGGGGTGGACAATGATTGTTGTTGTTCCCACGTAGGACCTTCCCAGTTGGCCCACTTTAGGACCTCCCCGTACTCATCCCATGACACAGGAAAGTCCTCCTGCAATGGCTGAGGTTGTTGTGAGATTTTGTCTTTTGGCCAATCAAACAAGAACGACAGGTGAGGAACACGTTTATTGATCGCAACCTTTTCTTCTTTGTGGCTGTCAAATTTGGACCCCTTTTGTGCAGGCTCACCCTGGTGTCTAGGGTCGCAACATTTTTGTTTGTAGACTATGTATTCCTCAACTTATTTGTGTATCTTTGATGGAGACATCAATACCTTTTCAAACTTTGATCGTGACTTTGAACGCGATGTCGACATCTAATAAATTTTTAAAATAAATATAAGTAAGACAAAATAATCATAATAACAAAGTACATATCCAATAGTTTGTGCAAGTTAAAGTTGGCAAGAAAACTTAGATATGTAAGTTTTAACGTGATGTTAGACTTCCAAACAGAATACGTGAGTACACCTTTGATGAAATGATGGTAAAAACAAAGTAATGATGGGCATAAGTTTTACAAGAAAATGTTGCCAAGTAATCATAAACAAATTCAAGTTGGACCAACTTTTTTACAATTTCATTCATCTGCCTAAGGTTGTAGTTTTGATGTTGGTGATTTCGTCAGTGGTAAGGTATTCAAAATATAACTGATTATACTATATTAGTTATACAACACAAATTAACTTCAATAGTATTAAATTTGGACTTACTTAAGTCATGCTTAATTTGTTATTGTAATACAAACAAAAAATATTGTAACCACTGTACTAATACTATAAGGGATGAATGACATTACCTAAACATAAGTAAAATAACTGGAAGAGAGAGACACTACTAGACTAGATACACAACTTAAAAACAACGTCATGGTCCAGAATCAGCAATTGTGAGGGCCCTTTCATTGTTGTGATCTTCTCTTGAAGCTTTAACAGCAAAATTAGGTATGAAGTTTTATTACTTTAAGACAGAAAGTGGGAAAACAAAATAAGATTAGAATCAACAATTTGTTGATTGGACCTACTTTGGTTTTTGATGATGTTGCTGTGTCGCAGAGCTCATTGTCGTCTTTAGATGAATCTAAACTGATTGTGATAGGAAAATCAACGGTGCCTAAAGGAATAAAAGGGACTTCGTAGCAATTGTCGAGTGTGTTCCCATCATCAGATTCATTGTCATGTTTGCTACTCTATTGAATACTCAATTCATTTGAGATGATTGGGCGTCTTGTTGTTGATGTTGGTTATGCATACCTTGATGGTATTATGGTCAACCAGATGAAGGAAAAGTGTGTCAGTACGGCCCAATAGCATCTTCGTAACCCACTTGCGCCAACCAGATGTGGATACAAGATTTTTGACAACATCGTACTTAACCTCGATAATAGATGTTGGATTTCCATAATTTAGGTACACTTTACCAGTCTTGTAGTGTCTTTCATTTAGATCACGCCAATGTTTAGGTATAATGAGTTGTGCTAAGGAACAATCATCTAGGATGATGTCCAATTGTTCTTCAATAGGGAATAGTAATATTGGGGTAGAGTCCCAGGCCATGGTCCTAGGGTGTTGTGGTTGGAGAGAGTGTCAACAATTTAAATGTTATGCCTACAACAATGTAAAATAATGTTGAGAATGAGTACTATAGATGCAAGTACAAACAACAGACAACAGCATGGGTTGTTTGATATTCATTACGGATAAATATTTTTTCAAACTAATAGATAACATATTTTCTGCGTAGTTAACAACAAACGAAGCAGACAATAGACAATAGTCAATCAAATACAAAGTAGCATTCATTACACTAAGTTTTTCATTTTCTACCAACATCCTCGGGTACTCCGCATGTATCTTCTGTATGTATTGTGGAAGTATGTGATGTGTGTTGTCAGTTAAGTGGATGTTGTTGTAGTCCTGGTGGACAAGTTTGCGGGCTAGTCCAGAAAGTTTTTGGAACTGCATCCACAATTTTTAAAATTTTCCATATTGCCTTAAACACACCCATAGTAATATCTGTTCTGCCAGTTATCTTATGAAACTCTACTATGGCATCACACCAACCCTGCCGTGTAGAAGGTCCATGTAGTTTGTGCAAGTAATATTGTTGACCTAACACTTTTCCTAGGTTGCATCACATTCTGCATCCTACAAATTGATTCATTGTATCTGTTAAACTGAAAAATAAATGTGTAGTCGGTAAAGAAACAGTCATGATGGAGATAATCTAGAATGAGAAATTATATAGCATTTAAAATTAAGTACCGTGTGAATAATCTTAGTACATGTCCACCATTCAAGATATTAGTAGGAAACATACCTTCCAATTATACATTAGTTTGTACTAACTATAGTACATAGTCAAATAAACATGTGGTACATTGACAAAGACAAATTCGTATAGACTAGTGTAGAAAGAGCATTAGATGACCATACGGTGAGTGTTCATGCTTCAAGAGTTGTTGCGCTGGACTAAAGAAGGCAATGTAAACAACCGGTAGATAGAAGACTGCATTTTTGTCAACAAGGAAATGAAGTCAGATTTGCATGGTATGATTTGTTCATTTCAGTTTGGTCAAGCAATGATAAACCTACACTTGTTACTAAATTCAGATGGGATGGTCACAGGATGTAGTCTGATTTAATTTGGCAACTGTAATAGTAGCCAAACCAAACCATAATGCATCTCCTGCCTATTCCAGCTAAATTTTGAAACAAATAAAGGTGTTTCATTGAAGGACCACTGTGAATCGTACAACTCCTACCATTCTAATTGGACTCCATTTCTTTGTTGACAAAAAATATAGTCTATCTCTACTAGATGTATCAATTGCACTCTTTTGGCTGGCACAACATTTCATGGTGCATGACTACATTTGCACACCCAATTATTTGTTTGCTTCACCACCTAATCCCGCAGTTGCATCATTATTGTTGTCAACATTGCTTAGGTTTTCAGCAACTCCTGGGGGGATCACATATTGCACTAAGGGATGAGGAGGCAATAAATGTCCCAAAAGGAAACGATTTTGTCTGATAAATTGTTTCCTTAAGTTCTTCCAACGAGATTTCAGCCTGTTTAAATCAATGCTAAGCACCCCGATTATGTTATGAAAGTCAAGCAATCTCTCCCTCCAAGCCTCCATAGTATATGTTCCGTTGACACATTTCCCTAGGTCATACTGGTTTCTCATCGCATCAAGTAGGATTTGATCATGCTCCACACACCATATTAGACGACAAGCCATAGAACAAATTTTGTATGTAAGATGTTGAAATAGCATAAGTAGAACCATATTAGCTGACAATGGTGGATGTAATGTTATATTTCAAATGTTACAATTTTGGGTGCAAGTAACATAGGGCATACAATCTTATACATCCATAACCATGCAATAAAATGACAAAAAAAGCATTATGGAGACATCGGAGGTGAAGGAGTATCCTAAAGAAGAGCACAACTCTCCTCCAACTTATGAACATAAGTTTTTAGAACTTCATAGTTGTTCTTTCTACAGGTGTAAACATGTTCGGAGTTGTGGTGGATTTCAACAAAGTCCTTCATGTTCATCTCATGGCCCCACACTGACTTGCACTCGCAAGTTAGTCATGCAATCTCAGCCTTTAATGAATCAGTTGTTGGGGGGAGATCGACTACCCAATGAAAGTATTTGCATCAGTCTTTTCCCTAATTTTCTCCCCAAATTCTAGTTAATAACAACAAATACACAATGTACTCAGCAAGTGCAACTGATGATTTTTGGTTTTACTAGTGCACCTTACTAGAAGGACATATGTAATACATTTCTCCCAGCCTTTCACTAAGAATGCCAAAGTCGTATAACCATGCATCCTCTGTGTCTAGCCGCAATGCTGCAACCAAACCACATTCACACATCAGAAGTTTAGTTGGATTCATTGACATCTAGAACAAGATTGATGATTAGTAACATAAACTCAGGTTCAAAACATAGATTTCTATGAAACATAGTTGGAGAGTATTTTGATAGGACCAGTTGAGTGTTCTAACTATACTATTAGCCTATCGGGTTCAAAACATAGATCCAAATATACAACATACTACACCTATGATGTATTGTAACTGTGTTACTCTATTGAAGAGTCACTATCACTCGGTAGGTAAAGTCGTTCGCAAATATATAGGTGCCTCTTCCTCAGACTTTTAATTTCTACTATTTGCCTATCGGTGTCTGCTCTTATGGAGCAGACAAAATCGCATTGTTCTGACCATTGTTTGCGTTCGTTGCATGCATATGCAAGTTGTCTTACCAATGCATCCCTAATTGCAGTAACCGTGGCCACTGTAGGTTGTACTCATTGTGCGAGCAACATCATATGACATTTGGTTGGAATAAGACCCATACCACATGTAAAAATACAGCCTGTGGGAGTTTTTGTCTTCAAACCGTCCATTAGCCACATATGTGGCATCCATGTACACTCGTATGGTGCATTGGAAATCACATGGACATGAAGGCATTCCATTATCCATTTCTAGACAGATAACCTAATGAAACATAATGTGACATTTTCTAGAAGTAGGCAAAATTGTAGAAAACAATAGAGTTTGAAAAGAAATGTTTGACCATTAAGTTACAGAATGAAATTCGAAAAGGGAATAAGTGAAACATGTTGTAGAACATGTTTCAATGTTTGCAAGTTACAAAAACTATGAAAATCGCTTATTTTCCCACATATAATTGGCTAGTGTTTTGCGTAAAACATCTCCCTCCCTAGCATCATCCTAGCTTGTTTGTTGGAGAGAACTCAAATCATTCAAGATGTCAGGGGTATTATGAGGGTCTTCTAAGTTTTCGTCCATCAAAGGATCGCCATCATTTTGGCGTCGGATAATATTGTGGACGATACAACAAGCCATTACAATGTGAGACTGTGAATGCACAGGAAAAGTCGCTCCTTTTCGAAAGTAGGAAAACCTCTTCTTCAACACACCAAAGGCTCGTTCAACAACGTTACATAGTTGAGCATGTCTGTGGTTGAACATCTCCTTTTTGCTAGTGTATGAGTTTCTATTACCCCAATACTCTGCTATATGGTAAGCTACATTTCGGTATGGTGCAAGAAATTTTCGGGTGTTGGCGTACCCTGCATCAACAAGATAATACTTTCCAATGGGTACTTTGAAACCGCCTATGATTGTAGCTGCATGTAGTACCCTTTGGTCAGCCGCAGAGCCCTCCCAACCAGTCATGATATATGTAAACTCCATTGAGAAGTCTACTACAACTATGAAATTCATGGAAACATTCCCTTTTCCATTTCTATAACGGTTCTGCTTATCGCGCTTCACCAAAATGGGGATGTGTCTCCCGTCAATTGCCCCAATGGCATCTTATGACAAGTATATACGAAATTTAGTGATGACGAAAGTGGTTATACTAACAACAAAATACACATGGTCAACAAAGTTATGGTCATACCTTGAAGTAAGGGTAAAATATTGAACTCTCCAATATGCGTCAGTGCGGAATTGTGGATGCAGTTGGCATCACAACATATTCATTACACAAAGCACACACTGCATCCAATACCTCATTAAACTTTCTACTTAAGGTCTCACCACTGTGAATGTAGTCCTCATCCAGAACACGGTTGGTATGGTCATGTCCAACCATTTGAAGGAAGTAGCAAATTGCCTCCACTGACAACACACATCTAGTACTTTTCAACAAACATCGGTCCTCAAGTTTGTCCACAAAGGCTAAAACCGTGTTGGGTAGCATACGGTACAGATCATACGCCCTCCTTTCATGGCCAGTTATTATTTCTAAAACCTTTTTATGGCCGCTCCTAATACTAGAAGATCTTGGTATTGGTTGTTGTGTGGTTGCGTCATTTGAATTGTCCATGATATTGTGTGATATTTGTTCTGCTATTTGGTAGCCTAATGTGCTAGCAATGTCATTAGTTGGACCAGACATAAGATCCAAAAGTTGTACAATGTCATCAGTTGTTTCCGGTTGTTCAATATCGGCCATGACGTCTATAATTAAAAGTGATTACCCGCATAAGAAAAATATAGAGAGATTGCATTAATGAAATGACCATGATAGTGACCAAATAGCAAATAACAAGACAAAACATTACATAGTACCATAATTCAGAAATTGTGAATGCACATGAATCAAATATTACAACATCAAAATTTGAAATAGTTCTTAAATTAAAGCTAGACTAATGATATAGTTCTTAAATTAGACAACCTCATAAGAACGACTACGGGGCAAGAGCAGGACCTCTATTGTAACCACTTGTGCTACTAAATGGCGACAGTGGCGATTGTGAATATGGTGGTGACGTGAAGGGTGTTTGTGATCTAGAAGCTCCATAAGCTCCGTTCTTCATTTCCCAAAGGTCTTGCAAACAAATGGTAATTTTGTGTGGGGTATCCAGAAGGCTTAGGTAAATGTTACAGTTTGTTGACTCCTTTATGGCATGCACAAGAGTGGTAAAAATAGGGACAGGGGCATCAGGGTAGGTTGCATGAAAATGGTGCAAAATGGTTTGATACTCATCTTTGTCATTAGATCTACTGGCAATACTGCTTCCCATCTCATGTACCTTGGAAAACACATTTGTGAATTCAGAAACAACACCGTTAGACATCCCACAACTATCTTGTGTGGTTGCGGCTCACTTCTTGCATCTATGTGTGGTAGGAGTCCTTGAACCAACACCTTGGTTGTTTGTTCCACCGTTGTTGTCCTCATTTTGCATCCCAGAATAACCCATATCTTCAATAAGACTAGTTGGACCGGTTGGTTCTGGGCTGGCAAATGAATCATATGCATCTAGGTCAACAACAACATCATCTTCAGATGCAACATCATAAGGAAGTTGTCTATCCATTTAGGACTTTTCATGATGGCCCCTAGCTATGTTCCTCCCCCCCCATCATCTCGATGTCATAGTACTGGTAGAATGGTCTAGTGATCAATCTCGCTAGTTCCTTGTTTCCCTAAAATGGTCAAGCACTAATGATTAGGTTAGTATTAATAACCATAAGTTAATATTTAATACTCAGGGGACTATATATCATTAGACATACCACTAGTGCCTCCCTCCACACTAGGGTGTCAGGCAGTATTGGCTTGTGCCTGCTCTCATCCCATCCAACACCACTTTTGTTGGTCACTAGTTTTATCTTTGCAAAGTCTCTCCTGAGGTTCTTCCACTGAGTTTTTAACTACTCCATTGAACCCTCGTTCCTTCCCATCCTGTTATGCCAATTGCATAGCGTATCCTTCCATGTGTCCCTAGTAAAAATGCCATCGACGCACCTACCTAGGTCATATTGTCTCCTCAATGCTGCAACTAGAGCCTCATCTAACTCTTTCGTCCATACAATATAGATCTTTGGGTCTGGTACAGACATAGTAGCAATGATAGTAGCAATGACACTGCAATAGATCACTTTAGTTAGGGTGTTCAAACAGAACCTTTATACAAACCTAGTTTGGGTCTGTGTAGTTGACAGTGATAACTTATATTAAAGTAGTCTATTATAAGGTCAATGTTTTCTGATCGAATGGTGACAGCTTAGGGATAACAAGCATTGATATTACAGTTGTAGGTGGTCTTTATTTTTGTCTATTACAGTTGTAGATGGTGTATTGATATTTATAAGATGATTAACAGCAGTAGAATTTAGGTGTTGTTTAACATAATAGACCTAACTGAAGGGGTCAGACCTCATTAAGGGGATCAGATATATGTTCCAACTTAAATAAAACAATACATAATTGATTTTAAACTGAACAAACAATGACCTATTTAATTGATTGGTATGAATCAAGCACAACCACGAATTTAGACCTCAATGTAGGGCTTACAGCAAACTTAAGGGGATGAGATACTTGTTCCAACTTAGAGCACACTTCAACCAGGAAATCAGATCTCATTCAAGGGATCGGATAAGGTTCCAACTTAAATAAACATAATGCATAATAGGTGGACTAGGTATATATCAACCTATTTATGAACAAAGAAAATATTCAATACACAATCGTAATGTTGAACATGCTATGTTGGACATGAAATTCAACCAATCTGGACTAGGGTATATCATTTTAATTTTCTTGGTATGATGGTATAATAGTTAAATAATGACATATTAATTTGATTGCTGCTCAATGAAACTCAACCATGAATTCAGAGCTCATTAAATTGAACAAATATACATATTTTGGCCAATCATTATAGTTGAACAGGCAATGTTAATGAGCACAGAAAATATACACTACACAACAATAGATTCCAACTTAAATAAACATAATACATAATAGACGGAGTCAAATTTTGGTTCAACATAACAAACCTAGTTCAAGGGGTCAGATCTCATTCAAAGGACCAGACAAGGTTCCAACTTAAATAAACACAATACATATTAGGTTTACTAGGTAAATATTAACCTTTTTATGAACACATAAACTATTCAATACACAATCACAATGCTGAACATGCTATGTTGGACATGCAATTCAACCAATATGGACTAGGGTATATCATTATATTTTTCTTGGTATGATGGTATAGTGGCTAAATAATGACATATTAATTTGATTTTTACTCAATGAAGCTCAACCAGGAAATCAGAGCTCATTCAAGGGATCCGACAATGTTCCAACTTAAATAAACATAATACATAATAGGTGGACTAGGTAAATATTAAGCTCTTTATGAATAAAGAAAATATTCAATACACAATTGTAATGATGAACATGCTATGTTGGACATGAAATTCAACCAATTTGGACTAGGGTATATCATTTTAATTTTCTTGGTATGATGGTATAATGGTTAAATAATGACATATTAATTTGATTGTTACTCAATGAAGCTCAACTAGGAAATCAGAGCTCATTCAACTGAACAAATACATATTTTGATCAATCATTATAGTTGAATAGGGAATGTTGATGAGCATAGAAAATATACACCACACAATAATAGGTTCCAACTTAAATAAACATAATACATAATAGGCGGAGTCGAATTTTGGTCCAACATAACAAACCTAGTTCAAGGGGTCAGATCTCATTCAAGGGATCAGATAAGGTTCCAACTTAAATAAACACAATACATAATAGATGGACTAGGTAAATATTAACCTTTTTATGAATAGAGAAAATATTCAATACACAATCGTAATGTTGAAAATGCTATGTTGGACATGAAATTCAACCAATCTGGACTAGGGTATATCATTATAATTTTCTTGGTATGATGGTATAGTGGTAAAATAATGACATATTAATTTGATTTCTACTCAATGAAGCTCAACCAGAAAATCAGAGCTCATTCAAGGGATCAGACAAGGTTCCAACTTAAAAAAAACATAATACATAATAGGTGGACTAGGTAAATATTAACCTATTTATGAACAAAGAAAATATTCAATAGACAATTGTAATGCTAAACATGCTATGTTGGACATGAAATTCGACCAATCTGGACTAGGGTATATCATTTTAATTTTCTTGGTATGATGGTATAATGGTTAAATAATGACATATTAATTTGATTACTACTCAATGAAGCTCAACCAGGAAATCCGAGCTCATTCAACTAAACAAATATACATATTTTGGTCAATCATTATAGTTAAACAGACAGTGATAATGAGCACATAAAATATACACTACACAATAATAGGTTCCAACTTAAATAAACATAATACATAATAGGTGGAGTCAAATTTTGGTCCAACATAACAGACCTAGTTCAAGGGGTCAGATCCCATTCAAGGGATCAGACAAGGTTCCAACTTAAATAAACACAATACATAATAGGTAGACTAGGTAAATATTAACATTTTAATGAACACAGAAAATATTCAATACACAATTGTAATGTTGAACATGCTAAGTTGGACATGAAATTCAATCAATCTAGACTAGGGTATATCATTATAATTTTCTTGGTATGATGGTATAGTGGTTAAATAATGACATATTAATTTGATTGCTACTCAATGAAGCTCAACTAGGAAATTAGAGCTCATTCAAGGGATCAGATAAGGTTCAAACTTAAATAAACATAATACATAATAGGTAGACTAGGTAAATATTAACCTTTTTATGAACACAGAAAATATTCAATACACAATCGTAATGCTGAACATGCTAACCAATCTGGACTAGGGTATATCATTATAACTTTCTTGGTATGATGGTACAGTGGTTAAATAATGACATATTAATTTGATTGCTACTCAATGAAGCTCAACCAGGAAAGCAGAGCTCATTCAAGGGATCAGACAAGGTTCCAACTTAAATAAGCATAATACATAATAGGTGGACTAGGTAAATATTAACCTTTTTATGAACACAAAAAATATTCAATACACAATCGTAATGCTGAACATGCTATGTTGGACATGAAACTCAATCAATATGGACTATGGTATATCATTATAATTTTCTTGGTATGATGGTATAGTGGTCAAATAATGACATACTAATTTGATTGCTACTCAATGAAGCTCATCCATGAATTCAGAGCTCATTAAACTGAAGAAATATACATATTTTGGTCAATCATTATAGTTGAACAGGCAATGTTAATGAGCACATAAAATATACACTACACGATAATAGGTTCCAACTTAAATAAACATAATTCATAATAGGCGGAGTCAAATTTTGGTCCAACATAACAGACCTAGTTCAAGGGGTCAGCTCTCATTCAAGGGATAAGACAAGGTTCCAACTTAAATAAACACAACACATAATAGGTGGACTAGGTAAATATTAACATTTTTATGAACACAAAAAATAATCAATACACAATTGTAATTCTGAACATGCTATGTTGGACATGAAATTCAAGCAATCTGAACTAGGGTATATCATATAATTTTCTTGGTATGATGGTATAATGGTTAAATAATGACATATTAATTTGATTGCTACTCAATGAAGCTCAACCGGGAAATCAGAGCTCATTCAAGGGATCAGACAAGGTTCCAACTTAAATGAACATAATACATAATTGGTAGACTAGGTAAATATTTACCTATTTATGAACGCAAAAAATATTCAATACATAATCGTAATGTTGAACAGGCTATGTTGGACATGAAATTGAACCAATCATTCAGGGTAAATCATTTTAATTTATTTGGTATGATGGTACATTAGTTAAATAATGACATGTTAATTTTATTGCTACTCAATGATGCTCAATCATGTATTCAGACCACATGCAAGGGATCATAGCACATTAAAGTGAATAAATATACATATTTTGGTCAATCATTATTGGTATGATTGTAGATGAGTTAAAGAATGACATATTTATTTATTTGGTAATCAATGAAGCTCAACGAAGCATTCATACCTCATTCAAGGGATCAGAACTATGTTAGCCACATACAAAAACATTGACCCATCTCAACCCTCTAGAGATGAATATAGTAATATGGATGGCTATGAGAATAACAATGTTAGTGATGACAATGACCCTGACTCTATTGATAATGATGATGACACTGATGATGGTAATGATGATGATGATGATGATGATGATGATGATGATGATGATGATGATGATGATGATGATGATGATGATGATGATGATGATGATGATGATGATGATGATGATGATGATGATGATGATGATGATGATGATGATGATGATGATGATGATGATGATGATGATGATGATGATGATGATGATGATGATGATGATGATGATGATGATGATGATGATGATGATGATGATGATGATGATGATGATGATGATGATGATGATGATGATGATGATGATGATGATGATGATGATGATGATGATGATGATGATGATGATGATGATGATGATGATGATGATGATGATGATGATGATGATGATGATGATGATGATGATGATGATGATGATGATGATGATGATGATGATGATGATGATGATGATGATGATGATGATGATGATGATGATGATGATGATGATGATGATGATGATGATGATGATGATGATGATGATGATGATGATGATGATGATGATGATGATGATGATGATGATGATGATGATGATGATGATGATGATGATGATGATGATGATGATGATGATGATGATGATGATGATGATGATGATGATGATGATGATGATGATGATGATGATGATGATGATGATGATGATGATGATGATGATGATGATGATGATGATGATGATGATGATGATGATGATGATGATGATGATGATGATGATGAGGATGATGATGATGAGGATGATGATGATGATGATGATGATGATGATGATGATGATGATGATGATGATGATGATGATGATGATGATGATGATGATGATGATGATGATGATGATGATGATGATGATGATGATGATGATGATGATGATGATGATGATGATGATGATGATGATGATGATATTGAAGGTGAAAATGATGACGAGCATGAGGAGATTGATACTAATAATTACACTAAATTGTTGCAACTACGTATAGATGATAGAAATCATGAAGTTTTTGTTGATCCTAAAACATGACAAGATGGTTAGTTGGATTATACACGTATAGATAATTATGAATGCTTTAGAGAGTATGATTGGGCCGATGAATATGAAGTTCATGTAGACATGGATGAGGCTTGAGTCACTGTGGGGCATTATTTCACTATAGATGAAATCTTTGAGACAAAGATAGATCACATTCATAGGTTTCGGTCTTGGCCAATCAAAAACAATGTCTAATACCAAACAAAGCGGTCCAATACAAGCTATCTTACTTTAATATGCTTGCGGAATGACCAATGCTCATGGAGGCTTCATGTATGTGCTTTTAAGAGGGTTGGTGGCTTGTGGAAAAACACAAGTTAATAATAGTAAAATACATGCCATAGTGCAATCTTATATAAGAATCACTCACAATGTAAGTCCTCTTATATTGCAAGGATAATAATGCCGATGTTGAGAGAAAATTTGACATGAGTGCTTGAGAGGTAATGGAAAAGGTTAATGCAGAATTGCATATTACTATCTCCAACAAGAAGGCATGCCATGCACGTAGAAAGGCTATTTCAGCAATCTTTGGAGATTGGAAGGAGTCATATGAGTCAGTATTGAGGTTTCTTAGATGTCTACAACAAGTGAATCCAGGGATTATATATAATTTTCATGTAGTATAACAACGGATGGTGTGTCATATCGTTTCGAACGTGTGATTTGGAGTTTTGGGCCATGTATTGTAGATTGGGCTCATTATCGACCGGCACTAAGTGTTGATGGCACCTTTTTATATGGTAAGTATGTAGGGACACTAATTATAGATACCCAGATTGATGCAAACAATGGATTGCTTCCTTTATCCTTTGCAATCATTGAAAAGGAGAACAAATCTTCTTAGGAGTGGTTCTTGAGATGTATGGACCAACAAAGTACAATTGTCAACTGAAGGGATAATGTTTATTTTATATCTGATAGGATGTGTGGTCTTGAAAAAGCTTTACATAAAGTTTTTCGTTTAAGCACTCATCAATTTTGTTTAAGGCATAGGGACAACTTTGACAAGAAATTCAAATCTACTGAGTTGTACAACATAATGTGGAAGCTCGGTAAAGTGACAAAAATGGTAGAGTTTGATAAGCACTTGGCAACCATAAAGGTCATTGACCCATCTTCTTATAGTTGGCTCCAAAAAGAGAACCATAGAATGTGGGTTCTATCCTGTGATGGTGGTCATATATATGGTATAATAACTAACAATTATTCTGAGACAATAAATTTGGTTTTGAAGTGTGCTCACAACCTTCCCATTCAAACACTTATTTGCAGCACGTATTACCAATTGGTGACAATGTTCTTTAAAAGGAGAAACTTAGGTGAAAAATTGACTGGTCAATTCAGAAAGAAAATATTTTCTAAACTGGTTAAGCTACAAAACAAGGTGAGAAAGATGTGAGTTATATGTTGGATTAATGACTTTGATTTTATAGTTGAATATTCATTTGGTAATAATTATAAGGTCCATCTATCTAAAAATCCAATTCGTTGTCAATGTGCATGTGGTGCACCAAAAGTCTGTCATTTACAGTGCTCACATGTAATTGCATCCATTAAATCCATACATTATGCTCATCAACAATTTGTTAGTACATGGTATACAACAAACAAATATCGATTGACATATGCTCTTCAATTTACTAGGAACCCTGATAAGAGATATTGGTCTGATTTTGAGTCATCCATTGGGGTTGCTCTTGTACTACCACCAATTTTCACTAAACGTGTTGGACGACCTAAGAGCAATAGGAGGAAAACAAATATGGATATCGATCCCAATCAAGCCACATACAAATGTAGAAAATGTGGAGGGTGTGGCCAAAATTGAAGAACCTGTAAAAATGGAACTGCTTAGTAGTAGGATGTGATATTATGTAAAATTAGTTAATATTATCCTACTTAGTAGTAGAATAGGTTATTATGAAGAATTAGTGAATGTAATCCTACTTAGATAATGTAATAGTACTTTTATTCCTTATGTGACAAGGGTGGGATGAATAAGATTGCTTCCCCTAAGAAAGGGTGATATATGAAAATTTTGTAGACAACTTTAATTTGCTAGTAATAGTTAACATTTTTATAGATAAATATTCACTCAATTTTATGTTTTTTAAGATATTTATTTCCTTTTGAAAATTTTGTAGATACGGTGAACATTGACAAGACTTTGAGGATCACATGTCACTCCATTGAGGTTGGTAGATGGGAGTTGATCAACATAGATATTTTGGGTTATGTATGCACATATGGATTTGCATCTGTCATTAAGCTATATAGAGTATTTTTTCCCTCCTTGATCACAACACTTGTTCAAACGTGACATTTAAATACAAACTTGTTTCACTTTCCATTTGGAGAGTTAACCGTCACACTGTAAGATGTTGCAGTGTTAATAGGGTTAAAGGTTAATGGTGATGTTGGTTGCCCATGATCCTATAGGATCGAATGATGACCAATATAATACTTGGACAACCCTTAATGATAATATTTTAGGATCGCATCCAGATGGACTTTACCATGGTTTTGTTCATTTGAGTTGATTGTGTGCCACATTTTCAAATATAAATTTGGAAAATGCATATGACCAACTTAAGTGTCGGTGCACCAGCGCATATTTATTATATGTTATTGGTTGCTTCCTCCTTCAAGATAGTACTGGTAATGAGGTCCGATCCACCTTCTCTACCTTCTAATGCTAGTGAATTTTGAGCAATGTGACATGTACTCATGGGGGAGTTTTGTTCTAGCGTGTCTCTATGGTTAGTTACATAGGCTTTGTTTTGATTCTAAGCAGAAACGTATCTCAGGATATGTTCACTTATTACAATTGTGGTCTTGGGAAAGATTACATATTGGTAGACTAGAAAGAGTGATCATGGATCAAGGTCATCAATGGCCACAAGATGCTCCATTAGGATACATGTTTGTTAGTATCATTTTTTTTTCTTTTATATGTTTTTGTATCATAATTAGTTTTTATTCTATGATAATAGATGGAACCATCTGATGGAGCATGTACGTGTTCCAAAAGAGAGTGTCAGGTTCTACCTCAACGAGATTGATACACATGATTCCAGTCAAGTGAGATTTTATATTTTATTTAAATGTTACATTTTTGTAGCTAAGAAAAACTTTAGTGAAGAATTACTGGCTACTTTGCCACAAATATGTCATGAGGGAAGGAAAATTTGGATGACACATGTTCCTATGATAACATTCACAATAATAGAATTACATGTTCCCGATAGAGTATTTAAACAATTTGGTGATCATACCCAACCTCAACACCGAGACTTCCCAAATTATCAAAAAATTGATGGTCGAGGATGAAGCACTACTGACTGGTCGGTCCAATATAGTATAGAGGTCAACATATGGAATGATAGACACAATCATATAGTTCAACTTTCAGACCCCTCAGTTGTTCTACATGTACCTAATTCTTACAACCCTGAGTATCATATCCAACGACCAGTTGAGCTACAAACTCTTTATTATCCTCGAGGATATGTGGAGCGAGAATGTGTAAGTAATATTATTATATATATGAAGATAAATACTTATATTTGTTTATAAGTGACAATATGATAAAGTAAAACTATTTTTAGTCCACAGTCATATGCAAATCATACATTCATTGGGAGCTTTAATAAATGAGACACCTATTGATGATTGGGTGAGAGTGTGTGACAACCTATACAACTTGCAAAGTACATGGTTTTAATAGTTGTTGAGTCACTTGTAGCCAAATTTGGGTTTATTACACCACGTGACAACTTCAGTTGGTTCTACTACTCTTCCATCTTCAATGGAAGCACAACACTCCGCACCTTACTTCACTACAAAAGGATGCTTTACACAAAGGGCACTCAGCTACACAACAACAGTCCACACCATTAGAACACTCGGCATCAGTTGGACAGTCCACACCTGTAGGATGCTCAACATCAGTAGGATAGTCTACACCAGCAGGACACTCGACATTCGTAGGGAAGTCAACACTAGTATGACACACTATGGAATGTTCACCTTCCTCCTTCCCAAGAATGCTTTACTCTTATCCTTCATCACCATCAAACCATTTTGGAGTTTCTTCCACCTTATCTTGGTCTCACCCAGGTTTTAGGTAGTACCAACAAGGAACTTTCTCTTCATTTTTTGGATTAACTAGTCTTCATTTTTTGGATCACCACCACCACCTAGGACTATACCCTCCACTTGGTTTTCACACCACCACTTCCTCGTAATAGGTCTAGATATACGACTCAACATACATGTTTAAGTCCAATTGAGCCTTCTCCAGAGTTGGAGTGTCGTTCCGGTCCACGAACCCGAGGTAGGGAGAGTCAACATCGTCAAGTATGCATCAAGTTTTTCTAACACTTTACTTCTTATAATATAAATTTGTCTAATTAAATGATTTTTTTGTATTGATTACAAGGTTAATTTTTTTCAGATGCCAACTTCTTTGTGTTAGTTGTGGGCAGTGGAGTAGAATGTATTTTTCAGTTTATGTTGTGGTTGTTTAAATGTGTATCTTTTATTTCTATAAAACTAGACTACACATCTTGGAAATTAGTTTTTTTGCCATTATGTGAGTTGATTATATATTTGGAACTAGTTTTATGTTTATATATATATATATATATATATATATATATATATATTAGAAAGACTCTTCAACTACAAAGAACTTAATGGCTTGTTTGATAATTCTTTAAACCACCTTTGAAAATGTGAAGGATAATGACACTTCTACTAAAACCTCAATCAACTTGGCATTTTTCAATCGAAACTCCATTTTTTGGGTGTTTTCAAACTAAGACGCCAATATTTTGGGAGCTTTCAAATTAAACAGTGGCATTTTCAACAGTAAACGCGGCTCTGGTTGGCGATTTCACCGGTAAATGCCTAAAATTTAGCACTTCTAGCAAAAACGCCTAAATTTCTGGCGCTTTAGTTTTACGCTCCCTTGCAAACGCCAAACTTTTTGGCGCTTTTCCTTCAAACTGGTTGTTCGGGAAATAAAATAGTTACCATGTTATAATTGTAAATATTTTTACTAAACCGTGCTATTTTAATTTTTTTTCCTTATAATAAATTATGTAAAGCATGTAATCATTTCACTAAATATGCAATAAACTATTAATGTTATATTAAACAAGATTCATACAAACCATGTAATAAGAAAATCCAAAAGGGGTTGATGGCGTAACTTGTTGTCGTGTGTCTTATATTTCATTGTAATTGTATGTCCTTTTGTTTTACAATAACAAGATAAAATTGTTAAAGTACTCATAGAGGGGTTACCCAACAACCCAGTAAAGGAACTATTCGTTCCTCATACCGAGATTATACATTAATAGAGAAGGAAACCGCAGTCTTAGACATGACGTTGGGTACGCGACAGCTTGGTATCTGGTCGATTAATTCTTCCTTTGTTCGATTGATCTCTGGAAATTGATTGACTTCTGCTTGACTATAGTTGATCAACTAGCCTTGGCCTGGTCGATCAACTTTCATGGATTGGTCGATCACTCTTGTTGCATGGAGCTCGATCAATATGGAAATGAATTGCTTAATCGGTCTTCTTTTTCAAGTGGAGACGACAACTCTAATGAAGATTAGTGGAAGGTGGCTATAAGGAGGGACTTGGACCACATAGAACCCATGTCACCTCGTCGATGCCTACTCTCTGGTAGAGAGGCAGAGATGTTTCTACGGCAAGCTGGGGTGTGCAGCGATCTTTGCTTAGCGGCTGCGAGGGCTTATGTATAGGCACAGCGGGAGTAGGGTTATGAAGTGAGGGCCGCCCATGTAAGTTGATCGACGTGTGAGTTGGCTGATCAAGGAATAAAGCCGGTGTTTGTTCAAGGACTTCTGTTGCATCTGATAATCCCGACGCCCATAAACTAGATTAGCTTAGTTTGTTAATTTAGCAAATAACACGGCATGTGCATGAGGTTGTTTGTGCCATGACCGTTTCTTCCGTTGTTTTAGCTAGTTGTTAGGCTGACGTGTGCGTAACGTGGGATGATCATGTGTTCATGGCAGCAATGTAGGAAGGTGGGCGAGTAATCGTGTATGGTGCGGCCGATTAGCTCAGATATGTCCCAATCTCTAGCTCTCGTTCATCTGTATGCAAAAGTTCTTAGATTATCTATACTATTATAAAAAGAACGAGTTTGATGTTGCGCTCTCCTTGATTCACTCTCTTCTCTCCTTTTTTCAAAGAATTTTACTCCTACAAATATTTATTTTCACACTCTCCTATTAACTTTTATTATCTTGAATTCTGTATTTCTCTCTCCATCCCACGGAAACAGTTCCTGGATTCTCTCATTTCAAACAACCAACACAAATATCTTTTACCGTATGGACCATTTCACGGACGAGTCCTCTCCCGACACATTTCAACAAATTTTATATGTCACGTGCATGTGCACATATGCGTTCACTAGTATAAATAAGAAAGGCAAGAACAGAAAAGTTGCAACGGTTCACGCAGCACCAAAACCATCGTGTTCATCATGTGTGTTAATCGTGTGTTGAGCTGCAGGTCTGACAAGTGGTATCAGAGCCTCACTCACGAGGATCGTTGGGAGCCATGGCGGGAAGCAAGGACAGTGCTGACGGAAGGGCAAGCGGTTCAGGATTGAAGTCTCCCTCGCGCACGACCACCTCAGACACGACGGCAGAGCAGGGGGCGTAGCATGGTGAGACGGGGAGGCAACAATGTCGTTGTCCACGAACGCGTCATCCGCGAAGCCGGGAGCAGCAACCACATAGTCTACCCAACGCTGACGTCCACAAACTACGTTGAGTGGGCGTTGGTCATGAAGATCAACCTGCGCGCGTAAGGTCTCTGGGAGGCCGTGTCCGGCACAGGAGAGTCGATTGATCACGAAGACATGGTGGCGCTCTCCGCGCTACTTCGTGCAGTACCACCAGAGATGGTGTCGGTACTCGCAGTCAAAGAGACGGCACAAGAGGCTTGGGAGGCTGTCAGAATGATGCATATGGGGGTGAATCGCGTTCGAGAGGCAACAGAGCAACGTTTGCGCAAGGAGTTCAAGCAGATCACCTTAAAGGACGGTGAGTCGCTCGACGCCTTTGGCATGCGGATCACCGACATCGTCAACAACCTTCGCTCTCTAGGTGACACAGTGGAGGAGGTAAAGGTTGTCCAAAAATTCTTGCGTGAAGTACTCGACAGGTACTCGCAGATCACATGTTTGATCGAGACGCTTCTCGACCTAAACGGCATGTCCGTCGAGGAGCTGATTGGGCGTCTGTGCTCTGCCACGGAGCGGTGCTCAATCGGCAGCACAGAAGGCTCTGGGAGCCAGCTGCTCCTCACGAAAGAGGAGTGGGTTGCACGCGGGAAGCAACGGGAGCAAGGGCAGGGCTCGGGCTCCAACGGAGGCGGCGGAAAAGGGAAATGCCACAGTAAGCAGCAAAATTGGGGGCGTGACAATGATCGTCGCGACTCACGTGACTCAAACGGTGACCGTGGCATGTAACGGGTCAAGTGCTACAATTGCAACAAGATGGGCCATTTCTCCAGAGACTGCAAGGAACCCCGACGTGAGCGCAAGGGGCAATCGTAGCACGCGCATCTGGCAAAGGTCAAGGAGGATGAACCAGCGCTCCTACTTGCCCGCGCATGCACCCTCAGCGACGACAACGACCCATCGTTGCTGATGGCAATCGTCACGGACCCACTGCTGCTCACGGCGCGCGTGGACGCGCCAACGACACTGGTAACCGGGGCCACCAAGCAAGTCGACCTGGTGGAGGAGCAAGTGTACCTCACAAAGGACGCACACCGCGACAACTCGTGGTTCCTGGACACAGGCGCCGACAATCACATGATGGGATACCAGTCCGTTTTCGCCGAGCTGGACACCGCCGTCAACGGCACGATGAAATTTGGTAATGGTTCGGTGGTAGACATCAAGGGGCGCAGCACGATTCTGTTTGAGTGTGCCAACGACGAGCACTGCTCCCTCACCGATGTCTACTACATCCCTCGCCTCTGCAGCAACATCGTGAGTCTTGGGCAGCTCGACGAGAACGGGTGCCAAATCATGATCCGCGACGGGCACCTAAAGCTCTACGATCGGCGATAACGCTTGCTCGCCAAGGTAGCTAGGGTGAAGAAGCGATTGTACGTGGTCACGCTCAACATTGCACAGCCAGCTTGTCTCGCAGCACTCCACGACGATGCATGGAGGTGGCACGCGCAGTACGACCACCTCAACTTCGACGTGCTCCAGAAACTCGCGTGCCATGGCATGGTGCGCGGATCGTCGCGGATCGATCACGTTGATCAAATCTGCGATAGTTGCTTGGCTGGGAAGCAGCGACGTGTACCTTTTCCTCAGCAGGCAAAGAAACGCACAGAAGGCCTACTCGATCTGGTGTACAGGGATCTTTGCGGTCCCATTACACCGGCAACACCCCCCGGTAGATGTTACTTCCTGCTCCTTGTGGACGATTTGAGTCGTTATATGTGGCTGACGCTACTCATGACGAAAGATCAGGCGGCCACGGCTATCAAGCGTTTCAAAGCCGGTGCTGAGGTGGAAACTGGACGCAAGCTACGGCTGCCCTGCACGGATCGAGGTGGCAAGTTCACCGTGGCCACATTTGCCGCATACTGTGCTGACGAGGGGATTGGCAAGCAACTCACGACACCGTACTCACCACAACAGAATGGTGTCATTGAGCGTAGGAACCAGACAACCATCTCCACCACGCACAGTCTCATGAAGGCCAAGGGAGTTCCAGCAAGGTTTTGGGGCGAGGCGGTGTCAACCACCATCTATCTCCTCAATCGGTCACCAACGAAGAGCATCGACGGAAAGACTCCCTACATGGTATGGCATGGACATAAACCTGATGTGAGCTACTTTCGTGTTTTTGGTTGCATGGCACATGTAAAGGTGACTAAGCCACATCTCGCCAAGCTCGATGATAGGAGCAAGACAATGGTGTTTTTTGGCTACGAGCAAAATTTAGTGGCATACTGCGTCTACGATCTTGTTGGCAATCGCATGCACGTCACACGTCACGTAGTCTTCGACGAGAACACACAGTGGGACTGGGAGAAGACAAGCGGCACGGAGGATAGTGCTCCTTTCCACGTCGACTACTTCTCCTACCCCGCCACGAGCATAGGCAGGAGCACTATGGGGACACGTGAGAACTCAACGACGATGATGCCCAATCCTTCCACGGGGAGGAGTTCTCCGTCTTCGGCTGCCACAGAAGTATCTGTGACGATTCGATCCGTAAATCACGAGGTAAACTCAGCGGAAGCATTCGATTAGTAGCGGAATATGAAAAATCACTAAAAATTAAAACTTTTTAAGAAAAGATCTTTAAATCATAAAACTCCTTTATAAGAAACAAGATAAACAGTTTACATCATGTTTTAACATTACATCTCTGTGAAATCACCTCTTGAGTGATTATATACATCCATTGCCCTGTTAATTGTACAAGGCAAGATACCACAAAATCTCGAGGCTTAAAGCCAAAAACCTCAGACCTATTGACTCCTAGGACCTGAGAGTAGAGAGACAACATAAGACAAGCTATCTACAAGACTCGACAGTCAGTATCTCCACGTGAGATTCACTGCTGCCCCTGGTCTTGCTGCTGCAGGTACTGCTCACCCTCAGACTGGTTCCTCCGTCCTCGACGTCCACCTATAAAGTTGAAATCTATGGGGGCGAGACAATTTTAAATAATTGTCCCAGTGAGAGTTATAACTCTCCGCCAGAAGCTTTGTTATAGCAATTAAGGGATAACATAAGCAAGATAACTTAAATCATCTAATAGTAGGTTTGATAATAAGTAAAGCAACTTCTGCTTAAGCAATCACTTCATTAAGGAATATGAAGAACATGTATACTAGATGCTTGATTTTGAACATTTATAAATAATGTAACATCAATCATTGTTTCTCGTAGTTCAACCTAAGCAGATAGGCTACACGGTTGATTATGTTTTACAAACATTATTATGCCCTACGGAGATGAGGTATACCGCTCATACTCCAACCGGTCACTATTAAGTCGCATCGGTATCATACATAGGTCATCAAAGGAGTCAGATTCTTATGACCTCATCTTCCTCAGTCAGTGTGAGGATCAACATGCAGGACATCTCGTGTCTCTGCTAAGATAGCTTTCCAGGGTATTCTGGCAACTTCACTATCAGAGTCACAGTGGCATTTTGTACTCTCTTCACCATCAAAAGATCTCTTGTTTATCTCTCATCGATGCGGCATTAAAGATTCCCTCGGGAGATTAGTGATACATCACCGTGACATAAACACATAGTGAAGGGTTGATGGATTAAAGTACATCTTACATCAATTCCTACACTAGGACGTAAGGATATTCGCGTCCATAATCCCCCACATACTCAAAAGTATGTGATCCAGGAGTTCCCTTAGGAAAACATGTTTCACCATCATTTGGCTTCTGACAATGATGGATCTATGATCAGGGCTCTACATGGTATGATTATACTTGATTATTTCGGCACATTTTAGCATTCTTTTAGCATCAAGCATGTTTCCAAGCATTTAACTATTAAAACACTGCTATAAAAGAAGAATACTAAATGTATCAAGTTTAACTCACATCACTTATCATATGAATATCAATTCTTAACCATTTCATTACTATGATTCAAGAATAGGGGTGTTCAAACCCTTGGATCATCATAAGTCATCTAATCAGCATGACCTTGATGTTGCTCATGGCTCTTACAGCCTATTAATCTCATATGTTGCCACTTAAACATAGGCAACATAGCATATATCACTATTCATAAAGTCTATAGCATGCTTTCAATGAATATGATATCATAACCCTTACCTCGATATGATCACTTCTTTATACGAACCTGCATGGTTAATTCAATTGATAATAATAAGCAATTCATCTCTAGATCAGCAATTTATAAAGTAGAGATAACCTTTCAATTCGAAGGTTGTACCTTCATGCCATCACTAAGGCTAGATTCCCTCATTAATATCAATTAGGGCTATTCAATCCCTTTCATTATGATTAGGAATAGTGATTCCTCATCTCATACTTTAATCATGAAGGTTCATGCTTAAAAGCATAACCTGGAATTAGGGTTTATTGTACATTTCATCACATCACCCTCAATTAGGGTTTACTATTCATATTACATGTTATTACCCTAGAATTAGGGTTTACTATTCACTTCATAGTGAATTGAGCTCATATCACCATTATGTATGAAAATTATTATCATCGATGCCTTCAAATTAGGTTAAGATTCATCAATTGTCATAATTAGGGTTTCTATGATCTCACTATGAAGGATCATACCATAATCAAGTGCATTCATTCATATTGAAGGTATTTTACTTGACTTTAATTCATATTAGGAGCCTTCTCTCTCCTATAACTAATAGATGATGTTTACATCACTCTAGATTAGGTTAGGTCAAGTCAACTTTGATTAACATAAGTCAAGTCATCGCTATCATGTCATTAGGGTTTGCTTAATCAAGGGGTGTTTGTCTACTTGCACCCTTTATGAGTGCCTTGATAATGTTCACCATTAATCATAGCATACCTCAACCAACTCATTACTTGTTCCCTCATTGTCTTTAGGTATGATTAGGGTTTGAGTTAATCAACCATTGAACCATCTAAGCCTTCAAATTATTAAGCAATCTTGACCTTAAAAGACCCCAAACGGTTTTGAACTTTCAACCTCCAAACGGTTTTGAAACCGCATGGAAGGGTTGACCGTTTGGTACCTTTAACCTTCAAGACCGCATGAAAAATATCACACTCAAGACTATTTGCCCTTAAACGGTCTTGAAACCATTTGATCACGTTGACCCTTTAGCCAAGTTTGACCTTGAAATCGTTTGAGCAAATCAGCCTTGAAACTGCATAAGCCTAAACGGTTTTGAAACCGTATGAGTCTAAATGGTTTTGAAACCGTTTGGTCCCTAACGGTCTTGAGACATTTTTCCCCGAAACGTTCTTGAGATTGAGACCGTTTGGATTCAAACGGTCTTGAGATCGTTTGATCCAAAGACCTCAAAACCGCATGGACCTAAAAAGTGCATCAACACTTGCAATTGATTAGGGTTTCCAATTTTGAACCCTTCAATCGATCTTATACATGTTAGCCACTTATCAATTGAGCCAATTAGGTTAACCCTCTACTAATTTGATACTCAATTGACCCACAATTGGTCACCAATCATGGTTGAGATCAATTGAATTAGGGTTTGAAACGATCAACCATCAGCATCCATCAACATGAGTCTAATTGAAGTTGAACCTATTGAATCATCATCCAATTGGACCATGACTTGACCCCAAACGGTCTTGGGATCATTTGGACATCCTACAAATGGTCTTGAGACCGTTTTCCCAAGGTATCATAAAAAACTAAGTCAATTTGTTAAGGGTTGAACCCTAATTAGGTCAACAAATCAGCACTTTGATTGTTTCAACAACCTATGATGATTGGACCTTCAATTGATCAAATTCCCTTAACCCTAGACCTACAAACGGTCTTGGGTGATCACCAAACGGTATTGAGACCGTTTGGGTGATCCCCAAATGGTTTTGAAACCGTTTCGGCCACTCAACCCAAACTTCAACATGATTGGTCCTTGAAATCAGCAAATGAACCCGATTAGGGTGTAGGTGATTAAAGTGCCTTCAACTTGAGATTTACTTGAAATTAGTTGATGATTCTTTGCATGTGATTAATTCATAATGTGTCCAGAAGACCCTCAAACGGTCAACACCTGGTCAAACCTCCCAAACAGTCTTGGAGACCGTTTGAATCTAAACGGTCTTGCAAACTGCATGAGTCCAAACGGTTTTGAAACCGTTTGGTCCCAAACGGTTTTGCAAACCGTTTAGACCAAAGGTGGGAAACCGTTTCATAAAGTTACTTGATATTCACACCCATCATCTTCTACCTTGAGACTAAGGTCTGTTCTTCACGGTTTTGCTTGCAAGAGTGCAAGGGATGATAGGGAAAAAGAAGAACAAGCAACTATCGCATAGAAAGAGAGATACATAACAAAGCATAAGGGTTTGAGTTATAAAACCCGCCTTAAAGTCATCCCTAGAGCTCCAAGATTCCAAGCTTTAATGACGTCTTGAGCTCCACAGGTCGTCCAAGGTGTCTTCTTCAAGAATTGGTTGGGAAAGGACGGCTAGAAAGAAGCACTAAGTATGAAAAATCATAGAACCAACCTTGCAACATGATTTCCTCCATGAATCCGAGCAAGATGATGATCAAATCTTACCTAGAACTCCTTAGACATTCTCCTCTGCTCCAGAGCTCTGTCCTTAGTCGGTTCAAGCAAGGGGATAAGTGAAGAAGTGAAGGAAACATTTCCTTGGTTTGCAAAGAAAGGAGTATATATACTTTGGGTAAAACTTCAACATAAGGACAATTAGTTTCTTGATTTCTCATCTAGGTCCTTCCCTTCCTATAATCCACGTTTCTCCCTTCCATACTTAAGCAAAACTCGTCTTAAACCCAAGGTCTAAAGGTAAAGAAAGCCAACATCAAAACTAAGTTGTACACATAAAAGGGTCATTATACATACAACTTGATTGTTGTATTACAAAGGTTATCATTCTTATTTGATTATTCAATTGAAGTTCCCTCTTCATAATTTTACTCTAAATGATGTCAAGAATCATAAAAGATACTCTAGAAGTTATATTTTACATGTTGCACCCCATATTTTGGGTAAATTGCACTTTACACCAAAATTAGGGTTTTAAGCACAAGGATTGCTCCACAAGCTGCATCTTGATGCCCAAGCTTGGAGAATCCATCATACTTCATCATATTCATTCTTATGATGTCTCAAAGCCAGAGGAACATATAAACATGTACAATTTCAAGTTAACCCGTCTAATTGGGTAATTTGCACATAGGTCCCTGTAGTACAAATCAATATTATAACATTGTTCAAAAAGGACAAAAATAGAAATATATGTTCCTCAGGAGCTTTAATTACATACCAAAAGATAATCACAAGCACCTAATTACATAATTAAACAAAACACCAAGGGTTCCACCCCTTACAAGGGTTTCGTCCCCGAAATCAACAAAATGTATTAAGAGAAAAGAGCAGGACATTTCCTTCTCATCTCTTCCTCTAGTTTCCATGTGGCTTCTTCAACACCACGATGATTCCAGAGGACTTTCACAAGACTTATATCTTTCTTTTTCAGCCTTTTAATTCTGTTATCAAGGATCGACACTGGTCCTTCCTCATAAGTTATATCATCATTCAATTCTACCTCCATAGGTTGTAGAACTGACTCGGTATCAGGGTGACATTTCCTCAGCATAGAAATGTGAAACACAGGGTGTAACCTCTGTAACTCTGGTGGCAACTCTAGTATATAGGCTACCTTTCCAACCCGTTCAATGATTGGATAAGGCCCCATAAATCTAGGAGCTAACTTCCTTTTCCTTCCAAATCTCAGAACTCCCTTCCAAGGTGAGACTTTGAGATACACTCTGTCTCCAACCTGGAACTCTAAGGGTCTACGACGTCTATCAACATAAGATTTCTGCCTCTCCTGTGTAGTCTTAATCTGTTGTTGTATCACTTTGATCTTTTCTGTAGTCTACTGCACAAGATCAGGACCTAACAGCTGATATTCACCAGTTTCATACCAACATAAAGTTGATCTACAACGTCTACCATACAAAGCTTCATAAGGTGCCATATCAATGCTATGTTGATAGCTATTGTTGTAGGCAAACTCTATCAAGCTTAGGTGCAGATCCCAACTTCCTGTAAACTGAAGAACACATGCTCTCAGCAAGTCTTCCAAGGTATGTATAGTCCTTTCCGACTATCCATCAGTCTGTGGATGAAAGGCTGTACTAAACCTTAACTGGGTGCCTAAAGCTCTGTGCAGTCGCTCCCAAAAACGACTCATAAACTAGGGACCTCTGTCTGAAACTATAGTGACTGGAACTCCGTGCAGTCACACTATCTCCTGAACATACAACTATGCTAACCTCTCAGCAGAATAGGTTGTTTTGACAGGTAGGAAATGTGATGTCTTTGTCAACCTATCAACTATTACCCAAATGGAATCATGTCCTTTTCTTGTCCTGGGTAGGCCAACAACAAAGTTTGTGGTTACATGATCCCACTTCCACTGTGGTATGGGTAAAGGTTGCATTGTTCCTGCAGGCTTCTGGTGTTCAACCTTAACCTGCTGACGCACCGGACACCTCAAAACAAACTCAGCAACGTCCTTCTTCATTCCAGGTCACCAATACATATCTTTTAAATTTTGATACATCTTGGTGCTTCCTGGATGCATAGCATACATCGAAGAATGAGCTTCTTCCAGGACTAACTTCCTCAAGTTGTCCACATCTGGCACTATCATCCATCCATGATAACATGCTACTTGGTCATCTGAATCATGGAAACCATCTCGCTTCTCATCACCATACTCCGATCTAATCTGTTGAACCGCAGCATCAACTTGTTGTGCCTCCTTGATCTGCTCTCTTAGGGTAGGTTTTATATGCATCTCAGCCAACAATCCGACTAACAATGACACCTTCAACTGTACATTGTCTTGCCTTAAGGAGATAAGCATATCTCTCCTAGAGCATACTAAAGAGTTTAGTTGTGCTCTATCTAAGGATGGTGTTGCTGATTTCCTACTCAGAGCATCTGCAACCACATTGGCCTTCCCTGGATGGTAATCAATTGTACAGCCGTAGTCCTTGATTAACTCCATCCAGCGGCGTTGCCTCATGTTAAGCTCGTGCTGAGAGAAGATGTACTTAAGGTTCTTATGATCAGTGAAAATCTGGAATGTCTCTCTATAGAGATAATGTCTCCAGATCTTCAAGGCATGAACCACGGCAGCTAACTCTAGATCGTGTGTCTGATAATTCTCCTCGTGTTTCTTAAGTTGTCAGGAAGCAAAAGAAATCACTTGTTTATCCTGCATCAACACGCATCCGAGTCCATTCTTGGAGGTATCACAGAAAACCATGTATCCTTTACCTTGCTCAGGTAACACAAGTACAGGTGCACTTGTCAACCTCTCCTTCAACAACTGGAAAGATTGCTGACACTTGTCACTCCAAACAAAAGGAACATCCTTCCTGGTCAACTTAGTTAGGGGTAAGGCTATAGAACTGAAGTTCTTAATGAACCTTCGGTAATAGCCAACCTACCCTAAGAAACTACGGATCTCCGTCGGTGTCTTCGGTTGTTCCCATTGTAGAACAGATTCTACCTTTTTACGATCAACACGAATACCCGAGGCAGATATCACGTGTCCAAGGAAGGATACTTCCGGTAACCAGAACTCACACTTGATAAACCTAGCGTATAGCTTGTGTTCTCTTAGCAAAGTTAGAGCCTGACGAAGATGTTGTTCATGCTGCTGAGCATCTCTACTATAGATCAGAATGTCATCTATGAAGACAACAACACACTGATCGAGGAAAGGTCGGAAGATTCTATTCATGAGTTCCATAAATGCAGCCGGTGCATTAGTTAGTCCAAATGACATAACTGTGAACTCATAGTGACTGTACCTTGTCCTAAAGGCAGACTTGGGTATGTCACTATCCTTAATACGGAGTTGATGATATCCTGACCTCAAATCTATCTTCGAGAAGACAGTTGCACCACGCAACTGGTCAAAGAGATCATCAATCCTCGATAGAGGGTACTTGTTCTTTATAGTTACTTTGTTTAGCTGTCTGTAAGCAATGCACAACTGCATTGATCCGTCTTTCTTTTTAACGAAAAGAACCGGAGCACCCCAGGGTGAAGTGCTCGGTCGGATGAAACCCTTCTCAAGCAACTCTTGAAGCTGTTTCTTGAGTTCTGCCATCTCAGCAGGCGCCATCCTATACGATGTTTGTGCTATAGGTTGTGTGTCTGGGATCAAATTGATTTCAAAATCAATTTCCCGAGGCAGTGGCACACCTGTAAGTTCTTCAGGAAATACATCTTCAAATTCCCTGACTATAGGAACTTCAACAGGGTTAGGACTCTCCATGGTAGTATCTACCACATGGGCCAAGAATGCATAACATCCTTGCCTCATCAGCTTCTCAGCAACCATAGATGACACCAGACATGTGGGTAGAATCTTTCTCTCTCCTTGAAAGATCCATGTGTCGCTTTCATCAGCAAACACAACTTGCTTGGATTTACAATCCAAGACAACCCTATACCTTTCCAAGGTATCCATCCCAAGGATTATCAAATCTTTGCATCTCAAGTGGTATAAGATCCACTTGAATGTGATGATCAGAAAAGAAGAGGATGCAGGGAGAGCATACCTCCTACAACATGACAGACCCTCTCAACGGAGTCTCAAGCAACAAGCTATCTGCCCTATGACTGACTGTCATATCGCAGTTACGAATCACTCTTTGAGTGATAAAGGAGTGCGTAGCACCTGGGTCAATCAAAATAGATACAACGCAGGATGTAGACATATCATAATATAACAACTCCATCTGACCTGCCACAACCCGAGGGTTGATCACTGCATCAGGTGGGTTCATTGCATAGAACCTTGTTGTCGCATGTGGTTGATTCGGTGATGACGATCCAGCTTGGGACGCTTGTCCACATCCTCTAGCTACTCCTTGAAACTGCCTCCTCTGGGATCCTTGCTGACTCTGCCTCTGTGGTTGTGTTACACTTGCTGGTCTAGCTCTGTAGTCCTTCATCAAATGCCCCATTTTCCCACATATGTAGCAACTTCTGTCTTGTTGTTGTGGTCTAGGTGGTCCTATGACTGACATCGATGCTGAACTGTGAGCCTCCTGTAGTGGTAGGCTTCGTCCTCTACCTCTACTCGGTCCACTGTGTCTGAGCACTAGGTCTAGATGGTGGTGGTGTAGGCACAGAAAATCTAGGCTTCTTTAAGTCTCTAGATGAATACCCCTGGAACTGAGGATATCTCTTATGGGTTTGCCTCTTCTCTGCTACGGACCTCTCTATCCTTCGGACTAACTCAACGAAGGTAGCAAACCTTTCCCAGTTCTCTAGGGTAGACACGAGAGTAGTCAACTCAGCGTTCAACCCTTTCTCGAACCGTCTAATCCTTTCTTCCTCTGTAGCACCCATATGCGGGCAAAACCACAGCAACTCCATGAACTTAGCTTCGTATTCGCTAATGTTCATCAGACCTCGCCTTAACCTCTCGAACTGAGAGATTTTCTCATCTAGGAACGTCTTGGGGAAATATCTATTGACGAATTCCCGACGAAAGACTTCCCATGTAGCCTCTACACCAGGCCTCTTCTGCTCTTCCATGGTCCACCAGTGACCAGCACTCCCCTTGAGAAGATAGACATTGTGTCTAACCTTCTCAGCTTCTGGAATGTTCATGATTCTAAAAGCCTTCTCGAGCTCGGTCAACCACAGATCAGCATCTGCGGGATCAGCTGTTCTGAAGTACTCAGTCGCTCCGACTCGGCGAAGTCATTCGAACGTTTTACCGATACCTTGTCCTTCAGACTGAGCAGGTACCCTAGGTGCATGCATGGGCATCCTATCTGTTATGTGTGTCATGGCAGTCATAAACTGCCCGAACATAGTCTGAACAGCTGGGTTCTCCATGTCAGCTAGGTTAAACTGAGGTGGCTCGGGTACAGGTTGTTCTATCTCTGGGTTCCTTGCACCTTCTCGGGGTGCAGCAACACTACTCTCTGCCACATACTCCTCGTGTGGTCCAGACATCCTTAATTATCTTCTTCTCCTGAGGAGCAGAAGACACTATTAGATATACTGGAAAACACTAAGAATAGACTCGACATCCTAAGTCCTATGTCTCTGTAGACTCAGCGAACCTAGAGCTCTGATACCACTTAATTTGTGACGATCGATCCGTAAATCACGAGGTAAACTCAGCGGAAGCGTTCGATTAGCAGCGGAATATAAAAAATCACTAAAAATTATAACTTTTTAAGAAAATGTCTTGAAATCATAAAACTCCTTTATAAGAAACAAGATAAACAGTTTACATTATGTTTTAACATTACATCTCTGTGAAATCACCTCTTGAGTGATTATATACATCCATTGCCCTGTTAATTGTACAAGGCAAGATACAACAAAATCTCGAGGCTTAAAGCCAAAAACCTCAGACCTATTGACTCCTAGGACCTGAGAGTACAGAGACGACATAAGACAAGCTATCTACAAGTCTCAACAGTCAGTATCTTCACCTGAGATTCACTACTGCCCCTGGTGTTGCTGCTGCAGGTACTACTCACCCTCAGACTGGTTCCTCTGTCCTCGACGTCCACCTATAAAGTTGAAATCTACGGGGGTGAGACAATTTTAAATAATTGTCCCAGTGAGAGTTATAACTCTCCGCCAGAAGCTTTGTTATAGCAATTAAGGGATAACATAAGCAAGATAACTTAAATCATCCAACAACAAGTTTGATAATAAGTAAAGCAACTTCTACTTAAGCAATCACTTCATTAAGGAATATGAAGAACATGTATACTAGATACTTGATTTTGAACATTTATAAACAATGTAACATCAATCATTGTTTCTCATAGTTCAACCTAAGCAGATAGGCTACGCGGTTGATTATGTTTTACAAACAGTATTATGCCCTGCGGAGATGAGGTATACTGCTCATACTCCAACCGATCACTACTAAGTCGCATCGGTATCAAACATAGGTCATCAAAAGAGTCGGATTCTTATGACCTCATCTTCCTCAGTCAGTGTGAGGATCAACATGTAGAACATCTCGTGTCTCTGCTAAGATAGCTTTCCAGGGTATTCTGGCAACTTCGCTATTAGAGTCACAGTGGTGTTTTGTACTCTCTTCACCATCGAAAGATCTCTTGTTTATCTCTCATCAATGTGACATTAAAGATTCCCTTGGGAGACTAGTGATACATCACCCTGACATAAACACATAATGAAGGGTTGATGGATTAAAGTACATCTTACATCAATTCCTACACTAGGACGTAAGGATATTCGCGTCCATAATCCCCCACATACTCAAAAGTATGTGATACAGGAGTTCCCTTAGGAAAACCTATTTCACCATCATTTGGCTTCTGACAATGATGGATCTATGATCAGGGCTCTACATGGTATGATTATACTTGATTATTTAGGTACATTTCAGCATTCTTTTAGCATCAAGAATGTTTCCAAGCATTTAACTATTAAAACACTGCTATAAAAGAAGAATACTAAATGTATCAAGTTTAACTCACATCAGTTATCATATGAATATCAATTCTTAACCATTTCATTACTATGATTCAAGAATAGGGTTGTTCAAACCCTTAGATCATCATAAGTCATCTAATCAAGATGACCTTGATGTTGCTCATGGCTCTTATAGCCTATTAATCTCATATGTTGCCACTTAAACATAGGCAACATAACATATATCACTATTCATAAAGCCTATAGCATGCTTTCAATGAATATGATATCAGAACCCTTACCTGGCTATGATCACTTCTTTATAAGAACTTGCATGGTTAATGATGGAGCTGAGACTTACACCGAAAGATTTTACTCTTCCAATGGGAGTTCCAGGGTTATGCACCAAAAAACCCTAGAGAGAGAGAGTTGATGTCTTTCCCCAGGTTTACCTATAACTGGTGCTTCGATAAACACTCCAACCCCATAAGAGTATGGAAGCCTTATCATAGTACAGATTTAGGATCGAACCCAAAAGACAACGGTCTTGTTGCAAGCAACAAGATGGAAAATGTATAGAATTTCACTTGGTTACTTACTAGTTGGCACTTATATCAAAAGTTGGATTTTGATGGTTTTAAACTAAGAACATGAAAAGTAAAGAAAACAAGTAAATATAAGAGTTAAACTATGATAAAGATCACTAGGGTGTGATCGGTTTTTCACCGCCACTACACATCGATCAACACATGCAAAGCAAAACTTAACCTGCAAAAAGAGTTCGGTCAGTTAGTATCCTTGTAGACCTAGCCTCCTTTTGGATAATCTAGCTACGAGAAGTGTGGGAATGTTGCAACGCCAGCCATTCCCGATCAAATGGTCACATTACTTTACATCATTCCCCTCGTAAAGTGTGTTCCTCGACTTACCAAGGTTGCGCTTCCATACGTCAACTGATTCCATTTCATAGTATGAAAGTGCAACGGATGATAGTGAGTTTACTCCACTTCTTGGGATACACTTCTAGATACCGAAACAGATACATGGTGGATACATGCATCAAGAACCAACATGCAAACGAGTTTCGAATCTAATAGTACAAACGTAGACAATTCATACTAAAAGATAAAAGATAACACAAGTTGGAGATCAAGCAACAAGTATTCATTAATCGTTTGATGTCAAACTGACAAAGATAAGAACTCTACATTACAACCTAAGGATTACATTTTACATGATATGAAAGTATGGGTAGCGGGGCTACTCCCCGCACCCTAGTGATGAAGACTACTCCCTCATGACTAAGACCAAGAAGGAGGCGAGAAGAGAGAGAGAGAGCATCATCCCCACAAAGGAGGGAGGAAAGTCAACCCCTTGGAGAGAGAGAGCAACGACCCACCAGTCTTCGTAGGCTGCACGATGAGGAGGTCTCCCCTTCCCACCTTCTTGACGAAGAAGGAGAAAGCAGCTTCATGATGGAGTATGGATCTCAGACCGACAGCCCCAGGGCGGAGGATGGAAGTGGCAGGAGCTCTGGAACAATTGGGGCAGCCTTTGGACGTCTGAGACTTGATTTCCTTTTTTTTATGGAGGACCCTTGGGGTCTTATTTATAGGCCTTGAGTGAAGTCCAAACGGTTTGGAGACTGTTTGGACCCCAAGACCGTTTGGGACCTCAAGACCGTTTGGACTCATGCGGTTTCGGGACCGCATGAACTCCATGCGGTCTCGGGACCATTTGGCTTCATGCGGTTTCGGGACCGTTTGACTCCATGCGGTCTCGGGACCGGTTGGCTTCATGCGGTCTTGGGACCGTTTGAACTCCATGCGGTCTCGTGACCGGTTGGCTTCATGCGGTCTTGGGACCGTTTGAACTCCATGCGGTCTCGGGACCGGTTGGCTTCATGCGGTTTTGGGACTGCATGAACTCCATGCGGTCTCGGGACCGTTTGTCTTCATGCGGTTTTGGGACCGTTTGAACTCCATGCGGTCTCGGGACCGTTTGGCTTCATGCGGTTTCGGGACCGTTTGAACTCCATGTTGTCTCGGGACCGGTTGGCTTCGTGCGGTCTTGGGACCGTTTGACTCCATGCGGTCTCGGGACCGGTTGGCTTCATGCGGTCTTGGGACCGTTTGACTCCATGCAGTCTCGGGACCGGTTGGCTTCATGCGGTCTTGGGACCGTTTGAATCCACTCGGACTTGAGGCTGAGTTATTCTTTTATGATTTTTGTGTTTTTTTCTGCATATATAGAAAGGAAAAGTTAGTCTGATGATATATTTTCAAAAAGGGGTAAAATTAGGATTATGTATAGTTTAAACGTAAAAAGAGTATGGAAAACTAAAGAAAAAGACTAAGATAATCGACTAAAATAGGAGGTTATCACCCCCCCTAACTTAGAGTCTAGCTTGTCCTCAAGTTAGATAGAGCTGAGACATGTAGTGGCGAGGCGGTCTTATTTAATTAGGATTTCCATACTCTTGCTTCAATTCTTAACCTGAGTTCCCCTGGGGTCATATCAAGTCTTATTGCATGCCTTAACTCTTTCAGATTTCGAGAGTTGCTTGGATCTCAGGTTCTTTCCGTATCTCAAAGTTCGTATTGGGACCACCTTTATTTTGTGCATGTTGTTGACTCTAATCAGCTTTATACCTTTCTGAAAGACCTACTGGAAGCTAGAGAGGGTATGAGGGTTGGCTAAAGGCTTTGAAGTGTAGCTCCCCCTTCAAGTGGGGGAGGGGATGTCTATGCTTTTTAGGATCTCACTATCGGGTACGACACATCTGCCTTTATGAGGGCAGCTGAATGTACCGGTCGGGTGAGTCCTTTATGGGCCTTTCATATATTTAGAGACCTTAGGGTTTCACTACCGGGCACGACACATCTGCCGTTGTGAGGGCAGAGGAATGTACCGGCCGGGTGAAACCTTCATCGGTTCTTTATATAAGTCCTTATTCATGGCACAACTCTCATGATTTTATTCGACTCTCTGGCTTTTATTCAATAACTCACAGGCTTGGGTTTTGGGATTTTTGGGAATTTATTTTGGGCGACCAAACCTCTTCTATTTTGAAGAGAGGAAAGCTGTTCTTAGGGTTTTTCAACATGCACTTATTTGGTTTGTGGTCCACTTGCAGAACTTCTTGATTTGGAAGTTGCCTGATTCCCCTCTCATCCTTGAGAGCTTGGCTTATTTCTGCCTTGATTTTGACCTGTGGAGAGTCAGATAAAGAATTTGAAGCAGAAGCATGAAAATCAAAAGTGGATGGAAAATGTTGAATCGCCATTCGATGTCTAAGTGCTATTTACTTGTAGGGACTAACATGATTCTAGAGTTAGTTGAGGTGACTTTATTTTAAAATAGTTAAAAAGGAGGGAAAGAAAAAGATACCTTGCCCTTGTCTAATGTACCCCCCCTAACTTATCACTCACTCTGTCCTCAGAGTGTCAAAGTGATAGGGTGAGAAGTAATTAGGACAAGGGCTGCGGTTAAACTAATTCGTGAAGCCATGGGTTGCCTCCCAAGTAGCGCCTTGGTTTAATGTTGCTGGCTCGACTAAGCTGTAAAGCTGTTATGCTGTTGGCGTAGCGTCTCTGATGTCGATGGTTTGTCGATGCATTTTGTCTTCTGGAGTGTAATATCTTTTTAAACGGTGCCCGTTGACTGTCCTTTCTCCTCCGTTGTTGTCGATAATAATGGCAGCTCCAGTTGGGTAGATATGTTTTATAGTGAAGGGTCTGGACCATTTTGTTCTAAGTTTTCTGGGGAATAATTTGAGCTTGGAGTTGAATAGGAGTGCTTTGTCGCCAACGGCGATATCTTTTCTCTTAAGATGTCCATCATGCCACATTTTTGTTTGCTCTTTATAGATTCTGGCACTGTGATAGGCTGTCATTCGGAGCTCTTCTAACTCCTGTAGCTGGAGTTGTCTATTCTCCCCTGCACTTTTAAGATCGAAGTTCAATTGCTTGATGGCCCACCAGGTTTTATGTTCCAGCTCGACTGGAAGATGACATGACTTCCCGTACACCAAACGGAACGGTGTTGTTCCGATTGGTGTTTTGTAAGCAGTTCGGTATGCCCAGAGGGCATCAGGAAGTTTGGTGGACCAATCGGTGCGGCTTTTGTTCACCGTTTTTTCAAGGATCGCCTTTAATTGTCTATTGGATACCTCTACCTGGCCACTAGTTTGTGGGTGGTAAGGCGTGGCGAATTTGTGATGGACTCCGTATTTTCTCAATAACGCTTCGAAACTTCGCTCCAGGAAATGGGTCCCGCCGTCCGATATGACCGTTCTTGGAACTCCAAATCTCAGAAAGATAGTATCTTTGAACAATTTGATAACAGGTTTGGAGTCGTTGGATACGGTGGGTACAACTTCGACCCATTTTGAGACGTAATCTACTGTGACCAAAATGTAAGGGAAGCCATATGATGAAGGGAAAGGGCCCATGTAGTCTACCCCCCACACATCGAAGAGCTCAATTTCCTGCCACATAGTGAGGGGCATTTCATCCCTTTTTGATATGTTGCCTGAAAATTGGCATTTGTCGCAGGCTTTCACAAAATCATACGAGTCTTTTGATATGGTGGGCCAGAAGAAACCCGATTGTAAAACTTTTATGGTGATTTTCTTGGCGCTCATATGCCCCCCCGTGGGTCCGGAATGGCAATGTTCTAAAACCGGGGTTATTTCTTCTTCTGGCAGGCACCGACGGAAAAGTCTGTCGGCACAGAGGTGGAATAAGTAGGGTTCGTCCCAATGATAATGTTTTATGTCGTGAAGGAACTTCCTTTTATCCTGATATGAAGCAGACGGGTGGATGATCCCTGTGGCCAGATAATTGATGATATCAGCATACCAAGGGAAATTATGAGTGGCCTTCATAAGCTGATCATCAGGAAGAGAATCCCTGATAGGGATTTTATCTTTTTCTTCAACCTCAATCCTACTAAGATGATCGGCCACAACATTCTCCACACCACTTTTATCTTTGATCTCCAAGTCGAATTCTTGAAGCATTAATACCCAGCGAATAAGCTTGGGTTTGGCGTCCTGTTTCTGGATCGGGTATCGGATAGCAGAATGGTCAGTGTAGACGATGACTTTAGAGCCAATCAGGTAGGAGCGGAATTTTTCGAATGCGTAGATGATAGCCAAAAAAACTCCTTTTCCGTGGTGGTGTAGTTTTTTTGTGCTTCGTCCAGCATTTTAGATGCGTAGTAGATGACATAGGGTTTCTTATCGATATGTTGTCCTAAAACATCCCCTATGGCATAATCACTTGCGTCGCACATGATTTTGAAGGGTTGCGACCAGTCTGGAGCCCTTAGAATAGGTGCGGAGATTAACGCTTCTTTAAGGGTGGAGAAGCTTTGCATACATTCCTGGTCGAAAATGAACTCGGCATCTTTGGTCAGGAGTCGGGTCATGGGTTTAGCTATTTTCGAGAAGTCTTTGATGAATCTTTATAAAATCCTGCATGACCCAGGAAAGCTCGAACTCCTCTTATCTCCTTCGGAGGTGACAACTTTGAGATAACATCGATCTTTGCTTTGTCAACCTCGATTCCCCTATCACTTACCCTATGTTTGAGGACGACACCTTCTGTTACCATGAAATGGCATTTTCCCCAGTTCAAGATAAGGTTCGTTTCCTCGTAGCGTTGCAGAACTCGTTCGAGATTAACCAGACAGTTGTCGAAGGAGTCTCCATAAACAGAAAATTCGTCCATAAAGACTTCCATGACAGATTCAGTTAAATCGGCGAAGATAGCAGACATACAACATTGGAAAGTGGCAGGCGTGTTACATAGCCCGAACGGCATTCTTCTGAACGCATATGTCCCAAAGGGACAGGTGAAGGTGGTTTTTTCTTGGTCCTCCGAGTGTATGGGTATTTGGTAGAACCCGGAGTAACCATCGAGATAACAGAAATACTTTTGGTGGGACAGGCATTCCAGGACTTCATCAAGGAAAGGCAGAGGGTAGTGGTCTTTCCTTGTGGCTTTATTCAACTTCCTATAATCAATGCACATTCGCCATCCTGTTACAGTCCTGGTAGGCACTAGCTCATTTTTATCGTTGATCACTACGGTAGTGCCCCCTTTCTTTGGAACAACCTGGACCGAGCTGACCCACTGAGAGTCAGAGATAGGATAGATCATGCCAGCCTTGAGTGGTTTAAGGACTTTCAGACGAACTACCTCTTTCAAGTTTGGGTTCAGTTTTCTTTGATGTTCACGAGAGGGTTTAAATTCTTCAACCATAGGGAGCCTGTGCATACACAGAGCCGGGTTTATGCCTGTGAGGTCAGTTATTTTATATCCAATGACCTTTCTATGCTTCCTCAGCTTATCCAAAAGCCTTACTTCTTGATCTTCGGTAAGGGTGGAGCTGATGATGACCGGGCATATCTCTTCCTCATCTAGGAAAACATATTTAAGCCCTGTAGGTAAAGTCTTTAATTCGGGGGCTTTTGGTGGTTCTGTTGCTTCTATAACAATGACGGCCTTAAGCTCTTCAAAAGTAGCCTTTGGCGCTTCTTCGATCTTTTCTAGATATTGGAGGCATTGCTGGACTAGTTCATTTGCGGAAAATTCAACTTCTGGATTAATAAGAGCATTCTCAAGTTCGTCGATTGGCTCGGAGATTTCTAATTGTGACATTTGTTGGATTGCGTCCAAAAGAAAGACTTCTTCTTGGATGCTGGGACCCTTCATACTATCGAGGACGCAGAATTGAATTGCTTCTTTCCCGAGCCTAAGAATGATGGTTCCAGCTTCGACGTCGATTAGCGCTCTGGCAGTAGCTACGAAAGGTCTGCCGAAAATGATCGGATATCTCAAGTCTTCTTTAATATCCATGATAACAAAATCACACAGAACGTAGGCGTCCTTTTCTATCCTTACTGGGATATCTTCAATGATTCCCAACGGTGCAGTTATTGTGGAGTCAGCTAGTTGAATAGTCATTGATGTAGGCAGCAAGTCGGTGAAACCCAGACGTTGGCACATTGAGTAGGGCATAATGGATATGCTGGCCCCAAGGTCAGCTAATCCTTTCTTTGTAGACGTGTTTCCAATGCAACATTGGATTCCGAAGGAACCTGGGTCCTTCTTCTTTTTGGGCAGTTTGTTCAAGATGATGTCAGAAGTGGTTTGAGCGAGCTTGACAGCCTCATGCTCCTTGGTGATATACTTTCGTGATAGCAAGGTTTTGAGATACTTTGCCCATGCTGGTACTTCGGACAGAGCGTCAAGGAGTGGGATGTCAATGTACAGTTTCTTCATTGCCTCCTTGAACTTCTGAAACCTGGCGTCCATTTTTGTTTCTTGCAGTCTGCCCGGATACGGAATCCTTGGTTTGAATTGCGGGACCTCGGGTTCTGTGGACACTTGTTCTTTATTTTTGTCCTTTGTGCCTTCGGAGGATTTCTCAATTCCTTGTTGCGAGATCTCTTTTGTCATAAAAGTGGGCATATCATCATCATCCAGGGTGATCTTGGTGGGTTCAGGAAGAATGTGTCCCGACCTTGTGGTGACGACATTCAGCTGTTCATGTTTGTTTTGCCCATACTTAGAATTTGGTTCAGGCTGCCCGGCAAGCATACCTACTGGGGGCTTTAATTGTGCGGCAATCTGAGCGAGTTGAGCTTCAACTACTTTCTACTGAGCCTGTTGGTTAGCAAGCATAGTTTGTTGCGATTGTAGCAGCTACCTTATCAAAGATATCTCATCTTCCGGCTGTATAGTAACATTTTTCTGAAGACTTTGTTGTTGAGGCTGCTGAGTATGCAACTGCGGATGGAGCGGGGGATGAGTGTACTGATAGTAGGCTGATTGGTTTCTAGGATAGTTAGCCCTAGGGAAATTGTTCCTTGGGTTCCCTTTATTTTGGTTAAAATTGTTCAGAACCCATGTGGTAGCCTACTATCAGATCCCCCCTGTGTCTGATGTTGCGGATTAGCAGTTCCATAAGGATTCCCATACTGGAACCCAGGATGATTCCTCGGTTGACTGGGATTGTAGTAAACTTGTCCGGGAATAGTGTGGATGGAGTTGACTTATTCTGGAATCTGATCTTCAGCTTGATTAGTAATGGGCTCATATGGTTGTGGTGGTGGATGCAGATCCATCATCACATTATACAACATTCCGCAGGAGAGGGTCGGATGGTCCGAAGCATGACAAGCCTCACATGATCCTGTGAAGGCCTTAACTTGTTGTACAAAAGGGGCTTTCTTTTTGTCGATCTCTCCGAGAGAAGCCTCGAGAGCTTGTTGTTTATGAACAATAGTTTGTAAGGCCTCAGCTATTGCCTTTATTTCTACGGATTCTTCAGCTTTGAAAACTTTAAGGACACCTTTTCCAGCTGACCGTCCCCAGTTGGACTGGTTTTCAGCTCCTAAAGTAACAATCTTCCAAGCGTCTTCATAGTTCTTCCTCATGAAGTTTCCTCCAGACGAGGAATCTAGGAACTATTTAATATCATCGCTTACTCCCCGATAAAAAGTTTCTATCAGTTGATTCTGTGAAATTCCATGATGGGGGCATTTGCGCAGAAGTTCCTTAAATCTTTCCCATGCCTCAGCGAGGATTTCTCCAGGTAGCTGGGAGAAGTGATTGATTTGCCCTCTGATTTCATAGGTTAGTGAGGGTGGAAAGAACTTCTATAAATTTTTTTTCTCTAGAGGGGCCCAAGTGGTTATTATGGGTTCTCTGTCCAATGAGTTGTACCAACTCAAGGCCCTTCCAGATAAGGTGAAATGGAATAGGTGGAGCATTATCGCATCGAAAGCGATACCAGCTTGCGGGACCATGCGGCATAATGCCTTAAACCTTTTCAAATGGTCCATGCAATCATCTCCTGAACCTCCAGAGAAGGAGATTCCTTGCATAATCTGGATCCACTGGGTCTGGATCTTAAAGTTTGGGATATTGATGATCGGAGGCCGGACCGGGTGGTTATCCTCGTAGTTCTTCGGGACAGCATAGTCCCTTAGTTGCTTGTTTCGTAACTCGAGCTGAGCATCTTGGGTTTCTGCCTCGGTCTCCGCACTTATGCGTGCTTGCTCTTCTGCTCGTATCTCCGCTTGTATTTGGGCACGGGTGTCTGCTATGAGTTGTGCCTGTTGTGCGGCGATGGCAGCATTTACTCTCTCCATCACCAAAGCAGCTTGATGTTGTTCGTCAGCCATTTGTCTAGCGCGTTGGCAATTGAGACAGATTCGGCGGTGGAAACTTCTCTCTACCTCGGAGTCAAACTCCGGATCAGGGGAGAATCCGCGACTTTGCGATGATTGCATGCACGTGTTCTACCTGAGTAGAGAAAGGAAAACACCTTTAGATAATAACAACAAAAAGTTTCAAGTAGATATAGAGTTATGATTCAAAAATAAAGTGTAAAAAAACTAACCAACTAGAAAGGTACTAAGTGAAATAACAGCGTTCCGTTGTCCCCGACAACGACGCCATTTTTTTGATGGAGCTGAGACTTACACCGAAAGATTTTACTCTTCCAATGGGAGTCCCAGGGTTATGCACCAAAAAACCCTAGAGAGAGAGAGTTGATGTCTTTCCCCAGGTTTACCTATAACTGGTGCTTAGATAAACACTCCAACCCCATAAGAGTATGGAAGCCTTATCATAGTACAGATTTAGGATCGAACCCAAAAGACAACGGTCTTGTTGCAAGCAACAAGATGGAAAACGTATAGAATTTCACTTGGTTACTTACTAGTTGGCACTTATATCGAAAGTTGGATTTTGATGGTTTTAAACTAAGAACATGAAAAGTAAAGAAAATAAGTAAATCTAAGAGTTAAACTATGATAAAGATCACTAGGGTGTGATCGGTTTTTCACCGCCACTACACATCGATCAACACATGCAAAGCAAAACTTAACCTGCAAAAAGAGTTCGGTCAGTTAGTATCCTTGTAGACCTAGCCTCTTTTCGGATAATCTAGCTACGAGAAGTGCGGGAATGTTGCAACTCCAGCCATTCCCGATCAAATGGTCACATTACTTTACATCATTCCCCTCGCAAAGTGTGTTCCTCGACTTACCAAGGTTGCGCTTCCATACGTCAACTGATTCCATTTCATAGTAAGAAAGTGCAACGGATGATAGTGAGTTTACTCCACTTCTTAAGATACACTTCTAGATACTGAAACAGATACATGGTGGATACATGCATCAAGAACCAACATGCAAACGAGTTTCGAATCTAATAGTACAAACGCAGACAATTCATACTAAAAGATAAAAGATAACACAAGTTGGAGATCAAGCAACAAGTATTCATTAATCGTTTGATGTCAAACTGACAAAGATAAGAACTCTACATTACAACCTAAGGATTACATTTTACATGATATGAAAGTATGGGTAGCGGGGCTACTCCGTGCACCCTAGTGAAGAAGACTACTCCCTCATGACTAAGACCAAGAAGGAGGCGAGAAGAGAGAGAGAGCATCATCCCCACAAAGGAGGGAGGAAAGTCAACCCCTTGGAGAGAGAGAGCAACGATCCACCAGTCTTCGTAGGCTGCACGATGAGGAGGTCTCCCCTTCCCACCTTCTTGACGAAGAAGGAGAAAGCAGCTTCAGGATGGAGTATGGATCTCAGACCGACAGCCCCAGGGCGGAGGATGGAAGTGGCAGGAGCTCTGGAACGATTGGGGCAGCCTTTGGACGTCTGAGACTTGATTTCCTTTTTTTTATGGAGGATCCTTGGGGTCTTATTTATAGGCCTTGAGTGAAGTCCAAACGATTTGGAGACCGTTTGGACCCCAAGACCGTTTGGGACCTCAAGACCGTTTGGACTCATACGGTTTCGGGACCGCATGAACTCCATGCGGTCTCGGGACCGTTTGGCTTCATGCGGTTTCGGAACCGTTTGACTCCATGCGGTCTCGGGACCGGTTGGCTTCATGCGGTCTTGGGACCGTTTGAACTCCATGCGGTCTCGGGACCGGTTGGCTTCATGCGGTCTTGGGACCGTTTGAACTCCATGCGGTCTCAGGACCGGTTGGCTTCATGCGGTTTCGGGACCGCATGAACTCCATGCGGTCTCGGTACCGTTTGGCTTCATGCGGTTTTGGGACCGTTTGAACTCCATGCGGTCTCGAGACCGGTTGGCTTCGTGCGGTCTTAGGACCGTTTGACTCCATGTGGTCTCGGGACCGATTGACTTCATGCGGTCTTGGGACCGTTTGACTCCATGCGGTCTCGGGACCGGTTGGCTTCATGCGGTCTTGGGACCGTTTGAATCCACTCGGTCTTGAGGCTGAGTTATTCTTTTATGATTTTTGTGCTTTTTTCTGCATATATAGAAAGGAAAAGTTAGTCTGATGATATATTTTCAAAAAGGGGTAAAATTAGGATTATGTATAGTTTAAACGTAAAAATATTATGGAAAACTAAAGAAAAAGACTAATATAATCAACTAAAATAGGAGGTTATTCGTTAATTCAATTGATAATAATAAGCAATTCAACTCTAGATCAGCAATTTATAAAGTAGAGATAACCTTTCAATTCGAAGGTTGTACCTTCATGCCATCACTAAGGCTAGATTCCCTCATTAATATCAATTAGGGCTATTCAATCCCTTTCATTATGATTAGGAATAGTGATTCCTCATCTCATACTTTAATCATGAAGGTTCATGCTTAAAAGCATAACATGGAATTAGGGTTTATTGTACATTTCATCACATCACCCTCAATTAGGGTTTACTATTCATATTACATGTTATTACCCTAGAATTAGGGTTTACTATTCACTTTATAGTGAATTGAGCTCATATCACCATTATGTATGAAAATTATTATCATCGATGCCTTCAAATTAGGTTAAGATTCATCAATTGTCATAATTAGGGTTTCTATGATCTCACTATGAAGGATCATACCCTAATCATGTGCATTCATTCATATTGAAGGTATTTTACTTGAATTTCATTCATATTAGGAGCCTTCTCTCTCCTCTCACTAATATATGATGTTTAAGTCACTCTAGATTAGGTTAGGTCAAGTCAACTTTGATTAACATAAGTCAAGTCATCACTATCATGTCATTAGGGTTTGCTTAATCAAGGGGTGTTTGTCTACTTGAACCCTTTATGAGTGCCTTGATAATGTTCACCATTAATCATAGCATACCTCAACCAACTCATTAATTGTTCCCTCATTGTCTATAGGTATGATTAGGGTTTGAGTTAATCAACCATTGAGCCATCTAAGCCTTCAAATCATTAAGCAATCTTGGCCTTAAAAGACCCCAAACGGTTTTGAACTTTCAACCTCCAAACGGTTTTGAAACCGCATGGAAGGGTTGACCATTTGGTACCTTTGACCTTCAAGACCGCATGAACAAGATCACACTCAAGACCATTTGCCCTTAAACGGTCTTGAAACCATTTGATCACGTTGACCGTTTAGCCAAGTTTGACCTTGAAACCGTTTGAGCAAATCAACCTTGAAACCGCATAAGCCTAAACGGTTTTGAAACCGTATGAGTCTAAATGGTTTTGAAACCGTTTGGTCTCAAACGGTCTTGAGACCGTTTGCCCCCAAATGGTCTTGAGACCGTTTGATCCAAAGACCTCAAAACTGCATGGACCTAAAAAGTGCATCAACACTTGCAATTGATTAGGGTTTCCAATGTTGAACCCTTCAAACGATCTTATACATGTTAGCCACTTATCAATTGAGCCAATTAGGCTAACCCTCTACTAATTTGATACTCAATTGACCCTCAATTGGTCACCAATTAGGGTTGGGATCAATTGAGCTAGGGTTTGAAACGATCAACCATCAACATCCATCAACATGAGTCTAATTGAAGTTGAACCTATTGAATCATCATCCAATTGGACCATGACTTGACCCCAAACGGTCTTGGGATCGTTTGGACATCCTCCAAACGGTCTTGAGACCGTTTGCCCAAGGTCTCATAAAAAACTAAGTCAATTTGTTAAGGGTTGAACCCTAATTAGGTCAACAAATCAGCACTTTGATTGTTTCAACAACCTATGATGATTGGACCTTCAATTGATCAAATTCCCTTAACCCTAGACCTCCAAACGGTCTTGGGTGATCACCAAACGGTCTTGAGACCGTTTGGGTGATCCCCAAACGGTTTTGAAACTGTTTGGGCCACTCAACCCAAACTTCAACATGATTGGTCCTTGAAATCAGCAAATGAACCCGATTAGGGTTTAGGTGATTAAAGTGCCTTCAACTTGAGATTTACTTGAAATTAGTTGATGATTATTTGCAGGTGATTAATTCATAATGTGTCCAGCAGAACCTCAAACGGTCAACACCTGGTCAAACCTCCCAAACGGTCTTAGGGACCGTTTGAATCTAAATGGTCTTGCAAACCGCATGAGTCCAAACGGTTTTGAAACCGTTTGGTCCCAAACGATTTTGCAAACCGTTTAGACCAAAGGTGGGAAACCGTTTGATAAAGTTACCTTGATATTCACACCCATAATCTTCTACCTTGAGACTAAGGTCTGTTCTTCACGGTTTTGCTTGCAAGAGTACAAGGGAGGATAGGGAAAAAGAAGAACAAGCAACTATCACATAGAAAGAAAGATACATAACAAAGCATAAGGGTTTAGAGTTATAAAACCTGCCTTAAAGTCATCCCTAGATCTCCAAGCTTCCAAGCTTTAATGGTGTCTTGAGCTCCACATGTCGTCCAAGGTGTCTTCTTCAAGAATTGGTTGGGAAAGGACGGCTAGAAAGAAGAACTAAGTAAGAAAAAACATAGAACCAACCTTGCAACATGATTTCCTCCATGAATCTGAGCAAGATGAGGATCAAAGATTACCTAGAACTCCTTAGCCGTTCTCCTCTGCTCCAGAGCTCTGTCCTTAGTCAGTTCAAGCAAGGGGATAAGTGAAGAAGTGAAGGAAACGACTCCTTGGTTTGCAAAGAAAGGAGTATATATACTTTGGGTAAAACTTCAACATAAGGACAACTAGTTTCTTGATTTCTCATCTAGGTCCTTCCCTTCCTATAAGCCACGTTTCTCCCTTCCATACTTAAGCAAAAGGCATCTTAAACCCAAGGTCTAAAGGTAAAGAAAGCCAACATCAAAACTAAGTTGTACACATAAAAGGGTCATTATACATACAACTTGATTGTTGTATTACAAAGGTTATCATTCTTATTTGATTATTCAATTGAAGTTCCCTCTTCATCATTTTACCCTAAATGATTTCAAGAGTCATAAAAGATACTCTAGAAGGTATATTTTACATTTTGCACCCCATGTTTTGGGTAAATTGCACTTTACACCAAAATTAGGGTTTTAAGCACAAGGATTGCTCCACAAGCTGCATCTTGATGCCCAAGCTTGGAGAATCCATCATACTTCATCATATTCATTCTTATGATGTCTCAAAGTCAGAGGAACATCTAAACATGTACAATTTACAAGTTAACCCCTCTAATTGGGTAATTTGCACATAGGTCCCTGTAGTACAAATCAATATTATAACATTATTCAAAAGGATAGAAATAGAAATATATGTTCCTCAAGAGCTTTAATTACATACCAAAAGATAATCACAAGCATCTAATTACATAATTAAGCAAAACACCTAGGGTTAACTCATAACCCAGGTCAGGGATGTTACAGTATCGACAACTAGTCCTGGCACCACGACAGGACATTAGAGCATCGCCACGTCCACTGCATTCGATGACCATGCGGGCGCGTGACGGCATCACACGCCCAAACCATCGCTATGGCGATTACGTGATGGCGATGGACGTTGAGGCATGCGAGCACGAGATCTTTCTCGTTGTGGATGAAGAACCTGCAAGCATTGATGTCGCACTTGAGGAAGCATGTCGGAGGCGTGCTATGGACGATGAATTGGCATCAATCAAGAACAACAACACTTGGGAACTCATCACGTTGCCGGCCGGACACCAAGCCATATGGCTTAAGTGGGTCTTCAAGGTGAAGAAGGACCCCGCAGGTAATGTGATTAAGCACAAAACCCGCCTTGTCGCTAAAGGCTATGCTCCGAGACAGGGGGTGGACTTCGACGAAGTATTTGCGCCAGTGGCACGCATGGAGACCGTGCGGCTTCTCCTGGCTCTTGCCGCACACAGTGGATGGCAGGTGCATCGTATGGACGTAAAATCGGCATTCTTGAACGACGATCTCGCTGAGGAGGTCTACGTGCACCAGTCACCCAACTTCGTCAACTCCGGCAGCGAGCATAAGGTGCCCCGGCTGCACAAGGCCATGTATGGGCTGAGACAGGCGTCGCGTGCATGGAACGCCAAGCTCGACGTGTCCCTCGTGTCACTTGGGTTCGAGCGCAGCCCTCTCGAGCATGCGGTGTACCGGAGAACCAGCGGCACGACTACGTTGCTCGTTGGCGTCTATGTGGATGATCTGATCATCACCAGCACAAACGACGACGACATCACCGCATTCAAGGGGCAAATGCACCAGCTATTTGACATGAGTGATCTCGAGTTTCTAAGCTATTATCTTGGAATCGAGGTCAAGCAGCACGCCAGCACGATCACACTCTGCCAGAGCGCCTACGCCGGCAAGATTCTAGCGGCAGCTGGTATGACGGGCTACAACATCTGTCACACACCAATGGAGAATCGACTGAAGCTGAGCAAGGCCAACGCCGGTGAAACCGTGGATGCTACACGGTACCGGAGCATCGTCGGCAGCCTACGGTATCTTTGCAACTCCAGACCCGACATCACGTATGCCGTCGGGATTGTGAGCAGGTATATGGAGGCACCGACCACACCACACTGGGCTGCGGTAAAGCAGATCCTACGCTACGTCAGCCGGTTGCTTATACAAGAAGGGGTGCACGGAAGAACCCATACTTGTGGGGTTCAGTGATAGTGATCTTGTTGGGGATGTTGACGATCACAAGAGCACTACCGGTGTCATGTTTTTCCTTGACCCCAACATCATCAAGTGGATGTCCCAGAAGCATAAGGTGGTTGCACTCTCATCCTGCGAAGCGGAGTACATAGCGGTGGCGACGGCGGCCTGCCAAGGGGTGTGGCTGAGTCAGCTACTAGGCGATCTGATTGGAAAAGCTCTGACGATGGTGAAGCTGTACGTGGACAACAAGTCCGCAATTGAACTAAGAAGGAATCCGGTGCATCACGAGCGGAGTAAGCACATCGACACCCGCTTCCACTTCATTCGTGAGTGTATCGAGGAAGGCAAGGTAGAAGTCAGCCATGTAGGCACTGATGGACAACTTGCTGATATTCTCACCAAGGCGTTGGGTCGAGTCAAGTTCGTGGAGATGCGACAGAAGCTCGGCGTCATCAAAGTGAATCCAGGGCACCAGGATTAGGGGGTGTTTTGTTGCATCTAATAATCCCGACGCCCATAAACTAGATTAGCTTAGTTTGTTAATTTAGCAAATAACACGACATGTGCATGAGGTTGTTTGTGCCATGACCGTTTCTTCCGTTGTTTTAGCTAGTTGTTATGCTGACGTGTGTGTAACGTGGGATGATCATGCGTTCATGGCAGCAATGTAGGAAGGTGGGCGAGGAATCGTGTATGGTGCGGCCGATCAGCTCGGATATGCCCCAATCTCTAGCTCTCGTTCATCTGTAAAAGTTCTTAGATTATATAAATAAGAAAGGCAAGAACAGAAAAGCTGCAACGGTTCACGCAGCACCAAAACCATCGTGTTCATCGTGTGTGTTAATCGTGTGTTGAGCTGCTGGTCTGACAACTTCGGCGCTTGAGGCGGCGCTGCTCTGGTCGACAGGTCATGCCCATCGAAATGGAGATCGATTAGTGTTTTCTGCTCTCAGTTGTTGTAGGTGAGAGCTTGTTGCTCGAGCTGGAGGGCTGCGTATTGTTGTTTTCATTTATCAATCATGCATGGCGGCATTGACGTTGGGTGATCGAGTTATGGCGGTTATGGGCTATGTTATGTGGTGGATTAGTTGACTTTCGCCTTTCGTTGTTGGGCAGTGCGGTTGATGATGGCTTGAGTTCTTGGACTTCCGTTGTTGGTGATCGATCACCGTGGTTGATCGGCTTTGGTCAAGGTCCAGCGTTGCCAAGAGGCTTCACAAGTCAATAGCATGATTTATTGGTTGTTGGCCGACCAACATCTGGGTTGGACAGAGGTCGATCGTTATAGCTCGATCATGGAGGCAAGATGTTGGTCTAGCATGGCAATGTTGATGCTTGTGGTAGAGCTCGATCATCGACGCTGCATGAAAGGAGGTGCGGTGGTCGGTCATTCCTGTCGATCTGGGTGTTGTCGAGGAGGGGTTTCCGGTCATTTGCGCATAAAGGAGAGGCCGTAGAACTTGCATGCTGGACGTAGAGGCTGAGGGTTGGTCGTATGTAATTATGATGCAAATTTGTATTAATTGCTGTGTACGTGAATGGGCAGGTGCCTACTTAGGGGTGTGTGGCGGTTATGGTTTGTGGAGGATGCTTGCAAGAGATGCATTCCTGTAACCGTCTTGTCGTTACAACAATTATGTAACTGTTTGTCAGTTATTTGTTTGTGTTACAGTGTGTCGTGATGGCTAGATAAGTCATGCACTCTCGGTTGTAAACAGTGTGAAGTCTTTCAGTCCATATTTGCATAGACAATTGTTAATTATGAATATATAGACTTCTCTGTGTGGTGTATCTCGGTTGTATTTTCCTACAACATCTACAATTTGCCAACTTCATAATAAGAAGGCTCGTTGCATTTTAGAGTGTGTCTCTATTGAATTTTAGATTGTCATTCCGCTGCAGATATCCAACAGATCGTTGCTTGTTGTGCAAGTACAGAAAGTTCAGTCGAGACGTGAATGATGCAATTGTCGTCAAGTTTGGGCGGAGTGCGTGGAAACGGCTGCGGATCTATGAAGGAGAGAGAAGGTATTACGGGAAGGAGAGAGAGAGTCTATATGAGAGAGAACTGTGGGAGGAATACAAAAAAAATAAGAAGTGCAGGCTCATGGCAGAAAAATCCTACCCGAGTATGAGAGGTCGTGCAGCGGATGTTCTCGGTCGACCCGGGTGCTCGAGTATTCATCGCCGAAAAATCCTATCCTACTCTACCTGATCCGACAGGACCCTCAAATCTCGGATTTTTTCAGTATGCTGATTTTCACTGCCTCACATATGTATAGAGCACGTTTGCTTTGTAGGATTTAGGTGGATTTATATAAATGCTGGATTTACATAATCCCATGTATAGGAAATTCCTGGTTTTTAAAAAATTCTGCAGACAAATGTTTAGGTTTAGTTTCCTTGCATTTATATTATTGTGCCTAGTTTACTGAGATTTCACGTGCACGGAACTCTGTTGAACGTGGGGCCGTTAGAAAAAAGTGAGCGCTCACCACACTGGACGACGGCGTCCGGCCCTTTTCAAATGGATAGCTCCGTCCAACACTAACACAGTTCACAAGAAATACAGGATAATGTCATTTTCTCCAATCCTGCTGACCAAACTTGATATTTTCGTTGATGGATGACCAACTCCAATCCAATACGATGGAATGTTGCTAATCAAACATGCCCATAATGGCGGACTTCGGGTGTAACTAGAGCTGGGTCTAAAAGCAGGCGGGTACCTGTGAGGCTGTGAGCTAGTTATGGAGAATCGGCTTTTCCGTCGGTCAGTCACTCACACAGACGAGTCTTCTACTCCGTTAACTTCTAGTCCCTGTTTGGTTTCAGATAGAGTCTTCTACTTTGTCAAATCCGGACAAGGTTAGTCCATATATCCGGGTGGATCTTATTTTTATTTGACAACTCAATCCAAAGGGTGTAAACGGTACGGGTACAGCCATACCTATACTCATACCCATCTAATTTAGTAGGTCTAGTTCCAGTTCTAAACCTGCATAATACAAAACTTGGGCATGCACCATACCCGTACCTACAATAATAGCGGGTATGCGGTGCGGGTATGGTTGTAAGAGGTTCTATAAACATCATATTTTTATGTAAGAGAAATAACTATGTTATACATATATTTATTCAACAAGATATTGTTATTATATATATACTAACATGCAATAGTTATATTAGATAATGCTATATTTTATACATTAACATTAATTGAGTTAAAGTAATTCTATAAACATCATATTATTTATGTAATAGAAATAACTATGTTCAATATATTTAATACAACAACATATTGTTAATAGATAGTATATTAGCATGCAATAGTTATATTAGATAATGTTATATTTTATACATTAACATTAATTGAGATAATTATTTACATATTTTTAGTCATCATCATAACATTTAACTTATATAGAAAGTGATGTAAATTAATATACATTTTGATTTTAAGTTGTAAATTAGTAGACATTTTGATTTTAAGTTTACATGTGATGTTCATTATTGGAATTGGAATAGTTAATTCTTAATTATATGAATAGTCTCGACCTTATTGTGGTTAGAGTAGGATACAATCTCAAGAATTAAAAAAATTAGACTAATAAAGTATGATATATATAACATATTATTTAAGTAGTTACTTATGTATAAAGGGTACACGGGTCTAGCAGGTCTGGGTCTAAGCATACCCATTATCACTAGTAAAAATTGGGCCATTATTCACGAGTGAGTCATGTCACAAACCCCTCTCTACAGGCCCTCACAAATAGGGACGATTGTGAGTCTGGCCCTCACAAATGGTCCGTGAAGAGAACTCACGTGACAAATACCAGTGACCCTCACGAATAGAATTGTCACGGACCAACTGACCCTCAAGAATGTTATATTGAGGGCCTATTTAACCTTCATAAATACATTTTTGAGGGACTATTTAGCCTTCATAAATACATTTTTGAGGGCATGTTTAGTTCTCATAAATACATTTTTGAGGGACTTGATGGTCCTGGAGAATATATTTTTGAAGGGCTAATGCCTTCATTAATATTATTTTTGAGGGGCTATGTGGTCGTCATCAATGCAATTGTGATGGCCAATCTGGATCTCATTTTTGAGGGACTAAAGACCTTCATTGATATATTTTTGAGGGATTACCGTAAATGATTTGGTTATTGATTTATTGAATGATTTGTTGAATGTTAATTAATTTTAAATTAAAACTTTATATATATAACCTCAAACAATATTTTTATAAGAGTCACATGACATCATAAGAAGTTTCAACACCAAAATGACACATAAAAATGTTAAATCACTTCAAACCCATTTCTGTTAATGAAGAAAAATATTATCCATACATTGCGTGCTCAACGTTGATATAAATAACAAATACATATGGTTCTAAAATTTGAGATTGATGACAATCAACATATCATGCTAGAAACTCTTAAGATCTATAATGTCTCCATATTCCTTCAAATGGTGTGGTGCTCTTCATCAATGCCAGGCCTCTTACGGTTGGGTACTTGAGTATTCTTCTCTTGTCACGTGAATGAGCTAGTTTTCCGTCAATGTCAGGCCTCTTACGGTTGGGTACTTGAGTATTCTTCTCTTGTCACGTGAATGAGCTAGTTTTCTGTCAATGCCAGGCCTCATACGGTTGGGTACTTGAGTATTCTTCATCAATGCCATGCCTCCAAATATTAGTTTTTATGTAACCAGCTGATCTCTCTTGTCACGTGAATGAGCTAGTTTTCCATCCACAATACTCAATGCATAGTCCAATCCAACTTCAAAGAGATACGCCTCACATATATTTTTGTATTAATCTGTTACAAATGGAAAATGGATCGTCAAAGAAACAATTTTACATAAATGATTTATACGACCCCATATCCACTAAAATAATTGAGGAAAATTAATGACAGAAATACGAAAGCAATAAAATTAAGTGTGAGTAAGAAACCACATATCAATAAACCCAATACAAACCAAGCAAGTACCTTATAGAAATTAGTGATTAGAGCCACTCCGTTCACTTCACAAATGGATTGGGACATGCACACGAATGGACTCTTAGCTTCCAAGAAAACCCTTATATTCCTAATAATTATCGAGACAACAAATTTTTTTTATCAATCTCTAAATGTTCTCAACGAAATATTTCCTAGACACATTAATTGTTCTTCAACTTGCAACTTTCAGATTGGAGAAATAGTGAAGTATTTTACAGGTTGACTTAATAATAATTATAATATGAATCGATTTCACTAGTTCATAATCACAACAATAGTAGTTCATCTACTGACAACATCAATGTTACGAATCAGCTATTGCTAACACTATATTACGGCTGAAACAATCAGTAACCTAAAAAGAAATTGATTTAGAATGTTATATTCATCAATTAGGTTCCATTCCTGATTGCACCCAAGGTAGGCAAAGCAGGGATGAATAGTAACATCTTCAACACCATTGTGCCATTAATTTCAAATGAAAAAGTTTACACCTCAATGCCTCGACTATTGAAGCAGAGGAAAACGGTAACATTTAATGGATGTTTTGCTAAACAAATCACATGGTGTTCCATTAAACTAAATGCTCACATTGTAGTTTCTCATTTATTTATGAAAGTGCATCACTGACATGATATGAACTTTTTATTGGTACATTTATTCATATATAATTGACATATATACAAATAGAGAAAACATTATGGAAATATTCAAAGACTATACAACTAGAAATTAACCTAAAGACCAAACCTTCGTAGCTATAATATACTAGATGACCTTAAATATATGTTTACAAAACACTATTTTTGCTTGTGTACCTCCAATGCTGCTACAGTTAGCATTATGCAGAAGCTTGATGCTCGACCCCAACATGATGTCCCTCCTCTACAAAGATTGTAATGGATGTTGGCTACTTTCCAAAGGTGGAAGTAAAGTAGTTTGAACAAACACCATTGGTGTCAACTGAGATAACCATAACTGTATCTAGAACAACCACATATATAGTCAAAGTGGTCAGAACACATAAAATCAAGGCATAGATAACACGGTTGTTTTCCATCCCCCACCCAAAAAGCTTGTAGAGATGGACCAAGTGCAGATTCCCAACTACCTATTTTCAGAGAAGAAAAGTGGGATAAGATTCACAAAGAAAACAAAATTTACATGTGTAAGGACGTTGCATGTTGCATCAATTTTTTGAGATGTTGTTTTAGAGATAACCCTTGCTCAACTCATAGGTACAACCAATCCTTTAAACAAATAAAGGGTTGTAGGATGGGATGTTCTATCATCACCAAGACACACTGAAATTCCAAAACAATGGTTCTAGATTGACGTGTCACACCAAATGATGTCGATCTGTTGGTCTTGAATTACACTAACCTATGTTCTGGTTTGATGTATTTCAACAACACACTATTTTGAAAGGATTGTAGGATGAGATTTTCTATGTTCACCAGGCCAACATTCTGAAAATCCAAAACAACAGTTCTAGATTGATGTATTTCACCAAATGACATTAGTTTGTTGGTCTTGAGATGTGCCAACCAACGATATGGTTTTTGAAGAAGAAAATAACAACAATAAAGATCAAAGTGTACCTGGGTAGAGGGTCATCTTGTCAATGCCAAGTGTGAATAGATAATTAATGACCTAAACAAGCTTTCTCATTAAATTCCAATATTCATCTCATATGCATACAATAATATGTTATTTACCCACATAGGACAAGTGTATAGTGTGTTGACCAAATTTGCTAAGCTATCATATTTTTTTACTACTTCCAAAATAGTAATGATAATATTTTGCTCCAAAATTATTTTTTTAAGTATGGAGTAAATAGTAGACAAATATTATAGTTGTAATGCCATACAATGTTGTCAAGCAAAGATAACATAATCAACAAGAGTTAATAAGTTATCTCCAAGTATGGGACATATGTAGCATGATAACATGTTTTTGGCGGGGCTCAAAGGATGGAGAGTGCAAGATATGAGGTTATGTCCAATGAAGATGAAGAAGACAATAGCAAAATGAGGAAGAACCATGGTTAGGTGAGATCCTTATTGTAGATGACAAGCTAAGGAAGGCCTAGAAAAAGAAAAAAGGTAAACCATGATAGGAATAGTGCAAATGAAGTTTTGGAGGACATCAGGAATCATACTAATGAGGATGAAAGACAAAGAGGATTGAGATAGAAGAGTTAAAGCAAGTGATACCAAACATGCACATAATATGGGGACACCATAAAGAAATCAGGTTGTAATGGGGTGTATAGAAAAACAGTCGATAGAAGAAACCAAAATGGAAGTTGAGGTTGAGGCTGAACCACAACTTGTAACTAAAATACAAATTACTGGAAGAAAGGCGAAGCCAAGACGTTCTATAAAATATCCACACATTCACAAATATTGTAAAATGAAAAAAAAGGACAAGACAATTGAAGGTGAGTCTACTATGAATATGGAGTGGGATAGCAATCCCAAGGTATAACCTTGCCATTCACATTTCAATCTTTATTTTTATGGATTTATTATGTTAAAATGCAAGTGACACTGGCATGAAGTGATTATTGAAGCTTAAAAGCAAATGTGTATACATTAGAAACCTAGAGTGGTTTCTACTCTAGAACTAAGGATCAATGGAAAGCAATCTAACTACACAGTCAAGAGATTGGGTTTCAACAATTTCCATCTAATTAAAGTAGAAGGGTTCATTGGTGGTATTTGGATCGCATGGAGCCAAGACCAAAATGATGTTAACACCATCTACAACCACATACAGTTCATCCATGTGGTATTGAGAAGTGCCTTTTCACCTTTTTGTATGCTCACCTGAGTAGTCTAAGTATTAAGACATTGTTTCTGTGTAATGTGAATATATACAAGGGACTACTCAGCAGTTTAAGAATTATCTGTGTTAAGGATAATTATCATAAGTTAAAGGATATCATGTGAAAGCTACTAGAAAGGAAACTGGCTTAAACTATTATCCTAGAATTGTCCTTATACAAGTCTATTATGATAAAACCAACATGTCATATAGTAATGTATACACCTTATATAGGTCAAACAGCAATGTGTAGCATATTAAACGAGGGGACAAGATACAGTAATGTGGAAAGTCCAGCATATTATATTCTGGGAATGAAACCTAGAATGTATATAGGTCCAGTAATGTGGGTGTTTCATGTGAAACACATTCTAGGTCATTTTTATATAGGTCCAGCAGTTTAAGAATTATCTGTGTTAAGGATAATTTATTATATATGCTAATATGACCTATAATAACACATTGTAGATACAGTTTATACCCAGTAGGATCCATGCTTTACTCCTGCTGAAAGCTATTGAGCACATTATATAAACACATTGCTGTTTGATCCACATTGTATAAACACATTGCTATTTGATCCACATTGTATAACACTGGTGGTTTCTGAAAGCTATTGAACACATTGTATAACACTGTGTTTATATTAAACTGTTTATAAAAGTCTCAATATGACCTATATGAACACCTCTAAACCTAAGGTATATACTCTCACAGAAATGTGTTTACACCTGCTAAACCTATGGACTTAATATAAGATACAGAATTTATTTGTGTCACTGTTTCATTCTAGAAATGTGTTTCACATGAAACACCCACATTACTGGACCTATATACATTCTAGGTATCATTCCTAGAATTTCAGAGCCCTGTTAGAAACCTATAAAGGTTTCTTAAACTGTGAGATTATATATAATTAACCAGTAGGGCAGAGTAATGTGGGCATACTACACATACAATTGGTTAATATCAATAAGCTCCTTAACCTAAGGCACAGATCAATTCTCACACCAATGTGTGAGATTATATATAATTAACCAGTTGGTTTATAAAAGTCCATAGTTTAAAGAATTCTCACAGTTTATACCTAGTAGGATCCATGCTTTACTCCTGCTGAAAGCTATTGAACACATTGTATAAACACATTGCTGTTATGAGCATGCATTAATAAGGAAGCCTATCCTAGAATAACAAATGGGAAATGAGGTTTCTCATTTTTTGGTTTTTATGTGTAGGCGGAACATTACCCACCTTATGTTTAAGATTTGAAATCAATTGGACCAACAAAGAAGAGCAAACCAAGTGAACTCTAGAAGTGTGGTCATTGTAGTTTAGAACCCTACAACCAAATCAAGTTCATCCTCAACAAAAATGAGTAGCCATCTCTAAACTAGATCAGAAAGAAATGACTTAGAGTGTGTTGTTCTCCCAGTTGCTAAGAACAGGACAAAGAACATGGTTATAACAAAAAAATGTAGTAGTGGTAGTAGGTGATGATGGATCGTGGATTGAGATAATGGCCTTGCTTAGGAAGAGATGATGTAGTAGTTTTTGCAAGTTGAATGCTATCACTGTTGGTGTGGATGTAGGAGGTGTGTAGAGGTGGTCGGTAACATGTTGCAGGGCTGTTGTGGCTCCAAGTATACAACACAATTGGGCAGCAATGGATTGGTATACTACTAAGGAAATATTTTTTGATTGGGGGTAACCTGTGATGAAGGTGGGCTTGTGGCTGAAATGTCACAGTTGTGTTGCTGAATGGTACACTGGTATCATTGCTATTGGTTTGATGGATCGGATGCTATGTACTGCATGTTAGAGTTGTGATTTCTACAAAATGTATTTATATGCAGTGGCATTATACTTTGCAGCAATCTAGATAGGACAACAAAGAAAAAGACGGTCTAAGAACTAAAGATAAATATAAGAATCTTGGATGAAGGTGTTACAAATGTTACCTTTCAAGTATACGACCACACATATTATAAGACAAAAAGAATCATTAATGTCCCCCACCATCTAAAAATGAAGAAAGGTAATAATGAAAATGGAACTTTCTTAATAATATACTTGGACAAGTCATCTAACTGTATGAAGTTTGGATAAAAATGATACACAAATAATTAAGGTGCATATCATAATTCCATTATATAACAATTACTTATAATAGTGACTATAGGATCGCAGACATACAATGCCAATACGAATTTGTATCAAGAAATTAGATGGATGTGTACCCTGCTAGACCTATCATTGTTATATTTTTCAGAATTGAATCCTCTAATGCAAATGTATGCCGTCTTAGTCAAGCATACATGTACTAACAAATACCCATAGTTTGAGGTCAGTAGGAGATCATCTTCCTAGTGTACTACAATACATGTTATGGTATAATAATGTAATCATTACTGTATACAAATTAGAAACCAAATCCTATGAAATATACATATTGACCTATTGCATTTGTACTTTTAAAGATGCAAAAAAAGTTCAAGAATAAATATAGTGTTGGGCATGAGTAAGATTATAAAAAATACATAGAAATTAAGAATCCACTTTTTAAAAAGTACTCACTGAAGCACCCAGTTGGTGCTTAAATAACTACAAGTTCATGTCCGCCAGACATTGAGCCTACCAGATGGTTCTGTGTGAGGAGTTTGTGGTTAAACTGGTTTGACGAGTTTGTTGTCTGGATTGCCCCGCCATCGTTCTCGATTTAGTTCTAACATCCATGACTTAGACCCATGAGCTTATTAAGGTCAACTCTGAGTCAGGTCTAAAACCTTGGATTGAATCCTAGATTCATGTGTTTAGAAATTTAAACAAAATGAAAATGATATTAGTTCTCTATGAAGTAATTGGTTCAAGTATGATCCCATATAGACCCTAGTGCTGATTGTGCGAAGTCAATAGGCCATGCAAATAAAGAGAAACTCGAGATGGCACACTTTGCTAACATTGTGAATTACAGAATTAGTATGTGGTCTAACAAATTCACCCATGGCTGAAATTAGTATGTGGTCTAACAAATTCACCCAGGTCTAACAAATTAGTTTACCTCTTTCTCCAAGTCAGTTTAGGTTGAACTCAATATAAATAGAGAGATATATGCACTTTCATAATATATCAATGAAACTTAAGCCTCACTCCCAAGTCCCAACAATGTCGGGGTCAATCACATGGATCTTTTTCCATTCATTTGAGTTATTGATTTTTGAGTTTGAGGTATGATGAATCTAGATCTCTCCTTAGCAAGCATTCCCCAAGTTATTAGATCTACCTCTTTCTCTTTTTGATGCTGATTAAGGTCTACCTTTTTCTCTTTCTCCAAGTTGAATCAGGTCTACATCTTCCTCTTTTGACTTTGTAATAGTACTCCAAACCGATTCAGGGTAACAATCGAGTGTCTTGTTGTTTGATGAGTGGGAAATGAGATTTGAACACTTCCTTATCATCCCATTAGCATTTTTGAAGAGCCACAATAAAATCCACAGATTGTTCAAATTGCACACATGAGATTATCATGGCACTCGTTCTGCATCAGAATGGGAAAAATGGCTACAACGCTACAAAGAGACTTAGGATACCAATACTACCTCCTATGGGGTATGGGCAAGCTCCATTGAGCCTTCCTCTAGCAAAGTCACATAATAACCTATGAAGATTGCCTCCTGGATCATAAGAGAGTTGGGTTTCATGTATTGACTGCCAGAGTGGTGGTGACTTAGTAGTTACAAAAGAGACTTTCTAACAAAAACAAATCAACTCTCCTTGAAGCACTTTCTAAACAAAAAAGTAGGAATTGCCTCAAAGCAAAGAACAATTATTAACTTGCTTGTAGTAAACAGTTCTGAATAAGACGCCATACAGAAGATTAGAAAACATTGTCTTACAGGTCTATGCCCAAACCAAGAGTACACATTTACATGTATGCAAGTATATGCTAATAAATCAATCAATAATGTAGTATTTAATCACAGAATTGCAGAGGTCGTAAATAGCTAGAAGATAACTTACTTCACAACACCATAACCAATTGCCTCAACAGTTTTTGTAATTTCTTCCTCCGTCCATTCAGGAAGTTTACCTGACGTTCAAATGAAAAAGGTGTAGGATTAATGGGAGTGTAAATGTTATGACCCACTCTGTAATTAACCAGTAAATCCTAAGCTTAGCATATAATTCATTTAATGATGTTGAATCGAGAACTTACTTATGTTAATGATGTTTGAACTAATAACAAAGTCTTTTTAGCTTGTTTTCTAGCCCTAAGGTTGTGGAGAATTTAGTGCTTAAACCGTTGCAAGAAAAATCACTCGAAACCGACTTCCGAGTCAAAAGATATGGACATTTGAGTGTTTTTGGACCTAGTTGTAAATGTTGGAAATGTTTGGGCAAATTGCAGCCGGCCCCCTCCGCGACCTTGACCCTTATCCCCTTCCTTTTCTATCGTTTCTTTCTCTGTAAACCGCTTGAAGCGGCGCTCAAGCAAACAGACAACCCGATCAATAGCTATGGGGGGGATTTCGTAGGCAATTTTTCTGGAGCTCTACCTCCGATCCAGCTGCGCCCCTACCGCCGTCTTCTTCCTCAACCTTCCTTCCTCGACCTCGCCCCATACAAGCAGCCTGAGCTGCTAGGGCGCCGGCCAGCAGCAGCTGACCAGCTGTAGGGCCCCATCCAGGAGCAGCCTTGGGCGCAACCAACAGCACGAAATGCCGCCCCTGAGCTCGGCTTGAGGTCTACATCACGAATCTACAGTCACCTAGTTATAATCAACACCTAGCTTGGTTCTTTTTCAACCTGTACGTGAGGAAGCTCCTGCTGCATGCAGCAACATGTTTGATTAGGATCAACCTGGGTGAAAGGCAATAAAGAGAGGTAGTTCTGACTTCGGCATAAGGTCTTGATCATGAATTCGTAGCCTTAGCTAGACCTAGTTTTTGACTAAGTTCAATCTTAGATTCGTGCATGATGCTATTGTTTTATTGCAGGTCAGTGTCTTGGTCGGCCGAATTAGGTATGATTCGGCCGAGTTTCCTTTATAAGGAAATCTAACAGGGATTCGATCGGCCGAGATTGCAGGCTGATCGGCCGAGTTGTCAGCCGATCGGCCGAGTTGCCTAGACGGATCGGCCAAGTTTTCAGCCAATCGGCCGAGTTCCCAGATTGGTCGGCCGAGTTTCAGTACTGTGAGTAGTAGTTCATTTAGAAATCATTATTTAACTCAATTTAAATGCTTAATTACTTCTGTATCAGTTAGTATAGCTTTTAAACAGTGTAATACATACAATAGAGTATGTTAGATTCATTGGAACTTGAAATACTTGATATGCTTAATGAAAATGATGAAATTTCCTGTATTATAAGTTGCAATGTATTTGCTGATTTAAAGGTAGATGTTTAGCATTGAAACTGGATAAATGATACTGAATCATGTTTAAGGATGACAAAGGATATACATGTGTTTCAAGTGAATATTCAGAATGTGCAATATGCATGAAATGTGATATTCCTGTTTATATGGTTATATGTTAATCAGTTAATAGACTTAAGTGCCCTAACACCGTAGAACCCCTTTGACAGATCTGCTTCTTAGGGGCGAAACTCGTGTTGCAACATCATCCGTGCTTGTGTCATGGACACACGAGGAAAGAGAGGCAGTGTTCAACAACAACCGTGCTTGTGTCACGATGGCACTGGAGGAAAAATGGGGGTTACTCAACATCATTCGTGCTTGTGTCACGGAGGTAACCCGGTGAGACTCTCCGCCTGTGTACTCAGGTTAGAGGAGGAGTCTAGAGCACTCAGAGTAGTGCAATGAGGCCGTAGATCCTATGAGTCAGGCCGGAGAGCCTGGGGTCCTGTGGCAGAGCAGGGCTGGCGTCAGACTTAGCATTTCCCGGGTGTGTCGCTAAGTCTTGTACGGTGGGATCGTAGTTCGCTACAGATCTTTATATGCAGGGTACACTGCATATGATTAGGGCATAATAATAATATAATTTGGTACTCATATAGGATCACAGTAAATTAAAGTATTCGAACTTTTGTGCTATTTATTTATAACTGTTTATCTGTTCAAATTATCTGTTATTGCATGGAAATGTGATTATATTATGCAAATCTGTTATGTTATTAGAACTGCCCTGCTTAGTACTGTACTTATGTTTTATTTCAATTTATAAACCCGATGAGTTGTTTAGTGATAGCTAAGTGAAATGCTATTCACTGAGCGAGTAGGCTCATACCTCTACTCAAAACATTTTCAGGTCATCAACATCACAGGAATCTGGAGGATCCTTTCATCCTAACGCTCAGTCTGTAGAAGGTTTATGTAGTTAGTAGTTAGAGGTCTCTTAGTCCTTTCCCCTCGATCTTTGGGACATGATGTGGGTGAGAGAGAGTGTGTATGCAGAATGTGTATAAAGATGTAAAATAACTTTCATACTTTATTTTATATTGATCAATGTAATATGTTGTAGACTCGGTTTATATTGCTAGTCAGTTTAATAAAAATGCTTCCGCAGTTTGTTTAGATTTAGTTTATAGCATAAATCAGATTATCTTTTTAATGTCTTGAAAATGTTTTAAAATCTCAAAGTGGGTTGGCTTGTGTGTAATCCCTCCCTCGTGCCCTAATCTCGTGATTAGTGGGTAATGCGAGATCGGGGTGTGACATCTTGGTATCAGAGCATAGGTTGAGTATATGAATACTCTAAGTCAAGGTCAGGGGACGATAAGAGACCAATAGGATTAAGGTTTAAGAGTTTTTCTTCTGTCTGTAATTTTCTAACAGGAAGTGTTCTGTTATACTATTATAGATGGCAGGAAAAGGATGTGGTCACGAGAACCAAGTAAAGAGTTTAAGTTGAGTCGTTAAGAATCATTAAGGTCAAAAGATAAAGTTATAAGTGAGACGAATAATAAATGATGAGTCTTAGCTCTGGAAGGTCTGAGTGTTTAGATACCCTGGCCAGGTGTCTGAATACTTAGATTGACCAGTATCAAGCTACTCTGTTTGTTCTTCTCTGGATGCCCTGGCCAGGTATGCAGAGGAAGGATGGGCTAGAGAGAAACCCTAGAAATCTTAGGGTTATGAGATAAGAAATTAATGTAGAAATAAGAGATTACATATAAGATGCGATTCAACTCTTGTCTATTATTGCTTATTTGATTTAAAGATCACTAGAAATGCTTTTATATGCATAAAATTAGAATTTTCAGTTTGTAAAGCATATAAGATTCTTTTATATTGTTGTGTCATGAAGTGAAAAGTTTAATGTTTGTTTTCTTTATATTAAAGTAGACCCAAAATTATGTTTAAATGAGTTGCCATAAGTGGATATTCATTCCACATGTTTAAGATTAATAGGGGTAGATTAATCCCGAGTAGCTCTTGGCTTCAGGACTACAGGTTCGGCCTGGTCCGGCTGACAGGATGCGTTACTGGGATCTAATGACTCCTATTAACAATAAAATAAGAGTAGACTCTGGATGAATTAGACCCGTAACATAGTGAGAATGTATATACACTAGGATGTTTTAACTATGATAAGAAGTCTAAACGTTCTTTTGTCTTGAGATTTAGGGTTTGAGAAGCATAGACCCTAATCGGCCCAAAATAGGGTTTTGATGATACATAAACACAAAATTTGATAAGTAAAGTGTCTCAGTAAATTATTTTTAGTATATTATGTGTAACTCTGATTTAGTTCAAATTTGGATATGATTTGGATATATAAAATGTAAACAACATTGGAAAATATCAGAATTTTTTTTAAGAATGTTCTGACCTGTTTATCGGCCGAGTTTCAAACTCGACCGATCACATTTTCTGAATGATATAGCAGTGTGGTAATTGAATTTTATCTTTTTATTGGTATATCCAATTGATCTCAAATTTTAACTGTACTTGAAAAACACAATTTTAGACACTCTGTTAAATTGGCGTAATTTTTGGATGACTTTTGATCTCTACAGTGAGGGTGTCGGCCGAGTTTACAACTCGACCGAATCTGCTGCAGACTGCAATATAGCAGTGCACTGTTTGATTTTTAATTATTTATTGGTAATTATAAATGATCTCAAATTTCTACTGGAGGTTTGAAACTTCATTAGGTATAACATATAAAATTTCCAGAATTTTTGGAGCTTCTGTTAGCTATTTAATAAATGAATTACAGAAACTATTGTGAAAACTAAATTTTCAGCCAATATAATTAAAGTTGAGTGTTGGATTAATATGCTATTGACCCAAGCAACTCAAATAGATTTATATAATCAACCACACCCGCACACAATAACGCTATGTTATTGTTAAGGACCAAACCCTAGAATGATTAGAGTTGTAGTAGTTCAAGGGATATCACTAGTGATTTAACCTTGAATACTAGTATCTTTGTAAAATAAGACCTTGAGATTTGTTCTATGTAAAGTAATCTGGCATTGATAGTGATCTAGGGTTTATAGGTAGATAATCTGAACGGTACATGAACAACATGAAATGACTTAGAGAAAAGAGTAAAACATAAAATTGAAATGTAACAATAAGAAAGTAGCATAGAATGCGGAGTATTATCCGATATATGATCTAAAGATAGCTGATGTAGTTCATGTTTTTAAGACATGGTGTCACTATATTTATGATGTGACAATAGATTATCACCCTGGTAAAGAGAATGTGGTGACTGCTGCTTTCAGCAGAAAGTCAAATTCAACAGCTAATGCATTCTCTATGGCAGGTTTCAATAGAGACCTGTTAGTAGAAATGTGGAAGTTGAACTTAGGCTTAGGGGTGACAACACAGAGTGATTTGATTGTACAGATGTAAGTTAAGCCTACTTCTTATGATAAGATCAAGGAACTACAATAGGGTGATAGTGAGTTAAACCAGGCCATGCATGACATGATAGGAGGAAAAGAGACCAGAGTTTAAGTTCTTTAAGATGATAAGGTGTTGTATTAGCATGACATGTTGTGTGTACCTCGAGATAGTGAGTTGAAAGAAAAGATTCTTATGGAAGTGCGTGTATTGATGTATGCTATGCTTTCAGGAAACACTAAGATGTATATGAATCTCAAGTAGTTGAAACGGATGGTCAGATATGCAGAAGGATGTAGCTGAGTATGTGGTTAAAAGTAGTGTGTACCAGTAGGTTAAGGATGAACCCTAGAAATCTATAGCTACCTTGTAATCTTTTTCTATGCCTGAATGGGAATGGGAATTTATCACAATGGATTTTGTGGTAAGATTACCCAGGACACCTAGAGGTTGTGATTTGATATGAATGATTGTGGATAGACTAATTTAGTCTGCTCGCTTTCTTCATATTAAGTCAACCTTTGATGTCTCGAAACTTGACTAAGATATACATGGATGAAATAGTTAGATTGCCTGGTAATCCAGTTTCAATCATATCATATTGAGATTCTAAGTTCACATTTAGGATTGTAGAACAGTTGCATCGTGCTTCGGGCACAAAGTTAAGATTCAACATAACCTTTTCAACCGCAGACAGATGGCCAGTCTGAGAGAACCATTCAGACTCTTGAGGACATGCTGAGAGCATGTGTTTTGCTTTTCAGTGGAAGTAGGGGTGAACATTTAAATCTTATAGAGTTTGCTTAGTGTGAATGTTGAGTTTAGAAATACACAACTGATAATGGTTCGGTTTGAATATAAACCCAGGCAATACAAATTTGGTAAACCATTAGGTGCATGATTTCAAGATAGTAAGATAGCATTAAAATATGCAAATAAACCTAGTTGCATGCTTCCTGTTATGTTAATGTGTGTGACTTAACATTTACATGAATTGGCACATTTCTCTGAGATATCATTAGAAATTCTCAAGTACTATTAATTATTTGTGTTATGATATGTAAGCAACTCTTAATTGAGTTATGTGATGCACAAACCAGGAATTTGGTTAATATGCACGTTCTTCGAGAAATTTTAGATAATTGAAAAATATTACATATGGTTTCTTATAGGTGAAGTAAATTACTCTTATTGGTGTAATAAGATGTTCAATTGCATGAATTCAGTATGTATGTGCCAAAATTGATTTGAGTTTGGAATATTTATGAATTTTTAAATTTGCCTGCATGTATGATATAAAGATTACTCAGTAATTACAATGATTTTGAATCTACTGCTCTGCCAGTTCTAGAATGATATCATATTGTGATTTGAACTGCAATCAAACAGATGAGATAACGGAAACCCTAAGAGTAGGGTGTTGCCATGTGACTAGTGAATGAGATAACCCTAAGAGTAGGGTGTTGGCATGTGATGAATGAATAAGGCAAAAGAAACCCTAAGGATAGGGTGTTCAATGAATCAAGTATTTTGATATCAATTTTCAATATGAGATGTAGTGATATTTAACAGTTAAATTGCATGATTTTATTTTAGTACCGAATTGACATGCATTATGTTTATTTAAGAATTCTAGTTTGTCTGCATGTATAGTATGATAATTTCTCAGTAATTACCATAAATTGAGATACTTTTATAACAATTCTACAAAGACAATGTTTTGTGGTTTGATCTGGAATCAGATCAGATGTGTTCTAGGTTGAGGGATCAATACAGATGGTTGATCAGAGGATCAACAAACTCAAGAATCGTGAGATACCCTTAGAGAAGGTTTTGTGGAGAAACCACAACTTAGAGGAAGCCACATGGGAGTTTTAGATTAGATATGCGTAACAAGTTTCCTTTTCTCTTTTAGGAATTTCGGGACGAAATTCTTATAAGGGAGGGAGATTGTTATGACCCACTCTGTAATTAACCAGTAAATCCTAAGCTTAGCATATAATTCATTTATTGATGTTGAATCGAGAACTTACTTATGTTAATGATGTTTGAACTAATAACAAAGTCTTTTTAGCTTGTTTTCTAGCCCTAAGGTTTTGGAGAATTCAGTGCTTAAACTGTTGCAAGAAAAATCACTCGAAACCGACTTCCGAGTCAAAAGATATGGACATTTGAGTGTTTTTGGACCTAGTTGTAAATGTTGGAAATGTTTGGGCAAATTGCATCCGGCCCCCTCCGCGACCTTGACCCTTATCCCCTTCCTTTTCTATCGTTTCTTTCTCTGTAAACCGCTTGAAGCGGCGCTCAAGCAAACAGACAACCCGATCAATAGCTATGGGGGGATTTCGTAGGCGATTTTTCTGGAGCTCTACCTCCGATCCAGCTGTGCCCCTACTGCCGTCTTCTTCCTCAACCTTCCTTCCTCGACCTCGCCCCATACAAGCAGCCTGAGCTGCTAGGGCACCGGCCAGCAGCAGCTGACCAGCTGTAGGGCCCCATCCAGGAGCAGCCTTGGGCGCAGCCAGCAGCACGAAATGCCACCCCTGAGCTCGGCTTGAGGTCTACATCACGAATCTACAGTCACCTAGTTATAATCAACACCTAGCTTGGTTCTTTTTCAACATGTACGTGAGGAAGCTCCTGCTGCTTGTAGCAGCATGTTTGATTAGGATCAACCTGGGTGAAAGGCAATAAAGAGAGGTAGTTCTGACTTTGGCATAAGGTCTTGATCATGAATTCGTAGCCTTAGCTAGACCTAGTTTTTGACTAAGTTCAATCTTAGATTCGTGCATGATGCTACTATTTTATTGCAGGTCAGTGTCTTGGTCGGCCGAATTAGGTATGATTCGACCGAGTTTCCTTTATAAGGAAATCTAACAGGGATTCGATCGGCCGAGATTGCAGGCTGATCGGTCGAGTTGTCAGCCGATCGGCCGAGTTGCCTAGATCGATCGACTAAGTTTCCAGCCAATCGGCCGAGTTCCCAGATTGGTCGGCCGAGTTTTAGTACTGTGAGTAGTAGTTCATTTAGAAATCATTATTTAACTCAATTTAAATGCGTAATTACTTCTGTATCAGTTAGTATAACTTTTAAACAGTGTAATACATACAATAGAGTATGTTAGATTCATTGGAACTTGAAATACTTGATATGCTTAATGAAAATGATGAAATTTCCTGTATTATAAGTTGCAATGTATTTGCTGATTTAAAGGTAGATGTTTAGCATTGAAACTGGATAAATGATACTGAATCATGTTTAAGGATGACAAAGGATATACATGTGTTTCAAGTGAATATTCAGAATGTGCAATATGCATGAAATGTGATATTCCTGTTTATATGGTTATATGTTAATCAGTTAATAGACTTAAGTGCCCTAACACCGTAGAACCCCTTTGACAGATCTGCTTCTTAGGGGTGAAACTCGTGTTGCAACATCGTCCGTGCTTGTGTCATGGACACACGAGGAAAGAGAGGCAGTGTCCAACAACAACCGTGCTTGTGTCACGATGGCACTGGAGGAAAAATGGGGGTTACTCAACATCATCCGTGCTTGTGTCACGGAGGTAACCCGGTGAGACTCTCCGCCTGTGTACTCAGGTTAGAGGAGGAGTCTAGAGCACTCAGAGTAGTGCAATGAGGCCGTAGATCCTATGAGTCAGGCCGGAGAGCCTGGGGTCCTGTGGCAGAGCAGGGCTGGCGTCAGACTTAGCATTTCCCGGGTGTGTCGCTAAGTCTTGTACGGTGGGGTCGTAGTTCGCTACGGATCTTTATATGCAGGGTACACTGCATATGATTAGGGCATAATAATAATATAATTTGGTACTCATATAGGATCACAGTAAATTAAAGTATTCGAACTTTTGTGCTATTTCTTTATAACTGTTTATCTGTTATTGCATGGAAATGTGATTATATTCTGCAAATCTGTTATGTTATTAGAACTGCCCTGCTTAGTACTGTACTTATATTTTATTTCAATTTATAAACCTGATGAGTTGTTTAGTGATAGCTAAGTGAAATGCTATTCACTGAGCGAGTAGGCTCATACCTCTACTCAAAACATTTTCAGGTCATCAACATCACAGGAATCTGGAGGATCCTTTCATCCTAACGCTCAGTCTGTAGAAGGTTTATGTAGTTAGTAGTTAGAGGTCTCTTAGTCCTTTCCCCTCGATCTTTGGGACATGATGTGGGTGAGAGAGAGTGTGTATGCGGAATGTGTATAAAGATGTAAAATAACTTTCATGCTTTATTTTATGTTGATCAATGTAATATGCTGTAGACTCGGTTTATATTGCTAGTCAGTTTAATAAAAATGCTTCCGCAGTTTGTTTAGATTTAGTTTATAGCATAAATCAGATTATCTTTTTAATGTCTTGAAAATGTTTTAAAATCTCAAAGTGGGTTGGCTTGTGTGTAATCCCTCCGTCGTGCCCTAATCTCGTGATTAGTGGGTAATGCGAGATCGGGGTGTGACAGTAAATATGTGATCAGATATAATATTGAGTCAACACCTACCATTACTCTCAAGTCTTTGTTGGAGTTCCTTTCTACAGCGTGTAACAACTTAATCAAGTAAATCAACCAATCTAACCACTTCATAAGATCTTGTCCGACAGCGCTTCCCATCTGAACCAAGAACAAGACCAAATGCAACATGGTTTACTTTAGGATATGAAGCTTCATTAGGATCAGGAAGCCAACCAACCATTTTTGCAGCCTGTATTTGAGTTAAGAAAAATGAAACGGAGATATCAATTGGCGTATAATTGATACAACATGTCAAGGATCCAATTTTAAGATACTTACACTGAATACCATGTCAAAGTGTTGTGATTGACTACCATCAGTAACATATATTATCCACTCTTCCTTCTCTACATTTATCCTATACCTGATCAAGAACAAGGCATTCTTTGAGAAGTAAGTAGGCATTAGGAAATAAAAACATCAACAATTTATGTGGCGATTTTTTCATAGCAATACAAATGCTATTTAGTAACCAATAATTTAACTTAAAACAATAGCAAGCAGAATATATCAGACATAGAGTCATAGATTACGTGACAATAAGTAACTTTTTTTGGATAAAGATTACCCGACGCTGTAGCCAAGGTCGTCCAGTACTTCAAGGGTTTCGTCGTGCTCAACAACTCAGCAACGGTGCCCAAGACGACGCCCACAACAAAGAAAGGGGTTGACGAGGAGTTTCATGGCTCCCGTTGGTAGACGCGATGCATGTATTTCATAAAACAACTTCGGTGCGAGTTTCGATTGCGGGACGAAGACGAAGAAGAAATTGCAGGCAGGAAGGAAGGAAGGAGGAGGAATGTTGAAAAAGGACAAACACGGTCGGGTTAGAAAAGAGCGGAAGGTAGAGGCCGGGACGAAGCCCATCTGGTGGTAAAGGTACCTTCTCCGTGGAGATGTGCCGCCTTCGTCCTCCGCCAGAGATCGCCTCCTTGAATCACGAGCGTCGTAGGAGCCTCGAACCACCAACGCGTACCATGCCTTTGACCGCGAGTGCTAGCACAAGCAACAAGTAAACATGAGCGCCGTCGAGGGAGGAGGAGGACGATGGGGAAAGAGACGATGGAAGGAGGTGCAGTGATGGTCGGGGGAGGAGATGGCTCTGAAGGGGGAGCGGAAGAAGGTGCGATGGATAGGGGAGGAGATGACCCGGAAGTGGACGCGGAAGGAGGTGCGATGGTCGGGGCGTCGGGGGAGTCGGGAGGAGTCGGGGGCGATCGGGGCAAAACCCTTGCTCTGGTGATTGCAAATCTTGCCAAAAGTGGCGTATTTTGGGAAGTCCGCGGAATACGAATGGTAGAGAATGGAGGGAAGGGTTATGAGATGGAGGGAAACATTTGACACGACATTTTTCACGGAGTGATTAGTGAGTAATGTATTTTTGACGGATTAGTGTTCACATAAAAGGTCTAAGGATGTTAAAAACACGGTTGAGGGATTTGGTCCCATATTTGAAGGATGAGCCCTCACAAATAGACATCATTATTCACGATTTTTGGTTCCTCACAAATGTTCTTCAACAAAGGCCAAAAATTTTGTAGTGTATTGGACCCGCTTATATGCGGTTTCAAGGATATACAGATCCAAGGGTATGCGGGTGTAAAAGATTAGACCCGTGACAGAGTTTTTAAGGGCCTAGATTTGCGGGTCTGTGGGTATACCCGTAACCATTTACAACCCTACCCAAACCCATTGCAAGAACTCATTAAACTGGACTGGCCTCATAACTTTTGTTTTTCAGTCTAACATATAAAACAAAATAACACAAAAGACAGAGTCAAATTCGGACTGGGATCATGAAATCCCGCCCATAGCAGGACTAAGTTGGTCCGGATTAGAGGATTACAAAATCCAAAATGGACCCGTCAGTCCAACTTTTGCCAAACAAAATAACACTAGATCTTGACTGGATTAATCGAAATTAGTGTTGACGTGGCACAAAAAGACACCTGCTGATGCGAACCAAACAACCCCCTAGGGATTCTGCCTGAGGACGACAGGAGCCGGGAGATGATTTGCTATCAAATGTGGCGATTGTGGGAGGCGGCACAGATCTGAGAACAGAATCCGCAGCCCATTGTTTTGGGTCGGTGAGATGGCACTTGAAGGGCCTAGAGCAGGTGTGGATGGCGTTGGGAACAAAGCCAACACTACAGGATAAGGGCCTTTATGTGACGGGTGGTGTAAAATTTTTGTGACGTGTATGCTCGTCGCATGCCTTGTTTGAGAGTAGACCTGTCAAACTGGGTCAATATCCGTAGGTGTCCACGGGTCGACCCGTTTAAATTGGGTTTGGGTGGTGAAATTTACCACCCGCTGAAAATCACCCAAACTCATACCCACCCGTTTATTTAGCGGGTTTCACGGGTGACCCACTTAACTGAAGCAAATATATTTATATACATAAGATATGCATATGTTACTTGTTTCATACAAGTCAAATCTTTACCTTTACCAACAATAATTGTATACTCTTTATTTTTTGTTTGCAATAGGCAATAACAAGTACTTATAATGTTAGAAATGTCTAATGTTACATGATAAAACTATGTGCTATTTTTGTGATATTTATCTATAAAAACTACATTGACATTCCTATTTTACATTGACATAAAACAACTAGCTGCCATTTTTTCTTTAAGTTTGCATAAATATATATCGACAACTAATCTAATGGTTTGACATCAAACATAACAATTGATTTCTTCCTTTGCACTATATTTGACATAAAAATAATAGTTACAAGATGTTTTAAATGTTGTTTTTAATATTAGGAAAAACAACTAGCTACTTATTGTTGATTGAACACATTTTAAATGGGCATCCACAGGTAACCCGCAATCCGATGGGTCGGATTTGGATGTATTTTTTTCCACGTATTTAGAAGTGTATCTTTTTGACCCGCACCCATGAGACTCGCCCGCAACCATCCAATTCAAACCCAACCCACCCACCCATTTGAGAAATTTGCAAAATCACCGGATACCCAAAAAGCGGGATTCCGAAAATAGTCCACTTTAAGCCAAAATTGATCTGATGGATAACAATTCTTTTCCGCCAGTCCAACGATACTTGATGTTTTAGTAAACTGTCTCGGAGCCCAAGTTGAGTCTGTTCTCAATCCCTGCAGCCGCACGCCCTACCTGCATTCCCTTCCTCCCGTCCGCTTCGCACCTCGCCGCCTCCCCGTATACATCTACTACCGCCGGACCTTCGCTTCCTCCCGTCCTCGTTCTCTTCTAGCGCGATGGGATGACACCAACCAATCAACTACCGTGCAATAGGAAGGCTGTCAATGTGACCCATTGCAAGAACGGTCACGATCTGACCAGGTTCAAAGAATCACCGATCAAGCTGTTCAAGTCGGAGATCCTCTGGTTTATGGTCTACGAGCTATCCTTCTCCTCGTCTCCACTGATTCACCGGCCTAGACATATGAATCCATGTCTGAGACAGAGGGCAGAGCTACTGACGAGCAGTTGAATAGGTACATCAAAGACATCCACATCAGGTACGGCCACACGCTCCTTGTCTCCGACCCACGCTACTGTGATCCCAAGTAACTCGTTGCTCACGGTTCCTGCACTAGGTTTAGAGTTTCCACCAATTCCGAACACTATTGTTGAATTCACGCCACTAGTTCCTCTACGGCAAATCAGACATTTTGACTACATTGCACTTGATTCAAAGTCAGATATAAATATAGAAGACTTTTTTATCAACGCATACAACATGATGACTTATTCTATATACCGTTCTTTCTAATCTAGTCATAGAATATTTTATCTACTTTGATTATATTACTGACGTACCTATGTGAAAACACTTGTTGATATTATTATATAAAACCCATCTTTGAAACTGTTATCCATCAATCAGCTGATTCCTCTTACATGTACTCTAGGCTTACAAAATGTTGACTTCTCACATGTTTGTATATTTTAGGAAATTGAGAGTTATTTGGTGACGGTTGGGGTAAGTTTTAGGCTTAAAGTATGACTTTTTCAAAAGGTTGGGATTATTGTGACTAGGGTGCTAGGCATGTCTATCTTTTGTTTACATTATGATGTGTATTTTGCTAAATTTTAGTATTTTAATTATCAAAAGTAGTAAATTTATTACTATTTTTGATTGCTTAATTTTAATGTATGCCCCTTTTTCCAATTGATGTTTTATGTTCCTCATTGCATTTCCATGTATTTTCAGGTTGGTAGTAATACATAAGTTGCATATCACTTGTATGGGGAGCTCTCATGTATGATCAAGAAAGATACCTAGACATCACTTTCTTAGATGTGATGTGGTAACTCCCTTTTATCCTTTCTTAATTGTTAGACTTAGACATGTTGTTGCTCATTTTTTATTTTTATAGGTTCTACATTTCATGTTTTAGGCTATGCTACTCCTCCTATTAAATCCATCATGTTTTTTGTGAAGATCTATTTCTTCTCACCACATCCTTAATCTATTGAGTGAGAACTGGTGAAACATGATGTAGTTTAATTTTTGTATGACTTTGGTAAGTTTTTATTTATGTTGAATTTATATTAGGCACACAATGCAAATGACATGATGATTATTTATAGATGTATGTTATTCCCATAGTCATTAAGGTGACCCAGAGTGTCCTAACTTGCTTGGGTGTTAATGTCGCCTAGGCAGTCTTTCAGACTTAGGGTAATTTAAAATATATTCATAAAATACTATATTTAATCTATAACATATGCATGCATGTATATAAAAATCTAGTGAGTTTTGAGAACATGAAAGGAGTACTACGATAAGGAATGAGGAAATGAGGAAGGAGAGGAGAAGCATCCTTGTCCAGTTGTCCCTTGGATGGGAAGACTAGATGTTGACGTGTGACAAACTATAGAGGTGGAGACATGCAATGTTGGTCCTCTCTTCCGGGGATAAAGAGTGGATATTCTTTTGGGTCGGGAATGATGTTGTAGGGGATGTGGAATAGAATAATAAAATAGTAAAACAAAGTAATTGGTCCTTGATGTCCAACCTGACTCTCCCCAACCCAAATTGGTAGGCATCAATGTCTTGGTGTGGCAAGTAGTTTCCTAGCCACCCATGCATTCTAGGAGGACACCTAGTCAAGCCTACAATGGTGAATAATGTGTTACCCAATTGTCTTTTTGTTTGTTCATGTATCCATTTAGCATAGTTTTCTTTAAAAAAAAATTCCATATAATATTGCAAAATGTTTTTGTTGTAAAGAAGGCAATCCACATGGTAGTTGCAACTAGATTAACTTTTCTATTAATGTAGAAAATGGAGTGAGATAAAAATTGACAAACCCATCCATCAGAACATGGTAAAGAACCTTAGTGATGATCAATTGTATCTATTGATACATGTGCTTTATGCTTTTCGTGATTTAGTCTTTTTTTGCTTTTTTGCTTCTCATATTAGTCCATATCTCTTGTTTCTATTTATTAACTCCTCTGTTATCCTACAAAAGAGAGTGTTTTGTATTACACCAATTTCATATTACATTATTAACACGGTATTAGACATTTGTGACACCCTTAGCATCCAAACCCTTCCCTTTCTCACCCTAACCCTTTTGTTGCCCTCCATTCCCCTACCCTCACAACTAACACCCCTTACTGCGCTACCTCTTCCTCATTCCCTCTCTTCTTTTCCCATTCTCGCTGCCCTACCCCTCCCACCCTACTTCTTTCATTCATCCTACCCCCTACACCTTCCTATCTTTCTGTTGCCCTAAACCCCACTTCTTGTCTTTTTGCTACCTTGACCCCCTATCCCACCCCTCAATTATGCTGCCTTGCCCCTCCTTTCACTCATAGTTTGTGAAACATACTGGTGAGCGAATCGGTAAGGCCTTCGGTTCTCGGTTCACTAGTTCAACCAGTGGTAAGACCGGTTCAACCGATTACATCGTCATAATATCACAAATAGTTTAGATAACCTATATATCTACTATTCTATCAATGTAAATAAGACAACTCTCTTTCGTCCTCCACTTTTTGCATAAATGCTGGATTTTCTTTGAACACAAATCATTCTTGTCCTCCACATTACATACATTGTGTGTCGAACTCTCATTGCACATCTGATCAAACAATTTCCTTGAAATTGTCGAACTCTCAGTGGCTGAAGGCTTGTAATAAGAAACCACTAATAACAGGGATGTAGAGAGGATGACTACGTCAAAAGCCTTTTCTTTCTAATAGGGCACAAAGTTGTTCGAGCCTGAAGCCGCAAGAAAATTGGGACATGTCAAAATGAAAAGAAAAATTGAAATAGATTAGTCATGTTATGATATCTTAGATACACATTTGAAAATCTAAATGTTTGAGATCATTACCATCTCAAATGTACTCCAATTTCTTTCACACCCTGATGAAGTGCATGTTAGATTCAATATCCTAAGCTCCATTCTTTGCAGGTTTGGAGTATCATATCCATGATTTGTCCACCACTCCACTGCTCATCATTAAATGCTATTAATCAAATAACATAATAATGTTTTATATTGAATTTATCATAATAGTTGAGTTCCAAGACATTTTATCGGGGTCCAAATCAGCACTTGATCTCTGTCTCATGGAACTTGGTTTCCTAAATGCCCCAAGACTCTCTATAGGAAGGCATCTCTTTCTCTAAAACAAGTTTATCTTGAATGGCACTTTCAGTAAAAAAATATCTATGCACTCGATGAGTCCCTCCATTACACCTTCTCGTGTGTTAATCTCAGAATCAGACCAGTAATAGTATGGATTCAGATAGTAGCCTACATTGTGTAATGAATAGAAAATTTAGAATTGAAAATTCAAAATTAGAATTTAATAGGCATTGAATATAAAAAGTCATGCATAAAATTTCTTTACCTGCCACATGCAAGGGATGGTGGACCTTGTCCCATTTCTCATTAACAATCTTTATAACCCCCTTTAGGAAGGGTTGATCATGATCTAGGCTCAGTCACAACTCCTTTTCAACTTCAAGCATTGCAACATATATGAAGCCCATAGATGGTTTCCTCTCACTATCTATAAGTTGTAACACATTGACTAGAGGCTTGAATGTTTTCACAGTAGACACAACTGAAGCCCAAAAAGTTGATGATGTCACTATATTTTCTAAGCGCTCCCCCTCACCTGTTTTGGAATACATGCATTCCTCCCACGCAGAGAAACAAAACATACTTCTCAGCTCATTTCGTTTTTCCAACAAGCTTTGCAAACTGAGATAGGCCATGGCAAAACGTGTCATACCAGGCCTAACCAAGTCACCCTTAGTGAACTTCCTCATCAAAACGAGGGTGCTGTGGTGGCTATAAATAAAGATGGCCAACTTCTGGCACTTCTGAATCACAATTTTTATCCTAGGCAACTGCCCAATGCCCTCAAGCATGAGATATACATAGTGTGCGGTGCAAGGAGTCCAAAAAGTTGTAGGCCTTTTGTCCTTGAGAAGCCTTCCTGCTGCAATATTAGCTGTGGCATTGTCAGTGACCACTGGCACGACATTGTCTGCTCCAACTTCCTTTATACAACTATCCACCAAATTAAATATGAACTCAGCATTGTGAATGTTAGCAGATGCATCTATAGCCTTTAGGAAACTTGTACCCTTCTTACAATTGACACAAAGATTCATTATACTTCTTCCTCTTCTATCTATCTATGATCTAGTCATAATTGAGCAACCACTCCTTCTATCTGTCCATACAATCTATTATGTATATAATTAGAATTAATATATAACATAATCAATACAGTGTAAAATGAATGAATTTCAGAGACATAATGCCATGAAATAGTGTACAACAATATTATGCTATGACTTGTACTAATATATCACAAATACTAGTTACTAAGAAATTAGGAATGTAATCGTATAGTAGCAACAATAACATTTAACAAAAAAATGAAAAAAGAAGTAAAAACAGTACTGCCGCCATGTGTATATGTGGAGAAAATGAGATATTGATCAAATAAATAAAGGAAATAAGTGTCTTGTGGATGACCTTGCATTGATCCATCCTCTCTTGAGCAGGAGAACGCTTCCCCAAACATCACAGAGTGGCAAAATCAACTTTCGAACGTTGATTCTTCACCAGCAAACTAGAAACTGCCGGAGCCCTCCAAAACAACAGTCGAAGGCACAAGGGAGATGGTGAAATCTGGTCTGGATACAAGCGGTAGACCTGCTGCACTCCCTTGGGCGAGATCAAAGTGCAATCATAGAGCAAGGCTACGGCTAGATGAGTCTGAGCCGAGAAATGCTTCCGCGGCAGGTTGCGTTTCGTATCTTGTAGTCGGGGGCGAAGAAGTGCAACCGTCGCTGCATGAATCAGGGTACTCTAAATCTTGGTGGGCCACATTTACATTTTGTTTTTGGCTAATAATTATCTGGGCCCATCCATACTTGTTGAGGCGTCCGACTAGTCGGCCATGGGGCCTCCGACCAGCCTGGCGCCAAGAAATTCCCCCCCATTAGTTGGATCAGTTGGTCGACTAGCCCGACTGGTCGGCTGCGGCTCTGCCCGGTCGGCCGCTTAGTTGGCGGGACCCTTTTTTGTTTTGTTAAAATATTAAGTATGGCCATTTTAGGACGTACTCAACGAGATGTCTGTTGGGATTCTCTCATGCACGGGAACGCAGCGAAGCTGCAGGATCCTGGACGGCGTACGCACGCCTGGCTCTCCTGCTCTCCGACGAGCAAGGATCTCCGGCGAGTCTTCTTCCCCTCTTCTCCGGTGATTCCTCTGCCTATGTTCTCCGATGGAAAACTTCTCTGTTGCTCATGTCTCCTCTGTTCTATGGGAGGCGTTTTCCGCTGCTCTACGTCTCCTATGTTCGGACTTTGGACAAAGCCGACAAACTTCGGTTTGTTTCTCCTCCTCTACGACAACCTTTTGTCAGAGAAAGTTCCTTGCGTGCTCTAATCCTCCACATAGTACACGTTTGGTGATCATCTTTCTCCACATCTGAAGGCAACGGTAAGCCTACGTAGTACATAACTACATACTGATTTTAATTTTTACATCTTAGTTGTATAGTCCACATATATATTAAAAATAGTTTGGTATTGCGTTGTTTTTGTGTGTATGTAGAACCAAAATCATGGAAGGTGAGGTAGAAGTTCCGACACCAATTGGGGAGATTCTTCTAAAATTTCGGGAGTTGATTAACGACCCCACACGTAAGGCAAAATCGAAGGATCCATGATGGAATTATGGTTTTGGGCCAAATTTGTCTGATAAGAACAAAGTACAATGTGCTTTGTGTGGTCATGTGAGCAGTGGTGGGATCAACCGTTTGAAGCAACATCTCATTGGAGGGTATTCTGATTAAGTCAAATGTGCAAGATGTTCTCAAAATATACGTGATGAGTTGAGGAACTATAGAGAACATAACAAGAAGCGCAAGGTTGACACAACTTTCAGTGATGGCGATAATACTATTGTTGATGTTGAATTTGCTGCCGATGGGGAGAATCCTGTTCAACCAATAGTTGGTGGGAATAGGAAAATTCCATTTTCTGTTGGTTCCAAAGGGAAAGCTGTTGCGCAGGTTTATGTAGAGGGTTTTGCAAATCTTACTCCTACAGAGTATGTAGCACAAAGGAAGGCGGGAAAAGTGCAGAAGACCATTGAGACCACATTTAAGAAGGAAGCCTTACAGGTTGCATATGATAGTATTTCTGCCTTCTTTTATGATGCTTGTATACCCTTCAATGCAGTGAACCGTACATCTTTTGAGGTGACGGTGAAAGCAATTGGACAATTCGGCAGAGGACTCCCTCCTCCTTGATACCACCAGATGAGTCAACAACTTTTAGAGAGACAATATGCAATGGTCAAAGAGTTGGAGCGGGAACATGAAAATCATTGGAAGTTGTATGGCTGCACTTTGATGTCAGATGGCTGGTCTGATAGGAGACAAAGAAATTTAATAAACTTCTTGGTGAATGCTCCTGAGGGTTCATTTTATTTATATTCTATTGACTCTTCTTTTGTTGTGCACACATCTGATTATATGTTCACTGTTCTTGATGAGGTTATTGAAAGGATAGGGGTTGAAAATGTTGTGCAAGTTGTAACAGATAATGCAACTAACTATGTAAGTGTAGGGAAGAAGTTGATAGAAAGGAGGAGCCAGTTATTTTGGACCCCGTGTGCTGCACATTGTGTTGGTCTCATGCCGGAAGATATTGGTAAGATGAGAAAGTATGCCCCTATTATCATAGAGGCAAGGAAGGTCACTGCCTACATATACCAACATGTCCAGTTGCACGATGCATTTATCAAGAAGAGTAAGAACAACACTGAGTTGATGCGACCTGGGTTCACTAGATTTGCTACTTCCTTTCTTACCTTGCAGAGCATGCTAGGCCACAGGAACACTTTATTTGCCTTGTTCCATTCAATGGCTTGGGAGGAGAGTAGTTGGTCAAAGACAAGTGCAGGGAAGATGGTATATGCAACTTGTCACTCACAGGCATTTTGGAATGTAGTTCAAGATCTATTGAGATCTTTACAACCCCTTATGCAGGTTTTAAGACTTGTAGATGCAGATGAGAAGCTCGCCATGGGCTATATTGCACCTACTATTGAGAAAGCAAAAGAAGAAATATAACTGAATTTTGCCCACAAAGAGAGGGATTACAAGCCCATCATAGATATTGTGGAGAAGAGATGGGCATTTCAGATGTCACGACCTCTATATGGAGCAGGTTTCTTACTTAATCCCTCATTGTATTACGAAGCTAGAGTGAAGAATGACCCAATGCTTGGCACATATGATTCTGAGTTTGTAGATTGCCTAGAAAAAATGGTTGAGGACAAAATAGTCCAAGATAAATTTCAGTAGAGTTAGATTGTTACAAGGAGGCCCGCGGGATGTTTGGCAAAGATATTTCCATTCGACAGAGAACTGTGAAGACACCACATAAGTATCTTAAATTTATATTTTGTGGGTGGACTATTGTATTGTTGATTGTTGAACTTATTACTTAATGATTGTTCATTATAATTTGCTTCAGTTGCTTGGTGGGATGCATATGGGGGCATGTTCGAAATCTACAATGGATGGCTAAGCATATAGAGAGCTCGGAGCACTTTTGACCTTGTTAGTCCTCTTGAAATAGTATATGTATATAATAGCTACATGTAATTATATAAATGGATTTTGAAATATGGTTTAATGTACTTTGTTACTTTTTAGGTTCATACAAAGAGGAGGAGCGAACTTGAGGTTAAAAGAATGGATAAGCTTGTCTATATCCAATACAATCGCCAACTACTTGAAAGATTTAAGAAGAGGCGATTGGACAACTTGCAGAGAGTTAAGATCCTATTGCCCTAGATGATCTTGGTTGGGGTAGTGAGTGGATGACAGGAGTTCCAGATGACCCTGTAGTTGCTCAAGGAGTGAGATTGAGTCAGGTTGATGCTGGCATGGGTGCATCTGAATATCAAGCTGGCCCTAATAGACCAAGGAGAGCTACTAGAGCTGTGGGAACTAGTAGGGACATAGATTTGACAAATGATGACACAACGGAGGAAGACAATGATGATGACACAATGGATGATAATAATTATAAATTTGAAGATGAAGGTGATCATGATGAAGAGGAGCCAGAGGATGAAGAAGAAGAGACATTTGATTTTTAGTTCATTTTCTTCAGTGCATTTCAAACAGCTTTAGACATGTTTTAGTTTTTATTTAAGTTCTGAATTTGAACAATATGAATGTTAGGTTGTTGGCCTTTTCCTTTGGGATATTTGTCATTCAAATACTTAGAAGTGTTTGCATTTGTCTTGTGCCAATTGCCTTTTATTTTAATCATTTAGTGGGAGCAATTCTACAAGTACTTCAAGTCTGAATTAAAAAAAGGTATGCCACTCAATCACTCTTATTCATTATTATTTTTTATGTTTATGACTGATTATTAACAAATATTGATTATTACTTCCTTAGATATGTGTTGAAATTAGCTTTCTTCCATATAATATGTTGTATGTAAGTATATAACTATATATATTTTACTATACATACAAAATTTTATTTAAAAAACAACCCTACGCCTGGGCGGCCGACTCGTCAGCCTGGTCGGCCTAGTCGGCCTAGTCGCCCAGGAAATTTAGGGGACCGGTTGGCCGCCTTGACAAGTATGGGCCCATCACATGGGCTAACTCACCCGACTGGCCAAAAAGTAGCCTGAAGCGGATGCTTCAAACCAGGAGCCAGGCGGGCGCGTAAGCGGGAGAGGCGGGTCCACACGACCGCTTATTGGGTCGGCGCTTGCTTGGCCGCTCAAGAGAGAAATGGAGCGGGCCGCTCAGGTGGCCGCCTAGGCGGGCGCCTGACCCACTTTTTAAAACATTGAGAGATAGAGTAATTACCTTGCCTATTACTGACAAGTTTGGTGTGCGCAACGACAACCGTAAGCCTTTATCCTACTATACCCTACCCATTTATAACTCTGATGGTGATATGGAAGATTTTCGTCTCGAACGGGACTCTTTCTCATGAGATTCACCCCATTGGGTTGTTGGATGGACTCAAGAATAAAACACAGCTGCTCAACAACTACAATTTGTGGTAACCCACAAGACCCAATAGGGAAGATAGTAACATATACACATCCAATCTAAACATTAAACATGAGAGATTTTTTTACTAATAGCCTCTTTAATAAAGGGTAAGAGGGTTGTCCTATCGGAATGAATAGTTGTTTTCTCGTGGACCTCATAAAAAACTATCCATTGTTTCCAAGGTCTATGCCTATCTCCTCTTCTCAAATAAACAATGATACTGTCTCCCAACCCCACATGTTATCAATTATCCACTATTCCAACACATAGATGTGAAAGCTGATACTCATTGGTCTCCTCACAAATTAATGTAGTTGAGAATCACACTTTGTTGCCAACTGAAAAGATAATCACCCCTCCTAATCAACCGATTACAGTGTGGCGATCAATGGGAAAGTATGCCACAATGTCCTCTAGCACAAGGAGGGTTTGGTACTTGGCTTAAGAATCATGGGTGAGAGTCATCAGTCGCTGTTCTAAATCTTTTATATCCACTACAAAGAATGACCTATCTAGATGAGTCGTTGTACATATCCTAGCTAGATTTCATGGTGAAGGCCTTACTAATGTCTCTGCCACTGGATCTATATACTGAAACAGAGTCAGTAATTTCTGGAAGCGTAGGGTTGCACAATGTGTGCACCCTTGTATATATAATAACAGAACAATTACAGAGAGGTCCACATATAATGTAGAAATAACAAAATTAATAACAGAAGATATAAAACAAGATATATTTGTTAACACTCCCCCTCAAGTTGGAGCATAGATGTCAATCATGCCCAACTTGTCCATAAGAGTGCAGAATTGCTTCTTCGCCAGCAGCTTGGTGAAGATATCAACAACTTGGTCTTCAGAACGCGTGAAAGGAGTGCAGATCTTGCCGGTAAGAATAGACTCCCAAATAAAATGACAGTCAACCTCAATATGTTTGGTGCGCTCATGATAAACATGATTGTTGGCAATGAATATAGCAACTTTATTATCACAATGCATGGGTATAGCAGAAGAAGAATCAACCCCAAATTCTTTTAAGAGAGAGCGCACCCACAGAAGCTCACAGGTAGTATGGGCCATGGCCCTGTATTCAGCTTCAACACTAGATCTGGCAACCACATTTTGCTTCTTGCTCCTCCAGGTGACAAGATTGCCTCCAACATAAGTACAGTACCCAGAAGTAGATTTCCTGTCAGCTTTGCTTCCTGCCATAGTCAGAGTCAGAGTACCCTTCAAGAGAACAATGACCATTTTTCCTGTAATGAAGTCCCTTGCCAGGAGACTTCTTCAAATATCTCAGAATGTGACAAAGTGCATCCCAGTGACAGTGTCTGGGTTTATCAAGGTACCTGCTAAGAAAGCCCCCTGCAGTAGAAATATCGGCTCTAGTCACAATCAAATAAATCAACTTACCAATCAGCCTCCTGTACTTTTTATTATCAGAGAAAAAAGGAGAAGACTCATCATCCCAATTGACATTAGGATCTAGAGGGGTGTCAGCCGGTCTAGCTCCAAGCATACATGTCTCCTGTAGAATATCTAAGACATACTTCCTCTGAGACAGTACAAGAGCATTAGAGTTTCTAGATACCTCTATGCCCAGAAAATACTAAGATAGGCTTTAGTAGTCTGAATACCAAGATAGTCACTGCCAGATATAATAATATCATCAACATAAACGATCAGAATAACAATGCCAGCAGAGGTCTTCTTAGTGAAGACATGATGATCCACTTGAGATCTCAGAAACCCAAAATCAATCAGAATTTTACTTAATTTGTCAAACCAGGCACAAGGACTCTGCTTGAGCCCATAAATAGACTTCTTCAACCTGCACACTTTGTGTGACTCCCCCTGAGCAACAAACCCAGGAGGTTGCTCCTTATAAACTTCCTCTTGTAAATCACCATACAAGAAGGCATTTTTCACATCCAACTGCAGTAGTGGCCAATCAAGATTAACAACAACAGAAAGAAGAATTCTGACATAATTAATACGGGCCACTGGAGAGAAAGTCTCAAAATAATCAATACCATAAGTTTGCGTATACCCTTTAGCAACTAAGCGTGCCTTCAGTCGTTTTACAGTGTCATCAGGATGGTATTTCACAACATACATCCATCTGCAGCCTACAGGCTTACACTGAGGAGGTGGATCCACCAACTCCCAAGTATTTCTGTCAGCAAGCAAGCATTTCCTCTTTCACAGACGTCCACACAATACTTTTTAAGGCATCATGAATATTCTTTGGAACCGCTACAACAAACAGGACAGATACAAAATTGCTACGATGGACGTTCAAATGATCAGTAGAAACAAAGTGAGCAATGCTATGAGACGTGCAGGAATGAGTACCCTTTCTAAGAGCAATGAGTATATCAAGATCAGAGGTTACCTCAGGTGTAGTAGAACCTTTTGGAGGTGAAGATTGGTTTGTCTGGGGGGTTCTTGTTCAGGAGGTGCCTGGTTCCTACGCTGATAGACAATAAGAGGTGGAGGCGTATGCTCAGGAGTCACAGTATCAGAATTATCAGACACATTCAGTAGTAACATGTAGTGGAGAAGCAATAACGTCAGGCTGCAGACTATCTCCTCTAGCAGAATAGTAGGGCGTATCCTCAAAAAACACAACATCGCTGCTGGTAAACCATTTTTTCGCAGTAGGACTGTAGCATCTATATCCTTTTTGAGTACGACAATAACCCAAAAAAATGCATTTCTCAGCACGAGGAGACATTTTATCATAAGCCGGTCCAAGTAAGCGCACAAAATAAGTACAACCAAAAATCTGAGGAGGCACAGTAAATAAAGTAATGTCAGGTTGCAGAACTTAAACATTTATTTTATTCCTAATAACAGATGACGACATTCTATATATCAGATAACAAGCAGTCAGAATAGCCTCAGGCCAAAACAACCTAGGAACATGGGTATGCATCATAATAGTTTTGGCAATCTCTAACAGATGTCTATTTTTCCGCTCAGCTACTCCATTTTGTTGAGGTGTATACGCACATGAGGTCTAATGCAAGGTACCAACAGATTTGCAAAAAAACCACATCTTTTTGAACAAACTCAAGTGCATTATCAATACGAAAAACTTTCACAGACATACCATATTGGGTTTTCACCTCAGCAAAAAAGAATTTTATAGTAGACATAACTTCAGACCTACTTTTCATCATAAACAACCAAGTGGTTCGAGAAAAATCATCAACAAATAGAATAAAATATTTATGACCAGACAAACTTGGCACATGGCACAGGCCCCATACATCAGAATGTACTAAATCAAAAATGTTTTTGCTGCTAATATGAGTGCGTTTAGGATAAACAGATCTAGTCTGCTTTCCCAACTGACAAGACTCGCAGTGAAAACTATGAGTGCCAACATCAGAAACTACATGTCGGAGCTTTTCAGAAGACAGATGCCCAAGCCGGTAGTGCCACTGTAGAGCTGAAACTAATATAGATAGTGCAGAAGCCACAACTGCTTTGTCTGCTTTCGGCAAATAATCCTGATAATAAAGTCCATCAAACCCTTCATACCCCCCACCAATCTTCATCCTCGTGCGAAGGTCCTGAAAAGCACATGAACCAGGTATAAAGGTCAGGCTACATTGCAGACTCCGCAATATCTTGCTGACCGATAATAAATTAAGAGGAAACCGAGGCACATATAAAGCAGATTTCAGCAGAAAATCAGAAATAATATCGCCGACTCTAGAAACAGCAGACTTGGAGCCATCATCAAACATAACACACAAATTACGGACATGTTTAGATAAATGTCTGAATAAAGCTCTATTGCCAGAAATATGAGAAGAAGCACTTGAGTCTAAAACCCATTTTGTATTACCAGTACTAGGTGAAGGAGTACTCAGGAAGGCAGTGTCATAACTAGAATAAGTGGCAGCATGAGCACCACTAGTCGATGCAGTAGACGACGAGCCAGAGCGCTCAAGTAATAGGCGCTCCACCTCAACACAGATGTAGTCCGCAGTCGCACCTGAAGAGTCAGTCTCAGTAGGTTGAGTCGCTCCCTCAGATGCAGCAGTAGTAGAGTCAGCGGCCGCATTGGTCCACGCCGGTTTACCATATTTCTCCCAGCATTTTTCTTCGATATGATTGGACCGGCCACAGAAAGTACAGACGCGCTGTCCTGGATGAGGACGCGCAACAGTAGGAGCAGCAGGAGGAGCCCCACGACCAGAAGTAGCACGTCCTCATCCTGCACCCAGGGGAGGGCGGCTGCCAGTAAAACGACCACGGCCACGACCGCGGCCACGGTCTGACATGGCTGCAAGGGCAGTTGATTCCCCAACATCAGTAGACAGTGACGGTGACGGTGACGAAGAAGGCAGGCGCTGAAGGCGCTTGTAGGCACTCTGCAGTGACGGAAGAGGGTCACTCGCCAAGATCTGATCCACTACACCAGCATAGGACTTTGGCAGTCCACAAAGGAACTGGACTAACTGCAGCTCCTGGCGTTGACGCCATCCTCTATATTTAACCTGGTAATACCATTCCAATTGATCTAATGGAACTTAGAATACCAGTTCTGTTTCATCCACAAAGATTTATAATCTCCTTCTACTTGATCCAATGGCACTAACCATATTCATCCACAAAACATTGGACACTACCCTTTTAATCTGTACGATAAGCCCATAGGAATCATGGTTTGAGCAATCACCAATAAGCCTATGATGTGCTTCCTGCAAAGTTGGCCTAGAGTTCTTCTAGTCAATCCTCCCGTTGAGGCTCTAAATTTCCAATAGAGTCTTGATTTCAAGAACAATCTAGGTTCTTCCTGCAAACACCCATCTATAGAAGAGCTTTAAAACTGCATTGAAATCCCTTTCCCTCTCTAATGTCCTCTCTGGTGAATATCTTCCAAATTGATCCATATAGAAATCCCTCTCTCTCTATGATCTCCACTCATGTAAATTGACATCCATCTATGCCTTCTTTTCTCCCGTGGTTTTGTTCTAGTATCCTTTTGGCATCCGAGTTGGTAAAGTTGAGGTTGTAAGATTGAGAGGTTGAAGGTTCTAACCTTGGTGATGGGATGAATAAATCACCATTTAAAAAAAAAGTTTGTGAAAGATGGAATGATGAAACTCTATAGGCTTCAGTTTGTTGGAACTGTTGTTCTCCCGTCTTTGTTTTAGTCAAACCTTCTATTCCCAACATCTTGTCTATGATCGGACTTACCATGGTCATGGGACAAGCTTTGTTTGTCATTTAGTTTTGTCTTCTCAGGTTCTCGAGGGGTTCTGATGGGATGTCATGCTGCCTTTCATCTTTCAGATCAATATTAGGGATCAAACAACATCTTCCAACTTTTCTAAGAGAGGGGGGATTTCATGATTAACGACCTCTTATACATTTGTGAGCATGGTATCTAACCTATGTTCTTCAAAGAAGTTTCCAAAAAAGTAGACATGTCCTCATTAAACGTTTCCACCAACATCATAAGATTGGGTTTCCTCTTACAGATCCTTGGTATGATGAGTTGTTCTGTCAAAGATTTGACCAAGTGGTTGGTCAATGTATCATGGTCATGTATTCTAATACAAGAAATCCACTCACCGGGGATCCTCGTCTTTTGTAGACTATGAAATTCTGTTCACACGATGCATATCATCCTCCTTGCTGCACATATAGGACATCTTTGACTATTAGTATCCTGTTGCATCTAGACAAAAGGTAGCAAATTAAGGTACCTAAATGATTAGGGATCAATGAGGCACATGGATGCAAAAGACCCTAGGCATTGTAGATGATGAAATCGTGTTCACACGATGGGTACCATCCTCCTTGCAGCAGATAGAAGACATCTTTTACTAATAGTATCCCTTGTCATCTCGACAGAAGGTAATAAATTAAGGCACCTCATTGATTAGGGATAATGAGTACGTGGATGCAAAAGACCCTAGGCATTGGACGAATGGGTTGGCCATTTTGCATACATGGGAATATTTTGCTATGCAGATTACATAATCATGTACAAACTATGCACACCATTCTCCTTGTAGCACACAAAACATATTTGACTCTTATTATTCTGTGGTGGCTGGACAGGAGGCAAGCATAACCAAATCTGATTACCTCATTCATTGGGCGGGCGAATAGGTAAACACATGATGCAAGAGACCCTAAGCATTGCAGGTATTGGTTGACCATTTTGTATACTTGAGGATCCTTGTTTATTTGAAACAGTCGAAGGAGCAACATTTTCTAATGAGATAGACCACATTTGATTGAGGATTGTAGCATATAATGGCTGTTTCTTCTCATTTTCCGATGGAGATATCATTACATTGCATACCTTGTTGTCTGTGTCAATACTTCCTACACAATTATATTATCGTAGTTAGTATGTTTCCTTAATATTCTATATATTATCGATGTACAGTTAATATAGACTTTTCTAATATCTTGTCTTATTCATTCTTATAAGTTGAGGTATTTCCTTGGTAGTAAATGTAATGTTGATTTTAATGGATTTGTTTGTGCACTTCTGACGTTTGATAAGAAATGCATACTTGCATCAACATCAAGTCAACTTGAATCCCCATAGTTTCATTTTTTTTTCTTTTGTTCATGATAACTATAGACTATCCATTCATAGATGTCAAAACATAAAAATTTTATTATTTCATTCTACCATTCAATATTATTCCATTTTCATTTTCATGATGCTTGTTTTGGTTATCAATTCTGCCCTCCAAGGTACAAGTTGTTACTTTTTTCACATGTATTTTGTTTAGGGTTCAAAAGTTGCTAGAATGGTTTTAATCATATACAGAAAATAAAATCCATTGGGTATATATTTCGTATGAGATTCAAATGTTGGTTCGGTAAATTACAAACATCGGAATCTTGATGTATCGAATATTATCTCTAATGTAATGGTGACATTTTCATGTTTGTAGTTTGTTTCAGTGAACTTACCATTCTCCATTCATGCCATTGAGACTGACATAAATAGTTGTCTGTTTATATGATGGGTTTCTTATTTCATGATACTAGTTCAGGAAATAGTTTAGGAAATATGATGGGAGTTCTTGTTTTGTGTTGTTTTCTTTTCCTTTCTTTTAGAACTTAAAGCAAATCACTTAAATTTATCCTTCTATTTGTTGAGCTTCACTTAATTTTACCAAATCAGTCGACATTTTCTTCAAGTTCACTTCTTTTGTATATCAAATCACATTTGCTAGTATGCATAGGCAACATAATTTTGTATTTACTCCCAACAGTATGAGACTGTGCAATGTGCATCTACAGGTAGCTTATGCCATCATGATGATTTTAACATGTTTTCGCTTTAGTTTGTCAAAACCTATTATCAATTGATATAACTTGCAAAACGTCATTGAACTTGTTTTTGTTTAGAACATGAAGGAGCTGGACAACTTAAGAATGTTGTTGTCCTCAACACAAGCTACATCTGATGTAAGTGAAGTGTAGTATGTTCTTGACAGACCCAACACGTTGCTCTCCTGGATGAAGAAATTGCTAGATTGTGTGCCGAGATCAAATTGTTGTCCACTTTTTGGAAGCTAAAATCTAAAATAGTGGAATGTCAAGTGAGCGTAGCTTACTCTTACTTTCAATAGATTTTTAGTTTGTGGGATCTCTTTTATAACTTGAGTTCCAGGAATGCCAAGTTTTTTCCCTAGTGATTTTTAATAAGAGCATTAATAGCATCTGACTAACCACTAGTCTTTTAATTGTGATGGTTGCAGTAGCAATGATGCACAACATGATGACATAGGCTTTTGCTGAGAATGCCCACCATTCATCATCAACAATAGAATGGCCACAACAGAACCATCATGGATATGAATAGCCCTACGGAAGTTGAAACTGCAGTAGTTGAAACATGCAGCACTACTGTTTAGCTCTAAGGTGCCTTTATCAGGAGTTCTCCAGCTGTAGCAGCCCCCCCTACACAAAAAGAGGCTCATGGTGCCTTGGACTAAATCTGTATCTCATAATTAAGCGATGTGAGGTCAACCTCCACATAAGCTGCTATGATAAGAGGTTGGGGTTGCACATTGTTGGTGAGGTAGTTGGAGAAAAACTCCCAACAGCCGTGGAGCTGGAGAAAAAAAATTAAACTGTTGGTATCATCAAGCTTCGAAGGACTATCTGTTGTTCCTTATGAAAATTTTGGAGCTGGACACAATCCCCATCTGACACTGTACTTTTAATCTATTTTCTATCTTATGAACATGGTTCGTATTGCTAAGTTTTTAAATGAGGCGAAGGACAATTTCCTCCCCTTTGTACACAAATATTTCTGATCAATAAAAGTTTTTTTTTTGTGTGGCTCAGATCTTTGTGTTTTGGAGACTTTTGCATCTGTTGGATGGTTGTCACCAGACACCTGATCTATATAATGTGTTAATTAAGTAATTGTTCTGTATGTCCTTATGGAATCAAGTATAGTTACATGCATGTTGCCAAACTTTGTGAGATGTATGGCTCTCTTATCGGACAGTAAGTTCAATATCATGACGTGTGTCGCCCACCATTGTGGGAGGGGTATAACCCTCTTATTTCACAAATGCAACGAGGTTTTAGAAGATATGAGTTGAATGACGGGCCCCAGATTAGATAGGGGTTTGAATGTCACAACTGTTGTTTGCGTGAGAGGCATCATTCTCGTATATCAGTTGTTTTCTTGTAGTACAAGTCGGCGGTAGGAAGCCCAATCGGGGTAGGAGCCATGGACGGTGTGGACCTCGTAGAGGTAGCTCACGTGGGAGTCCGTAGTACGCATGAGTTCGAGCTGAGGCCGGAGCCGATGGCAGAGGTATGGTAACCATTGAAAAATTTGCAGAAACTTCAAGTTCAAGAAAACCCCACAGGAGATACAATCTAAACGAGATACAACTTAAGTATGCACAACAAAAACTACGACTGAGATAATGGTTGCGAAGAAAACCATAGAAATCTGTTAAGCAACTTTAAAAAGATTACAAAGATTTTCACTCACCCACAATCCCATAAAATCTCGTAACCCTTTTTTGTTCTCTCTCTCCTTTGGTTATTTTTTGTGGCTTTCCGTTTTGACGCACGATGCACCCGAAGTTACTATACAAAGAAACTCCACAAATTGGTGCACCGTATTCCAACAGTGTTTATCCCTATTTATATAGATAGGGAGCCCCAATAGACCGTACGAGAGGATATAACTATTCTATAAGATTTAAAAAATAATAGGAAATAATATCTTGGATTCCAAATTTATCATTAATTTGTATTTTCAATATTAGATATTATTTCTTATCCAATTAGGATAAGAAACAAAATCTTAACAACCATGTTGCTGGCCTTATGTGTAATATCACTATGCGAGCCTCTGGCATGTGAGAAAGTTGGACGCTTTGCCGTTGATGAAGTAAAAGGTCCCCGATGAGGGAGCTTGAAGGGTCCTTCCTCTTGTTATGCTTCGTGATGGGGTTATCGGTGTTGCAACTGGAGTAGTTGCGCCTGCTGATTTGGAGAACAGAGTACCAGGAAAGAAGACGGGTCGTGAGGAGTAAGAGTGAGCACTTACGGGAAATTGGAATACACACAAAAAACAAGGCAAACCCAATACAGAATCTGTAATGGAAGCAGGTCCAACGGATCTTCGTCTTTGAATCCAATAAAAGTTCTTTTATTCACTAAGGGCCCATATGGTTGGGCTGCAAACCAACTCATGCAGTTACAAAACACTCGTTTTCTAGTTCCATTTGTTTGGTTTGACTGTAAAGTCACCGGTGTCTAAGTGAACCCCACATCGCCTTTCATATATACTAAAAATTAGGACTACATACCGCACGGAAAAAGACCGCGGTTGCATTTCCAGCTGCGGATCTTGGAGATAAATATTGGGAGGCGTAATGTACTTCTTAGTAGTCAAGTATATCAATCTCAAAACTTTAAAAAATTAAGAGTTAAAATAATTGTTCTTTACTTCAAGTGCAATGATAGATTAGATTACATAAAAAAAATAATGAAATTAATGACAACATATAATTCTAAAATTTTAAAATTTTGCATTTCTCTTTATAATATTCTTGAAGTCCTCAATAATAGAATCAATATTCGATGACTCTGCAATCTCTTTCAATATGGAGACCGAGATTATTAGCGAAGAAATTCATCTTCTATTTTGTTGCGCAATTTATCTTAATAGGTTTCATCACTGAGTGTGCACCTTCTATTCGGGATCATGTTGATTATAAAATGAATCATGTAGTTTGTATTAATAAGTTATGTTATTGTGCTGTAAAACGAATCAAAATAAAATTTTCAATAGTTATAAAGGAAAATTAGTAAGTTATATAAAACCACGTGTATGAAAAATAAATAAAATTAATGACAATATGACTTACAAGATGTTTCCATCACTCAATAATATGTGGACAACAAATAATAAAATGAATCAGTCAAGAACTAGGCATAATAATCGAATTTATAATTTTCTCTCTCTCTTTAATATGTGTTATTGTGCACACCTATGTGTGTTAAAGAAAGGTAGAGGTAATCTATTTTCAAAGGTTGTTTTGGTTGCTTAAACAATATTGAAAGCGGTGTTTGTACAATGATATCAAACATTGTCCAAAATATCCATGCCTATCAATATCTAACAGGTCATGTTTGTTCAACGAAACATGAAATTTGATACATTCAAAGTTGGAAGTTTATAGATATATTTATAGAGGTCGATGTTTCTTTTATTTATGTTTACTGTTTTGAATAGTGGTAATTATCAAAAGAACGGAGGGGAGAGAGAAAAACTACACAAAAAAATCAAAATGAAATAGGAGTTGTAATAGGCAGTATCACAAGAAATCATCTTCACAATTGTAAAAGCAACCCGAAATAAAAAGGAATCTACAAAGACATTAATTTAACGAGTAATTGTCAGAGAGGAGTCAAAGTGATAGATAATTTTTGTTATATTATTTAACTTGGAAAGTATAAAACAACCATCAATGGGAAACTCTTGGGGGGGTCTTATCAAATAGGAAATTACCAACCCAGTAAAGCAGATTAATTAACAACTTTCAACCGAACCACATTCATTAACTTTTAGATATTAAAATGAAATAGAATTATAATAAGCAATAGTACGAGAAATCTTTTTCGTCATTGTAAGAGCAAACAATCTAAAAAGGAATCTACAAATATATCAATTTAGCAAGTAAATGTCAGAAAGGAGTTAAATAATAGATATTTTTATCGTATTGTTTAACTTTTTTTTTTTTAATCGTATTGTTTAACTTTGAAAGTATAAAGAACCATAAATGGAATTTTTTTGGGGGATATCAAATTAGAAATTTTTAAAAATAATAAAGTAGATTAATTAACAACTTTCAATCCAACCATATGCATTAAATTTTAAACACCTTGGGGGTGTGCCCCTTAGTCTTACAAGAAGTTCACCACTGATTTCCTGCCTCTCCATGCCTCTTTGAACATTCTTTCCACCCTAATTTCTTCCTAATGACTTGTTTTTCCAAACCGTTGATGTTTGCCCCCAACAACTTCATGTCTAATTTACTTCCAACCAAATGAAAATGATCAAAAAGATAATTTTGAATATGATTCCGTGGAGTTTCTTTTCCTACTTTCAGTTTCACGTTTTTTGAATTCATCAAGTGCATTACAACCGCAACAAACCAAATTAGCCCTAACTGGCCACGAACGCTCTGGACATGGTGACTTCCTACATCGGACCGTACGTAATTTTCGACCTTGTTGACTACATCAATGACCGACAAAGATTCAAGAAGGAAGGCCCCATCCCAGTATCTACCTTCATAGAAGCCAATCTCGTGGAGCATCTGGAAACATACTACAAGTTCTGAACTGATCAACATTAGATTGGATTAAAGATCGGCTTGGTCTATCATAAGAGTTTAAGAGTCGCAAGCCACTTAGAAAACATCAACCGTACAATTCCAATTAAGTGTAACATGTATATTGCAAGTAGCAGAATACAATTTTGGGTTGGGTCAGTTATACGCATTTCTGGCCGGGTTTTGACAGGGTAGCGTTTTTTCGGGTTTTCTGAAGTCAGTATATTTTAGGATTGAGTCAGGTCCGGGTTTATTATAAATGGGTCGGGCGTCGGATTCGGGTCGGCTTCATAAAAATCTGATCTATTACCATGCCTATGCTCGGGAGATACATTTCTCAATAGATGATCACAATGGGTCGAGCCTCTTTCAATTGAGCTTTCCTTTTTTCCTACGAGTTTTCGTCAGGTTGAAACTTGGTAATGTTGGAATCCAAGGGGTGATTGCAATGGAGCGGGCGATCGAATCGTGGCAGGAGGCGCTTATCGGCCGGTCTCCCTAGGGGTGATCCTGATCCCCGCCTTCCCTCCATCAGGCACTCCGTCAGACAGGTCTACCCAATACTTGCCTTCATCCCCTTCTTCAACGAGCGTGTATCAGTGTATAGGGTGGTGGATGCAACGAATCAAATCAAGTGTTGATACTTCGGCACTAACTCGACAATGTAGGCACCTTGGCCTCTCTTTGGCTGTTACCATAGGGAGATGTCCGCCTCTATGTCGCAGCAGTTTGCAGCGGTCTTGGATAAGATACAACATTTATGAACTCATCGCATGAGGGCATAACGCGTTGTATGAGTGATACAAAAGGCAGCTCCCAGTTCTATGCCGCAGGAAGATTCCATAGAGAGTGTGTCATATATGATGAACCAAGAACTAGTGAGTCTACCTGAAGCTGAGGAATCAGATGCAAATGACACAGAGAATGTAGAGAAAACAGAACCCTGAAGAGAGGAGCCCGAATCTCATACTCGTATGACGATAGAGACTAACGCTGAATGAAGAGCCAATCCAAGGAGAAGAATTTTCGGATACAAAGTTCCCCATGACACTTGCTATCATCGTCTTGGGCCGAGGGCATTGGAGTGTCATCCTCCAAAGCTTTGCTATATATGTTGCGGACCTGGGCATCTTGATCACCACTATACTGCCGATCCGAAAATCAGCACCAAGCCCCCAATTTGCAATCGTAACGAGCTTTTCCACCTCTTGGAAGCTTTCCATATTGGATGGCCCGCTCGCGGAGGCCCTCAACATACACCAAAAAAGACGTCGGTGATACTCAGCTCTGAGGATACTAAAATACGATGGCGGCAGATAGACTTCAATTCGCCATCCAGGTCTCGTGGCCGCCGGAAGACACATGGGCTGAAGTGGGTCCTTTTCTTAGGAAAACATGGCCGGACGAAGTGGATTTATACACATTCTCGGACTGAAAAGTAGTTGTGTTCCTTCCCTCTTTGGAGGAAATGCGTAAGAAAAATTGATACAGAGACTCTGAGATATAAATCCAAGCAATTGCCTATTCAATCAATGGATTCACTTGGTCAGGGATGGATTAAAGAAAGAAGTTGGTCTTGGATCACTCACTTGCCTATTTCCTATCGGAACAATGACTTTATTGCGGAGATTATGAGATTGTTCAGGGTCCTAGTTAAAATTTCTAAACGGAGAAGAAACATTGACGACGAATCTAGAGTATTGTTTCTGACTTAAGCTTTTAATGAGGATGTACCTCAGTATATCTCAGTGACTATTCTGAACTGCAGGAGCTACGCCAAGCTTGCTAAAGTGGTGTCAGTATAAGGTTGTGATGGGAGTATCTCTAAAATTGATGCTGGTCAAGATTTACTTATACCTCCAGAAGTTTTTTCCACTTCACCCAGGGATAGTGTCCGAACGGACACTCATGGTGAAGTCAACTATCGCGTTGTAGCAGACAGAGTGATTCCTACTCAAGCCAAATTGAACCCCATATGCAATGATGATGATGAGAGATCACCCCGAAGATTGGTTCATCATTAGGAAGGACGTAGAAAGGTACTCCATAGTAGAAGGTTGGAACACTTCATCCATTTCAACGACAGATTGTCAGGACACGAAGCCAAAGAAGAATGAGACGGAAGAAATACCCAATTCTGTGTTAAAGATGCTAGATACTGACATGATTATAGACAGAGAGATTCATCCAGGACCCACCAGAGAGATACTATGATGAATATATTGACATGGAGTCAGATTCGTATGATGAAGACGGTGGATATACGGGTGATGAGTATATCCCGAGAGGAAGCCATAGGAGGTAAAATTGGGAATGAGCATTGGTTAGACGATGCCAGAGGATGTTCTTTGTATGTTTGATATACTTAATAATCTATTTTGAATATGCAGGGTGTCGCTAATAGTCAGATGATGCACTGGTTATTTGTCGTTTTCACAAGCTATTTTAAATTAATTTTTTGTGCACTTTTTGTTAATTATCATATTACTTTTGCATGATTTATTTTTATTAGTATGTGATACTTATTTGTATCAAATAATTATAATTTCGCTATTACCGAATGATTTAGTATATTTCTAGAGATTATGTTCAGATTTTATGCATTTCAGGTGAATGTACAAGAATTTACATAGCTCAGTACTACTGACTTTGGAGTCGGTGGTATCGACACATGCTCAGATTGAGATAAAATAAATCAAGAAGACTCGGTAGTACCGACTCACAAGTTGATACTACCGACAACATCACAACGTTTTGGTCAAGATTAACGAAGCAACTAAGTACTATCGACAGTCTATTCGGTAGTACTGACAACTTGACATGTGACAATAAAATTAGACGAGTTGGTAGTACCGACACCATGCCATTAGTACCGACGCGTCGGGATTAGACAGATCTAAAGACATCGTTTGATCCGACAGCTGCATTTTTAACTCGCCCAAAGTCACTCTTATGACTTAGGAAAGTGCGGCCAGACCTAGTTATCTCATCTTTTCCATCGTACAACGGCAGAGAACAATAGAGAGGAGAAAGCGGAAAAGAGGACCACGTTCCGAACGATCCAGGCACTTCCAGCAGAGGATTTGCATCCGAAAGGTAGCAAATCAACACGTGCGTGAGAATGGATCGTTTGAACCGTCTACTTCAAGGTCATGTTCTCCATATTTTTTCTCTCTTCTTTGATTTTTTAACTATGAAAACCATGAATGAATAATCCCCACGTTTCTTAGAACCCGAGAGTAGCCCGATCATGCATTGTAATTGACCATTATACATTAATTCAGCAATTTCTCTTAATATCTGGATTTATTTCTATGATAATGAATGATATTCATGTTTGATCACCATAGGTAGTAATTGGACCTTTAATTGCTTTTAAAATGGAAAATTAATGGTTGAAACTTGATAAAAATACATGTTTTATATTATCCTTTGAGAAATGTGGCTTATGAATGTGAAGAGAAAAATGTAGAGTTTTCGATAAAGCATCTAACTAATAACACAATCGATACAAGAGTGAGATTGATATTATATTAGCTAGTGAATTACACCACGAGAGTGGGTGATTCTCACTACAGGTCTCTTTGTCCAGATATAAGAGAGAGAACTGTTAATGTCATGATATTAATTGCAATGTTAGCCGAGCTGAAACCGTAATCCTAAAAAATTCACCTCAATCGAAATCAAACACCAGTAACCTTAGATTTACTTTTATGTATTTTAGATAATTAAACCCTCATTCAAAGTTTTCTTCGGCCTAGATGATCGCATTATAGTTAGTCGTAGTCTTTGGTTTTGTGTTTCCATGAGTTCGATATCCGAGCCTCCGTAGGCCTATATTACTTGATATGTACAATTGTGTTCTATACATGTACTCTGCGTGTATCAAGTTTTTGGTGTCGTTGTAAGGGAAACGGAAAATCCAACACTATGAGTGTTGTAATCGACCACTTTAGGCCACACCTTTTAATTTTTATTTTTTATTTTCATTCCTTTTTAGTTGAATTTGAAATATCATTTTTTCAATTATTACTACCCATTCTTACATTGTCTTCAACAATTCCAGGTACTAGTATATGGTGCAGACTAGAGTCCACGACTACAGAGAGTCATCTACATTAGGATCTAATCAAGAGTTTCTATGCAATGGGAGAAAGCACAATGCCTCGACGGGAGGACCGGTTCAGACTCCACCATCAACTACTCCACCACCTCTACCATCTCAAGCAGAAGTACTAGAAGCAGCTGAAATGGGGGACACTGAAGAAGAACAAACCATCTGGGAGAAAATCAAGGCGTCATCCTCAATAACTTAGCTTGGGCCAATCAAAAGACAAGCAATAAATGTGGGCAGCTACAAGATAGATCTTGGGTTGGTGTCGTTAGTCAAGCAACATGCCTTCCATTACTACAGTACTGAAGACCTAATGATGCACATCAACAATTTCATTGAAAGCTGCGACATGGTGAAGATAGATAGAGTGCCAATGACATCTACTTAAAGCTAGTTCTGTCGTCACTTCCCAATGGTGTTAAGTCTTGGTTCCTTAACCACAAGCCTAAATCAATATAAACCTAGGAACAAATTATTGATGCTTTCTTTGAGCGCTATTTCTCTCCACAGAAGATGAACGAGTTGACCAAAAAGATAATCAACTTCAAGAAACAAGTAAAGGAGTCATATTCTGACACTTGGGAGAGGTTTCATATTATTCTAAGGAAGGTCCCTCATCATGAGATTGATCTCTATGGGTAGGAAAAGATTTTCTATTACGGGCTCACTAGTATAGAAATGGGTTATAACGTCCCTACGTGTAGGGTCGGTTTTACCAAATAACCGACTTTATATGTCTAAAAAAAACGCGGGCACCACTTAAGACCTCTTGGGTCAGTTTTCTTAAAAAAATCGACCTTGTAGTGTATCTCTATAGGGTCGGTTTTCCAAATAACTGACCTTATATGTCTATAAAAATGCGGGCACCACTTAAGACCTCTTGGGTAGCTTTTCTTAAAATAACCGACCTTGTAGTGCATCTCTATAGGGTCGATTTTTATAAAATAAGCGACCTTATAGACAATTGGTTTAGAAATTCATTTAAAAGTTTCCCGCGGCAAAAATTTGCTTGATTTTTAACTTCGCGCCTCGATCTATAGGGTCGGTTTTTCCTTATAACCGACCCTAAAGGGCTCCTCGGTCGACAAATACGTCGACCGAATAAGAGCTGGATTTCACGTATACGAGCACCTTTAGGGTCGGTTTTATCCTTATAACCGACCCTAAAGTCCTCTTCGGTTTTGCACCTCTAAGGTCGGTTTTTTCTTTAAAATCGACCCTAAAGGATCCTCGGTCGACAAATTCGTCGACCGATAACAATTCTGGATCCAGTTTACTTCACACATGTATAAGCACCTCTAGCGTCGGATTTGTACTTATAACCGACCTTAGAGCTTTTCTCGGTCGACAAATTCAACGACCGATAAAGAGTCAGATTTCAAGTGTATAAGCAACTTTTAGGGTCGATTTTTTGCTTATAACCGACCTTAGAAGTCTATTCGGTCGACAATATTGTCAACTGAATTTGACTTTAGGGTCGGTTATAAGTAAAAAACCGACCCTAAAGGTACTTATACAAACGAAATCTGGCTGTTTCTCAGTCGACAAATTTGTCGACCGAGAGAGAGCCAGATTCATTCGTATAAGCTCTTGTAGCGTCGGTTTTCCTTTATAACCGACCCTAGAGGGTTTTTTGGTCGACAATATTGTCGACCGAGATAAACTTAGGATCCAGTTTAGTATTTCACACATGAATAAGTACCTCTCGGGTCGATTTTAAGAAAAAAACCGACCCTATAGGTACTTATACGAAGGAAATCTGGCTCATTGTCGGTCGAGGAATTATTCGACTGAGACAAAATCGGTCGACAAATTGTTCGACCGAGGACAACCCTGTGAACCTCCATTTGCTTGAATTAAAAAGACAATATTCTGATTAAAATATAAATCGTAACGGCTAGAAAATCGACCGTCGTAACGGCAGACGACCGTTGCGGGCGTCGGTCGACAAATTTTCGACCGAAATGGCTAGAAAATCGACCGTCATAACGGCTAGAAAATCGACCATCGTAACAGCTAGTTCGATCGACCGTTGGCCGACCGGGAGACGACCGTTGCGGGCGTCGGTCGACAAATTGTCGACCGAAATGGCTAGAAAATCGACCGTCATAACGGTTAGAAAATTTACCGTCGTAACGGCTAGTTCGATCGACCGTTGGCCGACCGGGAGATGACCATTGCGGGCGTCGGTCGATAAATTGTCGATCAAAATGGGCTCTGTTTTGCTATAAATAGCTCCTCTCTAGTGTATTCTTGTGAAAATCTTTAGCTTCTATACATCCAAGTCTTGCTTGCTACTTCTCCATTTCAAAGCAACGAGATGGCATCCTCATCAACGCGTGGAAAGAAGCAAGTTGCAGGCAGGAAAGGAAGGACGGTCCCTGATCCGCTACCGTTCATCAACGACGTCCCTTTCAAAGACGCAGCTGCATGCGATTACTACCTCAGGCTCTCCTCAAAAACTCCTCTTCCACGACGACCAGTCGACGTCATGGACTTCCACAGCATTGTCGATTTGGAGGAACTCTTTAAGGTACAACATTTGACTGATTTTCTGATCTCCTCCTTCCATTCCTACTCCTCCAAAGTAGTTAATGAATTCTATGTCAATTTAACCCCACATCCTGACCATGATTCCTTCTCATCTATGGTTGGTGGGTATGGATTCCATTTTACTGAGGAGGGTATTCTTGATATGCTTGACATAAACATAGAAGAATATAAAGATTTTGTTGATCTCACCACAGGAAATCCACTCAACAAACTCTCCCAAGATGACACTACAACTAGCCTTAGTGATGTCAAAAAAACCATCTTTCAATCAAATATGACTTGCCATGAAGATAGGGGTACCTATTATGCCATAAATTTAAAACCTGAAGCTAGGATCATAAATCTCATTATTGCCACCAATATCCATCCTAGAGCAAACAAATCTGAAGTACCCACCTTTCGTATGTGCCTTATCTATGCCATTCTCAAAGGTATTCCCATAAACTTTATTCGTATCATCCTTAAGAATATGCTTGAGTTTTCAGGCAATCCACCTTATGCTGACTTTGTATGCCAAATCACTCAACATTTTCTTAAGAAGAATATTGAGGACGACTTAGGTTACACATGGGATAGAAAACCCCAAAAGATAAGTAAAAATACGGTGGAAAAGATGGGAATCGACTTTGGCCACAAAAGGGCTAGGACTGAAGGGGAGACATCCACCCAAGACATACCTCCACCACCTCCTCCTACCAACCTACCCCATGATCCTATTACAAACACCTTGACATACATTACTGGATCCCAATATCACCTAAGTAGGAAATTGGATTATAATCACCATGGCATGACTTATTTAAACCAAAGGATGCAAGCTCTCTCTCCTAACCAACCTGATGAATATCCCTATTCCCTTAATCCTAGCATGATAAATCCATACAATCCTTCCTACAACTACTATCAAATTCCACCTCCACCATCTCCTGATCTCACACATACTCAGTTTTCCCCAATTCAACTTCAAGACATTGCTGCCCACTTTCGCTTTGATCGTGTTCCCACCTTCTTGGAGGCTTATGCCTTAACCAAGACAGGTGCCTTGGAGTGGCAGACACTGGTCAAATATTATGGAGCTGAGCCCTTTCTTGGAAAAGATCTAGACATTGATGTAATCCTTCGGTCTTTTCAGTGAGATTATGAGATATCTTTGTAATGATTGTAATGGATATCTTTTTATAAAGCAAGTATGTCATGCTTCATCTTATAAAGTGTATGGGCATTAAATTGTTATGAATAAAAGTGTTTTCCATGGCTTCATTTGGACATATAAATGTTATATAAGAATATTGTTATTTCAAATGATTGAAAAATAAATTATGGCTAAATTTGACAAAGCATCACTTGGTTTTAAAATTAAATATCTCTTTATAGGAGAGCATAGCATAAAATTAAGAGAGAGAACTAAAGAGTCATACAAAATGATTATATTGGATATCATGTAAAATCTTGTACAAGTACTTGGATATCATGTAAATCAAGTGTTATATCTTACCTAGCCATCTACAACACTTAGACAGGTCATCCCCTACAATAGTGTCACAACCGCACACTCATACACACACTTGGTACTTAATTTAAAACATTGAAACAAGGTTAATCTCGGTCGAAAATATTGTCGACCGAGACACACTCGATCGACAATATTGTCGACCGAGGAGGACTTAGGATCACCTCTAGGGTCGGTTATAAGCACCTCTAAGGCACCTCGGTCGACCAATTCATCGACCGAATAAGATCCAAATTTAACGTGTATAAGCACCTTTAGGGTCATTTTTTCGCTTATAACCGACCCTTAAGGGCTCCTCGGTCGACGAATTGGTCGACCGAAAAGACCTCTAGGGTTTCACATAACATCATTATTAGGGTTGTGTAAGCACCTAAAACACTCCTCGGTCGACGAATTTGTCGACCGAAAAAGAGTCAGATTTCACGTGTATAAGCACCTCTAGGGTCGGTTTTTTCTTTATAACCGACCCTAAAACGCTCCTCGGTCGACAATTATTGTCGACCGACATGAATTTTCGATCCAGTTTAGTTCACGCATTCTCGGTTGACGAATTTGTTACCGAAAAAACCTCTAGGGTCGGTTATAAGGTAAAAACCGACGTTACAAGTGCTTATACGAAGGAAATCTGGCCCCTTTCGGTCGACAAATTTCTCGACCGATAGATATCGGTCGACAAATTCGTCGAACGAAAAGAGCCAGATTTCCTTCTTAGAAGCACCTCTAGGGTCGGTTTTTTCTTTATAACCGACTCTAAAGTCCTCTTCGGTCGACAATATTGTCGACCGAGATAAACTTAGGGTCGATTATAAGGAAAAAACCGACCCTAGAGGTGCTTATACAAAGGAAATCTTTCTCCTTCTCGGTCGACGAATTTTTCGACCAAAAGGGGCCAGATTTCCTTCGTATAAGCACTTGTAGCGTAGGTTTTTACCTTATAACCGACCCTAGAGGTCTTTTCGGTCGACAAATTCGTCGACCGAAAATGCGTTTGAGTGTTTTTAAATAACACGACACGGGCACCGCTTATCTGTAGCTTCAGTTTGTTTTGTTTAACCGACGCTACATGTCTTTCTCTAAGTGAAAAAGACGAAACCCTTTCTTCCTCCCGCGAAAACCTTTATGTTCTATTTTTCTCCTGTGGCGCCGCGAAACCCTTGCTTTCTTGTGTCATTCCCGCCGTGAAGCCTTTGCATCCTCTCCGTGAAGTCGTGCCACCTCTCCACGCCGCCAAAGGATCGTGGTGTCTGGGCCGTTGCCACTCTCCGCGCCGCAAAATAGAGCTCGTCGTTGCCGGAAAATAGAGCTCGCTGTCGCCGCCAAATAGAGCTTGTCGTCGTCGCCTCTCCACTCTTCCACGAAGGTCGCCGCCTCTCCGTGAAGGTCGTCTCATCCTCCACGAAGGTCGCCGCTATTTCCAAGTAAAATCTCTGCTTCCGTTCCTTCGTTCCCACCTTCCTTCGTTCCCGCCCGACGCCATGGTCAGGAGCAGGTCCACTCTCGGTCGACAATTAGTCGACCGAGTGCCCACCTGTGCGCAGCGTCTAGGTCCACTCTCGGTCGACGAATTCGTCGACCGAGGGTGGACCTGGACACTGCACGCAGGTGGGCACTCGGTCGAATAATTGTCGACCGAGAGTGGACCTGCTCCTTATTTATGTGTGAGCTATAAATGTTTTAATCATATTTGTTGTAATGTTCACAAATAGTTCTGAATATTATAATGCTTTCAATCTTTGGACTATTGGAAACAGCCTTACTTTGCTAATTTGTAAAAGTATTTTTCATTTTATATGATTTGATAACCCAATAATAAAACATGTCTTTTTTCATATGTAATAATTATATAAATTCTAGAAATTAATACGAGATTAGACATGTGTACTCTTAGATTGACACTTTAGGGTTGATGCATTTATATATTAACTTAGAAACCCGTTCAAAATTTACTCATTAGGAGTAAACTTTGGATAGTCCCCGGTTTGGGACTGTTTTTGGATATTTTAATCTCACTTAGGATGTACCTGTATAATGTATGTTTAGTTTTGTAGATTATTTCAGTAGGATTTCTTCATTTGTTCTCTGGGTACATATGTGAGTGGTTATTTGCCATTTACATCGGTGTACTTGGAGAACTTAGGGGAAATGTTGCTGAAATTTTCTTCAAAACTAAAGATACATTATACAGTTACTAGTGAGATTAAATATTCAAAAATGGGATAGGTGGTACACTTTAGTATATAAGTAATTAACTTCCTATCAATAAAAACTTACAGATTATTATAGTATCAATATTAAACTGTTAGTTTTATAATTAATTTTAATGTGATATAGAAAATGGATCGAAGTTGGATGTCTATCAAGAACCGTTGCAGTCCAGAGTTTGCCAAAGGTCTTGATGAATTTATCAGATTTGCTGAGGAACATAGGAAACTACCTACAGATAGGCTATATTGTCCATGTAGAAATTGCTGTAACAATTTGAAAGTTGATACTGGTGAGGAAATTAAGAATCATGTCATATGCAATGGGATCATACAAGGTTATAATGAATGGTATTGGCATGGAGAGAAATTGAATTATGGATCAGAAAATGTCGATACTAATAGTTGTGGCATAGAAGATATAGATAATGATGAATCGATTCAGGATGATATGGTTGATGAGATGCTACGTAGTTGTCGGGACAATGTCATTGATCCACCTTCTTTATTTGCAAACATTGTCCATGATGCTGAAAAACCATTATATAAGGGTTGTACTAAGTTCACGAGGTTGAGTGCTGTGATGCGATTATATAATCTTAAAGCTCAAAACCGTTGGAGCGATAAGAGTTTCACTTCACTGTTGTCTTTGTTAAAGGAAATTCTTCCTGAAGGCAACGAGCTTCCAATTTCAACATATCAAGCAAAGAAAATAATGTGCCCAATGGGAATGGAGGCTAAGAAGATTCATGCATGTCCAAATGATTGTGTGTTATTTCAGAAGGACTATAGTAATTTGATAAATTGTCCAAAATGTGGTGCGTCAAGGTATAAGACTACAAATTCAGCTAAGGCTAAAAATGGCTCTCCTGCCAAGGTGATGTGGTATCTACCAATATTACCACGATTTCAACGTTTATTTGCTAATACAGAAGATGCACAAAATTTTTCTTGGCATGGGGAGTTAAAGATCAATGATGATGGCGTCCTACGACATGCATCTGATTCACCACAATGGAAGAAATTTGATTTATTATACCCTCAATTTGGTAAAGAACCAAGAAACCTAAGACTTGGGCTCTGTACAGATGGAATGAATCCCTATGGTACATTAAGCAGCCAACATAGCACGTGGCCTGTTATGATTGTTATATACAATCTTCCTCCTTGGTTGTGTATGAAAAATAGGTATGTGATGTTGTCAATATTGATATCAGGGCCCAAGCAACCTGGAAATGATATTGATGTTTACCTTCAACCTCTAATTGATGACCTAATGAAACTATGGGAAGAAGGTATTATGACATATGATGCTTCACGTAAAGAGATCTTCAGTTTGCGTGCTATGTTATTTTGCATGATTAATGACTTTCCAGCTTATGGAAATTTGTCTGAATATAGCATAAAAGGATACAAAGCATGTCCTGTTTGTGAGGAAAATACTGATTCAATCAGACTAAAACATGGTGGTAAAATTGTATATCTTAGTCATCGGAGATTTCTCCCACCAATGCATCCTTATCGAAGGCAACGTAAAACCTTTAATGGGTCAACTGAGGAACGAAGTGCTCCTAAACCTATACCAGGAAATGTTGTATATGATAGGGTGAAACATATTGTTAATGAATTTGGAAAGAGTTCAAGTAGTCATACACTCGCATGTGACAAATCTCTATACAAGAAGAGGTCAATATTCTGGGATCTTCCTTATTGGAGATCTTTGACAATTAGATACTGCATTGACGTAATGCATGTTGAAAAAAATATTTGTGATAGCATCATCGGTACGCTATTGAACATACTAGGAAAGACTAAAGATGGCGTCAAATCTAGAAAAGATTTAGAATTAATGGGTATTAGAAAAGAATTATCAGTGGAGATCAGGGGTCGCCGCACATATTTACCACCGGCTTGTTACACTTTGTCAAAGTAAGAGAAAAAGACTTTCTGTGAGTGCTTCTATAATATTAAGGTTCCACAAGGATACTCTTCTAATATTCGTAGATTGGTATCAATGAAGGATCTGAAACTGATAGGTCTCAAATCTCACGATTGTCACACCTTAATGCAACAAATTTTACCTGTGGCTATTCGATCTATATTGCCGAAGCATGTAAGGTTTGCAATCACAAGACTCTGTTTCTTCTTCAATGAAATATGCAACAAAGTGATACATCCTGATACTCTCGATAAATTACAGAAAGATGTAATTGTTACCATGTGTCAGCTTGAAATGTACTTTCCTCCTTCATTTTTTGATATCATGGTTCATCTTGTAGTACATATTACAAGGGAGGTGAAGATGTTGGGTCCAATCTTCTTACACTGGATGTATCCATTTGAATGGTACATGAGTGTTTTTAAAGGTGATGTCCGGAATCGTTATCGTCCTGAAGGGAGTATTGTTGAGGGTTACGTGGCTAGGGAGGTGATGGAATTTTGTAATGATTTTTTGAATTGCAATGAAACTTGTAGCGATCAAAAAAATTCCCATCACACTGGATCTTATTGTGGCAAAGGAACTCTGGGAGGACGAGTGAAAGGAATCAATCGTGAGTTGTGGGAACAAGCACATTTGTATATTTTACACAACATCGATGAAGTTAGTAGCTACATCACAGAACACAATGATCTTATCAAGAGAAATCATCCGCGATCCAGTTCAATGTGGCTTGCAAGAGAGCATAATCGAACATTTATTAAGTGTTTTGAAGAGAAAGTATTTAATCAACTATCTAAATCATCAAATAATGTTACTAAGAACATAAAATGGCTCGCCTTTAAGCCAAAAATGGATGTCATGTCATATGAAGGTTATGACATTAAAGGATTTTCATACTACACAAAGCGTCAAGATGAAAGTAGTGTAGTTCAAAATAGTGGGGTCACTGTTAAAGCTTGTTCATTGTATTTTGCTAGTGCCAAAGATAAAAGACCATGCGAAGCTGAGATGTCATATTACGGCGTCATTGAGGACATATGGGAAATGGACTATACAAATTTTCGAGTTCCTATATTTAGGTGTAATTGGGTTGACAACAACAAAGGAGTTTTAGTGGATGAGTTGGGTTTCAAATTGGTGAATTTTGAAAAGATTGCTTTCAAAGATGAGCCATTCATCATGGCAGACTAAGAAAAACAAGTATTCTATATTGATGACCCGACAAATAAAAATTGGTCTGTCGTTCTTAATGGAAAAAGACAGTTTAGTTAGTAGATCCTATAAATGAAGAAGAATACTACGAAAAGTATGATGATTCTAGTCCATTATCAGTTGGTTTGCCAAGTGTAAATGTTGAAGATAACACCGATGGATATTATAAACGTCAAGACCATGCTGAAGGAATTTTCCTTGACTAACAACTCAACCAATACTAAAGGCATGCATTCTTTGAATTATTTATTTTGTTATCATGTATACCTTATCACTTGTGCTTTTATTATCACTTATTTTTTTATCATGTATACTTGCAGGTTCTAAAATGGCGAGTGAAGATGAACATTCTGAGCATGAGCACCATGAGGATGGTAGTGGTGATGCTAAGAAAAGTAGAGGTCCTACATTGATGCGTAGGCTGCAGGAGCTCAGGACTAAAGGGGATAAATTGCCAGTCCAGTTTGATATGACAGGAGCACCTGTTGGGGAACATGCTAGCGCTTTCAAGCATTACGTAGGGGTGACCGCACACAATAAGGTGGCAATAGATATAGAAAATTGGTATGATGTTCCTAATGCCAAAAAAGACCTCATATGGAAAGATATATCTGTGAGTTGAAGTGATATTATTTTAATATGTTTTTTATCTATTGATTCTAATTTAGTTTGCTTGGAATTAATTCCTTTTCAAAACAATATTATTAATTGCTTCTTTTGTATGTATAGGGTGTTTTTCATCTAAATGAAAAAGATCACAAGAAAAGAGTGCTACAACGTTGTGGTGTACGATGGAGGGGTTTTAAGACATATCTTGTAAGGGAATTTATAAATAATCCTAAACAAAAGAAGAAAGCTACATATGTATATATTTTTATAGATCCTGAGGTGTGGGAAAGATTTGTTGTAGCTAGGAGATCGGAAGAGTTTCAGGTAATAAATATTGTGATGTATTGTATGAGTATTTAATTTTATACAATTAAGGAGGTGAATCTTTTTATACATGTTTGCCAAGTCTAAATTGCAATACCTCATTTTAAATGACCAGGCTATTCACCAGGCTCAAAAGGAAAGACGGGCTAAAAATGTGCATGACCATCGCTTGGGGCCCGGTGGTTATGCTTTCCGCCGCCAACTATAAGAGAAACAATCCTCTTCTAGAGAAGAATCTAGTACAACTCAAGTTGAGAGACCACCCCGACACATGACATGGATTGATGCTAGAAAGAATCGAGCATGTGAAATTGTCAACCCTGCAACTAAGGAGGTGGCACAAAAGATGGTAGGTTTATCCCAACTAAGTATTTATATCTAATTGATATTGTGATTTAATATTTTTATTAACTATGAATAGATTGATCTCCACGAGCAAAGGAAGGAAGGAAAGTTCATCCCAACTGGCTACATGGATGAACTAGCAGTTGCTCTTGGTACGAAGGAGCATCCTGGCCGTGTTAGGGGATTAGGAGCTGGCATAGGATTCAAGTCTTATTTTGTCCCTTCACAATCTAAAAGAGGTCATGTAGGAGGTCTTACACAAGAGGATCTTGAAGCATTAGTAGTGCAGAAAGTAAAAGAAATAATGTCTTCATTTTAGCCTACTCAACCTTCTCAACCTATTCATACTGCGCGTCTCTCAAGTGATGAGGTACAAGCCCATACTCCAGTTGTAGAAGGTCATGGGAGCACTCCCGATGACCCACCGCAACAATCTGCAGTAAGTTTTTGTTCTATATGTTGTGTTATTAGTATGATAAATATATGATAATATATATAGTTGTAACATGTATCTGTTCTACTGTTTCTTATATAACTTATATTATTTCAATCTAGGTTGGTATGAACTGTAAACTTGCAGTGGAGGTTCCATAATATAATGTTGTGGCAGCGGGCAAGGTGTACAACCTTGGTGGTATATTGCATTGCCAACAAATTACTGATGACATTTGCCGTGTGTCCATCCATCTTGTGTATGACGGAATGGGGGACAAACCACTACCCATACCTAATCCTGAATACAGTACAGTTGAAGAAGCTGAGGGTGCTATGGTGGGTTGGCCTAGACACTTGGTTATCAATGACAAGGTATACCTTATTTCTACCATATTTTTTATATTTGACTACATATATGAACTCGTGTAATATAAGTATGTAATTTAATTAACATGTTTGTAAACCAAAAAGTAAAAATTCTACTAGTCGTCTTCCGATGCCCAAGCCATCTTTCATTCCTGAAGCTACATTTGATGAATTGAGAAGCAAATGTAAATGTTCGTGTCGATACTTAGCCAACCAAAGCTCAGGATTACAAATGTTGGTCAATTTAACAGAAGATGCAGTTGGGAGGGATTTTGAGAATTTAATTTTTCTTGATGATATTATATAGTTGTTCCAGTATGATTGGCTAAATACTTTGGTAATAGAAGTATGGATAAGGTAATGATCTATCAATATATATATATATATATCAAATTCCAATACACATTTTTAGCTTAGTTCTATATATGGAAATAATTACAAATGTTTTACAGCCATTTATATACTGAGATCACAAACTTTGATATAAAGAATGTTGGATTATTAGTTCCTTCAATCACTAGTCAAGTGGAGATAAATTTTGAGGATGTGAATGAGTACTTCTCTACTGCATTCAAATATTTTGCTAGTGAAGGGAAGGAAATTATCCTAATTCCTTTTAACGTGCAGTAAGTATTATTATTCAATATAATTTTAATAATGAATAAAATTATTTATTTTAATGTTTGTTTTATTCTTACTCAGAGGTAGACATTGGGAATTAGTGGTGATTGCCCCTAAATTGATGACTCTTTATAATCTTGACCCAATGGGTAAAACAACAAGGAGTCACAAACTGAAATTGCCAGCTATGGAGTAAGTATAAATTTAGTCAATGCTTCAACATGATATTTCTATTTAGAATTTCTATTTTACCAACTATTATTTAATTGATAGGGGTATAAAGGCTTTTCGTGATGCTGGAGGACAAATACCAATAAAATTAAAGACATTGACTTTGAAAAAGATCAAGGTAGCTACTTTGACAAATGCTTAGTCTTATATGTATTAATTTTCAATTCTAATATGTCAACTCTTATAGTGTTATCTCAACTGCTGTTTATAGTAGTTTACTAACATTAAGTATAATTCGTTATTTGTAGTGTCCTATGCAAAATAATGACTGGGCTTGTGGCTACTATGTAATGAAATATATGCAAGCTATTGTCAAACAAGCATCACATGACATTCAGACTATAAGTCAGGTAATAAAGAATAACATCATAAATTTACAAGTGATTGTAGTCATTTTATAAAATATTAGCATGTGCATTTTCTATTACAGATCTTTACAACTCAGCCTTACACCGTTGTGGACTTGAATGAATTCCGAGAAGAGTGGTCAGATTCTTTTCTAAATGAAGTCAATATAGCATTGGATTAAATATGTCAGCTCCATTTATGTATGTGGCCCTTTCATATTTACTTTTGTATCTGATTAATATCATCTAAGATTTGCAATCTATCATTTTGTAAATTTTTATGTGATTATGAATCATTTTTGTCATGAATGTGTGGTTTTGAATGGTGACGGTTGAGCATCCATGCTCCCCTCCCAGAATATATGAATCTTCTTGTTCTTCTGTTCTATTTCATTTTCTACAGAAATTAAAAAAAAAATCGTAACTTCTAGCGTCGGTTTTTTAAATAACCGACCCTAAAGATTGAATGACCACTTCCGTGTGATCCTCGTTCGAGAACATTTTTGACTGAAAATATTTCGGTCGACAATTTTCTCGACCGAGAGAGTTTTACAGGGTCATTTTTTTTGGAATAACCGACCCTAAAGATTGAATAAAAGACTTCAGAGTAATCCTCGGTCGAGAAATTTCTCGGTCGAGAAATTTCTCGACCGAGGATTACTCTGAAGTCTTTTATTCAATCTTTAGGGTCGGTTATTCTAAAAAAACGACCCTATAAAACTCTCTCGGTCGAGAAAATTGTCGACCGAAATATTTTCGGTCAAAAATGTTCTCGATCGAGGATCACACTGAAGTGGTCATTCAATCTTTAGGGTCGGTTATTCCAAAAAAACTGACCCTGTAAAACTTTCTCGGTCGAGAAAATTGTCGACCGAAAATATTTCGGTCGAAAATTTTCTCGACCGAGGATCACACTGAAGTGGTCATTCAATTTTTAGGGTCAGTTATTCCAAAAAAAAAGACCCTATAAACGATATCGGTCGAGAAAATTGTCGACCGAGATCGTTACAGGGTCATTTTTTTGGAATAACGGACGCTATAGAGCAAATTCTGTAGAGCAAATTCTTGTCTGGGTCGGTGTTTTGTGTCGGTGTTTACTCTGTAAGGTCGGTTTTATTTGGTCAAATAAACCGACGCTATAGAGCAAACTCGATAGCGACGGCCACTTAGGCGTCGGTTATAAAGTGACGCTGCAGGCTTAAAAAACTGACGCTACAGACCATTCCTGTACTAGTCTACATCAAGGGGAAATGATCACTCTGGACAATGCAGGGATGGACTTCTTCCTCAACAATAAGTCATCCAAGTGTTATGAAATTCTAAAGAACATGGCTAAGAACCAGTCATGGGGAGAAGAAAGAAAATGCCCAACAACCATTAAAAGTGTTGGGGAATCTAAAGTCATCATAGCATTGAATAAAAAGCTTGACCTGATTGCCATGAAATTGTGTCAGAGGGATACAACATCTTCTGGAGAAGAAGAGTAAGAGTGCAAGTTTGTGCATCAGCAGTACTAGCAAGATAGGGCCCCCGATAAGATAGATAGAATTGAAAACATGCTAGGCAAGTTGGTCAGTTAAAATGAGGCGATTATTGGCCAAACACAGAGGGAGTTGCAAAACTAAGCTGCTAAAATCCGTATTATTGAATATCTAATTTCTCAGCCAGCAGTAAAAGTGACTTCTTTAAAAAAACCCATTCAGCAAGGAGTGCCTGGGAATACAACTGCAACCCATCAACATCACCAAGAAAATTGTGTCTCTATTATCGAGAAGCCAGAACATCATACAAAGGAGTCACCCAAGAAACACGCTCCGGAGCCTGATTGGGTGTATGTACCAAAATCTCCATTTTTCTACGGTCTATATGGATTACCAGGAGGATGCAACACTCTAGAAGACAACAAATTTCCACCACTGTAATGTTGGCGCCTATAGTTTTAGAGAGGGTATCTATGCAACAAGAGCAGGTGAAGGTTCTACTCTATAGTGGAACAGTCACATTCAATAAGGGGGAACCCACAATTTAGAAGGTGCAGCCACCGGTCATTCTATCTATAGAAGACATGCACATTTCTATTCCATAAGGTGGTGTTAAAGAAAGCTTAGGGGAGGAGATCCGGAATACACCATATATTCCTCCACAAAATAATACTGAGAAGATGCATGTTCCATTCTCAAGTAGTCTGAAGCTGAGAAAGTTGGAAGGGTAGTTTATAATATTCCTAGATATATTCTGAAAGGTCAACATCAACATTCTATTGGTGGAGGCTATAGAGAAAATTCCTGCATATGGGAGGTTCTTGAAGGATATCATTAACAAGAAGCAAAGGATAAAAGACATGGATGTCTTGCATGTTGATGAAGTGATGAGTGCAATGATCAAAGGAATATTTTTGATTAAGAGGAAAGATCCAGGATATTTGATGGAGTTTGTGCAACACCACTAAAAATCCTAGAGATGATGAATCTCTAAGTTTAGCCTTGCTAGTACTATGGTAAGAACTCCACCCACATGTGCTAAGACATGTGGAAGTCTTATCGTAGTATAGTTAAGGGTCGAATCCTCGGGACAACGGTCTTGACGAAGTCAAGATGGAAAACGTTTAGCCTTTACTCAACAACTTAAAGATTGATATTTAGATCGAAAGTTTGATTTGGTTGTTTTAAACTAAGTACAAAGAAAGTAAGGCAAGAAAGTAAATAAAGCAAGTAAATCTTAAGAGTTAACAAATGATGATGAATCACTGGGGTTAAGCAGGTATTTACCACCGCTACACATGCATTGTATATGTACTAAGCAAGACTTATAAGCTAGATGCATGGATGTTTCCACAAGACCGATGCCTTATAAGACAAGAGCGATGCGTTGCATCCAAGGGTGTTCCACAAGACCGATGCCCACATAAGACAAGAGCGATGCATTGCACCCTTCGATGTTCCACAAGACCAATGCCCATATAAGAAAAGGGCAATGCATCTCATCCTTCAAGGGTTAAGTAACTCTCATGCGGTACATCACTACGCGTCACTGAAGGATGTAGTCTCCGAAGAGAGAATCTTACTCAACCTCAAGAAACGTGCATCTAAAACTAACAAGCGAGCGATAATTACCAAATCGAATAGCGTCCTTGTAGGCCTAGTCTCCTATTCGGATAACCTAGCTACGAGAAGTGCGGGAATGATGCAACGCCAGCCATTCCCGAACAAATGGTCACTTGCTTTACATCATTCCCCTCGCAAAGTGTGTTCCTCGACTTACCAAAGGTCTCTTCCATACAGATGGGAGTGTGCCAAATGATAGTGAGTTTACTCCACTCTTTGAGATACACTTCTAGACACCGAAACGGATGCGTGGTGGATACACACACCAGAAACCAACACTAAATCGGTATTCAAGCCTCGATAGCGGTCGTAGACAAACCACAACGAAAGACAATAAATGCATACAAGAACGTGGCCATCATTCAAGCATGTGTGAAACGATTTAGTATTAAAACGAAATGATAACATCCTTTTTTACAGTACAAAATACAAAACATGGGCAGCGGGGCTAGTCCCCGCGCCCCAGTGGATGGAACTACTCGCTCCTCATAGAGGGAGCAACAAAGAAGGAGGCAAGAAGAGATAGAAAGAACATCATCTCCACTGAGGAGAGAAGGTTGAACCCTTGGTGGAGAGAGCAACGATCTCCACCCCTTGTAGCTTGCTTGATGACGGATCTTCTCCTCTCACCTTCCTTGTTGATGAGAGAGAAAGTAGCTTGCAATGGACGTGAGTCTCAGACCGGCAGCCTCGAGTGATGGATGGAGTTGTTCTGGTAGTGGAGAGACAACCTCTGGACGTCTGGACTCCCTCCCTTATGGACGGCCCTGAGGTCTTATTTATAGGCTTTGAGTGAGATCCAAACGGTTTGGAGACCGTTTGGGCTCAAACGGTCTTGGGATCGTTTGGCGTCAAACGGTCTTGGGACCGTTTAGGCTCAAACGGTCTTGGGATCGTTTGGCGTCAAACGGTCTTGGGACCGTTTGGCGTCAAATGGTCTTGAGATCGTTTGGCGTCAAACGGTCTTGAGATCGTTTGGCGTCAAACGGTCTTGAGATCGTTTGGCGTCAAACGGTCTTGGGACCGTTTGGCGTCAAGCGGTCTTGAGACCGTTTGAGCTCCATGCGGTCTTGGGACCGTTTGGTTTCATGCGGTCTTGGGACCGTTTGGCTTCATGCGATCTCGGGACCGTTTGAACTCCATGCGGTCTTGGGACCATTTGGCTTCATGCGGTCTCGGGATCGTTTGAACTCCATGCGGTTTTGGGACCGTTTGGCTTCATGCGGTCTCGGGACCGTTTGAACTCCATGCGGTCTTGGGACCGTTTGGCTTCATGCGGTCTCGGGACCGTTTGAACTCCATGCGGTCTTGGGACCGTTTGGCTTCATGCGGTCTCGAGACCGTTTGAACTCCATGCGGTCTTGGGACCGTTTGGCTTCATGCGGTCTCGGGACCGTTTGAACTCCATGCGGTCTTGGGACCGTTTGGATCCACTCGACCCTTGGGCTGGTTTATTCTTTTGTTATTTTTTTGTGCTTTTTCTGCAATTATAAAAGGAAAAGTTAGTTTGATGATGTATTTACAAAAAGGGGTAAAATTAGGTTTAAGTACAATATAAATGTAGAAAGAGTATGGAAAACTAAAGAAAAAGACTAAGATAAACTACTAAAATAGGAGGTTATCACCCCCCCTAACTTAGAGTCTAGCTTGTCCTCAAGTTAGATAGAGCTGAGACATGAAATGGCGCGGCGATCTTAATTAAAATTTCCATATTCTTGCTTCAATTCTTGACCTGAGTTCCCCAGGGGTCGTATCGAGGCTTATTGCATGCCTTGATCCTTTTGGATTTCGAGAGTTGCTTGGATTTCAGGTTTTTCCGTATCTCAAAGTTCGCCTAGGGACCACATTTATTTTGTGCATGCTGTTGACTCTAATCAACTTTATACCTCTCTGGAAACCTATTGGAAGCTAGAGAGGGTATGAGGGTTGGCTAAAGGCTTTGAAGTGTAACTCCCCTTCGAGTGGGGGAGGGGCTGTCTATGCTTTTTAGGATCTCGCTACCGGACACGACACATCTGCCTTTATGAGGGCAGCTGAATGTACCGGCCGAGCAAGTCCTTTATTAGCCTTTTCATATACTTGGAACTTTTAGGGTTTCACTACCGGATGCGACGCATCTGCCTTTGTGAGGGCAGCGGAATGTGCCGGCCGGGTGAGCCCTTTATCAGTTCTTTATATAGGTCCTTATTCGTGGCACAACTCTCATGATTTTATTCGTCTCTCTGGCTTTTATTCAAAAACTCACAGGCTTGGGTTTTGGGATGAGGATTTATTTTGGGCGGCCAAGCCTCTTTTATTTTGAAGAGAGGAAAGTTGTTCTTAAAGTTTTTCAGCATGCACTTATTTGGTTTGTGGTCCACTTGCAGAGCTTTTTGACTTGGAAGTTGCGTGATTTCCCTTCTCATCCTTGAGATCTCGGCTTATTTCTGCCCTGATTTTGACCTATGGAGAGTCAGATAAAGAATTGGAGAAAAAATATAGGATTCATAGTGGATGGGGGTCGATAAATCGCCATTTGATGTCTAAGTGCTAAATACTTGTAGAGACTAACATGATTCTAGAGTTAGTTGAGGTGATTTATTTTAAGGAAAAGGGTGTATAGAGATTGATACCTAGCCCTTGTCTGATGACCCCCCCCCCTAACTCATCACACACTCTGTCCTCAGAGTGGGAAAGTGATAGGTTGAGAAGTCATTTGAACAAGGGCTGCGAGTTAAGCCAAAATTGCGGTAACCCCTGGAGATTGGAGTAGAGTGGATGCGAATTGGGGTGCCTTGTAGCGTTGACTCAGGAGCTTGATTGATGTCGCAGTGCATTCCTTTGCAATTGTGTCTTGATATTGTAGACGAAATCTGCAATTCTAGCAACGAATCTGCTAGACAATATCAAGACAAAATTGCAAAGGAGTGCACTGCGATATGTGCTGCTTGATTACACAAAAGTTCCCAAACGGTGTCTAAACCGTTTGGTTCCAAACGGTTTGAGGACCGTTTGGTTCCAAACGGTTTGAAGACCGTTTGGTTCCAAACGGTTGGAGGACCGTTTGGTTCCAAACGGTTTGAGGACCGTTTGGTTCAAAACGGTTTGAGGACCGTTTGGTCTCAAACGGTTGGAGGACCGCTTGGAAAGCGAGGAGCCGCAGGTCGCCGGCGCGGGGGGAAGGTGGAACGGGGCGAAGGTGGAACGGGGCGAGGGTTTGAAGGTGGGTGGAGGAAACGGCGACTGGCGCGATAGTGGCGACAGAACGGTACGGCAACGAAGAACATCATTTGATGACGACTGCGAAGGTGGCGCGGAGTGAGCAGCGTGCTTGGAGTCGCCGGACAATCTTGTGGGAGGTGGATTGAGAAGCTTGCGCGGAAGCACAGAAGCAAAAAGGTGAAGTTCTGCGCACGAAAAGACTGTAGAGTGCGAAGATTCGAAGAGAGGAAGATGGAGATGCGGGGTCGGTATTTATAGCGGTGACTTATCGTATTCCAAACGGTTTCAAGACCGTTTGGTTCCAAACGGTTTCAAGACCGTTTGGTCCCAAACGGTTTGAGGACCGTTTGGTCTCAAACGGTTTCAAGACCGTTTGGAGTATAAAAATATTTGTATATTTTTTTGTATTTTTAGATTTAGTAATGAAAGAACTTAAAGAAAGTAAAACAAAATTAAGAGAGAATAAAACTAGAAAATTGGAGAAATTGATACTCAGGTCTTGGGTTGCCTCCCAAGAAGCGCCTTGGTTTTACGTCACTGGCTCGACGAAATTGTGGGCGTAGCGTTTCTGACATCGAGGGTTTGTTGATGTGTTTTGTCTTCCTGAGTGTAGTATCTTTTTAAACGGTGTCCGTTGACCGTTCGTTCGCCTCCGTTGTTGTTGATGATAATGGCAGCTCCAGTTGGGTAGATATGTTTTATAGTGAAGGGTCCGGACCATCTTGTTCGAAGCTTTCCGGGGAATAATTTGAGCTTGGAATTGAATAAGAGCACTTTGTCACCAACGGTGATATCTTTTCTCCTAAGATGTCCATCGTGCCACATTTTCATTTGCTCTTTATAGATTCTGGCACTGTGATATGCTGTCATGCGGAGTTCTTCTAGCTCCTGTAGTTGAAGTTGTCTGTTCTCTCCTGCACTTTTAAGGTCAAAGTTTAGTTGCTTGATGGCCCACCAGGCTTTATGTTCCAGTTCTACTGGAAGATGACATGATTTACCGTACACCAAGCGGAACGGAGTTGTTCCAATTGGTGTTTTGTAAGCCGTACGATATGCCCAGAGGGCGTCAGGAAGTTTGGTGGACCAATCAGTGCGATTTTTGTTCACTGTTTTTTCAAGAATCGCTTTTATCTGTCTATTGGATACTTCCACTTGGCCACTAGTTTGCGGGTGGTAAGGTGTGGCAACTTTGTGATGGACTCCATATCTTCTTAGTAATGCTTCGAAACTTCGTTCCAGAAAATGGGTCCCGCCATCAGATATGACCGTTCTTGGGACTCCAAATCTTGGAAAGATGGTATCTTTGAACAATTTGACAACAGGTTTGGAGTCATTAGATGCAGTGGGTACAGCTTCGACCCACTTCGAGACGTAATCCACAGCAACCAAAATGTACGAAAAACCATATGATGAGGGGAAAGGTCCCATGTAGTCTACCCCCCATACATCAAACAGCTCAATTTCCTGCCACATGGTAAGAGGCATTTCATCTCTTTTTGATATGTTGCCCGAAAATTGGCATTTATCACAGGATTTGACAAAATTATGTGAGTCTTTTGATATGGTGGGCCAAAAGAAACCAGATTGTAGAACTTTTATGGCAGTTTTCTTGGCGCCCATGTGCCCCCCCGTGGGTCCGGAGTGGCAGTGTTCCAAAACCGATGTTATTTCTTCTTCTGGAAGGCATCGACGAAAAAGTCCGTCGGCACAGAGGTAGAACAAGTAGGGTTCATCCCAATGATAACGTTTTACGTCATGAAGGAATTTCCTTTTATCTTGATAAGAAGCAGACGGGTGAATGATCCCTGTGGCCAGATAATTGACGATATCTGCAAACCAAGGGAAATTATGAGTGGCTTTCATAAGTTGATCATCAGGAAGAGAGTCCCTGATAGGGATTTTATCTTTGTCTTCAACCTCGATTCTACTGAGGTGATCGGCGACAACGTTCTCTACGCCACTTTTATCTTTGATTTCTAGATCGAATTCTTGAAGCATCAATACCCAGCGGATGAGCCTGGGTTTGGCATCCTGTTTCTGAATCAAATGTCTGATAGCAGAATGGTCAGTGTAGACAATTACCTTAGAGCCGATCAGGTAAGAGCGGAATTTTTCGAAGGCGTAGATGATAGCTAGGAACTCTTTTTCCGTGGTCGTGTAGTTTCTTTGTGCTTCATCAAGCGTTTTGGATGCATAGTAGATGACATATGGTTTCTTGTCGATTCGTTGTCCTAAAACGGCCCCTATGGCGTAGTCACTTGCGTCACACATGATTTCAAAGGGTTGCGACAAGTCTGGAGCCCTTAGAATAGGTGCGGAAATTAGTGCTTCTTTAAGGGTGGAGAAACTTTGCATACATTCTTGGTCAAAAATAAACTCGGCATCTTTTGTCAGGAGTTGGGTCATGGGTTTAGCTATTTTTGAGAAATCTTTGATGAACCTTCTGTAAAACCCGGCATGACCTAGGAAAGCTCGAACTCCTCTTATGTCCTTCGGAGGTGACAACTTCGAGATGACATCAATCTTTGCTTTGTCGACCTCGATCCCTCTATCACTTACTCTATGTCCGAGGACGATACCCTCTGTTACCATGAAATGGCATTTTTCCCAGTTCAGGATAAGGTTTGTTTCTTTGCAACGTTGCAGGACTTGTTCGAGATTATTTAGACAGTTATCAAAAGACTCTCCATAAACAGAGAAATCATCCATAAAGACTTCCATAATAGATTCAGTTAATCCGGCGAAAATGGCGGACATGCAGCGTTGGAAAGTAGCAGGAGCGTTACATAGCCCGAATGGCATTCTTCTAAAAGCATATGTCCCGAAGGGACAAGTGAAGGTGGTTTTTTCTTGGTCCTCTGGATGTATGGGTATTTGGTAGAACCCAGAATAACCATCGAGATAACAAAAATATTTTTGGTGGGCCAAGCGCTCCAGGACTTCGTCTAGAAAGGGTAGAGGGTAGTGGTCTTTCCTTGTAGCTTTATTCAACTTCCTATAATCGATGCACATTCTCCACCCCGTTACAGTCCTAGTAGGTACGAGCTCATTTTTATCGTTGATCACTACAGTAGTGCCCCCTTTCTTTGGGACAACTTGAACTGGACTAACCCACTGAGAGTCGGAGATAGGGTAGATCATACCAGCCTTAAGCAGTTTGAGGACTTCCAAACGGACTACCTCTTTTAAATTTGGGTTCAGTTTTCTTTGATGTTCGCGAGTGGGTTTAAATTCTTCAACCATAGGAAGCTTGTGCATACACAGAGCCGGATTTATGCCTGTGAGGTCGGTTATTTTATAACCGATGGTCTTTTTGTGTTTCCTTAGTTTGTCTAGAAGTCTGACTTCTTGGTCTTCGGTGAGGGTGGAGCTGATAATAACTGGGCATAGCTCTTCCTTATCCAGGAAAACATATTTGAGCCCTGTGGGTAAGGTCTTCAATTCAGGGGTTTTTGGTGGTTCTGCTGCTTCAATAGTCGTTATGGCTTTAAGCTCTTCAAAGGTAGCCTTTGGTGCTTCTTCTACCTTTTCTAGATATTGGATGCATTGCTGGACTAGTTCATTTGCAGAGAACTCGACTTCGGGATTGATAAGAGCATTTTCAAGTTCGTCGATTGGCTCGGAGATTTCTAGTTGCGACATTTGTTGGATTGCGTCTAAAAGAAAGACTTCTTCTTGAATGTTAGGGCCTTTCATGCTGTCAAGGACACAGAATTGAATGGCTTCCTTTCCGAGCCTAAGGATGATGGTTCCGGCTTCGACATCGATTAGCGCTCTGGCTGTAGCTAGGAAAGGCCTACCGAAAATGATCGGATATCTCAAGTCCTCTTTAATATCCATGATGACAAAATCACATGGAACGTAAGCATCCTTGCCTATTCTTACTGGAACGTCTTCAATGATTCCCAAAGGTGCGGTTATGGTGGAGTCAGCAAGTTGAATAGTCATTGCTGTAGGTAGCAGATCTGTGAAACCGAGGCGTTGGCACATTGAGAAAGGCATAATGGATATACTAGCCCCGAGGTCAGCTAATCCTTTCTTTGTGGATGCGTTTCCAATGCAACATTGGATTCCGAAAGAACCTGGGTCCTTCTTCTTTTTGGGCAGTTTGTTCAAGATGATGTCAGAGGTGGTTTGGGCAAGCTTGACGGTTTCCTGCTCTTTGGTGATATACTTACGTGATAGAAAAGTTTTGAGATACCTTGCCCATGCTGGTACTTCGGATAGAGCGTCGAGGAGTGGGATGTCGATATAAAGTTTCTTCATTGCTTCCTTGAATTTCTGAAACCTGGCATCCATTTTTGTTTCTTGCAGTCTGCCTGGATATGGAATCCTTGGATTGAATTGCGGGACCTTGGGTTCTGCGGGTACATACTCTTTGTTTTTGTCCTCGGTGTCTTCGGGAGATTTCCCAATCTCTTGTTGTGAGATCTCTTTCGTCAAAAGAATGGGCACATCATCATCATCTAGAGTGATCTTGATGGGTTCAGGCAGAATGCGTCCCGACCTTGTGGTGATGGCGTTCAGCTGTTCGTGTTCATTTTGCCCATTTGGTTCAGGCTGCCTATCAGAAACGCCAGCCGAAGACTTCAACTGTGCAGCAATCTGAGCTAGCTGGGTTTCAACTGCCCTTTGTTGGGCTTGCTGGTTAGCTAGCATAGTTTGCTGAGACTGAAGCATTTGCTTTATCAAAGATAGTTCGTCTTCTGGTTGTTGCAGAGGTGCGGTTAACTGTGGCTGCAGGGGCTGCTGCAACTGGGGTTGCTGTGGCTGCTTCAACTGGGGTTGGTGCAACTGAGGGTGCAGTCCTGAATGAGTGTATTGGTAAAAAGGATTCCTGGGATAGTTAGGTCTTTGAAAACCTTGTCTGTAATTCCCTTGACTGAAATTATTTTGAAATCCCGGTGGTTGTCTGTTGAAAGATCCACCTTGTGCATGCTGCTGTGGGTTGGCAGTCCCTGCAGGATTCCCGTATTGGAAACCAGGATGGTTCCTTGATTTATCTGGGTTGTAATTCATTTGGCCAGGTATTGAATGTATGGAGTTGACTTGCTCTGGCATTTGGTCTTCGGGATGCTCGATGATGGGTTCATATTGCGGCATAGGTGGTTGTAAATCCATCATGACATTGTACAACAGTCCACATGATAATGTGGGATGATCGGATGCATGACAGGCTTCGCAAGTTCCAGTAGCTGCCTTAACTTGTTGAACCTGGGAGCTTTTCTTCTTATCATATTCCCCGAAAGAAGTTTCGAGGGCTTGTTGCTTGCTAGCAATAGTCTTCAAAGCCTCAGCAATGGCTTTGAGTTCCATAGATTCTTCCGCTTTGTAAACCTTGAGAACGCCTTTGGGTTGGTTAGATGACCTTCCCCAATTGGATTGGTTCTCGGCCCCCAACGTAACTATATTCCAGGCGTCTTCGTAGTTCTTTCTCATAAAGTTTCCTCCAGATGAGGAATCTAGGAATTGCTTGATATCATCACTTACTCCTCTGTAGAATGTTTCTATTAGTTGATTTTGAGAAATGCCATGGTGAGGACACTTTCTCAGGAGTTCTTTGAATCTTTCCCAAGCTTTAGAAAGTGTTTCTCCAGGTAATTGGGAAAAGTGATTAATTTGTCCCCTGATCTCATAGGTTAGGGAAGGTGGGAAGAATTTCTCAAGAAACTTCTCTTCTAAGGGAGTCCAGGTAGTGATGATAGGGTGTCTATCCAAAGCGTTGTACCAGCTTAGTGCTCTTCCAGATAGGGTGAAGTGGAAAAGGTGTAACATGATTGCTTCCATTGCAATGCCTGCTTGGGGTACAAGTCGGCAGAGTGACTTGAACCTCTTAAGGTGATCCATGCAATCATCTCCGTGTGCTCCGGAGAAAGAGATGCCTTGCATGATCTGGATCCATTGCGTCCGAATTTCAAAGTGTGGTATGTTGATAATCGGTGGTCGGACAGGATGATCATCTTCATAATTCTTTGGGACTGCATAGTCCCGAAGTTGCTTATTTCTTAACGCAAGTTGAGCAGCAGCCTGCTCTGCTTGGATGCGGGCTTGTTCCTCAGCTCGGATCTCAGCTTGCACCTGAGCACGAGTGTCAGCAATGAGTTGTGCTCGTTGTGCTGCTATGGCGGCGTTGACTCTTTCTGCAACAAGGCGTTGCTCTTCGGCCATCTGTCTGGCTCTTTGGCGGTTAAGTCTATTCCTTCGGTGAAAACTTCTTTCTACCTCAGAATCGTATTCTGGTTCAGGGGAGAATCCGATGCTATGCGGGGGTTGCATACACGTTTTCTACCTGAGTAGAAGGAAAATCTCAAGTTAGGAAAAATGGAAGGAAATGAAAAAGATCAAGAAATATTGGATTGGTTATTAAGAAAAAGTGTAAAATCCTAATCAACCAAGAAATTGGTAAGTAAAAACTAAAAAGTTCCGTTGTCCCCGGCAACGGCGCCAATTTTTTGATGGAGTTTGTGCAACACCACTAAAAATCCTAGAGATGATGAATCTCTAAGTTTAGCCTTGCTAGTACTATGGTAAGAACTCCACCCACATGTGCTAAGACATGTGGAAGTCTTATCGTAGTATAGTTAAGGGTCGAATCCTCGGGACAACGGTCTTGACGAAGTCAAGATGGAAAACGTTTAGCCTTTACTCAACAACTTAAAGATTGATATTTAGATCGAAAGTTTGATTTGGTTGTTTTAAACTAAGTACAAAGAAAGTAAGGCAAGAAAGTAAATAAAGCAAGTAAATCTTAAGAGTTAACAAATGATGATGAAACACTGGGGTTAAGCAGGTATTTACCACCGCTACACATGCATTGTATATGTACTAAGCAAGACTTATAAGCTAGATGCATGGATGTTTCCACAAGACCGATGCCTTATAAGACAAGAGCGATGCGTTGCATCCAAGGGTGTTCCACAAGACCGATGCCCACATAAGACAAGAGCGATGCATTGCACCCTTCGATGTTCCACAAGACCAATGCCCATATAAGAAAAGGGCAATGCATCTCATCCTTCAAGGGTTAAGTAACTCTCATGCGGTACATCACTACGCGTCACTGAAGGATGTAGTCTCCGAAGAGAGAATCTTACTCAACCTCAAGAAACGTGCATCTAAAACTAACAAGCGAGCGATAATTACCAAATCGAATAGCGTCCTTGTAGGCCTAGTCTCCTATTCGGATAACCTAGCTACGAGAAGTGCGGGAATGATGCAACGCCAGCCATTCCCGAACAAATGGTCACTTGCTTTACATCATTCCCCTCGCAAAGTGTGTTCCTCGACTTACCAAAGGTCTCTTCCATACAGATGGGAGTGTGCCAAATGATAGTGAGTTTACTCCACTCTTTGAGATACACTTCTAGACACCGAAACGGATGCGTGGTGGATACACACACCAGAAACCAACACTAAATCGGTATTCAAGCCTCGATAGCGGTCGTAGACAAACCACAACGAAAGACAATAAATGCATACAAGAACGTGGCCATCATTCAAGCATGTGTGAAACGATTTAGTATTAAAACGAAATGATAACATCCTTTTTTACAGTACAAAATACAAAACATGGGCAGCGGGGCTAGTCCCCGCGCCCCAGTGGATGGAACTACTCGCTCCTCATAGAGGGAGCAACAAAGAAGGAGGCAAGAAGAGATAGAAAGAACATCAACTCCACTGAGGAGAGAAGGTTGAACCCTTGGTGGAGAGAGCAACGATCTCCACCCCTTGTAGCTTGCTTGATGACGGATCTTCTCCTCTCACCTTCCTTGTTGATGAGAAAGAAAGTAGCTTGCAATGGACGTGAGTCTCAGACCGGCAGCCTCGAGTGATGGATGGAGTTGTTCTGGTAGTGGAGAGACAGCCTCTGGACGTCTGGACTCCCTCCCTTATGGACGGCCCTGAGGTCTTATTTATAGGCTTTGAGTGAGATCCAAACGGTTTGGAGACCCTTTGGGCTCAAACGGTCTTGGGATCGTTTGGCGTCAAACGGTCTTGGGACCGTTTGGGCTCAAACGGTCTTGGGATCATTTGGCGTCAAACGGTCTTGGGACCGTTTGGCGTCAAACGGTCTTGAGATCGTTTGGCGTCAAACGGTCTTGAGATCGTTTGGCGTCAAACGGTCTTGAGATCGTTTGGCGTCAAACGGTCTTGGGACCGTTTGGCGTCAAGCGGTCTTGAGACCGTTTGAGCTCCATGCGGTCTTGGGACCGTTTGGTTTCATGCGGTCTTGGGACCGTTTGGCTTCATGCGATCTCGGGACCGTTTGAACTCCATGCGGTCTTGGGACCGTTTGGCTTCATGCGGTCTCGGGATCGTTTGAACTCCATGCGGTTTTGGGACCGTTTGGCTTCATGCGGTCTCGGGACCGTTTGAACTCCATGCGGTCTTGGGACCGTTTGGCTTCATGCGGTCTCGGGACCGTTTGAACTCCATGCGGTCTTGGGACCGTTTGGCTTCATGCGGTCTCGAGACCGTTTGAACTCCATGCGGTCTTGGGACCGTTTGGCTTCATGCGGTCTCGGGACCGTTTGAACTCCATGCGGTCTTGGGACCGTTTGGATCCACTCGACCCTTGGGCTGGTTTATTCTTTTGTTATTTTTTTGTGCTTTTTCTGCAATTATAAAAGGAAAAGTTAGTTTGATGATGTATTTACAAAAAGGGGTAAAATTAGGTTTAAGTACAATATAAATGTAGAAAGAGTATGGAAAACTAAAGAAAAAGACTAAGATAAACTACTAAAATAGGAGGTTATCAATATTTCTACATCCCATGTTCTATAGGCAATCAACATTTCCCACAAGCACAATGTGATTCTGGGGCGAGCATAAATCTCATGCCTCTAGCCACATTTCGGAAGTTGGGATTGAAGGAACCAAGGAAGACATCTGTGACAAATGAATTGGTAGAAGGATCTATTGTGAGGACATACAGAATACGTGAGGATGTCCTAGTCAAAGTTGCCAAATTCATCTTTCCTATTGATTTTATGGTCATGGATATGTGTGAGATACGAGGATAATAAATGTTGTTAGGAAGGGTGTTCCAAGCTACGGATGACGTGATCACTGCCATTAGTAGAGGCTACTTGACACTCGAGATAGACGATGATATAGTGGAGTTCAGACTTCCAGATGATTCTTCACCACCATCCCGTGACAACCCAGGCTAAAGAAAATCACCTTGTCAAGCCTAGGACATTAAACAAGGGTGCTTATGGGAGGCAACCCAATTTTATTTTGTTGTTTTCTATTTGTTTAGGTCTTTCTGCTAATTACATTTCATATTTTTCATGGTAGATTTTATTTGATGTAAAAATGTACCTTGACGCTCTTGTTTGGTGTGCATGCAAAGTTAAAGTCGGTACTATCAACACCCAAGTTAGTACTATTGACTCCTTATTAGGTAATGGTCTGTAGAAAGTCAGTACTACCAACACCAAAGTCGGTATTACCAACTTTTCTCAGAAAAATCACAGGACTCCTGGATCAAAGTCTATACTACTGAGTCCAAATTCGGCACTACTAACTTTTTCATCAAAAATTAACAGAGCTTTATTAAAATGACCGTTGATATGACAGACACCTATGTCAGTGGCAACAACTTTTAAAGCTCAAAGAAGGAGAGAAATTGTCACATCTTGGTGCCAAAAAGACACATATTAGTGGCACCGACAAGGGGCATATATTCTAGCACCACTTGATCCACAGAGCCACTAATCATCCACCGCCACCACCCTTCAAAGCAATTGGTACCCCTATTCCACTTCTATGTTTGAATTTTGACTATGAGGTCATAGTCAAGTTCAGGCTTAGGGGCTGTTGGAACGACTGTATCTTTATTTTGAATCTTAGTTTATTTTTAGGATTTACATCTATATAGTGTAATAGTGGAGCTTCATGCATGATTTCTGTCATTTTCATGTGTTTTCATGCTTTTGTGATGAAAATTAAAATGAATAAAAAATTTGTCTTAGTTTCAAAATTCTTGAGTTGCATCACCTAGAGGAAGTGTATGGGCTAGTCAGCTTAATGACATTTAATATGAATGGGCATCTTAATTATTCATGAAATGTGGATAAAGATGGAGTTTGAGCTTAAATTGATCAATCAGTTTACATGACCTCAAAGTGAAGTTAAGAAATAAATCATAAGGTTACCATGTACATTGGTCATTAGAGAGGGGCATATCATAGTTCATGAAAGGCTTTGTCTCTTAATTATGTGATTCAACCCATCCTACACTCATTTTTGGCTCACCACATTAGGATCAGCAAGTACTCTGAATTATTTTCTCTTGTTGTATTGCATGACATAGTAGGTGACATGATAGTTAGTTTTCTTTTATTGAATTCATACAGAAATGAAAAAAAAGTATATGCATGAATAGTTTATGTGCATATCATTTTAGTTGCATAAGAAAAACAATGAAATTTACATAACAAGCATTTTGCATCATCAATTGTTTTATCATGTGAATATGCTATTTTCTTCAGAAATAAAGTGCAAGGATATACATCCATACCCTCAAAAGTACAGAAAAAAGCGATATGTGAGTAAAGACAAAGCATAACATTCCATCATGCTAAATTAATTGGCTTATATAAAAATATATTTGATGTTTTGAATGAATAGGGAGAAAGGATGTTTATATTCTGCATAAAAGAGAAGGAAACAACTACATGATACATTGTTTAATTTACTTCATTCTCATTCAAGTTGATGAGATCTTTGTTACATGCATCATTCCACCCATAACTTTAGGCATCACGATTCATGCATTTTTCATTCTCTTCACCATATAGGTTCATCATGTTTTATTTTTGCATAAATAATTCATATGATACTTGTGAAACTCCACAACCACCTATTTCATACCATTCATTGCTCTTATCAGTAGGCCACCTAAATGATTTTTCTCATCATCAATTTTTATATGGAGAACTGCTTCCAATTAATTGGCAGTTAGGAAAGAGCAATGTAGAATAGGGAATCACATAATGCACCAAGCAAATGCCTAATTGATAGGATGTTAACTGCTCCCTTGATAGTGTTCATTGATCTAAGGGTGGACATCATTTATGAATGTTTTTGGTCTCTTAAGAGCGGTTTATTGTCCAGTGATTAATTAAGGCCGATTTGGGGCCGCTAAGTGGGGATAGTTGAGAAATGATATTCATATTTTTATGTCCTTTTGTTGACTTGTCCCAACAGATCTAAGAGTGTGTTGTTCGAGGATGAGAAACGTTTAATCTTAGGGGAGTGTGATGCATATTTTATTTTTCATTTTCACAGGCTATTTTAGATTGATTTTTTTTCACACTTTTTGTTAATTCTCATATTAATTGTGCATGGTTTATTTTTGTTAGCCTGTAATACTTATTTTCATTAAAAATTATAATTTTGATGTTTCTGAATGATTTAGTATATTTCCAGAGTTTATGTTTGGATTTTATGCATTTCAGGTGAATGTATAAGAATCTACATAGCTTGGTACTACCGACTTTGGAGTCGGTGGTACCGACACATGCTCATGTTGAGACAGAAGAAATCAAGAAGACTCAGTAGTATTGATTTGTAAGTTGATACTACCGACAACATCACAACAATTTGGTCAAGAATTATCGAAGCAACTGGGTACTATCGACAGTCTAGTCAGTAGTACCGACAACTTGACAAGTGGCCATAAAATTAGAGGTGTTGGTAGTACCAACACCATGTTGGTAGTACCAACACCATGCTGGTAGTACCAATGGATCGTGATCAAGTAGATCTAAAGACATTGTTTAATCTGACAGCTGAGATTTTAACTCGCCCAAAGTCACTCTTATGACTTAGGGGAAGTACAGCCAGACCTAGTTATATCATACTTCCATCGGACGATGGTCGGGAGTGGGAGAGAGGAGAAAGAAGAGAAGAGGACCATGTTCTGGATGATCCAGGCACTTCTACCGGACAGATTTGTTGCTGGAAGGTAGCAAATCGGCACATGTACGAGAAGGGATCATTTGAACCATCTACTTTAGGGGTCTTCATGCTCTCCAAATTTTCTCTATTTTCTTTTATATTTGTAACTATGGAAACCATGAGGGCTAATCCCTATGTTCCTTAGGATCCAGGAGTAGCCCAATCATACATTATAATTGACTATTATGCATTAATTCAACAATTTTTCTTAATATTTGGATTTATTTCTATGAGAATGAATGAACTATCCATGTTTGATCACCATAGGTAGTAATTGGACCTCTACTTTCTTTGAAAAAGGAAAATTAATGGTCAGAACTTCATAGAAATACATATTTTATATCGCCCTTTGAGAAATGTGGCTTACGAATATGAAGAAAATAACCCAAAGTTTTCGATAAAGCACATAACTAATAACACAATCGATATGATAGTGGGATTGGTATTAGATTAGATAGTAAATTATGCCATGAGAGTGGGTGATTCTGTCTACAAGTCTCTTTGTTTGTGGTTAACAGAGAGAATTGTTAATGTCATGGTATTAATTGTAATGTTAGCCAAGGTGAATCCGTAATCATAAGGAATCCACCTCAATAGAGATCAAACACCAATAACCTTAGATTTACTTTTCTTCATTTTAGATAATTAAAACCTCATTCAAAGTTTTCTTTGATCTAGCAGATTGCATTATAGTTTGTAGTAGTCTTTAGATTTGCATTTCCATACGTTCAATATTCAGGCCTCATTTGGCATATATTACTCGATACATCCACTTGTGTTCTATACGTGTAGTCTGTGCGTATCATAAGACCTATAAAGTTCTTGGGAGACTATGTAGAAGACATTGACATGCCATTGTGGCAATCATTGAACCATTCATCCATGTTATGTGGGAAGAAGAACATTGTTGGTTTGGAAGGACTGCTGATAACAAATATAAGGGAGGAAAGGTTTGGGCATATGTTGATAATACCTTGCAGCCATCTATTTTCATTTTCATCCACAGAATGATACGATTAAGATGATAAATATTACAAGTGAAAACTCCTATCTTACCATTATATATGCTTAATGTTCAACTATTGGAAGAAAGATTCTATGGTCTTCTTTGATTGACTTGGCGGTAGTCATAGGGGACCAATTCTGGGAGATACTAGGGGATTTCAGTATTTTTTATACATATGAGGAAAAAAAGGGTTGTGAACGGTCCTGATCTCTAGGGGATGTATAACTTTAGTAACCTTGTTAGAGACATTGAGGTATCTAAAAATCCTTTTGAAAGGAGCATGTTTACATGGGTTGATAAGTAGTATCATACACCTACCACCAGAGAAAGACTTGATATGGGTTTTGTTAACTCCTCATGACTTGCATGCACCCTATCACGGAAGGCTATTAATCTTAATAGATATAGAATATCATATCATTACCCAGTGCTCATTTCCTTGGTGGACAAAATTGCTTGGAAATTGTCAACTCAATCTCTTTTCAAGAGGTTTGGTGATCTCATTCATCATGATTGGATTTGATTTCTCAAAACATGGACATTGATGCTTGTGGAGATGATCCTTTTAATTTCTTCTCCAAGATGAAGAACCTCCAGAAAGCCCTTATAGCATGGAATATCAATATTTTTGGGAATATTGCTAAAAAGAAGAAAGACCTTGATGATGTGGTACACACCTTTGATAACATTTGATTTTGGGTATATTTTATGACTTAAATTGCTCCCAATCTCCCATTTCGTACTTGGTTACCTTAACTTTCCACCATTTTGTGCACATATACCGCTTAGGTCTTGATTTAAAGACAACTACTAGTTTCCATACATATAAATGAAGTAACATGGTTTTTACAATGGAGGAAGAGCGCCAATCGGTTCCCATAAACCAATGAAGACCACAGAACCTAGGAAACCATATTGTCAAACTAACCATCAGTTTCTTGATATCCGATGGCCTATCAAGGAAGCTGTGTGACCATCAAATGTCAAGAACTGATGGCTCAAACCATGCCTGCCATCTAGAACAACCTTAAAATTTTGAGAACTGATGGTCCATCAGATCATCCACTGACCTGTCACCAGCCATCGGTCCACAAGATCTAATGGTTTGGCAAGCCCAAAGATCTGATGGGTGGATGAACTAGGGAACTGATGGTCCATCAGATCATTCACTGATCAGTCTCCTTAGGGGTGATCCCCACCTTCCCTCCATCAGGCACTCCGTCAGACAGGTCTACCCAATACTTGCCTTCATCCCCTTCTTCAACGAGCGTGTATCAGTGTATAGGGTGGTGGATGCAACGAATCAAATCAAGTGTTGATACTTCGGCACTAACTCGACAATGTAGGCACCTTGGCCTCTCTTTGGCTGTTACCATAGGGAGATGTCCGCCTCTATGTCGCAGCAGTTTGCAGCGGTCTTGGATAAGATACAACATTTATGAACTCATCGCATGAGGGCATAACACGTTGTATGAGTGATACAAAAGGCAGCTCCCAGTTCTATGCCGCAGGAAGATTCCATAGAGAGTGTGTCATATATGATGAACCAAGAACTAGTGAGTCTACCTGAAGCTGAGGAATCAGATGCAAATGACACAGAGAATGTAGAGAAAACAGAACCCTGAAGAGAGGAGCCCGAATCTCATACTCGTATGACGATAAAGACTAACGCTGAATGAAGAGCCAATCCAAGGAGAAGAATTTTCGGATACAAAGTTCCCCATGACACTTGCTATCATCGTCTTGGGCCGAGGGCATTGGAGTGTCATCCTCCAAAGCTTTGCTATATATGTTGCGGACCTGGGCATCTTGATCACCACTATACTGCCGATCCGAAAATCAGCACCAAGCCCCCAATTTGCAATCGTAACGAGCTTTTCCACCTCTTGGAAGCTTTCCATATTGGATGGCCCGCTCGCGGAGGCCCTCAACATACACCAAAAAAGACGTCGGTGATACTCAGCTCTGAGGATACTAAAATACGATGGCGGCAGATAGACTTCAATTCGCCATCCAGGTCTCGTGGCCGCCGGAAGACACATGGGCTGAAGTGGGTCCTTTTCTTAGGAAAACATGGCCGGACGAAGTGGATTTATACACATTCTCGGACTGAAAAGTAGTTGTGTTCCTTCCCTCTTTGGAGGAAATGCGTAAGAAAAATTGATACAGAGACTCTGAGATATAAATCCAAGCAATTGCCTATTCAATCAATGGATTCACTTGGTCAGGGATGGATTAAAGAAAGAAGTTGGTCTTGGATCACTCACTTGCCTATTTCCTATCGGAACAATGACTTTATTGCGGAGATTATGAGATTGTTCAGGGTCCTAGTTAAAATTTCTAAACGGAGAAGAAACATTGACGACGAATCTAGAGTATTGTTTCTGACTTAAGCTTTTAATGAGGATGTACCTCAGTATATCTCAGTGACTATTCTGAACTGCAGGAGCTACGCCAAGCTTGCTAAAGTGGTGTCAGTATAAGGTTGTGATGGGAGTATCTCTAAAATTGATGCTGGTCAAGATTTACTTATACCTCCAGAAGTTTTTTCCACTTCACCCAGGGATAGTGTCCGAACGGACACTCATGGTGAAGTCAACTATCGCGTTGTAGCAGACAGAGTGATTCCTACTCAAGCCAAATTGAACCCCATATGCAATGATGATGATGAGAGATCACCCCGAAGATTGGTTCATCATTAGGAAAGACGTAGAAAGGTACTCCATAGTAGAAGGTTGGAACACTTCATCCATTTCAACGACAGATTGTCAGGACACGAAGCCAAAGAAGAATGAGACGGAAGAAATACCCAATTCTGTGTTAAAGATGCTAGATACTGACATGATTATAGACAGAGAGATTCATCCAGGACCCACCAGAGAGATACTATGATGAATATATTGACATGGAGTCAGATTCGTATGATGAAGACGGTGGATATACGGGTGATGAGTATATCCTGAGAGGAAGCCATAGGAGGTAAAATTGGGAATGAGCATTGGTTAGACGATGCCAGAGGATGTTCTTTGTATGTTTGATATACTTAATAATCTATTTTGAATATGCAGGGTGTCGCTAATAGTCAGATGATGCACTGGTTATTTGTCGTTTTCACAAGCTATTTTAAATTAATTTTTTGTGCACTTTTTGTTAATTATCATATTACTTTTGCATGATTTATTTTTATTAGTATGTGATACTTATTTGTATCAAATAATTATAATTTCGCTATTATCGAATGATTTAGTATATTTCTAGAGATTATGTTCAGATTTTATGCATTTCAGGTGAATGTACAAGAATTTACATAGCTCAGTACTACTGACTTTGGAGTCGGTGGTATCGACACATGCTCAGATTGAGATAAAATAAATCAAGAAGACTCGGTAGTACCGACTCACAAGTTGATACTACCGACAACATCACAACGTTTTGGTCAAGATTAACAAAGCAACTAAGTACTATCGACAGTCTAGTCGGTAGTACTGACAACTTGACATGTGACAATAAAATTAGACGAGTTGGTAGTACCGACACCATGCCATTAGTACCGACGCGTCGGGATTAGACAGATCTAAAGACATCATTTGATCCGACAGCTGCATTTTTAACTCGCCCAAAGTCACTCTTATGACTTAGGAAAGTGCGGCCAGACCTAGTTATCTCATCTTTTCCATCGTACAACGGCAGAGAACAATAGAGAGGAGAAAGCGCAAAAGAGGACCACGTTCCGAACGATCCAGTTACTTCCAGCAGAGGATTTGCATCCGAAAGGTAGCAAATCAACATGTGTGTGAGAATGGATCGTTTGAACCGTCTACTTCAAGGTCATGTTCTCCATATTTTTTCTCTCTTCTTTGATTTTTTAACTATGAAAACCATGAATGAATAATCCCCACGTTTCTTAGAACCCGAGAGTAGCCCGATCATGCATTGTAATTGACCATTATACATTAATTCAGCAATTTCTCTTAATATCTGGATTTATTTCTATGATAATGAATGATATTCATGTTTGATCACCATAGGTAGTAATTGGACCTTTAATTGCTTTTAAAATGGAAAATTAATGGTTGAAACTTGATAAAAATACATGTTTTATATTATCCTTTGAGAAATGTGGCTTATGAATGTGAAGAGAAAAACGTAGAGTTTTCGATAAAGCATCTAACTAATAACACAATCGATACAAGAGTGAGATTGATATTATATTAGCTAGTGAATTACACCACGAGAGTGGGTGATTCTCACTACAGGTCTCTTTGTCCAGAATTAAGAGAGAGAACTGTTAATGTCATGATATTAATTGCAATGTTAGCCGAGCTGAAACCGTAATCCTAAAAAATTCACCTCAATCGAAATCAAACACCAGTAACCTTAGATTTACTTTTATGTATTTTAGATAATTAAACCCTCATTCAAAGTTTTCTTCGGCCTAGATGATCGCATTATAGTTAGTCGTAGTCTTTGGTTTTGTGTTTCCATGAGTTCGATATCCGAGCCTCCGTAGGCCTATATTACTTGATATGTACAATTGTGTTCTATACATGTACTCTGCGTGTATCAAGTTTTTGGTGTCGTTGTAAGGGAAACGGAAAATCCAACACTATGAGTGTTGTAATCGACCACTTTAGGCCACACCTTTTAATTTTTATTTTTTATTTTCATTCCTTTTTAGTTGAATTTGAAATATCATTTTTTCAATTATTACTACCCATTCTTACATTGTCTTCAACAATTCCAGGTACTAGTATATGGTGCAGACTAGAGTCCACGACTACAGAGAGTCATCTACATTAGGATCTAATCAAGAGTTTCTATGCAATGGGAGAAAGCACAATGCCTCGACGGGAGGATCGGTTCAGACTCCACCATCAACTACTCCACCACCTCTACCATCTCAAGCAGAAGTACTAGAAGCAGCTGAAATGGGGGACACTGAAGAAGAACAAACCATCTGGGAGAAAATCAAGGCGTCATCCTCAATAACTTAGCTTGGGCCAATCAAGAGACAAGCAATAAATGTGGGCAGCTACAAGATAGATCTTGGGTTGGTGTCGTTAGTCAAGCAACATGCCTTCCATTACTACAGTACTGAAGACCTGATGATGCACATCAACAATTTCATTGAAAGCTGCGACATGGTGAAGATAGATAGAGTGCCAATGACATCTACTTAAAGCTAGTTCTGTCGTCACTTCCCAATGGTGTTAAGTCTTGGTTCCTTAACCACAAGCCTAAATCAATATAAACCTAGGAACAAATTATTGATGCTTTCTTTGAGCGCTATTTCTCTCCACAGAAGATGAACGAGTTGACCAAAAAGATAATCAACTTCAAGAAACAAGTAAAGGAGTCATATTCTGACACTTGGGAGAGGTTTCATATTATTCTAAGGAAGGTCCCTCATCATGAGATTGATCTCTATGGGTAGGAAAAGATTTTCTATTACGGGCTCACTAGTATAGAAATGGGTTATAACGTCCCTACGTGTAGGGTCGGTTTTACCAAATAACCGACTTTATATGTCTAAAAAAACACGGGCACCACTTAAGACCTCTTGGGTCAGTTTTCTTAAAAAAATCGACCTTGTAGTGTATCTCTATAGGGTCGGTTTTCCAAATAACTGACCTTATATGTCTATAAAAATGCGGGCACCACTTAAGACCTCTTGGGTAGCTTTTCTTAAAATAACCGACCTTGTAGTGCATCTCTATAGGGTCGATTTTTATAAAATAAGCGACCTTATAGACAATTGGTTTAGAAATTCATTTAAAAGTTTCCCGCGGCAAAAATTTGCTTGATTTTTAACTTCGCGCCTCGATCTATAGGGTCGGTTTTTCCTTATAACCGACCCTAAAGGGCTCCTCGGTCGACAAATACGTCGACCGAATAAGAGCTGGATTTCACGTATACGAGCACCTTTAGGGTCGGTTTTATCCTTATAACCGACCCTAAAGTCCTCTTCGGTTTTGCACCTCTAAGGTCGGTTTTTTCTTTAAAATCGACCCTAAAGGATCCTCGGTCGACAAATTCGTCGACCGATAACAATTCTGGATCCAGTTTACTTCACACATGTATAAGCACCTCTAGCGTCGGATTTGTACTTATAACCGACATTAGAGCTTTTCTCGGTCGACAAATTCAACGACCGATAAAGAGTCAGATTTCAAGTGTATAAGCAACTTTTAGGGTCGATTTTTTGCTTATAACTGACCTTAGAAGTCTATTCGGTCGACAATATTGTCGACTGAATTTAACTTTAGGGTCGGTTATAAGTAAAAAACTGACCCTAAAGGTACTTATACAAACGAAATCTGGCTGTTTCTCAGTCGACAAATTTGTCGACCGAGAGAGAGCCAGATTCATTCGTATAAGCTCTTGTAGCGTCGGTTTTCCTTTATAACCGACCCTAGAGGGTTTTTTGGTCGACAATATTGTCGACTGAGATAAACTTAGGATCCAGTTTAATATTTCACACATGAATAAGTACCTCTCGGGTCGGTTTTAAGGAAAAAACCGACCCTATAGGTACTTATACGAAGGAAATCTGGCTCATTGTCGGTCGAGGAATTATTCAACCGAGACAAAATTGGTCGACAAATTGTTCGACCGAGGACAACCCTGTGAACCTCCATTTGCTTGAATTAAAAAGGCAATATTCTGATTAAAATATAAATCGTAACGGCTAGAAAATCGACCGTCGTAACGGCAGACGACCGTTGCGGGCGTCAGTCGACAAATTTTCGACCGAAATGGCTAGAAAATCGACCGTCATAACGGCTAGAAAATTGACCATCGTAACAGCTAGTTCGATCGACCGTTGGCCGACCAGGAGACGACCGTTGCGGGCGTCGGTCGACAAATTGTCGACCGAAATGGCTAGAAAATCGACCGTCATAACGGTTAGAAAATTTACCGTCGTAACGGCTAGTTCGATCGACCGTTGGCCGACCGGGAGACGACCATTGCGGGCGTCGGTCGATAAATTGTCGATCGAAATGGGCTCTGTTTTGCTATAAATAGCACCCAAAACGATCCATTTCTTCACACCTTCACATTCTCACTTCTCTAGCTCCTCTCTAGTGTATTCTTGTGAAAATCTTTAGCTTCTATACATCCAAGTCTTGCTTGCTACTTCTCCATTTCAAAGCAACGAGATGGCATCCTCATCAACGCGTGGAAAGAAGCAAGTTGCAGGAAGGAAAGGAAGGACGGTCCCTGATCCGCTACCGTTCATCAACGACGTCCCTTTCAAAGACGCAGCTGCATGCGACCACTACCTCAGGCTCTCCTCAAAAACTCCTCTTCCACGACGACCAGTCGACGTCATGGACTTCCACAGCATTGTCGATTTGGAGGAACTCTTTAAGGTACAACATTTGACTGATTTTCTGATCTCCTCCTTCCATTCCTACTCCTCCAAAGTAGTTAATGAATTCTATGTCAATTTAACCCCACATCCTGACCATGATTCCTTCTCATCTATGGTTGGTGGGTATGGATTCCATTTTACTGAGGAGGGTATTCTTGATATGCTTGACATAAACATAGAAGAATATAAAGATTTTGTTGATCTCACCACAGGAAATCCACTCAACAAACTCTCCCAAGATGACACTACAACTAGCCTTAGTGATGTCAAAAAAACCATCTTTCAATCAAATATGACTTGCCATGAAGATAGGGGTACCTATTATGCCATAAATTTAAAACATGAAGCTAGGATCATAAATCTCATTATTGCCACCAATATCCATCCTAGAGCAAACAAATCTGAAGTACCCACCTTTCGTATGTGCCTTATCTATGCCATTCTCAAAGGTATTCCCATAAACTTTATTCGTATCATCCTTAAGAATATGCTTGAGTTTTCAGGCAATCCACCTTATGCTGACTTTGTATGCCAAATCACTCAACATTTTCTTAAGAAGAATATTGAGGACGACTTAGGTTACACATGGGATAGAAAACCCCAAAAGATAAGTAAAAATACGGTGGAAAAGATGGGAATCGACTTTGGCCACAAAAGGGCTAGGACTGAAGGGGAGACATCCACCCAAGACATACCTCCACCACCTCCTCCTACCAACCTACCCCATGATCCTATTACAAACACCTTGACATACATTGCTGGATCCCAATATCACCTAAGTAGGAAATTGGATTATAATCACCATGGCATGACTTATTTAAACCAAAGGATGCAAGCTCTCTCTCCTAACCAACCTGATGAATATCCCTATTCCCTTAATCCTAGCATGATAAATCCATACAATCCTTCCTACAACTACTATCAAATTCCACCTCCACCATCTCCTGATCTCACACATACTCAGTTTTCCCCAATTCAACTTCAAGACATTGCTGCCCACTTTCGCTTTGATCGTGTTCCCACCTTCTTGGAGGCTTATGCCTTAACCAAGACAGGTGCCTTGGAGTGGCAGACACTGGTCAAATATTATGGAGCTGAGCCCTTTCTTGGAAAAGATCTAGACATTGATGTAATCCTTCGGTCTTTTCAGTGAGATTATGAGATATCTTTGTAATGATTGTAATGGATATCTTTTTATAAAGCAAGTATGTCATGCTTCATCTTATAAAGTGTATGGGCATTAAATTGTTATGAATAAAAGTGTTTTCCATGGCTTCATTTGGACATATAAATGTTATATAAGAATATTGTTATTTCAAATGATTGAAAAATAAATTATGGCTAAATTTGACAAAGCATCACTTGGTTTTAAAATTAAATATCTCTTTATAGGAGAGCATAGCATAAAATTAAGAGAGAGAACTAAAGAGTCATACAAAATGATTATATTGGATATCATGTAAAATCTTGTACAAGTACTTGGATATCATGTAAATCAAGTGTTATATCTTACCTAGCCATTTACAACACTTAGACAGGTCATCCCCTACAATAGTGTCACAACCGCACACTCATACACACACTTGGTACTTAATTTAAAACATTGAAACAAGGTTAATCTCGGTCGAAAATATTGTCGACCGAGACACACTCGATCGACAATATTGTCGACCGAGGAGGACTTAGGATCACCTCTAGGGTCGGTTATAAGCACCTCTAAGGCACCTCGGTCGACCAATTCATCGACCGAATAAGATCCAAATTTAACGTGTATAAGCACCTTTAGGGTCGCTTTTTCGCTTATAACCGACCCTTAAGGGCTCCTCGGTCGACGAATTGGTCGACCGAAAAGACCTCTAGGGTTTCACATAACATCATTATTAGGGTTGTGTAAGCACCTAAAACACTCCTCGGTCGACGAATTTGTCGACCGAAAAAGAGTCAGATTTCACGTGTATAAGCACCTCTAGGGTCGGTTTTTTCTTTATAACCGACCCTAAAACGCTCCTCGGTCGACAATTATTGTCGACTGACATGAATTTTTGATCCAGTTTAGTTCACGCATTCTCGGTTGACGAATTTGTTACCGAAAAAACCTCTAGGGTCGGTTATAAGGTAAAAACCGACGTTACAAGTGCTTATACGAAGGAAATCTAGCCCCTTTCGGTCGACAAATTTCTCGACCAATAGATATCGGTCGACAAATTCGTCGAACGAAAAGAGCCAGATTTCCTTCTTAGAAGCACCTCTAGGGTCGGTTTTTTCTTTATAACCGACTCTAAAGTCCTCTTCGGTCGACAATATTGTCGACCGAGATAAACTTAGGGTCAATTATAAGGAAAAAACCTACCCTAGAGGTGCTTATACGAAGGAAATCTTTCTCCTTCTCGGTCGACGAATTTTTCGACCAAAAGGGGCCAGATTTCCTTCGTATAAGCACTTGTAGCGTAGGTTTTTACCTTATAACCGACCCTAGAGGTCTTTTCGGTCGACAAATTCGTCGACCGAAAATGCGTTTGAGTGTTTTTAAATAACACGACACGGGCACCGCTTATCTGTAGCTTCAGTTTGTTTTGTTTAACCGACGCTACATGTCTTTCTCTAAGTGAAAAAGACGAAACCCTTTCTTCCTCCCGCGAAAACCTTTATGTTCTATTTTTCTCCTGCGGCGCCGCGAAACCCTTGCTTTCTTGTGTCATTCCCGCCGTGAAGCCTTTGCATCCTCTCCGTGAAGTCGTGCCACCTCTCCACGCCGCCAAAGGATCGTGGTGTCCGGGCCGTTGCCACTCTCCGCGCCGCAAAATAGAGCTCGTCGTTGCCGGAAAATAGAGCTCGCCGTCGCCGCCAAATAGAGCTTGTCGTCGTCGCCTCTCCACTCTTCCACGAAGGTCGCCGCCTCTCCGTGAAGGTCGTCTCATCCTCCACGAAGGTCGCCGCTATTTCCAAGTAAAATCTCTGCTTCCGTTCCTTCATTCCCACCTTCCTTCGTTCCCGCCCGACGCCATGGTCAGGAGCAGGTCCACTCTCGGTCGACAATTAGTCGACCGAGTGCCCACCTATGCGCAGCGTCTAGGTCCACTCTCGGTCGACGAATTCGTCGACCGAGGGTGGACCTGGACACTGCGCGCAGGTGGGCACTCGGTCGAATAATTGTCGACCGAGAGTGGACCTGCTCCTTATTTATGTGTGAGCTATAAATGTTTTAATCATATTTGTTGTAATGTTCACAAATAGTTCTGAATATTATAATGCTTTCAATCTTTGGACTATTGGAAACGGCCTTACTTTGCTAATTTGTAAAAGTATTTTTCATTTTATATGATTTGATAACCCAATAATAAAACATGTCTTTTTTCATATGTAATAATTATATAAATTCTAGAAATTAATACGAGATTAGACATGTGTACTCTTAGATTGACACTTTAGGGTTGATGCATTTATATATTAACTTAGAAACCCGTTCAAAATTTACTCATTAGGAGTAAACTTTGGATAGTCCCCGGTTTGGGACTGTTTTTGGATATTTTAATCTCACTTAGGATGTACCTGTATAATGTATGTTTAGTTTTGTAGATTATTTCAGTAGGATTTCTTCATTTGTTCTCTGGGTACATATGTGAGTGGTTATTTGCCATTTACATCGGTGTACTTGGAGAACTTAGGGGAAATGTTGCTGAAATTTTCTTCAAAACTAAAGATACATTATACAGTTACTAGTGAGATTAAATATTCAAAAATGGGATAGGTGGTACACTTTAGTATATAAGTAATTAACTTCCTATCAATAAAAACTTACAGATTATTATAGTATCAATATTAAACTGTTAGTTTTATAATTAATTTTAATGTGATATAGAAAATGGATCGAAGTTGGATGTCTATCAAGAACCGTTGCAGTCCAGAGTTTGCCAAAGGTCTTGATGAATTTATCAGATTTGCTGAGGAACATAGGAAACTACCTACAGATAGGCTATATTGTCCATGTAGAAATTGCTGTAACAATTTGAAAGTTGATACTGGTGAGGAAATTAAGAATCATGTCATATGCAATGGGATCATACAAGGTTATAATGAATGGTATTGGCATGGAGAGAAATTGAATTATGGATCAGAAAATGTCGATACTAATAGTTGTGGCATAGAAGATATAGATAATGATGAACCGATTCAGGATGATATGGTTGATGAGATGCTACGTAGTTGTCGGGACAATGTCATTGATCCACCTTCTTTATTTGCAAACATTGTTCATGATGCTGAAAAACCATTATATAAGGGTTGTACTAAGTTCACGAGGTTGAGTGCTGTGATGCGATTATATAATCTTAAAGCTCAAAACCGTTGGAGCGATAAGAGTTTCACTTCACTGTTGTCTTTGTTAAAGGAAATTCTTCCTGAAGGCAACGAGCTTCCAATTTCAACATATCAAGCAAAGAAAATAATGTGCCCAATGGGAATGGAGGCTAAGAAGATTCATGCATGTCCAAATGATTGTGTGTTATTTCAGAAGGACTATAGTAATTTGATAAATTGTCCAAAATGTGGTGCGTCAAGGTATAAGACTACAAATTCAGCTAAGGCTAAAAATGGCTCTCCTGCCAAGGTGATGTGGTATCTACCAATATTACCACGATTTCAACGTTTATTTGCTAATACAGAAGATGCACAAAATTTTTCTTGGCATGGGGAGTTAAAGATCAATGATGATGGCGTCCTACGACATGCATCTGATTCACCACAATGGAAGAAATTTGATTTATTATACCCTCAATTTGGTAAAGAACCAAGAAACCTAAGACTTGGGCTCTGTACAGATGGAATGAATCCCTATGGTACATTAAGCAGCCAACATAGCACGTGGCCTGTTATGATTGTTATATACAATCTTCCTCCTTGGTTGTGTATGAAAAATAGGTATGTGATGTTGTCAATATTGATATCAGGGCCCAAGCAACCTGGAAATGATATTGATGTTTACCTTCAACCTCTAATTGATGACCTATTGAAACTAAGGGAAGAAGGTATTATGACATATGATGCTTCACGTAAAGAGATCTTCAGTTTGCGTGCTATGTTATTTTGCATGATTAATGACTTTCCAGCTTATGGAAATTTGTCTGAATATAGCATAAAAGGATACAAAGCATGTCCTGTTTGTGAGGAAAATACTGATTCAATCAGATTGAAACATGGTGGTAAAATTGTATATCTTAGTCATCGGAGATTTCTCCCACCAATGCATCCTTATCGAAGGCAACGTAAAACCTTTAATGGGTCAACTGAGGAACGAAGTGCTCCTAAACCTATACCAGGAAATGTTGTATATGATAGGGTGAAACATATTGTTAATGAATTTGGAAAGAGTTCAAGTAGTCATACACTCGCATGTGACAAATCTCTATACAAGAAGAGGTCAATATTCTGGGATCTTCCTTATTGGAGATCTTTGACAATTAGATACTGCATTGACGTAATGCATGTTGAAAAAAATATTTGTGATAGCATCATCGGTACGCTATTGAACATACTAGGAAAGACTAAAGATGGCGTCAAATCTAGAAAAGATTTAGAATTAATGGGTATTAGAAAAGAATTATCAGTGGAGATCAGGGGTCGCCGCACATATTTACCACCGGCTTGTTACACTTTGTCAAAGTAAGAGAAAAAGACTTTCTGTGAGTGCTTCTATAATATTAAGGTTCCACAAGGATACTCTTCTAATATTCGTAGATTGGTATCAATGAAGGATCTGAAACTGATAGGTCTCAAATCTCACGATTGTCACACCTTAATGCAACAAATTTTACCTGTGGCTATTCGATCTATATTGCCGAAGCATGTAAGGTTTGCAATCACAAGACTCTGTTTCTTCTTCAATGAAATATGCAACAAAGTGATACATCCTGATACTCTCGATAAATTACAGAAAGATGTAATTGTTACCATGTGTCAGCTTGAAATGTACTTTCCTCCTTCATTTTTTGATATCATGGTTCATCTTGTAGTACATATTACAAGGGAGGTGAAGATGTTGGGTCCAATTTTCTTACACTGGATGTATCCATTTGAATGGTACATGAGTGTTTTTAAAGGTGATGTCCGGAATCGTTATCGTCCTGAAGGGAGTATTGTTGAGGGATACGTGGCTAGGGAGGTGATGGAATTTTGTAATGATTTTTTGAATTGCAATGAAACTTGTAGCGATCAAAAAAATTCCCATCACACTGGATCTTATTGTGGCAAAGGAACTCTGGGAGGACGAGTGAAAGGAATCAGTCGTGAGTTGTGGGAACAAGCACATTTGTATATTTTACACAACATCGATGAAGTTAGTAGCTACATCACAGAACACAATGATCTTATCAAGAGAAATCATCCGCGATCCAGTTCAATGTGGCTTGCAAGAGAGCATAATCGAACATTTATTAAGTGTTTTGAAGAGAAAGTATTTAATCAACTATCTAAATCATCAAATAATGTTACTAAGAACATAAAATGGCTCGCCTTTAAGCCAAAAATGGATGTCATGTCATATGAAGGTTATGACATTAACGGATTTTCATACTACACAAAGCGTCAAGATGAAAGTAGTGTAGTTCAAAATAGTGGGGTCACTGTTAAAGCTTGTTCATTGTATTTTGCTAGTGCCAAAGATAAAAGACCATGCGAAGCTGAGATGTCATATTACAGCGTCATTGAGGACATATGGGAAATGGACTATACAAATTTTCGAGTTCCTATATTTAGGTGTAATTGGGTTGACAACAACAAAGGAGTTTTAGTGGATGAGTTGGGTTTCAAATTGGTGAATTTTGAAAAGATTGCTTTCAAAGATGAGCCATTCATCATGGCAGACCAAGAAAAACAAGTATTCTATATTGATGACCCGACAAATAAAAATTGGTCTGTCGTTCTTAATGGAAAAAGACAGTTTAGTTAGTAGATCCTATAAATGAAGAAGAATACTACGAAAAGTATGATGATTCTAGTCCATTATCAGTTGGTTTGCCAAGTGTAAATGTTGAAGATAACACCAATGAATATCATAAACGTCAAGACCATGCTGAAGGAATTTTCCTTGACTAACAACTCAACCAATACTAAAGGCATGTATTCTTTGAATTATTTATTTTGTTATCATGTATACCTTATCACTTGTGCTTTTATTATCACTTATTTTTTTATCATGTATACTTGCAGGTTCTAAAATGGCGAGTGAAGATGAACATTCTGAGCATGAGCACCATGAGGATGGTAGTGGTGATGCTAAGAAAAGTAGAGGTCCTACATTGATGCGTAGGCTGCAGGAGCTCATGACTAAAGGGGATAAATTGCCAGTCCAGTTTGATATGACAGGAGCACCTGTTGGGGAACATGCTAGCGCTTTCAAGCATTACGTAGGGGTGACCGCACACAGTAAGGTGGCAATAGATATAGAAAATTGGTATGATGTTCCTAATGCCAAAAAAGACATCATATGGAAAGATATATCTGTGAGTTGAAGTGATATTATTTTAATATGTTTTTTATCTATTGATTCTAATTTAGTTTGCTTGGAATTAATTCCTTTTCAAAACAATATTATTAATTGCTTCTTTTGTATGTATAGGGTGTTTTTCATCTAAATGAAAAAGATCACAAGAAAAGAGTGCTACAACGTTGTGGTGTACGATGGAGGGGTTTTAAGACATATCTTGTAAGGGAATTTATAAATAATCCTAAACAAAAGAAGAAAGCTACATATGTATATATTTTTATAGATCCTGAGGTGTGGGAAAGATTTGTTGCAGCTAGGAGATCGGAAGAGTTTCAGGTAATAAATATTGTGATGTATTGTATGAGTATTTAATTTTATACAATTAAGGAGGTGAATCTTTTTATACATGTTTGCCAAGTCTAAATTGCAATACCTCATTTTAAATGATCAGGCTATTCACCAGGCTCAAAAGGAAAGACGGGCTAAAAATGTGCATGACCATCGCTTGGGGCCCGGTGGTTATGCCTTCCGCCGCCAACTATAAGAGAAACAATCCTCTTCTAGAGAAGAATCTAGTACAACTCAAGTTGAGAGACCACCCCGACACATGACATGGATTGATGCTAGAAAGAATCGAGCAGGTGAAATTGTCAACCCTGCAACTAAGGAGGTGGCACAAAAGATGGTAGGTTTATCCCAACTAAGTATTTATATCTAATTGATATTGTGATTTAATATTTTTATTAACTATGAATAGATTGATCTCCATGAGCAAAGGAAGGAAGGAAAGTTCATCCCAACTGGCTACATGGATGAACTAGCAGTTGCTCTTGGTACGAAGGAGCATCCTGGCCGTGTTAGGGGATTAGGAGCTGGCATAGGATTCAAGTCTTATTTTGTCCCTTCACAATCTAAAAGAGGTCGTGTAGGAGGTCTTACACAAGAGGATCTTGAAGCATTAGTAGTGCAGAAAGTAAAAGAAATAATGTCTTCATTTTAGCCTACTCAACCTTCTCAACCTATTCATACTGCGCGTCTCTCAAGTGATGAGGTACAAGCCCATACTCCAGTTGTAGAAGGTCATGGGAGCACTCCCGATGACCCACCGCAACAATCTGCAGTAAGTTTTTGTTCTATATGTTGTGTTATTAGTATGATAAATATATGATAATATATATAGTTGTAACATGTATCTGTTCTACTGTTTCTTATATAACTTATATTATTTCAATCTAGGTTGGTATGAACTGTAAACTTGCAGTGGAGGTTCCATAATATAATGTTGTGGCAGCGGGCAAGGTGTACAACCTTGGTGGTATATTGCATTGCCAACAAATTACTGATGACATTTGCCGTGTGTCCATCCATCTTGTGTATGACGGAATGGGGGACAAACCACTACCCATACCTAATCCTGAATACAGTACAGTTGAAGAAGCTGAGGGTGCTATGGTGGGTTGGCCTAGACACTTGGTTATCAATGACAAGGTATACCTTATTTCTACCATATTTGTTATATTTGACTACATATATGAACTCGTGTAATATAAGTATGTAATTTAATTAACATGTTTGTAAACCAAAAAGTAAAAATTCTACTAGTCGTCTTCCTATGCCCAAGCCATCTTTCATTCCTGAAGCTACATTTGATGAATTGAGAAGCAAATGTAAATGTTCGTGTCGATACTTAGCCAACCAAAGCTCAGGATTACAAATGTTGGTCAATTTAACAGAAGATGCAGTTGGGAGGGATTTTGAGAATTTAATTTTTCTTGATGATATTATATAGTTGTTCCAGTATGATTGGCTAAATACTTTGGTAATAGAAGTATGGATAAGGTAATGATCTATCAATATATATATATATCAAATTCCAATACACATTTTTAGCTTAGTTCTATATATGGAAATAATTACAAATGTTTTACAGCCATTTATATACTGAGATCACAAACTTTGATATAAAGAATGTTGGATTCTTAGTTCCTTCAATCACTAGTCAAGTGGAGATAAATTTTGAGGATGTGAATGAGTACTTCTCTACTGCATTCAAATATTTTGCTAGTGAAGGGAAGGAAATTATCCTAATTCCTTTTAACGTGCAGTAAGTATTATTATTCAATATAATTTTAATAATGAATAAAATTATTTATTTTAATGTTTGTTTTATTCTTACTCAGAGGTAGACATTGGGAATTAGTGGTGATTGCCCCTAAATTGATGACTCTTTATAATCTTGACCCAATGGGTAAAACAACAAGGAGTCACAAACTGAAATTGCCAGCTATGGAGTAAGTATAAATTTAGTCAATGCTTCAACATGATATTTCTATTTAGAATTTCTATTTTACCAACTATTATTTAATTGATAGGGGTATAAAGGCTTTTCGTGATGCTGGAGGACAAATACCAATAAAATTAAAGACATTGACTTTGAAAAAGATCAAGGTAGCTACTTTGACAAATGCTTAGTCTTATATGTATTAATTTTCAATTCTAATATGTCAACTCTTATAGTGTTATCTCAACTGCTGTTTATAGTAGTTTACTAACATTAAGTATAATTCGTTATTTGTAGTGTCCTATGCAAAATAATGACTGGGCTTGTGGCTACTATGTAATGAAATATATGCAAGCTATTGTCAAACAAGCATCACATGACATTCAGACTATAAGTCAGGTAATAAAGAATAACATCATAAATTTACAAGTGATTGTAGTCATTTTATAAAATATTAGCATGTGCATTTTCTATTACAGATCTTTACAACTCAGCCTTACACCGTTGTGGACTTGAATGAATTCCGAGAAGAGTGGTCAGATTCTTTTCTAAATGAAGTCAATATAACATTGGATTAAATATGTCAGCTCCATTTATGTATGTGGCCCTTTCATATTTACTTTTGTATCTGATTAATATCATCTAAGATTTGCAATCTATCATTTTGTAAATTTTTATGTGATTATGAATCATTTTTGTCATGAATGTGTGGTTTTGAATGGTGACGGTTGAGCATCAATGCTCCCCTCCTAGAATATATGAATCTTCTTGTTCTTCTGTTCTATTTCATTTTCTACAGAAATTTTAAAAAAAAATCGTAACTTCTAGCGTCGGTTTTTTAAATAACCGACCCTAAAGATTGAATGACCACTTCAGTGTGATCCTCGATCGAGAACATTTTTGACCGAAAATATTTCGGTCGACAATTTTCTCGACCGAGAGAGTTTTACAGGGTCATTTTTTTTGGAATAACCGACCCTAAAGATTGAATAAAAGACTTCAGAGTAATCCTCGGTCGAGAAATTTCTCGACCGAGGATTACTCTAAAGTCTTTTATTCAATCTTTAGGGTCGGTTATTCCAAAAAACGACCCTATAAAACTCTCTCGGTCGAGAAAATTGTCGACCGAAATATTTTCGGTCAAAAATGTTCTCGAACGAGGATCCCACGGAAGTGGTCATTCAATCTTTAGGGTCGGTTATTCCAAAAAAACTGACCCTGTAAAACTTTCTCAGTCGAGAAAATTGTCGACCGAAAATATTTTGGTCAAAAATTTTCTCGATCGAGGATCACACTGAAGTGGTCATTCAATTTTTAGGGTCAGTTATTCCAAAAAAAATGACCCTGTAAACGATATCGGTCGAGAAAATTGTCGACCGAGATCGTTACAGGGTCATTTTTTTGGAATAACGAACGCTATAGAGCAAATTCTGTAGAGCAAATTCTTGTCTGGGTCGGTGTTTTGTGTCAGTGTTTACTCTGTAAGGTCGGTTTTATTTGGTCAAATAAACCGACGCTATAGAGCAAACTCTATAGCGACAGCCACTTAGGCGTCGGTTATAAAGTGACGCTGCAGGCTTAAAAAACTGACGCTACAGACCATTCCTGTACTAGTCTACATCAAGGGGAAATGATCACTCTGGACAATGCAGGGATGGACTTCTTCCTCAACAATAAGTCATCCAAGTGTTATGAAATTCTAAAGAACATAGCTAAGAACTAGTCATGGGGAGAAGAAAGAAAATGCCCAACAACCATTAAAAGTGTTGGGGAATCTAAAGTCATCATAGCATTGAATAAAAAGCTTGACCTGATTGCCATGAAATTGTGTCAGAGGGATACAACATCTTCTGGAGAAGAAGAGTAAGAGTGCAAGTTTGTGCATCAGCAGTACTAGCAAGATAGGGCCCCGATAAGATAGATAGAATTGAAAACATGCTAGGCAAGTTGGTCAGTTAAAATGAGGCGATTATTGGCCAAACACAGAGGGAGTTGCAAAATTAAGCTGCCAAAATCCGTATTATTGAATATCTAATTTCTCAGCCAGCAGTAAAAGTGACTTCTTTAAAAAAACCCATTCAGCAAGGAGTGCCTGGGAATACAACTGCAACCCATCAACATCACCAAGAAAATTGTGTCTCTATTATCGAGAAGCCAGAACATCATACAAAGGAGTCACCCAAGAAACACGCTCCGGAGCCTGATTGGGTGTATGTACCAAAATCTCCATTTTTCTGCGGTCTATATGGATTACCAGGAGGATGCAACACTCTAGAAGACAACAAATTTCCACCACTGTAATGTTGGCGCCTATAGTTTTAGAGAGGGTATCTATGCAACAAGAGCAGGTGAAGGTTCTACTCTATAGTGGAACAGTCACATTCAATAAGGGGGAACCCACAATTTAGAAGGTGCAGCCACCGGTCATTCTATCTATAGAAGACATGCACATTTCTATTCCATAAGGTGGTGTTAAAGAAAGCTTAGGGGAGGAGATCCGGAATACACCATATATTCCTCCACAAAATAATACTGAGAAGCTGCATGTTCCATTCTCAAGTAGTCTGAAGCTGAGAAAGTTGGAAGGGTAGTTTATAATATTCCTAGATATATTCTGAAAGGTCAACATCAACATTCTATTGGTGGAGGCTATAGAGAAAATTCCTGCATATGGGAGGTTCTTGAAGGATATCATTAACAAGAAGCAAAGGATAAAAGACATGGATGTCTTGCATGTTGATGAAGTGATGAGTGCAATGATCAAAGGAATATTTCTGATTAAGAGGAAAGATCCAGGATATTTCTACATCCCATGTTATATAGGCAATCAACATTTCCCACAAGCACAATGTGATTCTGGGGCGAGCATAAATCTCATGCCTCTAGCCACATTTCGGAAGTTGGGATTGAAGGAACCAAGGAAGACATCTGTGACAAATGAATTGGTAGAAGGATCTATTGTGAGGACATACAGAATACGTGAGGATGTCCTAGTCAAAGTTGCCAAATTCATCTTTCCTATTGATTTTATGGTCATGGATATGTGTGAGATACGAGGATAATAAATGTTGTTAGGAAGGGTGTTCCAAGCTACGGATGACGTGATCACTGCCATTAGTAGAGGCTACTTGACACTCGAGATAGACGATGATATAGTGGAGTTCAGACTTCCAGATGATTCTTCACCACCATCCCGTGACAACCCAGGCTAAAGAAAATCACCTTGTCAAGCCTAGGACATTAAACAAGGGTGCTTATGGGAGGCAACCCAATTTTATTTTGTTGTTTTCTATTTGTTTAGGTCTTTCTGCTAATTACATTTCATATTTTTCATGGTAGATTTTATTTGATGTAAAAATGTACCTTGACGCTCTTGTTTGGTGTGCATGCAAAGTTAAAGTCGGTACTATCAACACCCAAGTTAGTACTATTGACTCCTTATTAGGTAATGGTCTGTAGAAAGTCAGTACTACCAACACCAAAGTCGGTATTACCAACTTTTCTCAGAAAAATCACAGGACTCCTGGATCAAAGTCTATACTACTGAGTCCAAATTCGGCACTACTAACTTTTTCATCAAAAATTAACAGAGCTTCATTAAAATGACCGTTGATATGACAGACACCTATGTCAGTGGCAACAACTTTTAAAGCTCAAAGAATGAGAGAAATTGTCACATCTTGGTGCCAAAAAGACACATATTAGTGGCACCGACAAGGGGCATATATTCTAGCACCACTTGATCCACAGAGCCACTAATCATCCACCGCCACCACCCTTCAAAGAAATTGGTACCCCTATTCCACTTCTATGTTTGAATTTTGACTATGAGGTCATAGTCAAGTTCAGGCTTAGGGGCTGTTGGAACGACTGTATCTTTATTTTGAATCTTAGTTTATTTTTAGGATTTACATCTATATAGTGTAATAGTGGAGCTTCATGCATGATTTCTGTCATTTTCATGTGTTTTCATGCTTTTGTGATGAAAATTAAAATGAATAAAAAATTTGTCTTAGTTTCAAAATTCTTGAGTTGCATCACCTAGAGGAAGTGTATGGGCTAGTCAGCTTAATGACATTTAATATGAATGGGCATCTTAATTATTCATGAAATGTGGATAAAGATGGAGTTTGAGCTTAAATTGATCAATCAGTTTACATGACCTCAAAGTGAAGTTAAGAAATAAATCATAAGGTTACCATGTACATTGGTCATTAGAGAGGGGCATATCATAGTTCATGAAAGGCTTTGTCTCTTAATTATGTGATTCAACCCATCCTACACTCATTTTTGGCTCACCACATTAGGATCAGCAAGTACTCTGAATTATTTTCTCTTGTTGTATTGCATGACATAGTAGGTGACATGATAGTTAGTTTTCTTTTATTGAATTCATACAGAAATGAAAAAAAAGTATATGCATGAATAGTTTATGTGCATATCATTTTAGTTGCATAAGAAAAACAATGAAATTTACATAACAAGCATTTTGCATCATCAATTGTTTTATCATGTGAATATGCTATTTTCTTCAGAAATAAAGTGCAAGGATATACATCCATACCCTCAAAAGTACAGAAAAAAGCGATATGTGAGTAAAGACAAAGCATAACATTCCATCATGCTAAATTAATTGGCTTATATAAAAATATATTTGATGTTTTGAATGAATAGGGAGAAAGGATGTTTATATTCTGCATAAAAGAGAAGGAAACAACTACATGATACATTGTTTAATTTACTTCATTCTCATTCAAGTTGATGAGATCTTTGTTACATGCATCATTCCACCCATAACTTTAGGCATCACGATTCATGCATTTTTCATTCTCTTCACCATATAGGTTCATCATGTTTTATTTTTGCATAAATAATTCATATGATACTTGTGAAACTCCACAACCACCTATTTCATACCATTCATTGCTCTTATCAGTAGGCCACCTAAATGATTTTTCTCATCATCAATTTTTATATGGAGAACTGCTTCCAATTAATTGGCAGTTAGGAAAGAGCAATGTAGAATAGGGAATCACATAATGCACCAAGCAAATGCCTAATTGATAGGATGTTAACTGCTCCCTTGATAGTGTTCATTGATCTAAGGGTGGACATCATTTATGAATGTTTTTGGTCTCTTAAGAGCGGTTTATTGTCCAGTGATTAATTAAGGCCGATTTGGGGCCGCTAAGTGGGGATAGTTGAGAAATTATATTCATATTTTTATGTCCTTTTGTTGACTTGTCCCAACAGATCTAAGAGTGTGTTGCTCGAGGATGAGAAACGTTTAATCTTAGGGGAGTGTGATGCATATTTTATTTTTCATTTTCACAGGCTATTTTAGATTGATTTTTTTCACACTTTTTGTTAATTCTCATATTAATTGTGCATGGTTTATTTTTGTTAGCCTGTAATACTTATTTTCATTAAAAATTATAATTTTGATGTTTCTGAATGATTTAGTATATTTCCAGAGTTTATGTTTGGATTTTATGCATTTCAGGTGAATGTATAAGAATCTACATAGCTCGGTACTACCGACTTTGGAGTCGGTGGTACCGACACATGCTCACGTTGAGACAGAAGAAATCAAGAAGACTCAGTAGTATTGATTTGTAAGTTGATACTACTGACAACATCACAACAATTTGGTCAAGAATTATCGAAGAAACTGGGTACTATCGACAGTCTAGTCAGTAGTACCGACAACTTGACAAGTGGCCATAAAATTAGAGGTGTTGGTAGTACCAACACCATGTTGGTAGTACCAACACCATGTTGGTAGTACCAACACCATGTTGGTAGTACCAATGGATCGTGATCAAGTAGATCTAAAGACATTGTTTAATCTGACAGCTGAGATTTTAACTCGCCCAAAGTCACTCTTATGACTTAGGGGAAGTACAGCCAGACCTAGTTATATCATACTTCCATCGGACGATGGTCGGGAGTGGGAGAGAGGAGAAAGAAGAGAAGAGGACCATGTTCTGGATGATCCAGGCACTTCTACCGGACAGATTTGTTGCTGGAAGGTAGCAAATCGGCACATGTATGAGAAGGGATCATTTGAACCATCTACTTTAGGGGTCTTCATGCTCTCCAAATTTTCTCTATTTTCTTTTATATTTGTAACTATGGAAACCATGAGGGCTAATCCCTATGTTCCTTAGGATCCAGGAGTAGCCCAATCATACATTATAATTGACTATTATGCATTAATTCAACAATTTTTCTTAATATTTGGATTTATTTCTATGAGAATGAATGAACTATCCATGTTTGATCACCATAGGTAGTAATTGGACCTCTACTTTCTTTGAAAAAGGAAAATTAATGGTCAGAACTTCATAGAAATACATATTTTATATCGCCCTTTGAGAAATGTGGCTTACGAATATGAAGAAAATAACCCAAAGTTTTCGATAAAGCACATAACTAATAACACAATCGATATGATAGTGGGATTGGTATTAGATTAGATAGTAAATTATGCCATGAGAGTGGGTGATTCTGTCTACAAGTCTCTTTGTTTGTGGTTAACAGAGAGAATTGTTAATGTCATGGTATTAATTGTAATGTTAGCCAAGGTGAATCCGTAATCATAAGGAATCCACCTCAATAGAGATCAAACACCAATAACCTTAGATTTACTTTTCTTCATTTTAGATAATTAAAACCTCATTCAAAGTTTTCTTTGATCTAGCAGATTGCATTATAGTTTGTAGTAGTCTTTAGATTTGCATTTCCATACGTTCAATATTCAGGCCTCATTTGGCATATATTACTCGATACATCCACTTGTGTTCTATACGTGTAGTCTGTGCGTATCATAAGACCTATAAAGTTCTTGGGAGACTATGTAGAAGACATTGACATGCCATTGTGGCAATCATTGAACCATTCATCCATGTTATGTGGGAAGAAGAACATTGTTGGTTTGGAAGGACTGCTGATAACAAATATAAGGGAGGAAAGGTTTGGGCATATGTTGATAATACCTTGCAGCCAGCTATTTTCATTTTCATCCACAGAATGATACGATTAAGATGATAAATATTACAAGTGAAAACTCCTATCTTACCATTATATATGCTTAATGTTCAACTATTGGAAGAAAGATTCTATGGTCTTCTTTGATTGACTTGGCGGTAGTCATAGGGGACCAATTCTGGGAGATACTAGGGGATTTCAGTATTTTTTATACATATGAGGAAAAAAAGGGTTGTGAACGGTCCTGATCTCTAGGGGATGTATAACTTTAGTAACCTTGTTAGAGACATTGAGGTATCTAAAAATCCTTTTGAAAGGAGCATGTTTACATGGGTTGATAAGTAGTATCATACACCTACCACCAGAGAAAGACTTGATATGGGTTTTGTTAACTCCTCATGACTTGCATGCACCCTATCACGGAAGGCTATTAATCTTAATAGATATAGAATATCATATCATTACCCAGTGCTCATTTCCTTGGTGGACAAAATTGCTTGGAAATTGTCAACTCAATCTCTTTTCAAGAGGTTTGGTGATCTCATTCATCATGATTGGATTTGATTTCTCAAAACATGGACATTGATGCTTGTGGAGATGATCCTTTTAATTTCTTCTCCAAGATGAAGAACCTCCAGAAAGCCCTTATAGCATGGAATATCAATATTTTTGGGAATATTGCTAAAAAGAAGAAAGACCTTGATGATGTGGTACACACCTTTGATAACATTTGATTTTGGGTATATTTTATGACTTAAATTGCTCCCAATCTCCCATTTCGTACTTGGTTACCTTAACTTTCCACCATTTTGTGCACATATACCGCTTAGGTCTTGATTTAAAGACAACTACTAGTTTCCATACATATAAATGAAGTAACATGGTTTTTACAATGGAGGAAGAGCGCCTATCGGTTCCCATAAACCAATGAAGACCACAGAACCTAGGAAACCATATTGTCAAACTAACCATCAGTTTCTTGATATCCGATGGCCTATCAAGGAAGCTGTGTGACCATCAAATGTCAAGAACTGATGGCTCAAACCATGCCTGCCATCTAGAACAACCTTCAAATTTTGAGAACTGATGGTCCATCAGATCATCCACTGACCTGTCACCAGCCATCGGTCCACAAGATCTAATGGTTTGGCAAGCCCAAAGATCTGATGGGTGGATGAACTAGGGAACTGATGGTCCATCAGATCATTCACTGATCAGTCTCCTTAGGGGTGATCCCCACCTTCCCTCCATCAGGAACTCCGTCAGACAGGTCTACCCAATACTTGCCTTCATCCCCTTCTTCAACGAGCGTGTATCAGTGTATAGGGTGGTGGATGCAACGAATCAAATCAAGTGTTGATACTTCGGCACTAACTCGACAATGTAGGCACCTTGGCCTCTCTTTGGCTGTTACCATAGGGAGATGTCCGCCTCTATGTCGCAGCAGTTTGCAGCGGTCTTGGATAAGATACAACATTTATGAACTCATCGCATGAGGGCATAACGCGTTGTATGAGTGATACAAAAGGCAGCTTCCAATTCTATGCCGCAGGAAGATTCCATAGAGAGTGTGTCATATATGATGAACCAAGAACTAGTGAGTCTACCTGAAGCTGAGGAATCAGATGCAAATGACACAGAGAATGTAGAGAAAACAGAACCCTGAAGAGAGGAGCCCGAATCTCATACTCGTATGACGATAGAGACTAACGCTGAATGAAGAGCCAATCCAAGGAGAAGAATTTTCGGATACAAAGTTCCCCATGACACTTGCTATCATCGTCTTGGGCCGAGGGCATTGGAGTGTCATCCTCCAAAGCTTTGCTATATATGTTGCGGACCTGGGCATCTTGATCACCACTATACTGCCGATCCGAAAATCAGCACCAAGCCCCCAATTTGCAATCGTAACGAGCTTTTCCACCTCTTGGAAGCTTTCCATATTGGATGGCCCACTCGCGGAGGCCCTCAACATACACCAAAAAAGACGTCGGTGATACTCAGCTCTGAGGATACTAAAATACGATGGCGGCAGATAGACTTCAATTCGCCATCCAGGTCTCGTGGCCGCCGGAAGACACATGGGCTGAAGTGGGTCCTTTTCTTAGGAAAACATGGCCGGACGAAGTGGATTTATACACATTCTCGGACTGAAAAGTAGTTGTGTTCCTTCCCTCTTTGGAGGAAATGCGTAAGAAAAATTGATACAGAGACTCTGAGATATAAATCCAAGCAATTGCCTATTCAATCAATGGATTCACTTGGTCAGGGATGGATTAAAGAAAGAAGTTGGTCTTGGATCACTCACTTGCCTATTTCCTATCAGAACAATGACTTTATTGCGGAGATTATGAGATTGTTCAGGGTCCTAGTTAAAATTTCTAAACGGAGAAGAAACATTGACGATGAATCTAGAGTATTGTTTCTGACTTAAGCTTTTAATGAGGATGTACCTCAGTATATCTCAGTGACTATTCTGAACTGCAGGAGCTACGCCAAGCTTGCTAAAGTGGTGTCAGTATAAGGTTGTGATGGGAGTATCTCTAAAATTGATGCTGGTCAAGATTTACTTATACCTCCAGAAGTTTTTTCCACTTCACCCAGGGATAGTGTCCGAACGGACACTCATGGTGAAGTCAACTATCGCGTTGTAGCAGACAGAGTGATTCCTACTCAAGCCAAATTGAACCCCATATGCAATGATGATGATGAGAGATCACCCCAAAGATTGGTTCATCATTAGGAAGGACGTAGAAAGGTACTCCATAGTAGAAGGTTGGAACACTTCATCCATTTCAACGACAGATTGTCAGGACACGAAGCCAAAGAAGAATGAGATGGAAGAAATACCCAATTCTGTGTTAAAGATGCTAGATACTAACATGATTATAGATAGAGAGATTCATCCAGGACCCACCAGAGAGATACTATGATGAATATATTGACATGGAGTCAGATTCGTATGATGAAGACGGTGGATATACGGGTGATGAGTATATCCCGAGAGGAAGCCATAGGAGGTAAAATTGGGAATGAGCATTGGTTAGACGATGCCAGAGGATGTTCTTTGTATGTTTGATATACTTAATAATCTATTTTGAATATGTAGGGTGTCGCTAATAGTCAGATGATGCACTGGTTATTTGTCGTTTTCACAAGCTATTTTAAATTAATTTTTTGTGCACTTTTTGTTAATTATCATATTACTTTTGCATGATTTATTTTTATTAGTATGTGATACTTATTTGTATCAAATAATTATAATTTCGCTATTACCGAATGATTTAGTATATTTCTAGAGATTATGTTCAGATTTTATGCATTTCAGGTGAATGTACAAGAATTTACATAGCTCAGTACTACTGACTTTGGAGTCGGTGGTATCGACACATGCTCAGCTTGAGATAAAATAAATCAAGAAGACTCGGTAGTACCGACAACATCACAACGTTTTGGTCAAGATTAACGAAGCAACTAAGTACTATCGACAGTCTAGTCGGTAGTACTGACAACTTGACAGGTGACAATAAAATTAGAAGAGTCAGTAGTACCGACACCATGCCATTAGTACCGACGCGTTGGGATTAGACAGATCTAAAGACATCGTTTAATCCGACAGTTGCATTTTTAACTCGCCCAAAGTCACTCTTATGACTCAGGAAAGTGCGGCCAGACCTAGTTATCTCATCTTTTCCATCGTACAACGGCAGAGAACAATAGAGAGGAGAAAGCGGAAAAGAGGACAACGTTCCGGACGATCCAGGCACTTCCAGCAAAGGATTTGCATCCGAAAGGTAGCAAATCAACATGTGCGTGAGAATGGATCGTTTGAACCGTCTACTTCAAGGTCATGTTCTCCATATTTTTTCTCTCTTCTTTGATTTTTTTGACTATGAAAACCATGAATGAATAATCCCCACGTTTCTTAGAACCCGAGAGTAGCCCGGTCATGCATTGTAATTGACCATTATACATTAATTCAGCAATTTATCTTAATATATGGATTTATTTCTATGATAATGAATGATATTCATGTTTGATCACCATAGGTAGTAATTGGACCTTTAATTGCTTTTAAAATGGAAAATTAATGGTTGAAACTTGAAAAAAATACATGTTTTATATTATCCTTTGAGAAATGTGGCTTATGAATGTGAAGAGAAAAATGTAGAGTTTTCGATAAAGCATCTAACTAATAACACAATCGATACAAGAGTGAGATTGATATTATATTAGCTAGTGAATTACACCACGAGAGTGGGTGATTCTCACTACATGTCTCTTTGTCCAGAATTAAGAGAGAGAACTGTTAATGTCATGATATTAATTGCAATGTTAGCCGAGCTGAAACCATAATCCTAAAAAATTCACCTCAATAAAAATCAAACACCAGTAACCTTAGATTTACTTTTATGTATTTTAGATAATTAAACCCTCATTCAAAGTTTTCTTCGGCCTAGATGATCGCATTATAGTTAGTAGTAGTCTTTGGTTTTGTGTTTCCATGAGTTCGATATCCGAGCCTCCGTAGGCCTATATTACTTGATATGCACAATTGTGTTCTATACATGTACTCTGTGCGTATCAAGTTTTTGGTGTCGTTGTATGGGAAACGGAAAATCCAACACTATGAGTGTTGTAATCGACCACTTTAGGCCACACCTTTTAATTTTTATTTTTTATTTTCATTCCTTTTAAGTTGAATTTCAAATATCAATTTTTCAATTATTACTACCCATTCTTACATTGTCTTCAACAATTCCAGGTACTAGTATATGGTGCAGACTAGAGTCCACGACTACAGAGAGTCGTCTACATCATGATCTAATCAAGAGTTTCTATGCAATGGGAGAAAGCACAATGCCTCGACGGAGGACCGGTTCAGACTCCACCATCAACTACTCCACCACCTCTACCACCTCAAGTAGAAGTACTAGAAGCAGCTGAAATGGGGGACACTGAAGAAGAACAAACCATCTGGGAGAAAATCAAGGCGTCATCCTCAATAACTCAGCTTGGGCCAATCAAGAGACAAGCAATACATATGGGCAGCTACAAGATAGATCTTGGGTTGGTGTCGTTAGTCAAGCAACATGCCTTCCATTACTACAATACTGAAGACCTGATGATGCACATCAACAATTTCATTGAAAGCTGTGACATGGTGAAGATAGATAGAGTGCCAATGACATCTACTTAAAGCTAGTTCTGTCGTCACTTCCCAATGGTGTTAAGTCTTGGTTCCTTAACCACAAGCCTAAATCAATATAAACCTAGGAACAAATTATTGATGCTTTCTTTGAGCGCTATTTCTCTCCACAGAAGATGAACGAGTTGACCAAAAAGATAATCAACTTTAAGAAACAAGTAAAGGAGTCATATTCTGACACTTGGGAGAGGTTTCATATTATTCTAAGGAAGGTTCCTCATCATGAGATTGATCTCTATGGGTAGGAAAAGATTTTCTATTACGGGCTACATCAGGGGGAAATGATCACACTGGACAATGCAGGGATGGACTTCTTCCTCAACAATAAGTCATCCAAGTGTTATGAAATTCTAAAGAACATGGCTAAGAACCAGTCATGGGGAGAAGAAAGCAAATGCCCAACAACCATTAAAAGTGTTGGGGAATCTAAAGTCATCATAGCATTGAATAAAAAGTTTGACCTGATTGCCATGAAATTGTGTCAGAGGGATACAAGCTCTTCTGGAGAAGAAGAGTAAGAGTGCAAGTTTGTGCATCAACAGTACTAACAAGACAGGGCCCCCGATAAGATAGATAGAATTGAAAACATGCTAGGCAAGTTGGTCAATAAAAATGAGGCGATTATTGGCCAAACACAGAGGGAGTTGTAGAATTAAGTTGCCAAAATCCGCATTATTGAATATCTAATTTCTCAGCCAGTAGTAAAAGTGACTTCTTTAAAAAAACCCATTCAATAAGGAGTTCCTGGGAATACAACTGCAACCCATCAACATCACCAAGAAAATTGTGTCTCTGTTGTCGAGAAGCCAGGACATCATACAAAGGAGTCACCCAAGCAACACGCTCCAGAGCCTGATTGGGTGTACGTACCAAAATCTCCATTTTTCCGCGGTCTATATGGATTACCAGGAGGATGCAACACTCTAGAAGACAACAAATTTCCACCACTGTAATGTTGGCGCCTATAGTTTTAGAGAGGGTATCTATGCAACAGGAGCATGTGAAGGTTCTACTCTATAGTGGAACAATCACATTCAATAAGGGGGAACCCACAATTTAGAAGGTACAGCCACCGGTCATTCTATCTATAGAAGACATGCACATTTCTATTCCATAAGGTGATGTTAAAGCAAGCTTAGGGGAGGAGATCCCTAATACACCATATATTCCTCCACAAAATAATACTGAGAAGCTGAATGTTCCATTCTCAAGTAGTTTGAAGCTGAGAAAGTTGGAAGGGTAGTTTAGAATATTCCTAGATATATTCTGAAAGGTCAACATCAACATTCTATTGGTGGAGGCTATAGAGAAAATTCCTGCATATGAGAGGTTCTTGAAGGATATCATTAACAAGAAGCAAAGGATAAAAGATATGGATGTCTTGCATGTTGATGAAGTGATGAGTGCAATGATCAAAGGAATATTTCTGATTAAGAGGAAAGATCCAGGATATTTCTACATCCCATGTTCTATAGGCAATCAACATTTCCCACAAGCACAATGTGATTCTGGGGCGAGCATAAATCTCATGCCTCTAGCCACATTTCAGAAGTTGGGATTGAAGGAACCAAGGAAGACATCTGTGACAAATGAATTGGTAGAAGGATCTATTGTGAGGACATAAATAATATGCGAGGATGTCCTAGTCAAATTTGCCAAATTCATCTTTCCTATTGATTTTATGGTCATGGATATGTGTGAGATACGAGGATAAGAAATGTTGTTCCAAGCTACGGATGACGTGATCACTGCCATTAGTAGAGGCTACTTGACACTCGAGATAGACTATGATATAGTGGAGTTCAGACTTCCAGATGATTCTTCACCACCATCCCGTGATAACCCAGGCTGAAGAAAATCACCTTGTCAAGCCTAGAACATTAAACAAGGGTGCTTATGAGAGGCAACCCAATTTTATTTTGTTATTTTCTATTTGTTTAGGTCTTTCTGCTAGTTACATTTCATATTTTTCATGGTAGATTTTATTTGATGTAAAAATGTACCTTGACACTCTTGTTTGGTGTGCATGTAAAGTTAAAGTCGGTACTATCAACACCCAAGTTAGTACTATTGACTCCTTATTAGGTAATGGTCTGTAGAAAGTCGGTACTACCAACATCAAAGTCGGTACTACTAAATTTTCTCAGAAAAATCACAGGACTCCTAGATCAAAGGCTACACTACTGAGTCCAAATTCGGTACTACTAACGTTTTCATCAAAAATTAACAGAGCTTCATTAAAATGACCGTCGATATGACAGACACCTATGTCAGTGGCAACAACTTTTAAAGCTCAAAGAAGGAGAGAAATTGTCACATCTTGGTGCCAAAAAGACACATATTAGTGGCACCAACAAGGGGCATATATTCACACCACTTGATCCACAAAGCCACCAATCATCCACCGCAACCACCCTTCAAAGAAATTGGTACCCCTATTCCACTTCTATGTTTGAATTTTGACTATGAGGTCATAGTCAAGTTCAGGCTTAGGGGCTGTTGGAATGACTTTATCTTTATTTTGAATCTTAGTTTATTTTTAGGATTTACATCTATATAGTGTAATAGTGGAGCTTCATGCATGATTTCTGTCATTTTCATGTGTTTTCATGCTTTTGTGATGAAAATTAAAATGAATAAAAAATTTGTCTTAGTTTCAAAATTCTTGAGTTGCACCACCTAGAGGAAGTGTATGGGCTAGTCAACTTAATGACATTTAATATGAATGGACATCTTAATTATTCATGAAATGTTGATAAAGATGGAGTTTGAGCTTAAATTGATCAATCAATTTACAGGGCCTCAAAGTGAAGTTAAGAAAGAAATCATAAGGTTACCATGTACATTGGTCATTAGAGAGGGGCATATCATAGTTCATGAAAGGCTTTGTCTCTTAATTATGTGATTCAACCCATCCTCCACTCATTATTGACTCACCACATTAGGATCAACACGTACTCTAAATTATTTTCTCTTGTTGTATTGCATGACATAGTCGGTGACATGATAGTTAGTTTTCTTTTATTGAATTCGTACAGAAATGAAAAAAAATGTATATACACGAATAGTTTATGTGCATATCATTTTAGTTACATAAGAAAAACAATGAAATTTAGATAACATGCATTTTGCATCATCAATTGTTTTATCATGTGAATATGCTATTTTCTTCGAAAATAAAGTGCAAAGATATACATCCTTACCCTCAAAAGTACAGGAAAAGCGATATGTGAGTAAAGACAAAGCATAACATTCCATCATGCTAAATTAATTGGCTTATATAAAAAAATATTTGATGTTTTGAATGAATAGGGAGAAAGGATGTTTATATTCTGCATAAAAGAGAAGGAAACAACTACATGATACATTGTTTAATTTACTTCATTCTCATTCGAGTTGATGAGATCTTTGTTACATGCATCATTCCATCCATAACTTTAGGCATCATGATTCATGCATTTTTCATTCTCTTCACCATATAGGTTCATCATGTTTTATTTTTGCATAAATAATTTGTATGATACTTGTGAAACTCCACAACCACCTATTTCATACCATTCATTGCTCTTATTAGTAGGCCACCTAAATGATTTTTCTCATCATCAATTTTTATATGGAGAACTGCTTCCAATTAATTGGCAGATAGGAAAGAGCAATGTAGAATAGGGAATCACATAATGCACCAAGCAAATGCCTAATTGATAGGATGTTAAGTGCTCCCTTGATAGTGTTCATTGATCTAAGGGTGAACATCTTTTATGAATGTTTTTGGTCTCTTAAGAGCGGTTTATTGTCCAGTGATTAATTAAGGCTGATTTGGGGCCGCTAAGTGGGGATAGTTGAGAAATGATATTCATATTTTTATGTCCTTTTGCTGACTTGTCCCAACAGATATGATAGTGTGTTGCTCGAGGATGAGAAACATTTAATCTTAGGGGAGTGTGATGCATATTTTATTTTTCATTTTCACAGGCTATTTTAGATTGATTTTTTTCACACTTTTTGTTAATTCTCATATTAATTGTGCATGATTTATTTTTGTTAGCATGTAATACTTATTTTCATTAAAAATTATAATTTTGATGTTTCTGAATGATTTAGTATATTTCCCGAGTTTATGTTTGGATTTTATGCATTTCAGGTGAATGTATAAGAATCTACATAGCTTAGTACTACAGACTTTGGAGTCGGTGGTACCGACACATGATCACGTTGAGACATAAGAAATCAAGAAGACTCAGTAGTATTGATTTGCAAGTTGATACTACCGACAACATCACAACAATTTGGTCAAGAATTATCGAAGCAACTGGGTACTATCGACAGTCTAGTCAGTAGTACCGACAACTTGACCAGTGGCCATAAAATTAGAGGAGTTGGTAGTACCGACACCATGTTGGTAGTACCAATGCATCGTGATCAAGTAGATCTAAAGACATTGTTTAATCTGACAGCTGAGGTTTTAACTCGCCCAAAGTCACTCTTATGACTTAGGGGAAGTACAGCCAGACCTAGTTATATCATACTTCCATCGTACGATGGTCGGGAGTGGGAGAGAGGAGAAAGAAGAGAAGAGGACCATGTTCTGGATGATCCAGGCACTTCTACTGGACAGATTTGTTGCCGGAAGGTAGCAAATCGGCACGTGTACGAGAAGGGATCATTTGAACCATCTACTTTAGGGGTCTTCATGCTCTCCACATTTTCTCTATTTTCTTTTATATTTGTAACTATGGAAACCATGAGGGCTAATCCCTATGTTCCTTAGGATCCAGGAGTAGCCCAATCATACATTATAATTGACTATTATGCATTAATTCAACAATTTTTCTTAATATTTGGATTTATTTCTATGAGAATGAATGAACTATCCATGTTTGATCACCATAGGTAGTAATTGGACCTCTACTTTCTTTGAAAAAGGAAAATTAATGGTCAGAACTTCATAGAAATACATATTTTATATCGCCCTTTGAGAAATGTGGCTTACGAATGTGAAGAAAGTAACCCAGAGTTTTCGATAAACCACATAACTAATAACACAATCGATATGATAGTGGGATTGGTATTAGATTAGATAGTAAATTATGCCATGAGAGTGGGTGATTCTGTCTACAAGTCTCTTTGTCCGGGGTTAACAAAGAGAATTGTTAATGTCATGATATGAATTGTAATGTTAGCCGAGGTGAATCCGTAATCCTAAGGAATCCACCTCAATAAAGATCAAACACCAATAACCTTAGATTTACTTTTCTGCATTTTAGATAATTAAAACCTCATTCATAGTTTTCTTTGATCTAGAAGATCACATTATAGTTAGTAGTAGTCTTTAGATTTACATTTCCCTACGTTCAATATTCAGGCCTCATTTGGCCTATATTACTTGATACATCCGCTTGTGTTCTATATGTGTAGTCTATGCGTATCATCAGACCTATAAAGTTCTTGGGAGACTATGTAGAAGACATTGACCTACCATTGTGGCAATCACTGAACCATTCATCCATGTTATGTGGGCAAAAGAACATTATTGGTTTGTAAGGACTGCTGATAACAAATATAAGGGAGGAAAGGTTTGGGCATATGTTGATAATACCTTGCAGCCATCTATTTTCATTTTCATCCACAGAATGATACGATTAAGATGATAAATATTACAAGTGAAAACTCCTATCTTACCATTATATATTCTTAATGTTCAACTGTTGGAAGAAAGATTCTATGGTCTTCTTTGATTGACTTGGCGGTAGTCATAGGGGACCAATTCTGGAAGATACTAGGGGATTTAAGTATTTTTTGTACATATGAGGAAAAAAAGGGTTGTGAACGGTCCTGATCTCTAGGGGATGTATAACTTTAGTAACCTTGTTAGAGACATTGAGGTATCTAAAAATCCTTTTGAAAGGAGCATGTTTACATGGGTTGATAAGTAGTATCATACACCTACCACCAGAGAAAGACTTGATATGGGTTTTGTTAACTCCTCATGACTTGCATGCACCCTATAATGGAAGGCTATTAATATTAATAGATATAGAATATCATATCATTACCAGTGCTCATTTCCTTCGTGGACAAAATTGCTTGGAAATTGTCAACTCAATCTCTTTTCTAGAGGTTTGGTGATCTCATTCATCATGTTTGGATTTCATTTCTCAAAACATGGACACTGATGCTTGTGGAGATGATCCTTTTAATTTCTTCTCCAAGATGAAGAACCTCCAAAAAGCCCTTATAGCATGGAATATCAATATTTTTGGGAATATTGCTAAGAAGAAGAAAGACCTTGATGATGTGGTACACACCTTTGATAACATTTGATTTTGGGGATATTTTATGACTTAAATTGCTCCCAATCTCCCATTTCATACTTGGTTACCTTAACTTTCCACCATTTTGTGCACATATACCGCTTAGGCCTTGATTTAAAGACAACTACTAGTTTTCATACATACAAATGAAGTAACATGGTTTTTACAATGGAGGAAGGGCGCCTATCAGTTCCCATAAACCAATGAAGACCACAGAACCTAGGAAACCATATTGTCAAACTAACCATCAATTTCTTGATATCCGATGGCCTATCAAGGAAGCTGTGTGACCATCAAATGTCAAGAACTGATGGCTCAAACCATGTCTGCCATCTAGAACAACCATCAAATTTTGAGAACTGATGGTCCATCAGATCATCCACTGACCTGTCACCAGCCATCGGTCCACAAGATCTAATGGTTTGGCAAGCCCAAAGATCTGATGGGTGGATGAACTAGGGAACTAATGGTCCAGCAGATCATTCACTGATCAGTCAACACCCATTAATTTTCTCAAGATTCTATGGCCTGACTTCCTCGGTCTTAAACTCAAGAAGAGGTGAACTGATGGTTTAGCTGCGTATTCAAAGATCCAAAGATCACATGGAATTGTCATTTGAGTTAGTTATGCATGCGCCCCATGACACGTGCCCAGAGCTAGACTTGTGACAAAAGAAATGAGCACCTGACCAAAGCTATAAATAGCACTCATGGGGCATGGAGAAGTGGGTCACCACCCTCCCCATAATCAGAAGCTCTGCTAAAGCCATCTCCAAATGTCCATCAACCACACTTTCCATTAGTTTATGAAGGCCAAGAATAGAAGTCTGAAGGCATTCCCTACCATCATTTGTGCTCTGCTTAGGCCCCTCCATATATAGAAGAAGGACGACGAGCAAAAATTCAACATTTCCACGACGGTTTTTGGAAGAAGAGGAACTCCATTGACCTTGATCATCAGTCATCCTAGCTGGTGTATCACCCTTCTACCTTCCCATAATTTGTCTTCCTCCATCCCTTCCATTCCTTCTGCCATCCATTCCCATGTCATAAAACACTTATAATTCCATAATGTTGCTTACCAGCATGAGTGGCTAAAAACATAGCTTGGGTTGGGAGTAGCCACTAAGGCTCTCCCAACATGTATATACTTGCGTCCATTGAATATATGCTCTTATCAATGATTATCTCCATACTCTTAGTCTTAATGCTTCACTTGAATAATTAGCTAGCATCTTGTGATGTTGGATCATGAGTACCTTAAAAGAGTAGTATTAACTTTTCTAAGTGTTATGGAGTTTCATAAATGCATGAGAATGTTGGAATGCTTAAGATAATGATCATACAGTTTTATTGTGATTGTCTATTTGCCATATTGAGAGAGAGATAATATTATAATCTAGATCTATCCTAAGCTCATGAGAGGAGGGAATATATATTTGTAATGATTCCTAATAATCTTTGTAAGGGTATATAATGGATGTGAGTATTGTATGTTGGTGAGAGACCTTAGATGGTGAAACCCAATCCATGTTCCCATCCATACTTGATATTTTACTCTTTGATTCTACTTGTTGTCTTATTTTGTTTCTTATCTTGTTTTACTTGTTTCACTTTATTTTTTTGTTGAAGCATCAAAGAGGTTTAATGAAGTTGCATGAATGCATGAGAATGTTGGAATGCTTAAGCTAATGATCATATTGTTTCACTTTATTTGTTTGTTGAAGTACATGGTGACCTAAAAATTATAAATTGTCCATATTTTGATGATGACTTAACCATTCCATTCATATGTATCGAATATATTTATTTGAGATTGATTTCAGACATTAGGTACATAAAAGGACCAATTCAATCAAGCCCTAGCTTGATCCAATACAAGCCAAAGTCAATGCAAATGCACTTTTGTGGAAATAGTCCTAAAGGACTTATGAATTATTTTTATAATAATTTGTATTGATGTTTTGACTTAAAGTTTAGATGAGAAAAAACCAGAAACACTTAATTTGAACGTTTAAGAACTTTAATGAAAATTTCCAAAACACATCACAGGTTGTTTTGTTGGCCGAGTTTTGCTCTCTGAAACTCAATAGGTGCCTAGGATGGGTCTTAGCAAATGTCCAGGTTTGGCTGAGTTCACATCAAGAAAAAACCGACTAAAAGTTTGCACAGATTAACTAATCTTAAGCCATCGGTCAAGTTCCATCCAAGATAAACTCGACCGACAACTCAAAATTACCTTGTCACATAGTGCAATCGGCCGAGTTACCTTTATGGAAACTTGATTGACAACATTGTATGTTATGTGTAGAAAAAGTGTTTTTAAACGTTAGAGTGTTGAAAAAAATCAAAATTATATCTTTTGCAACACCTCAAACAGCTAAAATTTGTACCCAAGTACTTCTAGTGGCTAGCAGACATCCCCAACTATATATAGGGACTCCTGGGCTTCATTCCAAATTTGCCTTTTATGCTCCTAGCTATATTTAAGTGATTGTGTCCACATTGAGCCCCTTTCTCTCTCTTGTTTACTTTATCAAATGTCCATATGAGTGAAATAAGATATTTGTGAGAGAGATACTTCATTGTAATCCTATAAAGCTCTCAATCTTCTCTTTCCCCAACCCCTTTCTTTAAGAAAAGTTGGTGAAAGTTTCTCCAAGTTGAAGGAGAAGGTGAATGTTGAAGATCCTATAAAATTGTAGGTAATTCCTTCAAGGAGGGAGACTTTTTGCAAGAAGGGGAGATCCTTGGTGATGGTGTCCAGCTCCTTACAAAAGTGGGTAAGCCATTGTAGAGGTTGAAGACTCTTGCTTGAAGGATAGGTAAGACCATATAAGGTTTATTGGCTCCTTTTGGGCCTTAGAAAGGAAGGGTAGGTATCTTTTCTGTGCAAACGGAAGGTCTTATTATGTGTTTTGTAATGGAATAGAAGTATGCATTGGTTGCAAAATCATAGAGCTTGACCTCTCTAGGTAGTGGACTGACTTTCTCCTAGTCTAGAGATTGGAACCACTCTACATAGCTTGTTCTTGACCTCATTCGATCTCTCTTATCCTTGCTACGTTTGTTTAGATTGCATAACAAATTCCATATTTGTAATACTATCTTTTAAAGTAATTTGAAGGCCTAATGAACTTTTTGTAAGCACTTTTAGTTGTTTTCACCCCCCTCTAGAGCCCTTTGATCCAAAAAGTGGTGTCAGATCCATGCTCTTCTCTGATAAGATCTCTCATGAGATGAGAAGATGGGCGAAAACCTTCTAGGTTCTATCAACTTGGAGGGAGGATTCTCCGTGAAACCTCCAATCTTCGACAGCAAAAACTTCCTCTATTGGAAGAGGAGGACGTAGTTGTACTTGTAGGGGATACACTACGACATGTGGAAAGTAGTCATCCTTCCCTACAAGGAGTTAAACAGAGATGTAGCCACTTGGGATGAAGCTACACTAAAGAAGGCAGAATTGAATGCAAATGCCATAAGTATCATTTGTGCATCTCTCACGTTGTTTGAGTTCAGCTAAGTCTCTTCTTGGGATACAACCCATGAGATATGGAACAAGATTTAAATCACCTATGAAGGAACCAAGAAAGTCAAGGAGTCCAAGATATACATGCTCAAAGGTATCCTTGAAAATGTCAAGATGGGTAAGAAGGAGAGAGTGGTCGAGAAGTATTCAAGACTCAACACCATCATCAATAGACTTGCTTATTTGGGTCATCCTATGGATAGATGCACCATCAATTCCAAGATCCTTAGGTATCTTCCCAAAAGGTGGGAATCCAAGGTGACTTCTATTGAAGAAATAAGAAGCCTTGGTGACATTGCCACTGAAGAGCTCATTGGAAATCTTCAAACCTATGAGCATAGATTTGACAAGCAAGAGGAAGATGAGAATGTAATTAAATCTCAAGTGGAAGTAGTTGTTCTTCAACAACAACTTTCTTGCTAGCCTACCTACTCCTTCCTCAAGTGAAGATGAATCCCCTAGAGATCATGAAGCTAACTACTCCTAGGGGAAGAACTTCAAAGGAAAGTCCTCCTCCTACTCTACTCCAAAGTGCTATGAATGTGGCCAAAAAGGACACTACAATAATGATCACACTAAGGAAAATAATTCCTACCACAAGAGCATCTTCAAGAAGGAGGATGACAAGAAGGATGGAAAGTACAAGAGGAAGGAAAAGAAGGAAACAAAAAGCAAAGATGTATCCCATGCCCCATGGGAGGAGTCTTCTTCAAGTGATTCCAGATCCAATGAGGGAGAATGCCACCTTGATCTCATGGCCTCAACTAGTGATGACATAAGTGATGTAAGTGAGGTAAGTTTAAACAAACTATCTAAAGAATCCCTCATTGATATGGTAAGTACTTCCCACTCTTGTCTTTCTAAATGCACATCTAAGAAGAAGAGGTTAGGGAAAATAATTGATGACTTGTATGCTAAAATTTATATCTTGATCAAAATAAAAAAATTCATCTTGATAGTATAGATTTTTTGTTTCTTAGGAATTTAAAAGTGGCTACAGTGGACACTTAAGCGTCTGTAAATCCTGTCTGTTGTTTTTCCAGTTAAACGACATTTAAGAGTTTTGCATTGATTCCAAGGAATAAGGTGACCAATACCTAGGCCGTTTTGACAGCTTGGAAAGAGGTATTTACCGGTATACTGATGGAAATACCGATAGATGCAATCCTATCCATATTGATGCCAAAATGAACAAATTAATTCATGAAATTTTACAGGTGTAATCTCCACACATAAATGCATCATTTTATGCAATAAAATTCTATATTTGGTGTGGGGGGAGGGGGTCCATCATGTGGGTGGTAAGGAACCTGTCCTATTTCGTTGGGATTTCGATGAAGGATTTTGATGACAAAATGTAGGAATTCAGATATGGAATTTTACTAGCACAATCCACAAACTTAAATATACAAAATTATGCAACAATATACAATTTACAACACATCAATAACATATTTACTTACCAACTCACATAAGTTGTATGTTGAGTGGCACGCAGGTTGTCCATACTGTAATGAGTTGATACTATTGAGATATTCTGCCCATGACATGTGCATCTTATAAAGTTGGTTGTATGTAGTCACATGCTCCTCATAGACACTATCATTGACAAATTGCATCATCCCAATCTTTAGAAAATGTTGTTCTAAATCTCTGAGATATTGTGCCTTTCTTGGAGATGTAGGTCGAGGAGCTCGATTGAGTGGACGTTCACTTCCTTGAGGAATATGTTGAATAGCTACATGAACAGCCATAGGAAGTATTGGGACTGGAGAAATAGGAAGAACTGAATGACCACCACTCTGTGTTTTCCCACCATCCTCAGAAAATGCAAGGGAGTTGTAATGAAAACTTCCATGTGGGCCTGAGACTTTTGGTGTATAGGTATATCCAACATGATGTTTTACTTCTGGATGTGGTGTTGGTGGTTGATTTTGATATCTAGAATACCCATATTGAGAGTGAGATGGGTATGGTTGTGCATGTGTTTGCCGAAATAGGATATCGTCAAAGCCCAATGTTGAATCATGTTGAGATTGAGAATCAGAAGCTAAAATATTCATGCTGCCAAATGAATCAGCAATATCAGAATAATAATCAAATAACAATCATTGTTGTAGCCGTAGGAACCTGTAGTCTGAGATGGTAATGCACCACTATAGTCTTTGACGGTTCGAGTTTTCCTCCTTTGAAAATTTTTATCACGCATGGGATATTCTTTTTCTACTAGAGGAGGAGGTACAACTATCGTAACATAAGGACGATCATCATTCTGAGGATCAATAGTAGGAGGTTATTCAAGAGAGCACTCACCGCCATTGCCATCATTGCCACCATCATTATTAGATTTTGATTTTGACCCAGATGTAGTTTTTGAAGAAGGAGAGTATGTGCTACCCAAATCTTCTTCTACTTCTCTATTGATCTCCATATCAACATTTTGATGCTCAGACAAATGATATGCATACCTAGATTGGGGACGTGACATCTCAGATGGTTGACATGCATGGAAACTACCAAAAAAATTGATCAAAAACTAGCACATCTATTAGAACTAATAAAGAATCCACAAGAAAATATACATTTTATGCTGAACGAGTAAATATGGCAACCCTACACTCCAGAAAAGTGCTCAAAGAATGGATAAGCAATACCGATCAGGAAAACAATACCACTACTGAACTCCAACCTGAACCTACCATGGAAGAAGAACCCAAGGTGGAGGTACCTACCAAGAAGGTTAAGGTGAGAGAGAAAGGTAAAGGGAAGGAAATAGAAAAGGAAAAGAAATATGAAGTACCTGAAGATACGTTCACAAATAGGGATTTGTATTCACCAAGAGTTCCTTTCCCCTACAAGCCGATCATGCCCACTTAAAGAAAAGATACAAGAAATTTATGGAAGTCATGAAGAAATCGCATATGATATTCCCTTTCTAGATGCCATCGAAGAGATGCCCAATTGTGAAAAGTTCTTTAAAGACCTAATTATTAAGAGAATGTGAGGAGAATATGTCAAAATTACCAGGATTACAAAGATGTTCAGTGCCTTCATTCAAGCAAAAATATTAGCCAAGCATAAAGACCATGGTGTTTTCACTCCCATTCAATGTGGGAGACAATGAAGTAAGGCAAGGGATGGAAGACCTTGGATCAAGCATTAGCCACATGCCTTTTAAGTTGGATCAAAGGCTAGGACTGAAATTCATGGAAAAGACATGAATGTGAATCCAGTTAGTTGATCATTCATTCACTGAACTAGTAGGAATAGTGTAGGACGTCCCAATTCAAGTGGTATGATTTTTTATGCCATGCAGAATAATCATGATTGATATTCTGGAGACCAGACGTGCTCAATGATTTTTGGAAGACATTTCCTCTCCATTGGGAAAGCGTTGATAGAATTTTAAGTTGGGATTATTACCATTAGGGTAGGAAATAATCATATGGATTTTCATGTTCAAGACTCCATGAGAGGACCATCTCTCTTCAAGTCAGTTTATTTCATGGACAACTGCTACCAATTGTGCAAAGAGGTCCAAGAAGAAAATGGTATAGTTGGTCCACTCATGAGAGCCTTAAACAATCTTGACCCAAATGCTTAAGATCATGAAGTTTTTGAGATCCTTGACTATCATAATCAACCAAAGGAGGATGGTAGTGATGGCGAATAAGAAATGTTTGAAACCACAGAGTACACATACCTAAAATAGACTCTAGAGGAAAAAGAAGCACCCAAGCCAAAATCAAAACTAAAAAACTACCAGAAGGGTTAAATTATGAATTTGTGGACAATGAAGAAAGGAATACAATGATCATAAATTCTACCTTGATAGAAGACCAAGAAGAGAACTCACGGAATAAAAGCAAGCTCCAAAGAAAAGCCATAGGGTAATCTATAGAAGATATCAAGGGATTAAGCCCAGTTGTTTTCATGCATAGAATAAATCTAGAAGAAACCACTAAACCTTTGGCCCAACTTCAAAGGAAGTTGAATTAGATGATGATGGAGGTGATCAAGAAAGAAGTGATAAAACTTTGTGATGCATGTCAAATTAGCGATAACAATTGGGTAAGTCTAATACACATAGTGCCTAAAAAAGGAGGAATGATAGTGGTGAAAGGAAAAAAGGGAGATGAAGTAGGTACGTGAACCGTGACCGGGTGGCGAATGTGCATAGACTATATAACGTTCAATGCTACCACTAAGATGGACTATTTTCCACTACCTTTCATAGATCAAGTCCTGGAATGATTAGCTCATCACTCATATTTATACTTTCTAGATGGATATACTTAGGATTATATCAAGTTCCTATCCACCTCGATGATTAGGAGAAGACTACCTTTACCTGGATCTATGACACTTATGCCTTTTGAAGAATGTCATTCAGCTTATGCAACACCCCTACAACATTCCAAAGGTGCATGATTTTTGTCTTTGCTGATTTCTTGGAAGATATCAGGCAATGTTTCATGGATGACTTCTCCGTATATGGGACTAGTTTCTACAATTGTTTAAGGAACTTGTCCCAAGTTCTGAAAAGATGTGAAGAGAAACAATTAATGTTGAACTGGGAAAAGTGTCACCTCATGGTGCAATAAGGTATTGCTCTAGGATACAATATTTCTTAAAAAGGGATCAAAGTCGATCTGAGAAAAGTAGAAGCTGTGTCTATACTCCCACCTCCTAAATCAATAACTGGGGTGAGAAGTTTTTTGGGGTACGTAGGTTACCACAGAAGATTTATCAAAGACTTCTCTAAGATTGCAAAACCCTTATCTAGTCTGCTCATGAAAGACGTTGTGTTCAGCTTTATAAATGAATGCCTTGACCTTTAAAGACTCTGAAAAATTCTTTAATAGTAGCTCTGATTATGCAAGATCCATATTGGGAACTACCTTTCGAGATAATGTGTGATGAAAGTGATTATAACATTGGATAAGTACTTGGACAAAGGAAGGATAAGAAACACCATGGAATCTATTATGCTAGAAAAACTCTTGATGACTCCCAAGTCAACTACACCACCATAGAAAAAGAGATTCTAGCAATAGTATTTGCTTTTGACAAATTCAGGTCCCATATGATAGGATTGAAATTCAAGGTGTACATAGACCATGGTGCTATCAAGTACTTGATCTAGAAAAAGGACACCAAGTCCAGACTCCATTATAGGTATCTGTTATTGCAAGAATTTGATCATGAAATCATAGATGATAAACAGACAAATAATGTCATTGCTGACCATTTTCAAGAATCATGGCTACCAAAAAAGACCCATTACCTATCAATGACAATTATGATAATGAATCCTTGATGATGGAGAGGTCTATTAAACCCACTTTACCATGGTTTTCTGACAAGTACAATTATTTAGCATGCCAACAACTACCTCACGACATCAGATACAATCAAAAGAAGAAGTTGTTTTCTGATTTGTAGAATTATTTTTGGGACGATCCTCTCCTCTTTAGGAGATGTGTTTACAATCTGTACTACAAATGTATTCCAGAAGAAGAAGTACCCAAGACACTCTATAAATTTTATTCTTAATCATATGGTGGACATCTTGGAGGAGAAAGAACATCACTAAAGGTCTTACAATATGGGTTTTACTGTCCTGCCATGTTTAAAGATGCACATGCAAATGTAAAAACATGCAAAAAATGCCAGAGGATGGGACCTATTACAAAGAGAAATCAAATGCTAACATTTGAATGGATGAAGTGGAATTTTTTTATGTCTAGTGAATTGACTACATGGGACCGTTCCCGCATCACGAGGAAACCAATACATTTTGATGGTAGTAGATTATGTACCAAGTGGGTGGAAGTAGTAGATACCCCCACTTGTGACTCAAAAGTCTTGATTAGATTATTTTAAAAGATCACCTTCACTAGGTTTTATGTCCCCATTGCATCATTAGTGATGAGAGATCCCACTTTAGGGAAAGAACAATTGAATCCTTGCTAGAAAACTATAGAGTTAGAAATAATGCAGCTACAACTTATCACCCATAAAACTTTGGATAAGTAGAAGTTTAGAACTGGAAGATCAAGTAGATTTTGGATAAAATATTTAGTCATATTTGAAAGGACTAGTCAATGAATCTAGATTACACATAATGGGCGTACCACACTATGTGTAAAACTCCAATAGGAACTATGCTCTACCAATTGATTTTTGATAAGTCTTGCAATCTGCTAGTGGAATTAGAACACAAAGCCTTCTGGTTAATCAAATATATGAATATGGACTCAACCATAGTCGAAAAGAAGATATTTATATAGCTACAAAATTGGTAGAGCTGAGGTTACATGACTATGAAAATGCCAGAATTTGCAAGCAACAAACAACGGTGTGGCAAGATTCCCACTTAAAGAGAAAGGATACATCAGAAGGGGATAAAGTCTGTTTGTGTAATTCAAGTATCAGACTTTTCCTGTCAAGCTTAGGTCAAAATGGTCTAGAACCTTCACCATGACAAAGACATACCCATTAGGAATGATGGATGCTATGACAAGACTAGAACCTTTAAGGTGAATGGACATAGAGTCAAGCCATATTATGAAGATGAAGTATTCACCAGAAGAGTAGAGGTCCAATTAGAGGAACCACCACTTACACCAAAAGAGAAAGTTTTATGAAGCCAACAAATAAAGTCAAGCTAAAGACTATAAATTAGTGCTTCTTCAGACGTAACCCAAGGAAACCTAATAATTTCCCCTAAATTTTCAGTATCTTATTTTTGAAGTATCCAGATATGTTTACTTTTTAATTTATGTTTTGATTTGTGTTTATGGTAATTTGTTTAGTTTCTTAATTTATAGTGTATATAGAATAAATCTAAAAATCTAACTTTTATTTCCACTGTAGGAACCATTGGTTTTAGTTAACCAACTCACCATGATCACAGGCTAGTACCACCATCAGAATATTCATTGGCCCATCAGATCTTCAAGCCATTAGATTGCCATCCCGTCAAACCATTGGTTCTTAGGTTCCTTTGAAACCATCCAGAGCACCCATTGATTCCTTCCAATCTGCCTAATGATTAGATGTTTGTTTTTGCATACCCATCAGATGTTGAGTATATGAGAAGTTTTAGTCCACTTCAAAACCATCTGAAGATCATAGAAGGAGATAGTAAGTGCATCAAATGAGACATTTTTGGGACATCATATTCTTGACACGATATACTCACCTAAGGCAACTCACTGACAACACATCAAAACATTCCTAAAGAAAACTGATGACTCATATCAAATTACTAAAGCCATCAAATTGCTTTTCTCATCCATTAGATATTTATGTCTTCCAAACCATTGGATTATGACTCGACAGAGTTACTGAATGACATTCATAGACAAGCCAGTTCTTAGACATCAATGGTTTCAACTTTGAGGTAGCAAAGCCATCAAATCTGAGTCACGTAGATACCATTGGATAGTTTGTAGGACCAAACGATCGGGATCTGATGGTCATACTGGGACCCACCGAATAGGATATTGGAGCTCGAATAAGTAGAGGTTGCAGTATCCATCGAGTCCTCTACCATGGTCATCCCATAAGTAACAAAGGTTGTCCTCAAGGAACAACCCAATAACTAATTTCTTCTAAGAGATGATGAATGTATGTATACTTGAGAGGACATGTGTGCCAACAAGAACCTAAAGGCCACAATGTTTTGGGAAATGGACATCTTGAGGAGGTTAGGGATTTACAAAAGGGTGAAGGACCATTTATGGAATTCAACACTCTATAAAAACTACTTCAACAACCATCCCTCATACGATAAACTCACTCTAGAGTTCATGTCATCACTAAAAAAGTAGATCGTTACTGACAATGGGGACCCTTAAAATTGGCATTTTCGATCATCAAAGAATATTACATAATCACATAATGATGGCTGAACTCCATCTTCTCTGACTCCAAAGAACAAGACACAAAAGCAGATAAGGATAGAGGAGATTGAGATGCACGAGGGTTCAACACTGACAAGAAATTGTCTAGAGAGTACAAATTGAGTTTAAGAAAGGCAAAATCCATGATGATGCATTCAGGGATGATCCACATACTGCACAAGAATTTTGCCAACACTCTCTTTTTCAGGATAAAAAATGGGAATGCTATAAGGATGGACCTCCATGTCCTATGGAGCATACTAGAAAAGAAACCAATTAGCATAGGGAGAATCTTGATAGATAGATTGGGCGGTACTAACCCCAGAGGATCAAGGGATTTTTGCATGGGTAAATTAATTGCCTACATCAACCATCATCTAGGATACCCCAAAGAATTACATTTTCTCAACAAAACCATTGAGTATCGTCTGATAGATGTCAAATATCTAAAAATCACCACGAAACAAACACTTTTACATATTCTACTGAAGCAACGATTTCCTTCCCCTCCCTGAGATGTGCAACTATGACTACAATAAGTTGATATTCTGGGAGGAAGAGATACTGAAGATTAAGAAATGAGTTGTAGCTCTCCAATTGGTAAGTGAAAAATGTCAACTAGGCTACTACTAACGCATATAGAATACACAAATACTAGACCAACAAGGAAAAAGCTTACCTTATGCCTACCAAAGAAAATGGCAGTGAAGACACAACGATCCCCCACACACGAGGTTTGACATCTAGAAATTGAGCACCCAAAATGTCTGGTATACATACCGGAGGAACCACAATAAGATAGGGGAATCACTCTAAGCAAACTTTCCCCAGCCAATGCCTGAGATATCCAAAGGCATTAGGGTTAGAGTTGACTTCATGGATACCTCTGTGGATGCATGTAGAAATTTCATGTCAGTGGTACCAGAAGAACCAGAAAGATGAGAGGAGGAACCTATAGAACCCTTCATCAATGCCAGTGTGGCATCTTGCCACACTACTTCAAAAGAAGCTAGCAGTAAAGCAAAATGTGATGCCCCATCCAATTCAGAGGTCGATGAAGAAGTTGGAGGGAAGAAAAAAAGAGAATATCTCAACATTTCGACTAGCGAGTCTAGAGTCTTCAAGGCAAGAGATCTCCAAAATAGAAGCACCTCCATCTTAGAATGAGGTCGCAGAGCCCGCACGTCAGCTGGAGGTAAGAAATCTCCATCCAAGAAAGTGTACCAGTATAGGTTGCAAGCTAAATGAGGGATGATATGCATCGCCAACACACCAATTCACTAAGATATATTATCCTAGAATTTAACCTTTTTTACTTTTTGATTAAGGCTAGTATAGAAGGGTCGATCCTACATGACAACTTTTAAAGATCATTTCTTTAAGCCCGATTGATTTTTGAACTTTATTTTTTAGAAGGAGTTTTGAATAATTGAACAAGAAAGTAAATTCCAAGATTGGGGGTGATTACACTAAAATGAGTATGTAAATTGTAGACAAATAAACAATTACACTAATAACAATGAAATGGAAGGCTTATTCTAAGACAAGGAAAGAGGGAAGATTGTTAGCACAATATCAATGAGAATTATCTAATAGAAAGAATTAAATTACAAAAATGAAAGGAAGGTGATTGGAAACAAGCGGTTGAAGGAAAATAGATTGAATCAGATGGAAAAAGTATTGAGGTTTAGGGGTTTCACCACCTTATCTGATGTGAATCAAAACTAAAGAATTCATACTATATGTAAGATAAAGGAAGGCATGCGAAACATTTGTAAATGAATCACAAAAATAAACTCCCTATGAACCCATTGGTCGTGACATACACAGATCCTAGTTAGATCATCCTAATGGGGATTTTTCCAAGGTCTCATCCAAATCCCCATGTAATTAGTTTGGTCATTCCAAAAGCTTGGGTTCAACAGTCGCATCTGCCAAGATTAACAAGATATAAAAATGAGAGATCATTTCATTAAAATTGTGATATCCAACCCAAAAACCATTTATCTAAAGAAATCGTATAAAAATTCAATTAAGAAACACATGGCCAAGGGGTTATTCCCCTTTCCTTGATAATTGAAATACTTGTCAACTTGAGAGTTATACATTGTCCATATTTTGATAATGACTTAACCATTCCATTCATATGTATCTAATATGTTTGTTTAAGATTGATTTTAGGCTTTAGGTACATGAAAAGGATCAAATTACACAATCCCTAGCTTGTCCAAGTTCATGTCAAAAGAAATGCAAACGTGCAATATGGGAAATCACTCCAAACCACCTAAGAATATTTTTGTAATCACTTGTATTGATGATATAACTTGTAACTAAGATGAGAAAAAATTAGGGACACTTAATTCCACCATTTGGTCACTCAGAAATCATTTTGAGATTTTTTTCACTACAACTTTGTTGGTTGAGTTTGGATCTCGAACGACCAGTGATGGATTTTTTGAAATGGATTAATCAGTCGAGTTGTACACTCACAGAACTCGACCGACCAACTCACTTTCTAAAACTGATTTTGACTCATCAGTCAAATTTCCCAAGACAAACTTGACCAATAGTTTGAAAATTGGCTTTGTCGGTTAGTGGATCAGTCGAGTTATCTTTATTGAAACTCAACCAGATGTACTATATGGAAAATGTAGAAAAAGTGATTACAACCATTAGAGAGTTGTTATTAATGAAAATAGATCCATTTCAAGTTGTAAAATGGCTATTTTTTATTCTTAAGTGATCCCACACTCAAAGGAACACCCCCAAATATAAATAGGACCTCTTGGAGTTCATTCCAAGATTGGTCATTCATGCTATCTTTGGTCCTCGCTATAGTTGAGAGTGCTACAACCCTTTGAGCCCCTTTATCTCTCTCATTTACAAAGCATTTAGTGTTTATGACTGAGTTAGGCATGTTGTAAGAGAGATATTTCCATGTTATCATGTAAATATATCATTTCTTCCATCTTCCCAATCCCCTTTCTCAAAGAGAAAAGGTTGAAGTGATCTTCTCTGAGTGAAGGAGGAGTTGTTCTTCTTCTTCAAGGTTGAAGAGGGTGTGAAGATCTTTTTTAGTTGAAGGAGAAGGACAAGGCAGAAGATTCAAGAAGAGTGGGTAATTCCTTCAAGGCCAAAGACTTGATGCAAGTGTGGGTAAGTCCTTGGTGAAGTTTGAAGACATCTTGATCGAGTGGGTAAGTCCTTGTGTAGGTGAAAGACTCTTTTCTTAAATAGGTAAATCTTTGGATGTATGGTGGTCTTTTTGTATCTCTTATAATGGAATATAAGTATGCATGGGTTATAAAGTCCTAGAGGTTGACTTCTCTAGGTAGTGGATTGAAGGTCTCCTAGTTTGGAGACTGGAACCACTCTGACCACCTTGTCCAATGTATGTTTGAATCTATCTCATCCTTTCTATTCTTGTTTAGATAGAACTTTAAATTGATTTTTAGCTTTTTGTTTCAATAGATATAATTTTGTCTAACTATTATTGTGAGAATGTTGAAGCTCTATTCACCCCCCTCTAGATCCCTTAGATCCAACAAGTGGTATTCGAGCAAGGATCTTCTACAAAAAATATCTCACGAGATGAGAAGATGGGTGAGAACCTACTTAGTTCCCTCAACCTAGATGGAGGCTTCTCCATGCTCCCCCCGATCTTTGATGACACCAACTTTCTCTATTAGAAGTGGCAGATGTATTTCTACATTCAAGGGATGAACTTTGATATGTGGAAGGTGATGATTACACCCTACAAGGAGCCAACTAGAGCTAAGTCAACATGGGATGAAGTTTCCCTAAAGAATTCCCAACTCAATGCCAAAGCAATTAACATCCTCTATGCAACCCTCACTCCATCTAAGTTCAACCGTATCTCCTCATGAGATACAACCTATGAGATATGGGACAAGTTTTGCATCACTTATGAAGGCACAAAGCAAGTGAAGGAGGCAAAGATCTACATGTTGAGGAACCTCCTTGAGAACTTCATGATGGGGAAGCAAGAAGGTGTTTTTGAGATGTACTCAAGGCTCAACGTCATCATCAATGACCCAGTTTATTTGGGACACACTTTGGATAGAGGAGAAATAAACTCAAAGATCTTGATGTCTCTTTCAACGAGATGGGACTCAAAGGTGACCTCCATTGAAGAAGTGAAAAGTTTTGGTGACATTCCAACCGAGGAGCTTATTGGAAATCTACAAGCTCATGAGCTAAGACTTGAAAAGCAAGAAGAGGAAGCTAAGCAAGAAGAGAAGGGAGCAAGCAAGATCTAAGATAGTGCATTCAAAGATCAATTGGAGGCCCTCATCCTTCAACAACAACTTTCTTGCCAGACCACTCCATCCTCCTCAAGTGAAGATAATGGCCCTAGTGAGCATGAAGAAAATTCTCCAAGGGAAAGAACTTCAAAGGAAAGTAATCTTCTTCTTTTACTCCAAGGTGCTACAAGTGTGATCATAAGGGACACTACAAGAGTGAATGCCCTAAGTCAAGAAAGTCACACCACAAGAGCAGCTCCAAGAAGGAGGAAGAGTACAAGAAATATAGAAAATACAAGAGGAAGGAAAAGAAGGAGAGGAGACACAAAGACGCAGCTCATGCAGCTTGGGAAGTATCATCCTCTTGTGGCTCAAGCTCCGATGAAGATGGAGAGTGCCACCTTGCACTCATGGCCTCTACTAGTGAAGAAATTGGTGATGTAAGTGAGGTAAGCTTGAATGAGTTATCTAAATAAACTCTTATTGACATGCTTGTTAATACCCATTCTTATTACTCATAATGTAAATCTAAAAAGAAGAAGTTAGGTAAAATCATTGATGATTTGTACGTCAAACTTGATATTCTTGAGCAAAATGAGAAAATTCATCTTGAGAGCATTGATAACTTGCAAGGACAATTTCTTGAACTTGAGCTCCAATACAATGGAGTTAAAGTAGAGAATGGTGTCTACCTTAAGAGCATTGAATTTATTAAGGAAGACAACCCAAAGTGCCTAAATGAGCTTGAGATACTTAAAACTAAAAATGTTGAACTTAAGCTTGTTGTTGATGCTCGTAGAGATGAGAGGGATGTTTATCTCAAAGAAATTCAATTGCTTAAATCTAAAAATGCTAGGTTTCTTGGTCAAGTGAATGATTTATCTTATATACCTATTTCGCCTAGTAATGTTGTTTCTTCTATTTCTCTTGAAAAAGATTCTTATTTGGCTTAAGCCCTCTGTTTCGAGGCCGACCTTGTTCATGCTAGAGATGATCTTTCTAGTTTTCCTTCTATTGTTATATCTCTTACTGATGAAAATCATAGACTTAGAGCCTCTCTATAGAAATTCCTCAAAGGAAAAAACTCCCTAAATGAAATCCTTGACCATTCTACCAAACAAAGTGGTACTAGTAGTTTGGGATTTATAGGGGGCCACCTAAGGGCAATAAGGCCAAAGGTAAGAAAAAGAGTAAGGATACTTCCTTTTTCATTGGAGAGTCTTCTTGCACTAAGAACCATATGATTTTCTCTCATTACAAAAGTGATTATTATTATTCTACTTATTGTCCTTACAAACCTAAGGGGACCAACCCAAAGATGAAATGGGTCCCCAAGATAACTCCGGATCCCAAAGCTTGAGTTGGGAACTGAGACTCTCCTTTCTTGTAGGAAAAAGGAAAATAGATTGTTGATAGTGTCTGCACTAAGCATATGACATGTGATATAAGCCATTTCAACAATTTCACAAAGAAGAAAGGAGGTTTGGTTACTTTCGGGGACAACAAGAAAGGTAAGGTAAAATGTGAGGGTGATGTAGGTGAATCCTTGTGTATCACGAATGTTCTTTTTGTGGATGGTCTAGATCACAATTTAATAAGTGTAAGTCAATTATGTGATAATGGTTACCTTGTGCTATTTACTTCTTTAGAATGCTTGCTTCTAGATTCCTTCACTTGTCATGTCATATATAAGGGAACTAGAAGTGGTAATCTTTATATAATTGTGCTTGACTCTATTAAGCCTATTGTTGGTAGATGCCTAGTAGTCAATTCAAATGGTATTTCTCTTTGGCATCATCGACTTGGTCATGTAAATATGCATCAATTGAAGAAGTTGAGCAAAAAGGACTCGGTCAAGGGACTTCCAAATTTGGATTTTGAAAAGGATGAGGAATGCCAACCTTGTACCCAAGTAAATTAAACAAAGTCCTCCTTCAAATCCAAAGGAGTCCTTAGAACCAAGAGAGCTCTTGAACTTCTCCATATTGATCTATTTGGACCTATGAGAACTCAATCGCTTCGTGGTTCCAAGTATTGTCTTGTTATTATTGACAATTTCTCTCAATATACTTGGACTTTATTTTTCATTTCCAAGAGTGATATGCTTGATGTTTTCTCTAGTTTTTGTAAACAAGTTGAGAATGAAGATTCTTGTCAGATTGTATCCATCTGTAGTGATCACGGGGGAGAATTTGAAAATGATCTTTTTGAATGTTTTTGTGAAGAATATGGATACACACATAAATTTTATTCACCTCTAACTCCTCAAAAAAATGGGGTTGTAGAGAGGAAGAACATGTCACTACAAGAAATGGTTAGAACCATGCTTTTAGAGTATGAAACTCCAAAGAAGTTTTGGGCCAAAGTTGATAGTACCTCATGTTTTGTGCAAAACTGGGTTTTCACACATCCTTCTTTGAAGAAAACCACCTATGAGCTATGGTGTGGTAGGAAGCCTTCTATCGAGTACTTTCATATTTTCAGATGTCCTTATTTTGTTTTGAACATGAAAGATTCTCTCAACAAGTTTGTTCTAAAATCATTCAATGTTTTCATTCTTGGCGATAGCACTACTAGCAAGGCTTATAGAGTGTTTAATGTTGATCTTTATAAAGTAGAAAAATCTATAAATGTTATGTTTATTGAGACTAACCCCTCTATTTCCAAAGATATTGTTCCAAATGATGATGTTGCAGGAGAGGTGATTCCTATCTTAAAAGAACTCAACATCACCCAAAAGGGAAAAGAGGTGGTCACTAAAGAAGAGGAGAAATATGAAGAGAAGAAGGATCCAACTCCCCATTTTGCAAAGAATCATTCTAAGTTTATTGAGACTAACCCCTATATCACCAAAGATATTGTTCCAAATGATGATGTTGCAGGAGAGGTGATTCCTATCTTAAAAGAACTCAACATCACCCAAAAGGGAAAAGAGGTGGTCACTCAAGAAGAGGAGAAATATGAAGAGAAGAAGGATCCAACTCCCCATTTTGCAAAGAATCATTCTAAATAGATTATCTTAGGTGACCCCTTTGAAAGAGTGAAGATGCGGACTGTCATTAACAAAGAACAAGCAAACAATGCCTTCATATCACAACTCAAGCCAAAGAATGTCAAAGAAGCTCTTGGAGATGATGAATGGATCCTAGCTATGTAGGAAGAATTGGAGCAATTTTAGAAGAACAAAGTGTGGACTCGAGTACCAAGAACATGTGATAGAAAGATCATTAGCACCAAGTGGGTCTACCACAACAAGCTAGATGAAAATGGCAAGGTGGTAAAAAAAAAAGCAAGGTTAGTGGCTCAAGGTTACAATCAGTAGGAGGGTATAGATTTTGATGAAACATATACACCTATAGCTAAACTTGAGTCCATTCATATGTTTCTTTCTTTTACTAGTTCTAAGAACTTCCTTCTTTATCAAATGGATGTTAAAAGTGTGTTTTTTTAATGGTACAATTGAATAGGAAGTGTATGTTTCACAACCTCTACGCTTTGAACATGATAGTTGACCTAACCATGTTTATCTATTGCAAAAAGCTCTCTATGGACTCAAACAAGAACCTCGAGATTGGTATGAGAAACTAACGAACTTTTTCATAGATCATGGGTATATCATGGGAAAATTGGATCTACCTTGTTTCTCAAACACACGTCTAACCATTTTCTTATCATTCCAATTTATGTGATGATATCATTTTCGGTGGAACTAATTTTGATCTTTGCAAGGAGTTTAATGATCTAATGTAGAGTGAGTTAGATATGAGAATGATGGGTGAGCTTACATTCTTCTTAGGCTTTCAAATCAAGCAAACTAAAGATGGGAACTTCATCAACCAAGGCAAGTACACAAGTGAGCTACTTAAAAACTTTAGTATGGAGAACACCAAGTCGATGGACACCCCCATGTATAACACCGCCAAACTTGATAAATATGAAGAAGGTGAGAAAGTTGATGAAAATCTCTATAGAGGTATGATTGGAAGTTTACTTTTATTAACTACCTATAGTCCTGATATAATGTATAGTTTTTGCTTGTATGCTCTATTTCAATCAAATCCCAAGAAATCACATCTTATAGTTGTTAAGAGGATTTTAAGGTACTTAGGAAAAAGTCCAAATTTTAGACTATGGTGTCCCAAGTCAAGGGACTTTACTCTTATGGCTTATAGTGATGCGGATTACACAAGATGCTTGATTGATAGAAAGTGCACAAGTGGCACTTGCTTCCTCTTAGGACCATGCTTGGTGTGTTGGTTCTCTAAGAAATATAGAACAATGACTTTATCAACTACTGAGGCTGAATACATTATAGTTGGGAGTTATTGTGTCCAGGTCCTATGGATGAAGAAAATGCTCCAAGACTTTAACATTTATTTTGATTCTTCTACCATTTATTGTGATAGTACTAGTGCAATCAATTTATCATACAATACTATATTGCATAGTAGAGCAAAACATATAGAGGTTCGTCATCATTTTCTTTGTGATCACATTGCCAAAAAGGATATTTATATCACACATGTGGACATGAAAACCAGTTGGCGGAATTTTTTACTAAACCTCTAGCAAGATAGCACTTTAATTTTATTAGATCTAAACTTCTCATAACTGCTTTAGATGAATCTGATGTGCCTTCTAGTTAGTTTCTATCTATCCTATATGCCTTTCTCATGTTTTGGTCACCCTTGCTTGTTAAATGTGCTAAAATTTCACGTTCTTTTTCCTTGTTTTTCACTTGTTTTGGGTATTTTACTAAAATTCTTGTTTTATTGCAAATAGTACCCAATGATGAATGTATGTTCCTAAGTATGTTTAAAATGCAAAATAGACTAGAAAAATAAATTTAATTAGCACTCAAATGGCTAGAAATTATGATTTCAAATGATGGTTCAGGTTGTCCATCGATTGAGTTGCCAACTTGACCGATCCATGACCGAGGGATTTTATAAAAAGCCATTCGGTGGAGTTTCCATCTAATAGAACTCAAATGATGGCTGGGCTAGAGTAAACTTAAGTATGGTTCGACCGACCTTTCTCCCTCTCAACTAGAGAAAAATTGACCGATTCCCTTTCCAGCTCCCTCTAGCTCTCAACCCTAGCCCCGACCATCCCTTTCCTAGCCCTAGCTAGCCCTTTCTTAACCTTCCTTGCCCTCTTGCACATCATCCCTAGGTGTTTGGTCATTTTTTTGGTGGTATTTCCCTCGTGTTTGACCTCTCATTCTCCTTATTTCCGCCTCCATGGCTTCTAATAGGAGGAAGAGAACTGCCTCTTTCAGAGCATCGTCATCATCCTCCAACTCTCACCTCATTCCTTTTGATGATACCTTCTTTGTCTTTGATGAAGATTTAAATAGGTACAAGAAGATCCTTCTTAGGAACCTTTTTTTGGGGCCTTGTTTGATCCTCATCCTCATAGATAAAAGGTCATAGATGAGGTAGCCAAGTTGTTGTATGATCACCACCTCTTTTCCCTAAGTGTTGAACACCACTACTATAACAACTCCAACTCCATCACAAGCACTGAGACAGTTCATGAATTCTATGCAAAATTGTCATTGAATTATGACACTCTTGTTCCCCTATCTAATACTGAAGTCATTCTTACTTCCTTAATTTGCGGTAAGAAGTTCAAGATCTCATAAGATACCTTGAATATCTTTTTCTCTGGTACTGAGGTCACCTACACATGAAGGAAGGATTACCCTGAGTTTTTTGACCTCCTTGAACCTGAGGCCTTCTACAAGCAATATGATATCACTCTCCCTAACATACATAAATTCTTGAAGAAGCCTTAGTTTCCCTATAGGAAGAAGTCCATCCTGCCCTCCTCTACCTTAGACCTAAAGAACCACATTCACACTCTAGTAGTGAACTACAATATTCATCCAAAGAAAAATCAAACTAAAATTGTAGAGAATACCGCAGTGATTATGTTTTGCCTTTTGAAGAACATCAGATTCAAGTGGTCTAGATATGTTCTCCACCACATGACCTACTTTGACTCTAGGAAGAACACCTAAGGTACCCACACACCCTACCCAGCCTTGATATGCGGTCTATTCCAGTCAGCCACTGGAAAGTCTCTTTTTCATAACCTTCATTACAAACCTGCTAAAAAAGGAGTTTGTATCAGTGAGACCACACTCAAGAAAAGCTTGCCACCATCTTCTTCTACCACACTTGGAGCCTACACCTCCACCTCCACCTCCACCTCCACCTCCTCAACCATACTGACCTATCTGCACCTCGTTCAATGTATCCAATGAAACCCTCACTGGTTACATGATGCATCAATAGATGTATAACCTTCAGGTTAAGGTGCATATTCATCTGCATCTTTGTGCTATCATGTCTACCATGAACATATCATGTTCCTATCCTTATCCTGCCTACCATCCTTACCTAGGTGGTAATTATGCATCCTTTGCATATAATCACTTTTACCCAGTCACTCCACCTGCTTCTTCCACTGCCACATCCTCTACTATTAGTGGATCTATCCCTGGAGTGATACCTCTCCCTACTGATCCTATAACTACCTTACTTGTAGGACTTGGCACCTCTGCTCCCACTTTTCCTCAAGATCAAGAGTTGCATGACCTTGGTATGTCTTAGGTTGAGCAAAATTCCATGTGGCTTGGTCGTGGTTTTGGTCCTTCTACAGATGAGGAGATACCTGACCAGGTTGATGAGGAAGATGTTGTTGCTAATGAGGAGGCATCTGAGGATGAAGGAGAGGATGGTTCAAATGGTTCTGATGATGGGTTTTCTGGTTCATTTGGTGATGAAGGTGAAGTTGCTATCTTTGTTGTGGCTTCAGATGGAGATGATGACTATGAGCCTGAAGCTTCAGATGATGATGATGTTGTGGACATAGATATCATAGACGCGTAGATGTTTTAGTTTTTAGTCTTTAGATGTTGATCATTTATATCTTTCTACACAATTTTGTACTAAAAACATTTGAGCACATTATCTGAGATGTACCATTTAAATCATCATGTTGTTTTCATCATTTTGTCTTGTAGTTGTTTTGAGGACATGCCTTCAGTGCTGTAATCTTAATCATATGTACCCTTACTCTTTGGTTTCCTATATATCATGAGTTGGTGGTCTGTTACCCATATTTTTATTATGACTTAGATTACTTCTCTCTCTCTCTCGTCTCTATTTGATGTGTGCTATGAGGTTGCATGTTTTATCTTATGGATTGACTGGTTTTGGTTGAGCTTGGAGAAGGCATGTTTTTGTGCTCTTCTACCCCCTTCCTTTTTGATAATGCTAAAAGGGGGAGAGAAGTTCAATATTTTGAAGCTCAACCATATTTCTTTTATTGCCTATGTGATCCTTTTCTTGTCTAAATATATGCTTTGTCGTGTGACTTTGTAAAGGACCATATAGTATACATGTTATATTGCTTTGTGTAGAACGACTAACTATGTAGGTAAGAGTGAGCATAGATTTAAGGGGAGAAATTCACATTGCTAAAATATGAATCCCCGTGTAGTTCACTAGGCTAAGGTATAAATTTACATATCCTTTTCAATATGATTGAGGAATGATTTGTCATTGTCAAAAAGGGGGAGAATGTTGACTTGAGAGTTATACATAGTCCATATTTTGATAATGACTTAACCATTCTATTCAAATGTATCTAATATGTTTGTTTAAGATTGATTTCAGGCTTTAGGTACACGAAAATGATCAAATTACACAAGCCCTAGCATGTCCAAGTTCAAGTCAAAAGCAATGCAAGTGTGCAATTAGGGAAATAACTACAAACCACCATAGAATATTTTTGTAATCACTTGTATTGATTATATGACTTGTAACTAAGGTGAGAAAAAATATGGGCACTTAATTCCAATGTTTGGTCACTCATAAATCATTTTGAAAAATTTGTCATAACAACTTTGTTAGTTGAGTTTGGATCTCGACTGACCAATCATGGATTTTTGGAAATGGATCAATCGGTCGAGTTGTACACTCATAGAACTTGACTGAATGACTCACTGACCAAAACTAATTTTGACTCATTGATCGAGTTTCCCAAGACAAATTCGATAGATGGTTTGAAAATTGGCTTTTTTTCAATTAGTGGATAGGTCAAATTATCTACCAAATGTACTATACGGAAAATGGATAAAAAGTGATTCCAACTATTGGAGAGTTGTTACAAATGAAAATAGATCTGTTGCAAGTTGTAAAATGGATATTATTTGTTCTTAAGTGACCCCACACTCAAAATAACACCCCCACATATAAATAGGACCTCTTGAAGTTCATTCCAAGGTTTCTCGTTCATTCTATCTTTGGTCCTTGTCATAATTGAGTGTGTTGAAACCCTTTAAGCCCCTTTCTCTCTCTCATTTGCAAAGAATTTTATTATTATGATTGAGTTAGGCATGTTGTAAGAGATATACCTCCATGTTATCTTATAAAGCTCTCATTCCTTCCATCTTCCCAATCCCCTTTCTCAAAGAGAAAAGGTTTAAGTGATCTTCTCTGAGTGAAGGGGGAGTTGTTGTTCTTCTTCAAGATTGAAAAAGGTGTGAAGATCTTCTCCAGGTGAAGGAGAACGACAAAATGGAAGATTTAAGAAGAGTGGGTAATTCCTTCAAGGCCAAAGACTGATTCAAGTGTGGGTAAGTCCTTGGTGAAGGTTGAAGACATCTTGATTAAGTGGGTAAGTCCTTGTGTAGGTGAAAGACTCTTGGCTTGAATCGGTAAGTCCTTGGATGTATGGTGGAATTCTTGTATCTCTTATAATGGAATATAAGTATGCATGGGATGCAAAGTCCTAGAGGTTGACCTTTCTAGGTAGTGGATTGAAGGTCTCCTAGTTTGGACATTGGAACCACTCTAACCACCTTGTCCAAGTGTATGTTTCAATCTCTCTCATCCTTGCTATGCTTATTTAGATAGAACTTCTGATTGAGTTTTAGCTTTTGGTTTCAATTGATATAATTTGAAGGTCTAACTATTCTTGTGAGAATTTTGAAGCTCTATTCACGCCCTCCCCCTCTAGAGCCCTTAGATCCAACACTACTCACTAGTCATAATGAAGAAAAGGGAGGCAATGGAAGAAAGTGACGAGGCCATAGACTGAAACACACAATCCCGAAGGACCATATGTTAGTGACAATTAAACGATGACAACTCTTAGTTCCTTGCTCCCAAATAAGAATGGAAGAAAGTGAGGAGGCCATAGGCTGAAACACATAATCATGAAGGACCATATGTTAGTGACAATTAAATGACTACAACTCTTAGTTCCTTTCTCCCAAAGAAGAATGAGAATGACATGATGAGAATTGGAGATCTTGAAACAAAAACCAACTTTATTAAAGAACTAGAGTGTTACACAAGCAATAATGGAAATAACAATGCTCAAAATAAAATATGCAAGTACAAAAATTTGGATCCCCTTCTTAGTGGAGTCCCCCCTCCATTTATAGAGGAAGGAGGGGTCGAAACTCTGAAAGGGGAGGAGAAAAAATGGGAAGATGCAGGAGGACAATACAAAACTTGAACGATTGCACTATGCGCCAAAGACAATTTGAAGCATCGATTGAGTTTGTCTAGTGTGCAAATTGATTGATCGTTTGAAATCAATTTTTTTGTGTACAAATATCGGTCAAGTTCTATGAGTTGCAAACTTGACTAAACCAAAGAATTCACAAAATCCATCAAAGGATTGAACGAGTTTCAATCTCGACCGATCAACAACCCGTAATGAATTTTGAAAAATTACTTTTGAGTGGTCAAATGTTCGAATTAAGGGTTCCTGGTTTTTTTGTCATCTTATTACAAGTCATATCATCAATACAAATCATTAAAAAAAATCATCTAAGGTGATTTGGAGTGTTTTCCACAAAAGTGCATTTGCATTGCTTTTGATTTGAACTAGAACAAGCAATGGCTTAATATATTTGATCTTTTTCATATACCTAATGCCTAAAATCAATCTCAAACAAACATATTAGATACATATGAATGGAATGGTTCAGTCATTATCAAAATATTGACAATGTGTAACACATAGGTCAACATTCTCCCCCTTTTTGACAATGACAAACCATTCCTCAACATTAGAAAGGATGTCAAATTTAAACCTTTACCTTTAAGAAAGGATGTGTGAGTTAAAACTTTACCTTGTGAATTGCAAGGGGATACATGAATGAACAATGTGAATTGCTCTACCTCAATTCATGCTTACCAAAATCTGCATGTTAGTCTTTCCACAAATAACCATAGCACATATACATACTATGTGGTCCTCTAGAAAGTCACATGATATGTAGATAATTGACAAGAAAAGAATGATCTAAGCAATAAAACAATATGGTTCAGATCAATTATCCCGCTTTTTCATATCAAAAAGGTAGGGATGTAGAAGAGCTAAGAAAATACAAGTCTTCTCCACAGGAACAAGCTAAATCAAGAAACCACATATAGCACACACCAAACCGAGATGAAATACAGGGAAACAAGAAATCCAGTGTCATAGTCAAAATATAGAATAACATACCACAAGCTCATAAGATATAGTCAACCAAAGAGTAATGGTACATAATATTAAGATTAAAACTCAAGGCATGTCCTATCGAAAAGAACCAAAAACAAACAATAAAATGGCAAGTTGGCAAAATAGTACACCTCAGATACAATTCCCAAATGTCTTAGTACATAACAGTATAAAAAGATAGATATGATTAGTACCTAAATACTATAGAACTAAAATATCTAAGCTATATCTATTCTATCTATATCAACATGGTCATCATCAGCAACATCATCATCGACCTCAGACTGGTACTCCACGCCATCATCTGATGGTGCAGCAGAGACAACAACAACCTCACCATCATCACCAAAAGAACAAGCAAAGTTGTCATCATAACCATCCTCAAAACTATCATCCTCAATGCCCTCAACATCATTATACTCATCCTCAGTGTCCCGGTCTGGCATCTGTGACAAAGTGCATTTTGACACAAATATGGTTTATTTACTCTTTTGCCCTCTTTATGTACACTCATGACCTCAATTTAATTTTCCTTGGCTACTTGATCAATATTGATACTAAAATTCGAAATATAGTGATCAACATCATTTTTATATACCTTGTGACCACAAATTATGTTAAGTTATCACTTGGTCCAAAGAAGTATATTTAAACATATAACTTCATATTTGTGGTTATCAAACTTTTTCTAAAGTTTCTTCACATTTTTGTGAACCTATGGTCCAAATTTAACCTCAATTGGACATTCCTATCATTTTCTATGAATTCTTAAAGTTAATATGTAGAAAACCCTTTATCTGATATTTTATTCGACTTATCCAAGTCAGCAATCCATGGAAAGGGATCAAGGATCAATCTCATCCCTTAGATCTGACCTCCACAGATCTCGGCCTAATCCTGTGGCCGTTGGGTCATTTTCTACCTCCCTCAATCAGTAGGAAGGAGTAAATGACATTGAAAACGACAACCACTTGAATGCAAGACCGATTTGAATTTCTAACCGAGCAAAACTCTTAGTCTCATGATTTCACACTCAAACATACTTAGTTTGACCACCTTTAATGATCAGTTACACTATCACAGTGAGTTTATCTTTTTCCCCTCTCACTCTGGCGGCCATGGCTGCAACCAAGACTCAATTTGCCCTAAGACCTACCTCTCGACTATATAAAATGACCCCCAGAGGTCGGCACCTCCAACCCTCATGATAACCCCTTATTTTCATGGCCTCAACTGATCCTGATCACCTCAATTTGTCCTGTCTACACCTGCTTGTCTGATCTGTGCCACCGCTTGGCCTCATTAGGCGTCCTTTCCTTCAACCTCTCACCTCAAATCACTACCTTCATCAAATCTCGATACCATGGTGATGAAATTGGTGATTGATATCACAAATATTGCTTGAATATTTCTTAATTGGCTGCTTGGATATTGAATATGGATAAATGATCTCCCTGAAGGTCTATATTAGAATCTAAACCCTAGCTTTGAAATATTTATACATTTGATCTTGATGTCCAAACGTTGACTCTCGATATTGATTTTGATTTGTTGATATTTTGAATATGAGAGTGATGAATATACACATAGGGTTCATTTCCTAAGGTGAACTAGGAATGGATCATTCACTCACCTTGACCATACTTGATGAAGGAATTGACGGTGAAATCTCAAAATATTACTAGATTGTTGTTATGGGTGGATGACCACACCTGTGGTTTGGACAGGAAATAAAACCCTAGACTTGCACATTTAGAACCCAAAATTCTGATTTTGAATCTTGAAATTACGATAGTACATGAAACAATTTGATCTAGGACGTACGATCTCGACTCTTGAGCCCGATTATCACTCTATATGGAAAAATGACTTGAATTTGATTAGTGAGCATTGATGTTTGACCTCTTGCCTGATCAATACAAGTTTATACAAGATTTGTAATGTGGTTATAATGATGAGGACATGATTTTGACTATATCATTGAGGATGTTCTAGTATTTGAGGATACGACTTGGATTGGATAGTCCTAATGTTTGAGGATGTTTTTGACTTTTGGGGACAAATTTCCTCTTAAGGAGAGAAGGATGTGACAAAGTGCATTTTGACATAATTATGGTTTATTTACTCTTTTTCCCTCTTTATGTTCACTTGTGACCTCAATTTTATTTTCCCTTGCTAATTGATCAATATTGATACTCAAATTTGAAATATAGTGATCAACATGTTTTTTAATATACCCTATGACACTACAAATTAGGTTAAGTTATCACTTGGTTCAAAGAAGTATACTTATAAATATAAATTCATATTTTGGTTATCAAACATTTACTAAAGGTTCTTTACATTTTAGTAAACATATGGTCTAAATTTCACCTCAATTGGACATTCTTATTATTTTCTATGAATTATTGAAATTAATGTGTAGAAAACCCTTCATTTGCTCTTTTATTTGACTTATCCAATTCAGTAGTCCATGGTAAGGGATCAGGGATGAATCTCAACCCTTTGATCTGACCTCCATGGATCCCGACCTGATCTTTCAGGCGTTGGTTCATCTTCTACCTCCCGCAATCAGTGGGGAGGAGTAAATGGGATTGAAAATAGCAACCACTAGAATGCAACCCTGATTTGAATTTCTAACTGAGAAAAAATCTAAGTCTCACGAGTTTGCACTCAAACATACCAAGTTTGAACACCTTTAATGACCAGTTACACCATCATAATGCGTTTCTCTTTTTCCCCTTTCACTCTGGAGGCTATGGCTGCATCCAAGACTCACTTTTCCCTAAGACCTACCTCTCAACTGTATAAAATGATCCCTAGAGGCTGACACCTCCAACCCTCATGATAAACCCTTATTTTTGTGGCCTCAATTGCTCCCGATCACCTTGATTTTTCCTCTCCTCACCTACACATTTGATCTATGCCACCTCCTGGCCCGATTGGGTGTCCTTTCTCCTCGACCTCTCACCTCAAATCGCCACCTTCCTACCACTTCGCGAAGGCACGACAAGACCGAATGGAACCTTCTTTACCGAAGATGACACCTTGTGCTCCTGAGACTTTTAGCTTTGGCAAGCCCTCCTCCACATATCCTGACCTCATGTAAATGTCTGTGTGGGTAAGAGAGAAGACCAAGAACCATTGGTCGAAGGGAGGTTCCGCCCAATCAAAAGGAAAATCATACTGCTCATCGAACTGCTTTCAACAGACCAAATTGAGATTTTAGACCAGGTCCTTACTCTGTAAACTGCCCCATCACTAGAGGTCCTATGTGGCAAAATGTAGGCCATCCATTGTGAATCAAACGACCTTCCTTTTTCCCATTTAAGGTATTTTTACCTCCTCTCTACTCGAAAAATCCAGTAAATAACCAAATCTTGCAAAAATGATATATTTTGATTCCTAGCTCGAAGAATTATGAACAAGTAGTCTATTTTTATTAGAAAAACCCAAAGAATCGTATGAAAATACTTATGAAGCCTAATTATTTATATATTTCATTGATATTCCTATATTTTGATCTCTTGCTTATACATTCGTCTAGTGACTTAAGAATCATGATTAATATTTGGAAATCCTAATATTTAACTCTGATGATTATCTTGAAACACTAAAATCATGACTTGAATAATGAATCTAGATCTATATTTGTTGACTTGTCCAATCTTGAATATGATTTGCACATCATAAAATGATGATTAAGCTTAATGATGGGTTCTAACCTTGGAATTATGATATTGAGATTATGAGTGTTCTAAATGTTGTGAAATACCTAATCTAGACCCCTAAACCTCACCCTTGAGGGTAATTTAGGAAACAACTGATCATTGTAGATTAGGTGTGGATATCCAAGATATGATGTTAGAACGTGATGTTTGGACTTGAAAATTTGATAGATCGAAATATTGATCAATAATGTGTTACCACACCCAAGAACAATAATGATGCTTAATGAACCCTAATGTTGGTCCTTGTGACTCTCTATTATTGATCGGAATACTAATGCATGCATGCTCACTAATGTTCCAGGGCTTGACTTTGACCCTATCTTTTGATTCTCGAGATCTTACTATAAATCTTCGATGAAAGGTGTGCTTTTATATTAATTTCTCCTTGAACAGACTAGTGGTATTTGTATGTACCTCTTAAAAATCTTGGCTATGTATTTGTTTTAGATATTGTTCCCTACTAATTCATCTTCTAAATTTCTATATTATAGTTTGCAATAAACTTGAAAACATAAATGATATTGCCCATTATGGCTGCCAATAATACTTGTTGAAATTGAGTACAAGTGACCTCCTCACTCATAGGGTGGAACTTGTACATGTCAAATGATATAGAAATTGTAGATGTCAATTGACTTCCTACCTCATATGGAGAGAAGGAGCTAGGTGACCTCCCCCATCTCATTGGGGCAATGGATCCACATAAATATATAGGCATGCTTCTCCATATCAGCATAGTGGGAAACTTGTAATACAATCTTGTCAGATAAATATTGTTTTGAAAATCACTTGTTGATTACTTTGCTTATAAGTCCTGCCAAGTACTATATTTTTCTATAAATGTTTTAAATTGTTCAATATTTGTTCTTTTCAAAGCATCATTTACATTGATTGTGTCTCGATTTACCTAATTTTAGGCAAACCAGATGGATCATTATGAAGAATTGACTAGATCACTTCTGCTCTTGACAAACTCTGATGACAAGGACAAATTTGCAAAATCTCATAATAGGTTGGTTAATTCTCTAAACCTCTTATTTTATGAGTTATTATTTACTATTGTATATGCAGTGTGTGAGATCCTTTTAGGCCACTCAGAGACGAGTTCTTCAATCCCTTTGCCACTGTCTAGGCAATGGGATTGGAATTGGGATAAGAACTATTCCGTGACACGTCTCCTCATCAGCCAAGGGTCCAAAAGCATGACTAGGCCACCTGACATTATGCTCAACCCATGACATATCACAAGCACGCAAAGAATTTTCTTGCATAAAGGTAGGATTAGAAGTCCCATCAAAACTAGAAATCAAAGTGGTAGTAGGACTAGGAGGTAGGGTCGACAAAGGAATGGCAGTAGGGGTAGGGGTAGAGGTAGGGGGAGGTCCACCAATAGCAGTAGGGGTGGCAACAAAAGTAGTAGATGGTGGGGGTCAGGGTAGAATTGACTGTATGCATAGGAGGCATAGTCAGTTCTAGGGTATACCTGGTAGGTAAGGTAGGGATGGGTACATGATAGGTTAATGGTTGACATGATCTGGCAAAGGTCCTGGTGGTGATGATCCTAAACTTGAAGGTTATATGCCTATTGATGCATCAATATCCCATGAGGGTTTCATTTGATACATTAAAAGAGGTGCGGTCTGGATGGGGTGGTGGAGGGGCCTGGTCAGAGGTGAAGGCTCTAGGAGTGGTAGGGGAGGTAGGAAGGGCAGTCTTCTTGATGGTAGTCTCACTGATGTTGACTCCTTTCTAACTTGATTTGTAATGAAGATTGTTGGTATGTATGCCCATAGAGCAAGTCATGTGATGATTGTAATGGGATACTTTTTAAATGATTTGAATAATAATAAAGGAAAATTCCGATCTATATGTTTTAACTGTTTCTGAGATGATAGTGTAACATGATAGATGTCTAAAGAATTGTTTACTCGATGACGTATGCTTTTAGGTTAAGGACCTAAATGATGAGATCATACAGATGTTAAGAGTATGCATTCTTGTTTAGTCCCTGGTCGATTGTTATTGTGGAAATAACCATAGACATCAATAACATTAAAGACTAGATTGTGTTTTGGTTGATGATAGAATCTCATTAGCCATGATATAGTGATATCAAACCAAGCACATAGGTACTTGTTAGAGAACAAGTGTACCAGACAGACCCACCGTAAGAGTGACACATTGAACCATGATTTGGTAGTCACAGTTAGCTCTCACAGTGATGGTGGTGAATGTGATTCTTCGACCTGAAATCACTGCACTCAACACATGTCGTTGGGTACACTTTGACATCATCAAACGAAGTCCTGAAACATGGATTATTATAAAGGTGATGATTGGGTGGCTTTGACACATGGGGCTTTTGAGGAGTGAGTGATAGATATGGGATTTGTCCCTCCTAAGGGAGTTTGATGTCCATGGCCACTTGATGAGTAGGATTGAGAAAGGCATGCACATGCATGTGTGAATCAATATGTGATATTGATGTCACACACATCTCACCCAGTCTGCTCTGAGATCAAGGAAATGGATGAGCGTTGAAAGGATGACTGTACCATGCCTTGATTTCATTCAGGACATTAGTGACAAAGGAATTATACATTCACTGTAACACCATTCACAGATTTTAGGATTGAAAGTTGTTCTCCAACTTTCTATTTCACTTGGGTAGTACTGATGTGCGACTAGGCACCGCTCTTTGATTGTGAAGTCATAAGTGTTATGGACTTTCACTACCAACGTGAAATGGACCTGCAGGGTCACACACATAGGATTTAACCTGGAATAGGAGTTTATCCACAAACAATGTATAGATTGATTACGAAAGGAGCTTAGTAGTTCAATTAAACACTCAGTTGATTGATAGCTCAAAATCATAGTGTTCAAGGTGTTGGACCAATTGATTAGAGTATCAGATTGATTGAAACTACGATTGACTATTTTTGCACAGTCTGCACTTCCAACCGATCGGCTCAAGGGTTGAACCGATCGGCTCAAGTTGGTGAATCGATCGGCTTAACTGGTGAGATGATCGGCTCATGTGTCATGAGGCGATCGACTCAATTGTTGAACCGATCGATTCATGGACCAACCGAGATCGTTTAGAAAGTCAAAAGACTATTTTGCAAATACAATTTGTTTCACTTGTACAAATTCGATTTGGACAAGGAATAATATTTGATTAATCGAAAACAAATGTAAAAGTCAATTTGAGTTGGACCAGGACTACGAACTGATCAGCTCATGCTTGAACCGATCGGCTCAGGGGTCCCAAATGATCGGTTTAGGTGTGAACCGATCGGTTAAGGTCACCAACCGACCATTTAAGAGACGAAATGATCGGTTCAGCTGACGTAGTTGGTTGTTTTGTGGAAACTCTCAAACCCTTCTACTCCTGCTTTAATCCCATATTGCCTGGGATAGAGAACCCTATCCCATGACCCTCCTATATATAGGGGTATTGGGGGCTTCTCAAAGTGCAACTCAGAACACCAGTTGCTCTGCAAAGTTGTCATTCTCTCTAGTTTTGGTAACCGAGAGAGCCCGAGCAAGTGCTACCCAATAAGGGAGGCACAACAAGGGAAAGACAACTATAGAAAGGTAACTAGTTGTAGGAGAGTGTGTCAGTGACTAGTACGCCGACAGGAGGGTGCGGCTCCTTCCGATTCCTTATGGGACAAGGAGATAGGAGTTCCAGGCAGTCCATGTGGACGACTATAGAGGCAGGAGACTTTTTCCGATCAGAGGACAACTATCAATCCCGACAGTCCCGATGAGACCAGGAGCAGCACTGTAACGACCCTCAAAATTCAATCCCAAATTTTTGATGTTTAATAAAGGTGAAACCCTAGGTTGAATGAATTTTCTTACATTTTTTCACTTAAGTGGAGACCATGCTTAAGTAGTATGTCAGAACGAGTTTAGACTACATCAAGATACTATGTGAACATTTAATTTGATTCATCAACACTTATACACATCAATGTCAATTAACACACAAAATCTAACCCTAATTATGCAATGGTGACTAGTTAGGGGTTAATTGATAGTTTTGGCACACATACATGTAAAATGCATCCTGTTGTTTTGTATATGAATAGATAATAGATTAATAGAGCTTCCCTCAAATTTTAGTGATAAAATTTCTTTTTAATGATTATTAATCTGCTAATTACCCTAAGTAGATAATGATTTAAAACACATAGTTACCTAACTCATATATGAAATCTAATTGGATAATTGATTTCCTCATGGTCAAATTTGCTTTCCTACCAAGTTTGGTGAGATTTGGATAATCCTAGATGCCCCAAATGTTATTAGGAAGAAATTAGTAGATAATGTGATTTATTTGAGTAATCAACTTAATAATACATGTGATTATCATGATTTGACCAAAGTTCTGCATTTTCAGTTGTCATCGTTGCTTAAGTGAACCGGGCTCTCTGTGAGCCGTCAGATTAAAATCCGAGGGCACTCCCTTCATCCCCTACCTCCCGCTTTGTCTGCGCAAAAGGGGGAAACAGAACCCCCAACTCTTCGCCCGATGATAGCCCCTCTCTCCTCAACGGTTTCAATTTATCTCAATGCCAACAAGATTAGGAGATCATTGCGAGTCTCTTAAGCTCTAATTTGACTCCTACAAGCAGCTATTGAGAAAACGCCCAAAACCCCCCTTTTTCCAGTTCACACGGCGGCCACACCCACCTCACCTCCTTGCATAGAAATGCCCCAGTGGATCCATAGAGAACGAAGAGATGCCATCGAACTCGTTTTCGGTTTCATTTTCTGTTGAAGCCGTCTGTGGAGGCGCCGTAGATCCGAGCTTCACCCAGGTGGCCAGCGAGCTTGAGCGAACGGCTCAGTTCCTTGCAGTTCAATTCAACCTCTAATAAGCATCTTCACGTTCCTGTTTAGTTGTTCTTCACATCCTTAGTCCTCACGTTTCACCCTAGTTTTGTACCCGCGAGACCGTTTTTCAGTCAGTAGCTCCCTCTTTCCGACCAGGCCAGTCGGCTATGCTCGGCAAAGGAAAAACCTTTCTCCAGGCACAGTAGACCACCGTGAAGCCACACTAGATACTAGTTCTTGCCTTACGTCGCTAGAGCATTGTTTCCTAAGATTGAACTCTAAGGCCATGTTTTTAGTAAACCGCAGATGCCCCTTAGAGTTTCATTGAATTTTATGCATCTCTATACACCCTGTCAGATTCGTATCGACCCTATGAACTTGTTTACTGGCTTTTATGTGCTATTCTCTTGTTGTTTGAGTTTCTGGACCTCCACCTACTTCTCTAGCCTTACCGTTCATGGCTGCAAGTGTTTTTAGTGACCCCGACCATCACAGGGTCAGTGCAAGGGCGCATTATGTCCGGAATATCCCACGGAATCGCTTCCATTGATTAGTATCGCGAGATTTTTCCCTCTAATCAAGGTTCACCAATGTGATTCTACACGGATCCAACTGCTGCGTTATCCAGATCTCCAAATTCATAGAAAACGATTGTAGTGCTATTTCTCATCTCTGCCCTTGTCAACTTGATTGAGACATCACACATGCATGGGCAATTAAGGAATGTGGGCCTTGTTTTGTGCGTTTTTGTTTTTATCAGTAGGACCCGACAAGGTGGCAGGCCTTGATTTGTCCATCTAGGCTGTGGCCCCGTGAATGATATTTGATTGGATTAATCGATTTCATGAATGTCACCCCTATGGTTTCTTTGCTTCTTATTGGTCAGATCTTTATAAATTCATAGCATATGCTACAAAGCTCGGGCGCAGATGAACTTTAAATGAATTTTGCTCAACTTTTCAAGATCTAGAGGATGGACAAGGTTCCAGTTCCTGTTTTGTTTTGCTTTTCATGAAACATCAGACTTAGTGTAATTATGATTTAACAAGCCATGAAACCCTGGAAATGAAGTTATAGATTATTCATTAATGGATGATTATTGAATTAACAGGGTGATTAGGGTTCCATTAGCCCAAAGAAAACAACTAAGATCTCCCCTACGAGAGAGGTAAGTGGATTCATACACTTTGAACATTTAATATGAGTTTTCAATCGCTTTATAATTATTGAATCATGATGATCAAGTTAAACTATGTGCATAACCATGTACTTCAATTGGGATACTTCTTGCTATAATGTTATTATATGATTCTTATGCTTTCAAGTTCTGTCTCCAAGAATTCATGTTATGACTATGGATATCCAATTAAAGTTAATTATGTCAAGTTAATGATGAATCATGCAATAAGATGTATTATTTTGTCCTCATCATGTTAATGTTGATCCTACGTGCCTTATGAGCACCATTGGTGCAATAATATCGAGGATACTATAATCGACCACCCAGATTATGTTATGTGAATCCAAATATACTATTCAATTAAGTTTCATGTTTTCCTTTATTGCCCAGTTATTATGTTGTTATAACAATGCTCAATGCCGCTTACTCTAATGTGATTTTTATTTGCACGCATGGCTGGGGGCGCGATGCCCGCAGGCACAGAACAACTCCAAGAATAAATCATATGAAGATCAAATCAAGAAATAGATCAAGGTTTCCAAAGGACACATATGGTGGGGTGCCATCTACAATAGAAGATCCTGATGTTATAGATAACTTTATGTATTAATTATTTTTAATCATGTATATCCTAGTTAGCTTCAATTCAAGAAACCAATTGTGAACAATGTATAAATCAATTTCAATATCAATGCATGGTGTTTGTTTACTTTATTTGCAATGTCTATCATTGTTGTGGCATCCCCTTGAGCTATAGTAACCCATGTTATGGAAAACATGGGTATTGCTTCTGTTGACACATGTATGCTTAAGGGGGTGTTACAAAAATGGTATCAGAGCAAATAAGTAGATGGCCACCATGTAGAAATCACATCCACATGTTCTAAGTCATAGGTATATTGTTACACCCCGATCTCACAATTTCCTCAAATCATGAGATTAGGGCATAAGATAGGATTTATATGTAATACAAAGAACACCCTTAACTTTTTTTTCTTGTTTCTTTTTCTTTTCTTTCTTTAAAACTCTTGTTTCTTCGCATTAAACCACATAAATCTTCTTAACAAGGGAATCTAAACATTTCTTTCACTAATCAGACTTTAATAGTAAAGATACATGTATAAACATTCATGATGTCTCTCACACCTTATGCACATAAGACCTACTAATAGCATACAATTTCAAAAGAGGAATAATATTACACATCGTAATTACAACTCTCTCTCTTATCTCTTACTGAGGACCTAGAATGACAAGCACCGACTGACTTAACTAATCTTGTACTCAACTCTTGTGGAAGATCTACACTGATGCTCTGACCATCTTCAAGTCCACGCGGTTAACCCTAAAATGTTAGAGTAGAGGGGTGAGCCTACTCGCTCAGTGAATGAGTACTTCAAAGAAACAGTCTAAGGCACTAATGTGATTACATATATAACTTTGAATAAACGTTATGAAATTTAACAACAATAAATACTACACTGAGCAGTTCTAAAACAATATAATTGAAATAACAAAGAATGTAAATATTGCATCCAAAGAATAACTACTAGAAGATTATGCTCTAGTCTTCCTTAACTCTTTCATTTATAAGGAACTCTGTGAACCTATATGATCATATATTAACTTATGCCCTGATCTATGCAGTGTACTCTGCATAGAGACTCGCAGTGCACTACGGCCACACCGTACAAGACTTAGCGACACACTTGGGAAATGCTAAGTCTGACTGTTGTCCTGGTCTACGTCAGGATCTCACTGCACTCTCAAAAGAGTGTAAACTGGACTCCTCCTAACCTGAGCACACAGGCGGAGAGTCTGGGTTACCACCGTGACACACGCACGGATTATTGTTGAATAACCCCTATTTACTCCAGTGCCACCGTGACACACACACGGATTATTGTTGAACACTGCCTTTCTGTCCTCGTGCCACCGTGACACACACACGGATTATTGTTGAACACGAGTCACCGACCATCTAGACACATGCTAGGTAGGTCGTTTAACCCCTAAGGCACAGACCTCCAAAAGGGGTTCTACGGTGTTCGGGGCACCTAAGTCTAACATTAACATTATAGATACATTCTAATCAGAAATCATAACTCATTTAACATTTCTCACAAGGCTCACACGACCTGCCATATCATATCATAAGAAACATCATAACTCATGTATTCAACATATATCATGTCTCAGTAACATTCCCTTCTAGGGCATATCATATCTCATCACCTGCAATTTACGAGATATGTATTGGAAATAAGAAGCCCTGCAGTATGTAGATATCAACTCAGAGAGAACAAGCATATAAAGTTAAATGCACTAGAAACATACAATTCAGCAATTAAGCATCACCACATCTCATATCGAGACCTTTCATATCACCATAACATGATTCATTGAACACCCTATCCTTAGGGTTTCATTTGCTTTATTCATTCATCACATGCCAACACCCTACTCTTAGGGTTTCATTTGCCTCATTCACCTTTTCATTTGCCTCATTCACTTGTCACATGACTCTCATAAGAATTTCATAGGATATAAGCATTCACTAAATAAGGATTGTTTCCAACAAATCATATGCAATCAATATAGACATGAAACCATGGAAATTTAACTAAATTTAGAGTTTCCATACAATTCACTGAGATATCATGTATCAAGAATAAAATTCAATAAGATAACCCATGAGGTACATCCTAACCACTTATAGGATTACCAGTCCTCTTTATTTAACTTTGACTCTTAAGTATTCATTTAGGGTTTGCTTCAACACGGTCGTGGTATCACCCCACGACCGTGGCACATTCACCTCACCACGGTCGTGGCTCTTCCCCCACGGTCGTGGTGTATTGAGATCAGGGTTTCAAAAGCATTCAGTATGGCCGTGCTACTTAGCACGCCCGTGGCATAGACCCTTCACCACGGTCGTGGTCACCCACCACAGCCGTGCCACAGCTCGATTGAGCTTCAACTTAGTGAAATCAAAGTCATGGACTTAGTGACGAATCCCTAAGGGTTTAGATATTGAATTATGATAGCCTTAAGCTTGATTAAGAGCATTTAGACCTAGGTTTGGTTTAAGTCTAGATATCTCTTCAATTGGATTAAAACTCTAGTGAGATCTCAATTAGGTTAAACCCTAATTACATCATACGGTATAAATCTGAAAAGGATTCTTATTAGGATGTGTTGTACACGTTTCTGATATTAATTTACCATCTAAGAGTCATTCAAACAGAGAAAGAAATCCATATCATATCAATTTGCAACAACTTAAATCAAACAGACATTTCAGGTTTTAGAATCACATACTAAGCAATTAGGGATTTGGATGCTATAATCAAATTCCGTGCATTACACTGTTTCAAGGAAGAACCCACTCACCCCAAGGTGTGAAAACACCTCAAAACTGCAGCTCAACTCAGGGGATCTCGAACTCATATCAAATCCCTAGCAAATCTCCCAATTCTTCTTCCATTCAACTCGGAAACCTTGAAAATGAGGGATTATGAAGAAAGGGTGAGAAAAGAGGGAATTTCGACATCATCTTGGATCAAATCAGAGCATGGACGGAATATTGACATGAGAGAGAATATTCACCATAAAAGTCGATGCAAAGAATCCAAACTTACTTGATTTCACCATTCCTGGAACCGCAAAACCCTAATTCAGCAATTCCTCCTCTTTCTCCACTCAAACCCTAACTCTCCCTCTCTCTCTAGATTTTCATTTCTCTGGAGTGAATGAAAAAGAATGAGAGATACTTGTGTGTGTGGTTGCTCATATAGACCATTTGAGCTGCTTGGGTCAATTGCATATTGACCCCACACTCAACTTTTATTATATTGGCTGAATATTCAGTTATACAAAAGTTACTGTAATTCGTTTATTTTAGAGATCAAACCTTCTCCTAAAATTATGGAAATTTAGCACGTTGTTTATAATTGATCTATAAAGCTTCATTTAAAATTTGAGATCATTTGAAGTTACCAATAAATAATTAAAAATATAACAGTGTACTGCTATCCAGAAATCTGCAGAAATGTCATTTGAAGCAAAAATGCCTCAGAACGGTCGTGCTAGCTGCCACGGCCGTGCAAGATGAACCCAGCATGGCCGTGCTGCCTACCACGGCCGTGGTGCATTGATTTCAGCATATTTGAGTAGAAAAGTTGGTTAATAGTTTAATTCTTTCAAAACGACCGTGTGGCCTTGAATGCCCGTGCCACCAAAGACCTAGCACGACCGTGCTACCCACCATGGCCGTGCTACCCAAGCATCCAACTATCATTTCTATTTTTCTATGCCTAACTCTATCATTCCTTCCCAAATGAGCTTATTTGTTAAAAACCCTTATTTCAACCGACTAGAGTTTATACACCTCAAACCCTAATTATACAAAGAAATAACATGCTTGGGGTTCTCATTAGGTTTAACATATTATAATTGAGATGTCATCATTAATTAGATTTAAGAAATGATCAATCCAATAAAATATGCAATCATCCAGGTAAACCCTAGTTTACCAATTAAGCTCAGATGGGGTCGTAACAACTCTCCCCCCCTTAGAATGTTTCGTCCTCGAAACATAAACCTGCAAGAAAGATACATTCAAGATTATTCTAAGCTTCTAAAGCCTTCTATGTCATTATATTCTTGTATTTCATACCTGAATGTAGTTTTCAACATTAGATCTTTTAATTCTTTACCAAATCACAACATATTTCAAATAGTTCTCAATGATATCAAGCAAATTCTTTATGCCACAGTCAAACATAGAATGCAAAGATAAACCACCACACTTTCGCTGCGCAACTCTGATACAACTATATCAACTTATGCGACTCAGAAAGTTCTATTGTTCTGTATCACCTTTAAGTGACAAAAATGAGTTCACCATGCTGTTTTAAACTTTAATAAAGTGCTATTCAAATAGCAAAACAATCTTGAATTAAAAGACTAGATTCAACAATTAATTGCACAATACTACCCTTGGCATCCCCATTGGGTCATGGATGCATGAGGTGGAGCATTACCACCTCATTCCATACTATCCTATTTCAATCCTGGGACCTGTGGGTTATGGGCCCACACACAAATCAAAGTGTAACCATCGTATTATATCATTTTAGGGTTTCAACAACAGTAATAAGGTAATCCACAATTGTATCAGTCATTCAAGCATTAATCATACTCAATTACCATCACTCAGTTATATTAGAGCTAGGTATAACAAGCTACACCTCATTAGGGTTACTTGTCCAGACAATCTGATTATCATTCCTTATTATTAATATGAGTGAATAAGTACAACTACCTTATTCAGGATATCCCTCCATGTCTTCCGTCATCATCCAAACTGTATCACCATATTACAAATACACAATACTAGGATGCATATCTGGTATGAATTACTACAACTATCATACACCTTTAATCATATAGCTTGCACAAATACACTAAAATCATACATAGAACCAACTTACATACCTTAGTATTCCTTCAACAAAGCATACTTCTAAAAACGAGTTCACATATTACACAAAGCTAGTGTTTTCCTTTATCTCTCTCCTCATTCTTTACTACTTATGTTTTGCTACCTCTCCTTCTCATTTTGATCATATACAATAAACATCCCTAACATTAAAACATTCAAGGTAAGAATAGATTATTCATCATTCTTGCTATCAGATAAGAATTTATTTCTTATCGCACTTCATCGTAATGTATGTCACTATTACATTCACTAGATGACCCTACCAAGGTAGTTATGCATCATATATGATTCATTTTCTTATCATTTCATTCCCACCTTGCTATTGTTAAGGAATATATGAGAGAGAAGATGATTTTGAGACTTATAATTCTTGTATTCAAACATTCCCTTAATACCTTAAATATTCTTCATTTTTAAATCAAAGGGATCATGCATGGGTCAAACACAGTTTCTCTTTCAATCAAGTTTTCCCTCCTGAATATTGTCTACCCTTGTATGACTTATTCATTCGTTAAACTACACCTAGGTTCTTCACTTAGGAACTAGTTTGTTGTTCTAGTCTTATGAATTATATGATCATATGATTCTTCTTCACTTTTACTCTTTTGAAGACTCTTCACTTCTATGGACCTATTGAATGCTCATCTCTATTCTTCTACTCAGCCTTTACTTTAGAGTTCATAAAAGCATTAAACTCAATTATATGATCCATTCTTCATGACCGATTCTTTCTATCTAGAACCATACATACATTTCATATATCTTTTCTATATTTCATATGTATAGCTCATATAATATTAATCAATAAACTGATTATGAACCTTATATCATGTTCCTTTATTCCCAATTAAGGGTTTCTCATATGAGGCCCCAAAATTGAACCTCAGATACCAGTTTCAAATGATTCTTAGTTGTTCTGATCTTGCCCATATGTTTCAACATCTTACTGTATGTACATTCTTACTCTGATGTGGGTATAATTATTCAAATTCTATTCTTATTATACTATTGATAGGATTCATTAGATCCTAGTAACGCATCATGCCAATCGGACCAGGCCAAACCTGAAGTCCTGAAGCCAAGAACTACAAAGGATTACTCAACTCCTATTCATCTCAGAAGTGTGGAAGAAAACTTATCCACTAACAAAAGCTCATTCAAAGGTCAAATCTAGTCTACTTGTTACAAAGAATGAAATCAATAAATGCTACGACTGCATAGTGTACAACAGATATTAAAGACCCATATTTCAAAGTATTGAATATTTCAATTCAAACATATAAGAGAATTTCTATACATTTCCAACAAAAACAACATTATGAAATGTAAGTTCTATCTCCTTTTACATTTATGCTCTTAATTCTTGTTTCTTTTCTCGTTATCTAACCCTAACCTTTCTAGGGTTCCTCTCTAGCCCATTCTTCCACTGTATACCTAGCCAGGGTATACGTGAGAGAATAGACAGAGTAGCTTGTACTGGTTGATCCAAGTAGTCAGATTTCGGGCCAGGATATCCAAATACTCAAATCCCTAAAGCTAACATCAAAACATCTCCTATCTGCCACACTTATGACGCGAACTTACTAACTTAATGGTCCTTGACAACTCACCCTAAGCTCTGATACCAAGCTGTTACACCCCGATCTCACAATTTCCTCAAATCATGAGATTAGGGCATAAGATAGGATTTATATGTAATACAAAGAACACCCTTAACTTTTTTTTTTCTTGTTTCTTTTTCTTTTCTTTCTTTAAAACTCTTGTTTCTTTGCATTAAACCACATAAATCTTTTTAACAAGGGAATCTGAACATTTCTTTTACTAATCAGACTTTAATAGTAAAGATACATGTATAAACATTCATGATGTCTCTCACACCTTATGCACATAAGACCTACTAATAGCTTACAATTTCAAAAGAGGAATAATATTACACATCGTAATTACAACTCTCTCTCTTATCTCTTACTGAGGACCTAGAGTGACAAGGACCGACTGACTCAACTAATCTTGTACTCAACTCTTGTGGAAGATCTACACTGATGCTCTGACCATCTTCAAGTCCACGCGGTTAACCCTAAAATGTTTGAGTAGAGGGGTGAGCCTACTCGCTCAGTGAATGAGTACTTCAAAGAAACAGTCTAAGGTACTAATGTGATGACAAATATAACTTTGAATAAACGTTATGAAATTTAACAACAATAAATACTACACTGAGCAGTTCTAAAACAATATAATTGAAATAACAAAGAATGTAAATATTGCATCCAAAGAATAACTACTAGAAGACTATGCTCTAGTCTTCCTCAACTCTTTCATTTATAAGGAACTCTGTGAACCTATATGATCATATTTTAACTTATGCCCTGATCTATGCAGTGTACTCTGCATAGAGACTCGCAGTGCACTACGGCCACACCGTACAAGACTTAGCGACACACCCGGGAAATGCTAAGTCTGACTGCTGTCCTGGTATACGTCAGGACCTCACTGCACTCTCAAAAGAGTGTAAACTGGACTCCTCCTAGCCTGAGCACACAGGCGGAGAGTCTGGGTTACCACCGTGACACACACACAGATTATTGTTGAATAACCCCTATTTACTCCAGTGCCACCGTGACACACGTACGGATTATTGTTGAACACTGCCTTTCTGTCCTCGTGCCACCGTGACACACACACAGATTATTGTTGAACACGAGTCACCGACCATCTAGACACACGCTAGGTAGGTTGTTTCACCCCTAAGGCGCATACCTCCAAAAGGGGTTCTACGGTGTTCAGGGCACCTAAGTTTAACATTAACATTATAGATACATTCTAATCAGAAATCATAACTCATTTAACATTTCTCACAAGGCTCACACGACCTGCCATATCATATCATAAGAAACATCATAACTCATGTATTCAACATATATCATGTCTCAGTAACATTCCCTTCTAGGGCATATCATATCTCATCACCTGCAATTTACGAGATATGTATTGGAAATAAGAAGCCCTGCAGTATGTAGATATCAACTCAGAGAGAACAAGCATATAAAGTTAAATGCACTAGAAACATACAATTCAACAATTAAGCATCACCACATCTCATATCGAGACCTTTCATATCACCATAACATGATTCATTGAACACCCTATCCTTAGGGTTTCATTTGCTTTATTCATTCATCACATGCCAACACCCTACTCTTAGGGTTTCATTTGCCTCATTCACCTTTTCATTTGCCTCATTCACTTGTCACATGACTCTCATAAGAATTTCATAGGATATAAGCATTCACTAAATAAGGATTGTTTCCAACAAATCATATGCAATCAATATAGACATGAAACCATGGAAATTTAACTAAATTTAGAGTTTCCATACCATTCAATGAGATATCATGTATCAAGAATAAAATTCAATAAGATAACCCATGAGGTACATCCTAACCACTTATAGGATTACCAGTCCTCTTTATTTAACTTTGACTCTTAAGTATTCATTTAGGGTTTGCTTCAACACGGTCGTGGTATCACCCCACGGCCGTGGCACATTCACCTCACCACGGTCGTGGCTCTTCCCCCACGATCGTGGTGTATAGAGATCAGGGTTTCAAAAGCATTCAGTACGGCCGTGCTACTTAGCACGCCCGTGGCATAGACCCTTCACCACGGTCGTGGTCACCCACCACGGTCGTGCCACAGCTCGATTGAGCTTCAACTTAGTGAAATCAAAGTCATGGACTTAGTGACGAATCCCAAAGGGTTTAGATATTGAAATATGATAGCCTTAAGCTTGATTAAGAGCATTTAGACCTAGGTTTGGTTTAAGTCTAGATATCTCTTCAATTGGATTAAAACTCTAGTGAGATCTCAATTAGGTTAAACCCTAATTACATCATACGGTATAAATCTGAAAAGCATTCTTACTAGGATGTGTTGTACACGTTTCTGATATGAATTTACCATCTAAGAGTCATTCAAACAGAGAAAGAAATCCATATCATATCAATTTGCAACAACTTAAATCAAACAGACATTTCAGGTTTTAGAATCACATACTAAGCAATTAGGGATTTGGATGCTATAATCAAATTTCGTGCATTACACTGTTTGAAGGAAGAAACCACTCACCCCAAGGTGTGAAAACACCTCAAAACTGCAGCTCAACTCAGGGGATCTCGAACTCATATCAAATCCCTAGCAAATCTCCCAATTCTTCTTCCATTCAACTCGGAAACCTTGAAAATAAGGGATTATGAAGAAAGGGTGAGAAAAGAGGGAATTTAGACATCATCTTGGATCAAATCATAGAATGGACAGAATCTTGACATGAGAGAGAATATTCACCATAAAAGTCTATGCAAAGAATCCAAACTTACTTGATTTCACCATTCCTGGAACCGCAAAACCCTAATTCAGCAATTCCTCCTCTTTCTCCACTCAAACCCTAACTCTCCCTCTCTCTCTAGATTTTCGTTTCTCTGGAGTGAATGACGAAGAATGAGAGCTAATTGTGTGTGTGGTTGCTCATATAGACCATTTGAGCTGCTTGGGTCAATTTCATATTGACCCCACACTCAACTTTTATTATATTGGCTGAATATTCAGTTATACAAAAGTTACTGTAATTCGTTTATTTCAGAGATCAAAACTTCTCCTAAAATTATGGGAATTTAGAAAGTTGTTTATAATTGATCTATAAAGATTCAGTTAAAATTTATGATCATTTGAAGTTACCAATAAATAATTAAAAATAGAACAGTGCACTGCTATCCAGAAATCTGCAGAAATGTCATTTGAAGCAAAAATGCCTCAGAACGGCCGTGCTAGCTGCCACGGCCGTGCAAGATGAACCCAGCACGGCCGTGCTTCCGACTACGGCCGTGGTGCATTGATTTCAGCAGATTTGAGTAGAAAAGTTGGTTAATAGTTTAATTCTTTCAAAACGACCGTGTGGCCTTGAATGCCCGTGCCACCAAAGACCTAGCACGGCCGTGCTACCCACCATGGCCGTGCTACCCAAGCATACAACTATCATTTCTATTTTTCTATGCCTAACTCTATCATTCCTTCCCAAATGAGCTTATTTGTTAAAAACCCTTATTTCAACCGACTAGAGTTTATACACCTCAAACCCTAATTATACAAAGAAATAACATGCTTGGGGTTCTCATTAGGTTTAACATATTATAATTGAGATGTCATCATTAATTAGATTTAAGCAATGATCAATCCAATCAAATATGCAATCATCCAGGTAAACCCTAGTTTACCAATTAAGCTCAGATGGGGTCGTAACATATATAATATTAAGTTCAAGGTATGGGAAACCAAAGTAGGGTCTAGTCAGAAGACACAAGTTAGATAAGGGTTAGGGTTATGTTCCTAGATGTTTTAGATTTTGTGTTAACTTTGAATTTGTACATAGCATACTCTCTCTTCTTCCCACGTGTTTGTGGTATGGGACACAGGCTCATGGGGTTTTGTAGAGAGAATGTTATGTGCAAAATCGTACTTGTCTTATCCTCTCAAGTGCATGTGGTATGGGACATGTGCATGAGGGAGGTGTTGAGACAAGAGTTGACATTAAAGTTTGAGACATATAACCATCTAAACACAATTAATTACATAAGAAGACCAAATATGCATACAAGTGGTAGATAATTTGACAGGGATACGAAAGAAAAATGATGCAATGCTACTAAACAATGTTCTCTTCTATTTTATGATTATGTGCTCGGATTGAACATCATGTGTTATTTCTATGCTTATGAATTATGAAATTATGAAAAATCATGTCTATGTATAAGAAATCATGTTAAGTTGATAATTGTCCTCTCCATCATGTTATTTGAGCCTTAATCGGCCTTATGTGAGCCTTCATTGGCCTTATGTGAGCCTTAATTGGCCTTATGAGCTCTGTGGGAGCATTATGTGAGCCTTAATCGGCCTTATGTGAGCCTTCATTGGCCTTATGTGAGCCTTAATTGGCCTTATGAGCACTGTGGGTGCAATCCAGGAGAGTGACTATATCAACTCAAGTAAAATTCATGTCTAATATGAATTCATGTCAAGTTAATTAAGTTCTCATGTAATTATGTTAACTATGAGTAAGTCATGTCTTAAGTATGATAATGAGACTATAAGATATTGTTAGAGTTTTTACATGCACAAACTAAGTGAAACCCTAAGGTGGCTAGTACCTCATTATGATATGAAAATTTTGGGGACGAAATTTCTATAAGGTGGATAGGTTGTAACGACCCTCAAAATTCAGTCCCAAATTTTTGATGTTTAATAAAGGTGAAACCCTAGGTTGAATGAATTTTCTTACATTTGTTCATTTAAGTGGAGACCATGCTTAAGTAGTATGTCAGAACGAGTTTAGACTACATTAAGATACTATGTGAACATTTAATTTGATTCATCAACACTTATACACATCAATGTCAATTAACACACCAAATCTAACCCTAATTATGCAATGGTGACTAGTTAGGGGTTAATTGATAGTTTTGGCACACATACATGTAAAATGCATCCTGTTGTTTTGTATATGAATAGATAATAGATTAATAGAGCTTACCTCAAATTTTAGTGATTAATTTCTTTTTAATGATTATTAATGTGCTAATTACCCTAAGTAGATAATGATGTAAAACACATGGTTACCTAACTCATATATGAAATCTAATTGGATAATTGATTTCCTCATGGTTGAATTTTCTTTCCTACCAAGTTTGGTGAGATTTGGATAATCCTAGATGCCCAAATGTTATTAGGAAGAAATTAGTAGATACTGTGATTTATTTGAGTAATCAACTTAATAATACATGTGCTTATCATGATTTGACCAAAGTTCTGGATTTTCAGCTGTCATCGTTGCTTAAGTGAACCGGGCTCTCTGTGAGCCGTCAGATTAAAATCTGAGGGCACTCCCTTCATCCCCTACCTCCCGCTTTGTCCGCACGGAAGGGGGAAACAAAACCCCCAACTCTTCGCCCGATGATAGCCCCTCTCTCCTCAATGGTTTCAATTTATCTCAATGCCAACAAGATTAGGAGATCATTGCGAGTCTCTTAAGCTCTAATTTGACTCCTACAAGCATCTATTGAGAAAACACCCAAACCCCCCCCCTTTCCAGTTCTCATGGCGGTCACACCCACCTCACCTCCTTGCATAGAAATACCCCAGTGGATCCCTAGAGAACGAAGAGATGCCATCAGACTCATTTTCGGTTTCAATTTCTGTTGAAGCCGTCTGTGGAGGCACCGTAGATCCGAGCTTCACCCAGGTGGCCGGCGAGCTTGAGCGAGTGGCTCAGTTCCTTGCAGTTCAATTCAACCTCTAGTAAGCATCTTCACGTTCCTGTTTAGTTGTTCTTCACGTCCTTAGTCCGCGCGTTTCACCCTAGTTTTGTACCCGCGAGACCGTTTTTCAGTCAGTAGCGCCCTCCTTCCGACCAGGCCAGACGGCTATGCTCGGCAAAGGAAAAACCTTTCTCCAGGCAGAGTAGACCACCGTGAAGCCACACTAGATACTAGTTCTTGCCTTACGTCGCTAGAGCATTGTTTCCTAAGATTGAATTCTAAGGCCATGTTTTCAGTAAACCGCAGATGCCCCTTAGAGTTTCATTGACTTTTATGCATCTCTATACACCCTGTCGGATTTGTATCGACCCTATGAACTTGTTTACTGGCTTTTATGTGCTATTCTCTTGTTGTTTGAGTTTCTGGACCTCCACCTGCTTCTCTAGCCTTACCGTTCATGGCTACAAGTGTTTTCAGTGACCCCAACCATCACAGGGTCAGTGCAAGGGCGCATTATGTCCGAAATATCCCAAGGAATCGCTTCCATTGATTAGTATCACGAGATTTTTCCCTCTGATCAAGGGTCACCAATGTGATTCTACACGGATCCAACTGCCGCGTTATCCAGTTCTCCAAATTCATAGAAAACGACTATAGTGCTATTTCTCATCTCTGCCCCTGTCAACTTGATTGAGACATCACACATGCATGGGCAATTAAGGAATGTGGGCCTTGTTTTGTGCATTTTTGTTTTTATCAGTAGGACCCGACAAGGTGGTAGGCCTTGATTTGCCCATCTAGGGAGTGGCCCCGTGAATGATATTTGATTGGATTAATCGATTTCATGAATGTCACCCCTATGGTTTCTTTGCTTCTGATTGGTCAGATCTTTATAAATTCATAGCATATGCTACAAAGCTCGGGCGCAGATGAACTTTAAATGAATTTTGCTCAATTTTTCGAGATCTAGAGGATGGACAAGGTTCCAGTTCCTGTTTTGTTTTGCTTTTCATGAAACATCAGACTTAGTGTAATTAGGATTTAACAAGCCATGAAACCCTGGAAATGAAGTTATAGATTATTCATTAATGGATGATTATTGAATTAACAGGGTGATTAGGGTTCCATTAGCCCAAAGAAAACAACTAAGATCTCCCCTATGAGAGAGGTAAGTGAATTCATACACTTTGAGCATTTAATATGAGTTTTCAATCGCTTTATATTTATTGAATCATGATGATCAAGTTAAACTATGTGCATAGCCATGTACTTCAATTGGGATACTTCTTGCTATAATGTTATTATATGATTCTTATGCTTTCAAGTTCTGTCTCCAAGAATTCATGTTATGACTATGGAAATCCAATTAAAGTTAATTATGTCAAGTTAATGATGAATCATGCAATAGGATGTATTATTTTGTCCTCATCATGTTAATGTTGATCCTACGTGCCTTATGAGCACCATTGGTGCAATAATATCGAGGATACTATAATCGACCATCCAGATTATGTTATGTGAATCCAAATATACTATTCAATTAATTTTCATGTTTTCCTTTATTGCCCAGTTATTATGTTGTTATAACAATGCTCAATGCCGCTTACTCTGATGTGATTTTTATTTGCACGCATGGCTGGGGGCGCGATGCCCGCAGGTACAGAACAACTCCAAGAATAAATCATATGAAGATCAAATCAAGAAATAGATCAAGGTTTCCAAAGGACACATATGGTGGGGTGCCATCTACAATAGAAAATCCTGATTTTATAGATAACTTTATGTATTAATTATTTTTAATCATGTATATCCTAGTTAGCTTCAATTCAAGAAACCAATTGTGAACAATGTATAAATCAATTTCAATATCAATGCATGGTGTTTGTTTACTTTATTTGCAATGTCTATCGTTGTTGTGGCATCCCCTTGAGCTATAGTAACCCATGTTATGGAAAACATGGGTATTGCTTCCGTTGACACATGTATGCTTAAGGGGGTGTTACAAGCACAAACACCGTCAAAGACTGGAGGTGAAGACCGCGCAAGCTGCGAGGTAACGTCACCGAGCAAGCCTCGGGATAAGGTACACCTTCACAAACCATCCTTCCTACTGTATAGACGTTGACGCGATTCCTTTATTCTGGGTTTGGGAGAAAACTTTTGTTTCCGCTGCCTTCTCTGTCTCTCTTAAAATCCAACAGTGGTATTAAAGCCACGTCAACTGCTCTATACTTTAGGGTTATCGATATGATCGAATTTGGTTTGTCACCTTTATTTATCGCATACGATGTGAATAAAATTGGCTTTATGCATGTCCAATCCTAAATCCACAAATCCCAATATATATATATGTTATGTAATATTAATGCACTCGATACACGTCACCCTTAAATGAGTTTTGTGGTGGATGTATAGCATGGTTATGGCCAATAAACCTTGTGTATGTGTGCTTGGTTGAATATAGTTGATTGCATCTCGGTCTGCACACTGATTCCTTATCTCCTATTCCTGCTGTAACTCGAGATAACTCAAGATTTCTTTCCTACCTTTGCTCCCCCCGAATGTAACTCGGGGTTTCCTTTTACAAATGTAAAATAGGATAGATTTTTATTTCTTGTTATGTCAAAGAACGATGGGTTTTTTTAAATGACCGGTTCGAGGAGAGAGATGAGCAGGTGGCGACCTGAGGAGATGCACGATGAGAAGTGAACTGATTGGCTGGAGGTGCCAGTCGATCAGCTAGTGGCACCCAACTGACCAGCCTGATGGCGAGCCGATCAATCATGGAGATGAGTTGATCAAACCCAGAACGGCAAAGCACAGAGTTCATCTTGTACAGGTTGCATGTGATGTGAACCTAGATGGCTGTGATTCCTATTGGCTTGAGGAATCACATTAGGATGGCCATAATCATTACTTTTATCATTTCACATGTTTTTTGTGGGATATAGCATGTATATGATACTTACTATATATTGTGGTGATTGGATATGTATATGTACCTATAAAAATCAAATCCCTCATCTAAATGTTAAGTCTTTCATGCCTTCCATGAGCGGCACATATGAAAAACTTGATCGACCAAGCATAGGTTACACCAAAGCATGGTGCGCCGTCTATCTCGTGGAAGTGTGAAGGGTAAGCATGTAGGTTATGCCAAAGCAGGGTGCATGTTTACCATGTCAGCTTTTGGGTTAGACTTAAATGATGATTCTTAAAGCGTCTAAGACTAGAGGCAAGGAATGTTCATGGCAAAGTGTTGCGCATGTTCATTCATCATGAGTTGCATATGATGCAATTGGCATGATGGCCTACCTAAATAGTCAAGATTGTGGGCGATCAGCCAAAGCTGACCCATGACTTGATGAAATATGGATCTTGACCCACTAGGAGATTGTACACTACAATCTTCTGAATTGATGGTGAGGGCTGTCAATTTGAATCAAAATAGTGGGAGTGGTAATTAATTAAAGGCCTAATTAACTATCGTCAAAATTTATTCAAATCAAATCAAATCAAAAGGAGTTTTGACAAATGCAATTTTCTCTTGTAGAATGGCAAAAGAATCATCTTTTAAAATGAGCAAATTAATAGAGAATAAATTCCATAACTGGTTAGGGATTATGAGAAGTGTTCTACACAATCCAGATATACCGGTAGCCTTTGAATCCACTCTATGTGTGCTTAAGAAGATGGATAGTTCATTGATGGAGATCAATGGAACAAAGTATAAAGACAAAAGTGAGGGAGAGAAGGGTTTTCTCGCCAAACCAATGTCAGAATCTTTTGTGTTTAAAACATGAAGAGGATGGAAGGAACGATGGAAGAAGAAGCGAGAGATAGAGATCTCTACTTCTGGTGTATACATGATAGAGATTAACTTTACTACTGCTTTGTCATGGGTACTTGATACTGGATGTGGATCTCACATTTGTTCAAATGTGAAGGATCTTAAGAGAAGTAGGCCTTTAGGGAAAGGCGAGGTTGAACTACGTGTTGCCAATGGGGCAAGAGTTGCCGCAAGTGCCGTAGGAACCTATGAGTTAACTCTACCTAGTGGGATAATAATAGAGTTGAAGAACTACTATTATGTACCTGCCGTAAATAGGAATATCATTTCCGTTTCTTGTTTAGACAAGGATGGTTTTGAATTTCTTATTAAGAATGGAAAGTGTTCCATTTCAAAAGATGGGATCTTTTATGGCAGTGCCCCAATGTCTTATGGTATATACTTGATAGATCTAGAGACAAGTGTATACAACATAAACACCAAAAGGCAAAAACTCAACAACTCAAACAAAACATATCTTTGGCATTGTCGTCTAGGGCACATAAATGAGAAGCGCATCTCTAGACTCCATAAAGATGGTTATCTAGACTATTTTGATTATGAATCAATAGAGACATGTGAATCTTGTTTGTTGGGCAAGATGACCAAGACTCCTTTTTCAGGTAAAGGTGAGAGAGCTAGTGATCTATTAGGACTCATACATACTGATGTATGTGGGCCTTTTAGAACTAATGCCAGAAATGGGTATCAATACTTCATTACCTTCACTGATGACTTCAGTAGGTATGGCTATGTGTACGTGATGAAACATAAGTCAGAAACCCTTGAAAGGTTCAAGGATTTCATTAATGAAGTATAGAACCCACTTGGTAAAAGTATTAAAGCACTTTGATCCGATCAAGGTGGAGAATACTTAAGCTAGGAGTTTGAGGACCTTCTACGAGCCCGTGGTATTGTATCACAATGGACTCCGCCTGGAACACCACAACATAATGGTGTGTCTAAAAGAAGGAATCACACTTTACTGGATATGGTGCGATCAATGATGAGTTTTGCTGATCTTCCGATTTCCTTCTGGGCTCATGCTCTTGAAACTGCCGCGTTTACACTTAACCAAGTACCATCTAAATCTGTTTAAAAGACACCATATGGGATATGGACTGGGAAGCATCCCAATATGTCTTTTATGAGGATTTGGGGGTGTGAGGCATATGTCAAGAAAATGTTTCCTGACAAGCTAGGCCCTAGATATGATAAATGTTATTTTGTTGGATATCTTAAGGAGACTAAGGGATATTAGTTATACCACTCAACTGACAACAAAGTGTTTGTTGCCAGGGATGCTGTGTTCCTAGAAAAGGAATTTATTTCCAAAGGAAGTAGTGGGAGGAAAATAGAGCTTATAGAGGTTCAAGCCCAACAAGAAAACATTGAACCAGTAGATGTACAAGAGGAACATAGAGATTCACAAGGTGTTGTGGAATCTCAGTATCCTCAAGTAACATAAGGACCTCGTAGATCTAGTAGAAAACACCTTGAACCTGAGAGGTTTGGATACCTTGTGACTCAGGAAGGCAGTGAGTTGATCATAGATTTTGATCCAACTACCTATCTAGAGGCAATGGAGGGACCAAATTCTGAGAAATGGCTTGAGGCCATGAAATATGAGATGGAATCCATGTATTCCAACAAAGTATGGACTTTGGTGGAACCACCTGAAGGGGTAAAACCCATAGGGTGCAAGTGGGTCTTCAAGAAGAAGACCAGCATGGATGGAAATGTGAAAACTTATAAAGGAAGATTGGTTGCAAAGGGTTTCTGAGAAGTTCAAGGTGTTGACTATGACAAAACTTTTTCTCTAGTTGCCATGATTAAGTCCATCATGATCATGCTTTCTATTACGGCTTACTATGACTATGAGATTTGGCAAATGGATGTTAAAACCACATTCCTTAATGGGAATATAAATGAGGATGTGTACATGACACAACCTAAAGGTTTTGTAGATCCAAAGAATGCCAATAAAGTCTGTAAGCTACAAGGGTCAATCTATGGATTGAAGCAAGCATCTTGGAGTTGGAATCTTCGATTTGATGAGGAAGTCAGAGTGTTTGGCTTTATTCAAAATGAAGATGAACCTTGTTTATACAAGAAGGTTAGTGGGAGCATGACCACATTCCTCATATTGTCTGTGGATGACATTCTATTGATGGGGAATGATGTCTCAGCCTTAGAGAAGGTAAAGACTTGGCTTGGGAATACTTTATCAATGAAGGACTTAGGAGAAGCATCCTACATTCTAGGAATTAAGATCTATAGAGATAGATCTAAAAGGCTTCTCGGACTAAGTCAAAGCACGTACATTGACAAAGTGCTGAAGCGGTTCAGCATGGAGAACTCAAAGAAAGGCAACGTCCCCATGCTACATGGAGTCACCATCTCTAGAGCTCAATGTCCCCAATCTTGTGAAGACAAGGAACGTATGAATGGGATCCCATATGCATCAGCCATCAGATCCATCATGTACGCTATGTTGTGCACATGCCCAGATGTCTCGTATGCCCTCAGCATGATGAGATGGTACCAGTTAGATGCCGGGGATGCTCACTGGACAGCCATAAAGAACATCCTAAAGTACTTGCAAAGGACTAAGGATCAGTTCCTTGTATACGATGATGAGGAAGAACTGGTGGTAAAGGGTTATACCGATGCAAGCTTCCAAACTGACAAAGATGATTACATATCACAGTCAGGATTTGTATTTTGCCTAAACAATGGAGCTGTGAGCTGGAAGAGTTCCAAGTAAGAAATAGTTGCCGATTATATTACAGAGACCGAGTATATTGCTACTTCACATGCAGCAAAGGAGGCTATGTGGATTAGGAAGTTCATCACTGAACTTGGTGTAGTTCCTAGTAGCAGTGATGCAATTGAGCTTTATTATGACAATAATGGAGCTATTGCTCAAGCTAAGGAACCCAGATCACATCAGCGGTCCAAGAACATACTGCGGCGCTTCCATCTCATATGAGAGATCGTACAACGAGGAGATGTGAAGATTTGCAAAGTACCAACTGAAGACAACATAGATGATCGACTAACGAAGGCCCTTTCTCAGTAGAAGCATGATGGTCATGCTAGGTGACAAGGACTGAGGTTCCTAGGTGACTGGCTCTAAGTGCAAGTGGGAGTTTGTTGGTATGTATGCCCATAGAGCAAGTCATGTGATGATTGTAATGGGATACTTTGTAAATGATTTGAATAATAATAAAGGCAATTCCCGATCTATATGTTTTAATTGTTTCTGAGATGATAGTGTAGCATGATAAATGTCTAAAGAATTGTTTACTCGATGACGTATGCTTTTAGGTTAAGGACCTAAATGATGAGATCATACAGATGTTAAGGGTATGCATTCTTGTTTAGTCGCCAGTCAGTTGTTATTTTGGAAATAACCACATACATCAATAACACTAAAGACTATATTGTGTTTTGGTTGATGATAGAATCTCATTAGTCATGATATAGTGATATCAAACCAAGCACATAGGTACTTGTTAGAGAACAAGTGTACCAGACAGACCCACCATAAGAGTGACACATGGAACCTTGATTTGGTAGTCACAATCAGCTCTCACAGTGATGGTGGTGAATGTGATTCTTCGACCTGAAATCACTACACTCAACACATGTCGTTTAGTACACTTTGACATCATCAAACGTAGTCCTGAAACATGGATTGTTATAAAGGTGATGATTGGGTGGCTTTGACACATGGGGCTTTTGAGGGGTGAGTGATAGATATGGGATTTGTCCCTCCTAAGGGAGTTTGATGTCCATGGCCACTTGATGAGTAGGATTGAGAAAGGCATGCACATGCATGTGTGAATCAATATGTGATATTGATGTCACACACATCTCACCCAGTCTGCTATGAGATCAAGGAAATGGATGAATGTTGAAAGGATGACTGTGCCATGCCTTGAGTTCATTCAGGACATTAGTGACAAAGGAATTATACATTCACTGTAACACCATTCACGGATTGTAGGATTGAAAGTTGTTCTCCAACTTTCTATTTCACCTGGGTAGTACTGATGTGCGACTAGGCACCACTCTTTGCTTGTGAAGTCATAAGTGTTATGGACTTTCACTACCAATGTGAAATGGACCTGCATGGTCACACACATAGGATATAACCTAGAAGAGGATTTTTCCACAAATGATGTTTAGATTGATTACTAAAGTAGTTTAGTAGTTCAATTAAACACTCAATTGATTGATAGCTCAAAATCATAATGTTCAAGGTGTTGGACCAATTGATTAGAGTATCAGATTGATTGAAACTGCGATTGACTATTTTTTCATAGTCTACACTTCCAACTGATTGGCTCAAGGGTTGAATCGATCGGCTCAGGTTGGTGAACTGATCAACTCAGCTGGTGAGACGATCGACTCATGTGTCATGAGACGATCAAATCAATTGTTGAACCAGTCGATTCATGGACCAACCGAGATCGTTTGGAAAGTTAGAAGACTATTTTGCAAATACAATTTGTTTCACTTGTACAAATTTGATTTGGACAAGGATTAATATTTGATTAATCAGAAACAAATATAAAAGTCAATTTGAGTTGGACCAGGACTTTAAACCGATCAGCTCAGGGGTCCCAAATGATCGGTTCAGGTGTGAACCGATCAGTTGAGGTGACCAACCGACCGTTTCAGAGATGAAACGATCAGTTCAGCTGGTGCATTTGGTTGTTTTGTGGAAAATCTTGAACCCTTCTACTCCTTATTTAATCCCGCATTGCCCGGGATAGAGAACCCTATCCCATGACCTTCCAGGGTATTGGGGTCTTCTGAAAGTGAAACTCAGAATACTAGTTGCTTTACAAAGTTGTCATTCTCTCTGGTTTTGGTAACTGAGAGAGCCTTAGCACCCTGATAAGGGAGGCACAACAAGGGAAAGACAATTGCAGAAAGGCAACTGGTTGCAGGAGAGTGTGTCGGTGACTAGTACGCTAACAGGAGGGTGCGACTCCTTTCGATTCCTTGTGGGAAAAGGAGACTTCTGCTGCTCGGAGGATAGCTATCAATCCTGATAGTCCTGGTGAGACCAAGAGTGGCACAAACACCATCCAAGACTGGAGGTGAAGACCGCGCAAGCCGCAAGGTAACATCGCCAAGCAAGCCTCAAGACAAGGTAAGCCTCCACAAACCATCCTTCCTACTGTATAGACGTTGATGCAATTCCTTTATTCTGGGTTTGAGAGAAGAAATTTTTTGTTTCTACTGCCTTTTCTATCTCTCTTAAAACCCAACAAAGATCATGGAAAAGGGAGTTTTGAGTTTGAGAAGCAAAGTGACCCCAAATCAAAGCAAGATAAGGAGGATGGGTGCCAGAGGTGTTCTTCCCTGAGTCAAAGCGGGTCATCTAATGAAGGATGTAGTGACACCACTTGACTCTAATATTCTTCAAAAGACAGTTGATTATCACACTGGTGTTTTCTACAATTTCCATTTGATTTTTCTTCGAATGGAAACTGTATTTAACCACCAAAGCAATAAGATGATTTTTTCTATTGAGGGAAGAAAATGGCATGGTTGACTTCTTCCTATAGGGGACATTGGTCTTCTTCTAATACTTATGAATATCAGGAAGAGTGGGATCATTGCTTTTGTATAAAGACCTAGGGTCAAGCAGGTAATAATCAGGATAGTCATCCCTGATTGAGTCAATAACCTCAGTACTATTGAAAAAAATATTCAAAGAATCTTTAGAGATGGTAAATTTGGTACCAGCAATCACAGAAGTCAAAATATTGGGTTGTGACACGATTGTGACGTAGTTCCATTAGAGATTTACATAAAATCATGGACCACCTTAGTGCTAGTGATATAATTGTGATAGCACTGGCATTCTACACACAATGCTCCCAGGTGAAGGGTTTCAAACACCTCAGTGACCTTCTTTGTAGCCTCACTCATGGAGAAACAAGGTTCATATAGATCTCAAAAAGGGAAATAATTCCTTGGGAGAAGTTCTGTATAAAGATTTAGAGCTTATGAGGATATGAAGTATGTGCCATCATAGAAAACAATGAGAGGAGTAGATGAAGACAATGATGCTCCAACAGTGACAACTCTCTTCCTACGATTAGAATCCATGAAGGTGGATGGAGAAGTAAAGATAACTGAAAGATAAAGAGAATGTCAAAAGCAGGTAGGTGTGGGAAGAGGCAAGGGAAGCCAAAAAGAGGTTGGGAGAGGATGGTCGAAACTAGGGTTTGACGTCAAAGGAGATGGAGGTTGGGATCGGTCAATCTTTCTCTAGTTTAGAGGGAGAGAAATCAGTTGATGACCTTTTTAATTTGGTCTAAAACCACTATCGGTCGAGTTCTATGATGTGGAAACTTGACCAATGGGGTAGTTCAGTATGACCTCAGCCAGAGATCGGCCGAGTTGTTAATTCGACAAATGGCAGTCCATCCAAAAATTAGAAATTTCAATTCCTAGGATCTACGTTGCTAAATAAATTTATTTCTTTAGCCTATTATGCATTTTAGACATACTGAGGCACATTTCACTCATCATAGGGTACTATTTTGTGATAAATCATTCGTTGGCAAAAAATACCCAAAAATAAATGAAACAAGGTATGAAAACACGACAACTACTACACATAGCAAGCAAGAGATGATCAATTTTAAGCAAGAAACATATAGGTAAGAGAATAAATATCTAGAAGTTATGTCGATATCATCAAGAGTAGTAATAAGCAATTTTGATCAAATAAAAGAAAATTGCTCTCTCGCTTGAGGTTTAGTGAAAATAACTGCAAGATGATTTTTTGGTGTCCACATGTGTGATATAAATATTCTTCTTGGCAATGTGGTCACAAAGAAAGTGATGAAATGCCTCTATATGTTTATCTCTACTATGTAATATACAATTGTAAGATTACACTAGTATTATCATAATAGATAGGAGAAGTATGAATCTGAATGTTAAAGTCTTGGAGAATTTGCTTCATCCATAGGACTTGGGTACAACAATTCCCAACTATAATGTATTCAGCCTCGGTAGTTGAAAGAGCCACAATGCTTTGTTTCTTAGAGAACCAAGAAACTAGGCATGGTCCTAGTAATAAGCAAGTGTGACTTGTGCACCTTCTGTCAATCAAGCAACCTGCATAATCAACATCAATATAGACAGTAAGAGTAAAGTCCCTTGACTTGGGATACCATAGTCCAAAATTTTGAGTCTTGGCTATATACCTCAAAATCCTCTTAACTTCTATGAGATGTGATTTCCTAGGACTTGATTGAAAGCGAGCACAGAAGCCAACACTAAACATTATATTAGGGCTAAAGATAGTTAAATAAAATAAACTTCCAATCATACCTCTATAGAACTTCTCATCTACCTTTTCACCTAGCTCATCTCTATCAATCTTGGTGGTGTTTGACATGGGGGTATCCATTGGATTGGTGTTCTCCATCCCAAAATGCTTAAGCAGTTCACTAATGTACTTGCCTTGGTTGATGAAGTTCCCATCTTTCATTTGTTTGATTTGAAAGCAAAGGAAGAAAGTAAGATCCCCCATCATGCTCAACTCAAACTCACTCTGCATAAGAGCACTAAACTCCTTGCAAAGATCAAGATCAGTTCCTCCAAAGATAATGTCATCAACATAAATTTGAATAATCAAACAATTGCTAGAAGTGTGTTTTAAAAACAAGATAGAATCGAATTTGCTCATTATATAGCCATTTCCTAGAAAAAAGTTATTTAGTTTATCATACCAAGCTCGAGGTGCTTCTTTGAGACCATAGAGATATTTTTGTAACAAATAATCATGGTTGGGAAAATTATCATGTTCAAAGTCGGGAGTTTGAGCAACATATACTTCCTCCTCAATTGTACCATTCAAAAACACACCTTTAACATCCATTTGATAAAGAAAAAAATTCTTATGACTAACAAAAGAAAGAAATAGTCTAATTGACTCAAGTCTAGCTATAGGCGCATATGTTTCATCCATATCAATACCTTAATGCTAGTTTTAGCCTTGAGAAACTAACCTTGTTTTGTTTCTTACCATTCCACTTTCATCAAGCTTGTTCCGGTAGACCCACTTGGTGCTAATGATCTTTCTATCACTTAGTCTTGACATAAGAGTCCACACTCTTCTTATCAAATTGTTCCAACTCTTCTTGCATGGCTAGGATCCATTCATCATCCTTGAGAGCTTCTTTGATATATTTTGGCTCAAGATGAGAGATGAAGGTGTTGTTTGCTTATTCTTTGTTGTAGGCATCCCTTGTCTTCATCCTTTCCAAAGGATTATGTATGATGAGCTCTTTAGGATGATGCTTGGCAAAGTGGGGGGTTGGATCCTTGTTTTATTCTTCTTTCTCTTCTTCATCAACCAACACCTCTTTTCCTTTAGCAACAATGTTGAGCTCTTTCAAGTGAGGGATCACCTAATCTACAACATCATCATTAATAATATTATTAGAAATAGAGGGGTTATTTTTAACAAATCTAACATTTATAGATTCTTATACTTGACAAAAATTAATGTTAAATAATCTATAAGCCTTACTAATAGTGTTATAGCCAAGAAAGAAGGCCTTGTAAGAGTTTGGATCAAACTTGTTGAGGGAATCCTTGGTGTTAAAAACAAAACAAGGACAACTGAAAACATGAAAGAAATCAATGGAAGGTTTTCTACCATGCCATAGATCATTGGGGATTTTCTTTAAATATGGATGAGTAAAAACCTAGTTTTGCATAAAATATGAAGTAATAACGTCTTTGGCCCAAAACTTCTTTGCAGTGTCATACTCTAGAAGCATAGTCCTAGCCATTTCCTGTAGTGACATGTTCTTTATCTCTACAACCCCATTTTGTTGAGGTGTTCAAGGTGAAAAAAAGTTATGTGCGTACCTGCATTCCTCACAAAACCATTCAAACAAATCATTTTCAAATTCTCCCCCATGATCACTACAAATAGAGACGATCTGGCAAGAAGCTTCATTTTCAACTTGTTTGTAAAACATCGAGAAAATGTCAAGTGTATCACTTTTTGAAATAAGAAAGAAAGTCCAAGTATAGCGAGAAAATTCATCAACAATCACATGATGATACTTGCTACCATGAAGCAATTGTGTACAAATTGGTCTAAATAGATCAATGTGAAGCATCTCAAGAAATCTTTTAGTTCTAGGACTCCTTTGGATTTGAAAGAGGATTTGGTTTTCTTTCCTTGGGTACAAGGTTTGCATTCTTCATCCTTTTCAAAATTCAATTTAGGAAGTCCCTCTACCAAATCAATTTTGTTGAACTTCTTCATTTAATGCATATTTACATGACCAAACCTATGGTGCTATAAAGAAATATCATTCTAATTGGAAACAAGACATCTACTAACAATGGGTTTAATAGAGTCAAGCACAATAATATAAATATTATGATTTCTAGTTCCCTTATATATTACATTCTAGGAGAGGGAATCTAGAAGCAAGCATTCAAGTGAGCTAAAAAGAATAAGATAACCATTATCACAAAGTTGACTAACACTTATTAAATTGTGATGTAGGCTATCCACAAGAAGTACATTCTTGATGCATGGTGATTCACCTACATCCCCCTCACCTATAACCTTACTCTTGTTGTTGTCACCAAATGTCACAAATCCTCCTTTCCTCTTTGTGAATTGGTTAAAGTGGCTCATTTCAGCTATCATATGTTTTGAGCAACGACTGTCAACAATCCATTTTCCTTTTACCTCAAAAAAGAAAGATGTCGGTGCCCAATTCAAAAGTTGGGATCTATTATTAGCTTGGGAACCCATTTCATTTTTGGGTTGGTCCCCTTATCTCTATGCAGACAATAAGTAGAGTAATGGTTATCACTCTTGCAATGTAGACAAACCATAGAATTCTTAGAGCTAGAAGACTCTCCATGGAAGATAGGAGGTCCCTTGCTCTTTTTCTTACCCTTTCCCTTGCTCTTTCTCTTTGGAGCTTGCCCTACATATCCCAAACCACTAGTACCAACTTGTTTGGTAGAGTGATCTAGAACTTCATCGAGGGATTTCTTCCCTTTGAGGAATTTACGCAAGAAAGCTCTTAGTTTGTGATTATCATCACTAACAGTAATGGCATAAAAAGATAAGCTAGAAAGATCATCTTGTGCATGAAGTAAATCAGCCTCCAAATAGAGGGCTTTAGTAAGATACAAATCTTGTTCTAAAGTAAGACTAGCAACTTCATTACTAGGCAATAAAGGTCTAGAAGAAATATCATTAACTTGAGTAAGAAATCTAGAATTTTTAGTTCTAAGCATAACAAGCTCAATAAGATAAATTCTATTTTGATTCTTAGTAGCATCATAAGCAAGCTCATGATCATCATTTTCAATTATGAAGTAAAGCAAGCTCTTCTACTAGGGCTTCATTTTATTCCTTAAGACTATTGATGTTATTAAGGTAGATTTCATTCTCTACTTAAACTCCAATGTATTGGAGATGAAGGTCAACAAAATGACCTTGCAAGAAATCAATGGTATCAAGGTGCAACTTCTCATTTTGATCAGGAATATCTATTTTAGCATAAAAATCATCTATGCTCTTTCCTAACCTCTTCTTTTTCGACTTGCATTTGGAATAAGAGGAATGGGGCATACCCATATTTTGGCATCCCCAGGTTGGAGTTGATCAGGAACATAGACAACCATGAGAGATCCTATTATGCTACCATTCACCAACCTAATAGTACACATGTACCATACCACACATACTATTATGAAAGAGAAAGATACACCATAAGTATATGCTTATGAAATCCCTATTCATTCCTCACATTGGTGTGCACCAACCACTTAGATAAGAGAGGATATGCCTCTAGATAATATTAGGTCAACACCTAACATCTAAACTAGATATACACCAATCCGTAATATATATTTATACTCTAGGGTGAAAACTCTTGTTATATTATGGTTTGATACTCTTCCTTGGAGTCCTTTCCTATACCTTAATCTCATATCTTCATTCTAGGGTGACTATGTGAATCATATTTTCCTAGTATCCATTTACCAAATTGCTCTGATACCATATTGTAACATCCCACTTTTCATTACATGTATAAATCATTGAGTGGAAGCATTTACTCACAAGATGCTATTCATTGTAATTAAAGTAATTGAAACACTTTGCAAATATTGTGATCAGATTCATACATAGTTTTGGAGAAAGAAAATATACATCAAGTTCATTTGATCTACTTTGATAACAAGATTATACATAATGTAAAAGATCTCTAAACTTTGGATTGTCTTGAAAAATGGAATCCCACTGGAAATTTTCTTCTTGAAGATTCCTTGAGCTATTCCTCTCATGTAAAAAATCTTCTTCCTCCAAAGCTTGCTCATTAATTGCGGGCATTGCGCCCCTAGCCATGCATAAAACCAATGGAAAGTGGAATTGTATGTATTATAACTTTAAGAAAGCATGTAAACTGAAAATAAACTTTGAAAATTAAATTTGAAAAAGGGACACAATTTCTTTTAGATTACTTCTTTTATATTGACTTATATAAGAATCCCTGGGTTTTGCACAGAAGTGCCTGTTCTCTTATGCACCAAAGTGCCTCTTGGATTGCACCGAAGTGTCTCTTGGGTTGCACCGAAGTGCCTCTTCTCTTATGCACTGAAGTGCCTCTTAGTTTTGCACCAAGGAGCCTCTTGGTGAGGATATTATAAAAGTTATCTTTTAACATTATATTTCTCTTACAAACTCTGTCTTTGATATTAAATCTTAATTTTGAATTTACTCTTAATGTGCATAAAAGTAATACAATAATATAGATAGTAAAAACATAACATTCGATTCATCACAAGTTCATTGACTTTGAGAAATTGAAATATATTCATAACATTCTTTGCATACATACATACATAAAAGAAAACATTATTAAGTTCAATTAGCAAGCACCACTTACCTTTCACTTAAAGGAGCTCTTATTTCTCTTCCTAGGTTTAGTAAACCCTAATCATGATTGTGGGGTTTGAAAACCCTAAAAACCCTATTCATAACATTCGTCATATCAATTTGCATTCCATTTATCACCTTAAACCCTAATTTTGATAACATATGAATTATAAATCTTGAATTAGATTCAATATGATCTTTTATCCATATAGGTTAGACTTTGACTATTAAGATCATTTAAACATGTTCTGATCATCAAAACCCAAAAATTAGGGTTTTAATACATTTAAGATATTAAAGTTAGCAACTTTAGGCACTTTTAAAATTTGAGACAGAATTAGGTTTTGAAACTAATTTTTTTCGTTTCCTTCTATTTTTCTAATCAAAATTCACTATTTATTTTCCATATTCTGATAATCCTATAAGTTTCTAGCATTTTTGGAAATTAATACATTATGGATCAATGAGCTCTCGCAACCTATGCAACTGAATGGGTAAAGCCAACATGCCATGGGGCCAATGTAAAAGGTGGGAGAGAGGTTTTTGTTTCATGAATGGTGACAATATTAATATTATTATTGTAAATGTGTCTCCAGATTTCTTTAATCATGTAATAACTATAGGCCTCACAGACATTCCAAGATGTGATCTTCATCGAGTGTGAGTGTGTGTCTGAAACTAGCAATATCGATGATCAGTTAAGATGGAGGTCGTCTAGTGTGGTGAAGGTGTCACAGATTTGTCTATGATTTCTCTAGTGCATGAACTTTTCTATGTCATCTAAGACATTGTGTGCTATAATCTTGTTGTCAAAATTTATTCCTATATTATCAACAAATAGCGTAAATGATTGTATATCAGACCATGAAGCTATGTCCTCAATATTATCAATCTTCTTATCATTATTCGATGTATAATTTGTAGTAGCTGGTGGAAGATATGTATTATCCTAAGAATAATAAGGTTTCTCTAAGGATGTACCTATTTCTTTGGAATCAAAGAATTTTCTCCTTGTTTGGCCTTTTGGTGTAGTAGACAACTTATTGACGGTTGAGATTATGGCAAGCACTTTCCCTCTACTCTTTTGCTTAAGACTCTGTGAGGATCAGATCTCATCAATAATGGCAGTTTTTAGTTTTTGGACAGTATCAAAATCTATCCTAGTAGTGTTCTCTATGTTGTTGTGATGAAATGTAGAAGGTTTGAAGGAATCATGAAGTACATGGTTTTTGCTATCCACTAATGGGGAGGAGGTCCTTGATTTCTTTTTTGTGAGGGTTGGTTTGAATCATCCTATGAAATGGTAGTGAAGTTCTTTCTCTCATTTGGCATCCTAGTGGCAATGAAGGTTTTCTTAGAGTTGGTTGGATGGAACTAAGATGGTGGGTGTGTGATGATGTTTGTGTAGGTGGTGGAGACAGTTGTGGCGTATTCTGCAATGAGTTTGATTTTTTAGACATTCTCTCCTATTATGATTTTGATGGAAGAGGGTAGAGTGATGGCTTGTTTAACTGAGAAGACTTAAAAGGCCTTGATGTACTGGGTAGGATGAAGAGTGTCATGACTGACAAATTGGAGGGTAGCACCAATGGCATACACAATGGCTCGGAAGACCTCTTCTTCCCAAAGTTGTTGTAGGAGATTATAGATGATGACCCATCCTGATCCACCTGAACCAATAAGAGATGATCCTTTTTCTAGGGTACACTTGGTGATGTTGGCTTGTACAAAGCTTGTTCCACATGGAATGTTCATGAATTGCCCAAATAATTGGTCCAGTTTGGTACCTTTAGGGACAGAGTACAAATGTTGAGATGGTGATAGGATTGTGGGTTTGAGGATAGCATGGCCCGGAAGGAGATGGGCAATGGTTCTGGTAACATCCAAGATGTTAACTGTGTTATTGTTAATATTGTTTGTGATGGTTACAAGGATTCTATGGATGGTGAAGACATTCAAAATTCACATGGAGTTAGTAGGTAAGTCTATCGGGAATTCTCTCTATTGATGCATAGCAGGAGCCATGGTGAAGGGTGACATGCATTCAACCGGAGGGGGAGTAAAAAATTTGTGGTAGAGGGGGAGTTTGACAGTGTGGGGGTTTAGTAGATGGTTTTACATGTAGCTGAAAACGTGATGTAGGGAGCTTGGATTCTATGAGGTTGATGTTCTCATGTGAAAGGGGAGGTAAAGCGGTATATCAGTAAGGAATGTAGAGACAGGAGAATGGGATAGATGTGGTGGTCAAGTGTTTATTGGGCTTAGGAGGCTTATCTAATTTCAAAAATCCTCTATGAGACGAGATCTATTAGTAATTGTTGGTTTTGCATGTAAAGTGTTCTTTCTACTATAAAGTGACATGTGACGACCTGGGGAAGGATAAATATTTTTTGGGTGTTTGTATGAAAGGTGCCCTAGGTGGTTGTAGATGAAGCATCAAGGAGGTTAAGAAAATTGGGACTTTGAGTGTCCTCTGCTATTACATTTGATGCATCTTAGAGCCCAAAATTGTAGTTTACTCCTTTGGGTGACGTGGGCTCAGTCGTTAGGGTTGATGTCTCTCATGAATGTGGCTAATGCAAGATATATAGTTGAGTGTTTTTGGAGTGGGGGGAAATTGGTTTCATAACTGCTCAGTGTATTGTGGTTAATCATTTTGCGATGTAGTTACTAAGATTTTTTAAGGATAATAATGTTGTTTTCAAAAAGGAGATAGATGTGTTCTTGTTTCCATATCTACCTGCTATGAAATTGAGGTGCGACGTTAATGTAGTTGTATCTTCTTCTTTTGTGTGTGTCGGCGATGCAGGTGTTGAGGTGATGACGATGGGATTAACTTTTGATCCAAGCTAGGTTTGGTGTTTATCTGGGAAAAAAAGTTGATCCATTGAGCCACTCTACATATAGTTTGTGTTTAAAGGTGTCTTGAAGAGCAAATGTAACTCCACTGGAGTTTCACTATTGAAATCTATAACCCATGCCATTAGGGTTCATGCCATTAGGGTTCATCGTGGATTGCACTCGTTGCAAGCCTCTAGCGGGAGCGCACCAAGCTTTCTGGCGCCGTTGCCGGGGAATAGAGGCGCTCGGCCTAGTTAGATAGCATAGCTTAGCTTTTCCTTTTGCCCTCACCATTGCTATTCTTTATTTTTTTGTGTTACTCTTGCATATTGGTTCACTCACTTGGCTCTTTTTTGTTTGTTTGTGATTTGCACAGGTGACAGCTGTGCATGCGCAACACGCGTTCGACTTGCACCGACTTGGTGGTTTACGACCCCGAGATTGGGAGAAGAAGACGTCAAGCGCGCTGCAATCTACACCGAGGAGCCGGGATGGCCGATAACGACCCACCACCGGTAGTTCCACCTCAGCCGCATCGCCCGCTTCATGAATATTTCACGCTGGGAAACTACAATTCCCCCATCGCCACGCTAGTTGATCAAATGCCCGGGCAACAGTTTTCCATCCCACTGGCACTCTTGGGGCTTCTTCCCACGTACTACGGAATGGATAACGAAAATCCATATCACCATATAGATGCATTCTTGGAAACATGCTCCACATTCCGTACGCCCGCCGCCACAGACGACTCGATTAGGCAGACGCTTTTTCCCTTCTCTCTCAAAGAGAAGGCCAAGGAGTGGTACGTTTCGAGGCCCGAGCTCGTCACATGGAATGAAGTAAAGAATGAGTTTCTGAAGAAGTTCTTTCCAATAGCCAAGTTATCCTACATGAGAAGGTGCATCACGTCCTTTGCCCAAAAAGAGAACGAACCCTTCCATGAGGCATGGGAGCGGTTCGAGAAGCTACTTTGTGATTGCCCTCATCATGAGGTCCCTCTTTGGCAGCTAGTGCAGGCCTTTTACACTGGGCTCGAGGAGCAGAGTCAAAACAACATCGATTCTTCTTGCGGGGGCACGTTCATGGCAAAGCCGCCCGAGGAATCATGGCCGCTGTTTGAGCATCTCGCCGAGAATTCACGTCACCGAGCTTCCACTAAAGGTGGACATTGCGGCCGGAACTACACCCCTTCCCCTTCTTCTGTGGCTCCCGCACGTAATGCCACCGACCCTGATATGATGAAAATGATGGCTGATATGATGCGAATGATGAAGAATCAAGTGGGTGGCTCTTCTAGCCAACTAGCGATGACTGTGGATACTTTAGACGAGGAAGTCAACGCTTTACATTCCTTTGGTGGCCGCAACAACCAGGGCCCAATGTCCCAATCCTACACCCCCGAGTGGAGGAACCACCCAAATTTCTCTTGGAAACAATCAAATGAGGATGGACAAGGACAGGGGCAACAGAAGCCACGATACAGCTCCAAATTTGAGGATGAGGTGCTTGGAAGGCTAAGAAGCCTAGATGAAGTAAAAAAAGATGTCAATGCACATGGGCAGTCTATAAACCGTCTTGAGCAGAGGTTGGACCAAATTTCTCTCTCTTTGGCTAGAAGGGAAGAAGGTAGACTTTCGTCTCAACCACTGCCAAATCCAAACAATGATGGGGTTTTTCTAGGGAACACTTCAAGTGCTTATGTTCCACCACCTTACCAAGCCCCACCAAACCCCTATGCTCCTCCACCTCCTCAAGCGCCGCTCAATTATCAATATGCTCCACCTCCACCTCACACTTACCAACAACCACCTCCACAATATCATCCTCCACCACAACAACAACCGCAACCCCAATTCATCCTTCAAAATCCCAACTCCCCTCACCAAAGGCCTCCACCACCCCAACAGCCACAACCACCTCCACAAGCTCCCCCTTCTACCACCCATGAGCATGTGAAGCCTGTGACTACGTTGAGAAGTGGCAGGGCCTTGGAGAGGCCCCATGGTACAATTGTTGGCAAAGATGACACTGAGGCAGAGCATGTTGATACTGAGATGCAGATTGATGATACTGTGATAAGAGGCAGCAGTGATACTGTGACACCGAGTAGTGATACTGTGATACTGAGTAGTGATACTGTGATACCGAGCCGTGATACTGTGATTCCAGTGATACCAGTGGAGGATACTTTTGATTTGGACCAATTGGGTTCCCAACTTCCTCCATATCCTGATGCACTTGAGGAGCCTTCTGCTGCAAACAAAAAGAAGAAGCATGCGGAAGATATTTTAGAGATCTTCAAGAAAGTGAAAATCAATGTACCTCTTCTAGATGCAATCAAGCAAATTCCGTCCTATGCAAAGTTCCTTAAAGAATTGTGCACTTTCAAAAGAAAGACAACAGGGAGGACGCCTAAGAAGATCAAGCTCACTGAGCAAGTGAGCTCCATTCTCCAACACACCATCCCTCGAAAAAGAAAAGACCCTGGTGCTCCCATCATCTCATGCTACATCGGGGCACGTCGCATAGACCAGGCTCTTCTTGAATTGGGGTCTAGCATAAACTTGATGCCGTATGATCTGTTTGCTGAGCTCCAAATGGGGGAGTTGAGGCCATCCCATTGTACTCTACAGTTGGCCGACCGATCTGTTAAGACGCCTAGGGGGCGTGTGGATGACGTGCTGGTCCGTCTTGATGAGGATACTTCTGCCTTCTTCCCAACCGATTTTATCATTCTTGATATGGAAAAGGAAGCTAGAAAGGTGCCAATCATCTTGGGGAGACCTTTGTTAGCCACAGCTGGTGCCATGATCCATGTGAGAATTGGGACCATGTATGTTACATTCATGCACATGAAGATCAGGCTGAACATCTTCAAGTCTTCTACTACAGCAGAAGTGATAGGAGCCACCGAGGAAGACAGTTCATTCTTTCTGGAGTTTGAGTGATGAGATCATCTTCGCCCACCCATACACTATGTATATGTTGGATTTGTTGTCATAGTCGATGACTATATCAAAGTTTTTGTTTCCCATATGCACCTTGTTAACACCCGGAGGCAGGCCAAACTGGTGGTATTTCCAAGCTCTGGGAAGTTTCACTGTGGTGTGGTTTGCTGGCCCGTCGAGTGATTAGTTCATGAAAGAGATTCCAATGGTCATGTTTAGGTAGTATGCAAAGAGGTTGGTAGTTTTTCGAGTGGTTTTCGTAGTAGAGAAAACCTTGTTCTTATAAGATTGACAAAGATGCAGTGGTGATCCAACCCTATTCTAGGGCTGTATCTCGTGTCATTTTGTGCTTTTATCACATTCAAATGCATTAGAATTACATGTTATTTCCCCCAATATGATTGTCATTGCAAATACGCTTATGGATGTTCTTTGCGCTACTTTCCAGGTACTTGGACCTTGCTTAGATGGACGAGGGGGAGAGAGGGACCCAAAGAAGGCCCCAAAGTCTCCCTCAACATATCTCCAGTAGCCAAGACTCATCCCCGAGCAAAGACATCCGAAATTGACAAAGTTAGAAGAGAATTAAAGAAGTCAAGCCTCACCACGGTCGTGGCCCCAAGGCCACGGTCATGGCTTTATTGCCAAAGTCCAACAGGTTGCAACAGGAGAATCCATAGATCGCCCACGACCGTGGCAACCCTGCCACGACCGTGGCCATTGAAGACACCACGGCCGTGGCCATCAGCACGGTCGTGGTCAGTAGAAGAGAACACGGCCATGGCACCCCGCCACGGTCGTGGAAATTAAATGACCAAAAGCCAAGTTCAACAGGTTCTTCCTCCGAGCCACCATGAATGTGGCCATCTCGCCACGACCGTGGCCAAAGACGAGCAAAATGCCCGTGGCCCCTCCCCACGGTCAGCCCAACTCCTCCAAAACGGCCGTGTCACCCAACACGGCTGTGGTGCATGCTACCCACCACGACCGTGGCACTCCGCCACGGCCGTGGCCACCACCCTACTTTGTTTTTTTACCACTTTCTTCACACCACGACCATTTTCACCACCCCACGATCGTCCACCACTACCCTTACCACGGCCGTGGCACACCCACCACGACCGTGGTGATCACCTACCCTACACATTTTTCCACTGTCATTCCTATTTTGCCCCCACTTAACCCTAGCTCCTATATAAGCAATAGATGCTTCTAGGGCTCGAGGAGGGCACCTCTAGAGCACCCCTAGCCGCAACCTAGCTGCTTCCTTGCCTCCATTGCTCCAATCCACCCATTTCCTTGCAATCTACCCCATTTACATCCACTTTCCACTCATTTCCACCATAGAAACCTAGTTTCTCTAGGTTTCTATCCATAACCCCCGCCATTTTCATGCACCCCTGCACCATTGGAGGAGTGAGGATGGCTACAGCTGCTTGGAGGTGAAGAAGGAGACCACTACATCGAGCTTCATGGCGTTTTCCCTTCTTCTACCCCTTTCTTTTGTTTCTAGTTTGATTATGTATAGCTAAGCCCCCTTGGGTGGGCTGTTTGGGGCAAAAATGTGACTTTGATACCATGTTGGGGGAATATAATTTGTAATGAACATATTTCACTTCTATGATGATTTCCTTTGCTTAAATCTCTTTTCCCATAGCTTGTGCATGTAATTGTTGTTTAATTGCATTAATTGCTTGCCTTGTGATGTTTGAAGACATTTGCATCTAGGTTGATTTTGGTTTATGTAGCCATCATAAGATTGGCTCGTAGGACCTTAATTCGGATCCCTAGCTAGCCCCCTATCTTCCTACATAATTCCTCTCTTCCTACATGCAAATGTGAGCTCTAAGCGACTAGTATAAGTGTGATTAGTGTAATTGCCTAGGAATTCCTAAAGGCTAAGGTGGCTAGTGGCATGAGGTCAAATATCCTCATCTCTACTCCCATCCTTACCCTTGGTCCTCAATTGACTAATACCACTTATCCTAGAGACCTAGACTTGGTGAGTCCTATGAGAATTACATCTAGCCCTAGTTCTCCAACTAGTAGCATAGAGTACATTCTCATAGCACCCACCTTGTTGTTTGGTTTGGTAGTCTAGAATGAAATATGCTAATTGCTTATTATGGTGACATCCCCCAATTAATGTCAAGGTCACATTCCCAAACGGCCCACCTCCTTCATTTAATTGCTTAAAACCTTAATTGCCTAGTTTTCTTGTTAATGCTAGTGTAGTTCCTTTGCTTTAGTTACTTTAGTTAGTTGCCTAGTTTTGCTAGTTAGTGTAATTTAGGGTCGTGATCTCATTAGTAGTTAATCTAGTCTCTCAATTGCTAGTTGCTTGCTTAGTCTAGTGTAGTTTGTCCTTTCTCTTGTTCGGCTAGCTTATTAACTTAGATTGCTAGTTTAATCTTTTGATAACATAGTTTCATATTGCGTTTCCTACTTGCTCGTCTAGCTTAATCAATAAACAATCAACCTTAAAACCCTAAAAACCCTACTCTCCGCACTAGGAATGTAGCTCACGCTTTCTAACTCTAGCGCCCCCTCTATCTCCGCGGTTCGACCCCGTACTTGCCGCCTCACCTATACTACGACACGACCCCGTGCGCTTGCGGGCGTAGTGTCTTAGTAGACGTAGGTAGTTAGTCTGGGACCTTACAATTTTCGAAAGCTAAAGATCCCATCTCATCCCGTGCCTCCTGACCTCGTGGATTGCACTCGTTGCAAGCCTCTAGCGGGAGCGCACCAAGCTTTCTGGCACCGTTGCCGGGGAATAGAGGCGCTCGGCCTAGTTAGATAACGTAGCTTAGCTTTTCCTTTTGCCCTCACCATTGCTATTCTTTATTTTTTTGTGTTACTCTTGCATATTGGTTCACTCACTTCGCTCTTTGTTGTTTGTTTGTGATTTGCGCAGGTGACAGCTATGCATGCACAACACGCGTTCGACTTGCACCGACTTGGTGGTTTACGACCCCGAGATTGGGAGAAGAAGACGTCAAGCGCGCTGAAATCTACACCGAGGAGCCGAGATGGCCGATAACGACCCACCACCAGTAGTTCCACCTCATCCGCATCGCCCGCTTCATGAATATTTCACGCCGGGAAACTACAATTCCCCCATCGCCACGCTAGTTGATCAAATGCCCGGGCAGCAGTTTTCCATCCCACCGGCACTCTTGGGGCTTCTTCCCACGTACTACAGAATGGAGAACAAAAATCCTTATCACCATATAGATGCATTCTTGGAAACGTGCTCCACATTCCGTATGCCCGCCGCCACAGACGACTCGATTAGGCGGACGCTTTTTCCCTTCTCTCTCAAAGAGAAGGCCAAGGAGTGGTACGTTTCGAGGCCCGAGCTCGTCACATGGAATGAAGTAAAGAATGAGTTTCTGAAGAAGTTCTTTCCAATAGCCAAGTTATCCTACATGAGAAGGTGCATCACGTCCTTCGCCCAAAAAGAGAACGAACCCTTGCATGAGACATGGGAGCGGTTCCAGAAGCTACTTTGCGATTGCCCTCATCATGAGGTCCCTCTTTGGCAGCTAGTGCAGGCCTTTTACACTGGGCTCGAGGAGCAGAGTCAAAACAACGTCGATTCTTCTTGCGGGGGCACGTTCATGGCAAAGCCGCCCGAGGAATCATGGCCGCTGTTTGAGCATCTCACCGAGAATTCACGTCACCGAGCTTCCACTAAAGGTGGACATTGCGGCCATAACTACACCCCTTCCCCTTCTTCCGTGGCTCCCGCACGTAATGCCACCAACCCTGATATGATGAAAATGATGGCTGATATGATGCGAATGATGAAGAATCAAGTGGGTGGCTCTTCTAGCCAACCAGCGATGGCTGTGGATACTTTAGACGAGGAAGTCAACGCTTTACATTCCTTTGGTGGCCGCAACAACCAGGGCCCAATGTCCCAATCCTACACCCCCGAGTGGAGGAACCACCCAAATTTCTCTTGGAAACAATCAAATGAGGATGGACAAGGACAGGGGCAACAGAAGCCACGATACAACTCCAAATTTGAGGATGAGGTGCTTGGAAGGCTAAGAAGCCTAGATGAAGTAAAAAAAGATGTCAATGCACATGGGGAGTCTATAAACCGTCTTGAGCAGAGGTTGGACCAAATTTCTCTCTCTTTGGCTAGAAGGGAAGAAGGTAGACTTCCATCTCAACCACTGCCAAATCCAAACAATGATGGGGTTTTTCTAGGGAACACTTCAAGTGCTTATGTTCCACCACCTTACCAAGCCCCACCAAACCCCTATGCTCCTCCACCTCCTCAAGCGCCACTCAATTATCAATATGCTCCACCTCCACCTCACACTTACCAACAACCACCTCCACAATATCATCCTCCACCACAACAACAACCGCAACCCCAATTCATCCTTCAAAATCCCAACTCCCCTCACCAAAGGCCTCCACCACCCCAACAGCCACAACCACCTCCACAAGCTCCCCCTTCTACCACCCATGAGCATGTGAAGGCTGTGACTACGTTGAGAAGTGGCAGGGCCTTGGAGAGGCCCCATGGTACAGTTGTTGGCAAAGATGACACTGAGGCAGAGCATGTTGATACTGAGATGCAGATTGATGATATTGTGATAAGAGGCAGCAGTGATACTGTGACACCGAGTAGTGATACTGTGATACCGAGCAGTGATACTGTGATACCAAGCCGTGATACCGTGATTCCAGTGATACCAGTGGAGGATACTGTTGATTTGGACCGATTGGGTTCCCAACTTCCTCCATATCCTGATGCACTTGAGGAGCCTTCTGCTGCATAGAAAAAGAAGAAGCATGCGGAAGATATTTTAGAGATCTTCAAGCAAGTGAAAATCAATGTACCTCTTCTAGATGCAATCAAGCAAATTCCGTCCTATGCAAAGTTCCTTAAAGAATTGTGCACTTTCAAAAGAAAGACAACAGGGAGGATGCCTAAGAAGATCAAGCTCACTGAGCAAGTGAGCTCCATTCTCCAACACACCATCCCCCGGAAAAGAAAAGACCCCGATGCTCCCATCATCTCATGCTACATCGGGGCACGTCGCATAGACCAGGCTCTTCTTGACTTGGGGTCTAGCGTAAACTTGATGCCGTATGATCTGTTTGCTGAGCTCCAAATGGGGGAGTTGAGGCCAACCCATTGTACTCTACAGTTGGCCAACCGATCTGTGAAGACGCCTAGGGGGCGTGTGGATGACGTGCTGGTCCGTCTTGATGAGGATACTTCTGCCTTCTTCCCAGCCGATTTTATCATTCTTGATATGGAAAAGGAAGCTAGAAAGGTGCCAATCATCTTGGGGAGACCTTTCTTAGCCACAGCTGATGCCGTGATCCAGGTGAGAACTGGGACCATGTATGTTACATTCATGCACATGAAGATCAGGTTGAACATCTTCAAGTCTTCTACTACAGCTGAAGTGATAGGAGCCACTGAGGAAGATTGTTATTTGGTAGAATGCCCAGATGAGATTGTTGAAGAGTTCCTACCTGCGTGGATTGAGACTGCCACTCAAGGTAGAGGTCTTGAACCAATTGTTGAGTTCCCCGACGACGATGATGAAGAAAGTGAAGTGGATGAGCTAGCCCTAGTGGCTGCAAGTGAGGACCTTCCTTCTATTTCTGCACCTTTGAAGAACTCCCTTGAAGCACCCCCCGTTCTTGAGTTAAAAAACTTCCTGAAGGATTGAAGTACGCTTTCCTTGGCTCAAATGACACCCTCCCGGTGATCATTTCCTCCATTCTCTCTCCTGAGCAAGAAGATGCCTTGATGGAAGTTTTGAGGAAGAACATCCAAGCCATTGGATGGTCTATTGCTGACTTGAGAGGGATCGACCCCTCCATTTGTGTGCATCAGATATACTTAGAAGAAGATGCGAGACCAACCCGACAAATGCAAAGAAGGCTAAATCCAAAGTTGAGGGACGTTGTCACTCAAGAGGTTGTTAAATTGCTTGATGCAGGAATCATCTATCCCATTTCTGACAGCACGTGGGTGAGTCCCATCCAAGTTGTGCCCAAGAAGGGTGGGATTACAGTTGCAGAAAATGCCGACGGTGAGCTTATTCCAGTGAGAGAGCAATACAAGTGGAGAATGTGCGTTGATTACCGGAAACTCAACGAAAAGACAAAGAAGGATCACTACCCACTTCCATTCCTTGATCAGATTCTAGAGAGACTGGCTGGGCAGAGTTTCTATTGTTTTCTGGATGGATACTCGGGATATTTTTAGATTGCTGTGCATCTAGCGGATCAAGAAAAGACGACATTCACTTGTCCAAGTGGTACATTCGCCCAACGGAGAATGCCATTTGGGTTGTGCAATGCCCCTTCCACTTTCCAGAGATGTGTAACCTCAATCTTCACTGACATGCTTGATTCGTCCCTTGAAGTTTTCATGGATGATTTTTCAGTTTTTGGGAAAACCTTTGATGAGTGCTTGCTACATCTAAATGCTGTTCTGGAAAGGTGCGTGAAAGTTCGCTTAGTTCTGTCTTGGGAGAAGAGCCATTTCATGGTGCCCGAGGGCATAGTTCTTGGCCATAGAGTTTCTAAAGATGGCATTGAAGTCGACAAGGCCAAAGTGGGCCTCATCTCCACCCTTTATGTTCCTTCCACCGTAAGACATGTCCGATCGTTCTTGGGACATGCGGGCTTCTACCGTCATTTTATTAAAGACTTTAGCAAGATATCAAGACCTCTTTGTCGATTGCTTGAAAAGGATGTTGAATTCCAATTTGATGACAAATGTGTTGAAGCCTTCAGTCATTTGAAAGAGAGGCTCATTTCTGCTCCTATCATGCAACCCCCAGATTTCTCTTTGCCGTTTGAGATCATGACGGATGCATCCGATATGGCGGTGGGGGCTGTGCTGGGTCAACGCATTGGCCGAATTCCTCATGCTATTTATTATGCAAGTAAAACCTTAGACGATGCTCAAAGAAACTATACGACTACCGAGAAGGAGTTGCTTGCGGTGATCTTCGCTCTTGACAAGTTCCGGCCGTATCTCTTGCAAAACAAAGTGACAATCTACACGGACCATGCTGCGTTGAAGTATCTCATGTCCAAGAAAGACTCAAAGCCAAGGTTGATCCGATGGATTTTGTTGCTCCAAGAATTTGACATAGAAATTGTGGATAAGAAAGGAATAGAAAATGGTGCTGCATATCATCTCTCCCGCCTTGATGGACCATTTGATGTGACAAGTCCAATCAAAGAGACAATGCCACATGAGCATCTCCTCTTAGTCTCATCTGTCCAAAAGCCATGGTACAAGCACATAGCGAACTTCCTAGCCAGTGGAAGGATACCGAGCATGTGGACGAGAGAGGAAAGCAAGAGATTATTTGCTATGGTAAAGAACTACATTTGGGACGACCCTCACCTCTTCAAGTATTGCCCGAACCAACTCATTAGAAGGTGCATTCCGGAGATGGAGCAGCAAGAAGTCTTATCTATGTGCCATTCTGGAGTTTGTGGGGGTCATTTTGGAGGGAAACGTACAACCGCCAAAATTCTTCAATGTGGATTCTATTGGCCGACTTTGTTCAAAGATGCGCATGACTTTTGCAAGAGTTGCATCAAGTGCCAAAAAGTGGGCACTATCTCCAAGAGGGACATGATGCCTTTATCACCTATTCTTGTGGTAGAGGTGTTTGATGTTTGGGGGATTGACTTTATGGGTCCCTTCCCTCCTTCTTTTGGATTTGTCTACATCTTGGTTGCTGTCGATTATGTGTCAAAATGGATTGAGGCTGTGGCAACGAGGACAAATGATCACAAGGTGGTGTGTGACTTCATGAAATCCAACATATTTAGCCGCTTTGGTATTCCAAGGGCTATGATTAGTGATGGCGGGAGTCATTTCATCCACCGCACCTTTGAAGGGCTGCTAAAGAGACATGGAGTGAACCATCGTGTAGCTACTCCTTACCACCCTCAAACGAGTGGTCAAGTTGAGTTAGCAAATCGGGAGATAAAGCTCATTCTGGAGAAGATGGTGCGACCAGACCACAAGGATTGGTCACTTCACCTCAATGAAGCTTTATGGTCATATAGAACTGCTTACAAAGCCCCGATTGGCACTACACTGTTCAAGCTTGTCTATGGTAAGAGTTGCCATTTGCCGGTTGAGATGCAACACAAGGCACTATGGGCCTTGAAGAAGATGGACTTCGATGAAGAGAGCGCCGGAATGAAAAGATAGTTTCAATTGCATGAGCTAGATGAAATGAGGCATGAAGCATATGAAATGTCAAAACGTTACAAGGAAAGAACCAAGTTTTTACATGACAAGATCATAAGAAAGAAAAAGTTTGAGCCCGGCAAATGGGTATGGCTCTACGATTCTAGAATGAAGTTCTTCCCCAGGAAACTCCGATCGAGATGGGAAGGACCTTACCTAGTCAAGAAGGTGTACCCATCCACGGCAGTGATCATTAGTGCAAAAGAAGGAACTAAGGAATTTGCTGTCAATGGGCAAAGGTTGAAACCTGTCGTTGAGGTCGGCCCGGACAAGGCCAACCAAGATTTTGATATTGTCATGATGGTAGAAGAAGAATTTGATGAAGATGAAGATGAGGATGAGAAAGAGATTTACTACAAGGATCTCTTGAAAGTCCCAAAGAAGTGAAAAGTCCAACAATCAATAAGCCCGGCTGAAGGCGTAAAATTTAGCGCTAGTGGGAGGCAACCCGCGTGGTTTGAGATTCTCGAACCTTTTCCTTTTCCTATACTTTAGTTTTGTTTTACACGAATACACACACGCACACTTGTTCTTTATAGTTTTTGTTTGAGTTTTGATGATGGCAGGTGATAGACATTAGAGAGAGAGGATCTAGAAGTTAATCAAGGCCATTAATTCAAATTTGTGGCAATAGAACAAATGAAACCGAAAGATCATGTTTTGAAGTTTGAAAATTGAAAAGACACTCCACCACGACCGTGGAAAGTCGACCACGACCGTGGCGTAGGCTGCCAACCACGACCGTGGGCTACGGCCACGGCCGTGGGAATTAAAGCACCTTTTTGGCCAAAGTTACAGGTTGTTTCGAAAATCGGCCACGACCGTGGCAAGTCGACCACGACCGTGGTGTGAGGACAAGGCCACGACCGTGGTGGGATACCACGACCGTGGTGAGGTCAGACCTGGGAGTTCTTCATCGACAACACAACCGTGGCACCCGCCACGGCCGTGCTACGTAACCCTCTCCACGACCGTGGCCGAACCCGGTTCAAGAAAAAAAAATACTTTTAAACGTCCAAACTCGACCCCCCTCTTCATTCCTTCGTCTTCCACCTCCAGAAAACGACCATGGCGGCCAAAGACGACCCCGTGCTCCCCATTCACCACCAAATCCACCACAATCCACCCCCTTTTGATCCCCAATCCATCCCAAATCGATCCCTAGCCTTCCCTCTCCCATTCCCACCATCCAATCTCTCCCAATCGCATCTCCATCTCCATTTCCATCTCCATTCCGCCCAGCAGCACCCCCACACAAAACCTCCACAAAAACACCTCCATTCTCACCCAAATCCACCACTAACCATATAACCACCATCCGTACATCACTATCCTTCCATTCCACCCACAAAACCACATCCACAACACATCTCTCATAAAAATCCGAAAATCACCACATCCACCTCCATTTTCCGCAATGAAGAAGATTGGGAAAGCTATCACAAAGGGGACCAATATCCTCACCGGAGGGAAACGACGTTCTAAAAATGCCTCCTCCGATGTATCCGTTCCATCCCACACCCCATCACCTACCACTTCCGCCCACCATTCCCTCCGCCGGTTGCAATCGGTGAGCGGATCACACTCCCGCTCATCCGACAGCCACCACATCACAGACGCCACCTACGAGGGGGAGGATGAAGAAGAGGAGGAGTCTATGGGGGTCGACTTGGACCACCTCATAGATGAGATCGAGCCGGCGGCCGCAAAAAGAAACCAGCGATCTAAAGCGGCGCCGTCCTCATCCAGGCTACCTCCAAAGCCCACACCGCCCCGCCATTCAACATCCAGCGCGGCGGTGAGACATGAGGTGCAGCCGCAACGCTCACGGCAATTGCAGCACAATGAGGAGCAGTCGGCCCACTGGTACAATTTTGATACCAGATCGGGGTCACAATCTTATGCAATGGAGGAAGAACAAGATAGCGAGGAGGAAGAGGTGGAGCTGGAGCCAGAAGGAGAAGATGTCCTGACTTTTTTGGAGGCAGACAGAGAGAAGACCCTGGGCAAAGCACCGGTGGGAGTGTCCTATGGTAGAGGACACAAGCATAAGAAGGCTCATCTTATTTACCCCGAGTGCATGACAAGGCGAGTCGTCGCCTCCAGGTACGGCTACAAGAAGACAATTGAAGAACTTGGAATCAAAGAGACAGTGGAAACGGGTTTGAAGAGGATTGGGTTGTGGAATAATCTTTTCACACCCCAATATACATATCCCACTTTGACCCAAGAATTCTTTGCCACTCTGGAGAAGACAAAAGTGAGGGTTTGTGATGCACTCAGATTTGCCATAATGGGCAACATGCACACCCTCACTTCCACTGAGCTGAATGCTATCTTCGCCTCTAATCCTGAAGAAGCTATGAAATTGGACGACGGCCTGTTAGAAAGAGAGGTCAGTTTGGACTATGTGCATTATTGGCAGACCTTCACGGGTAGGGAGGACTACAACGTGGGTAGATCAAAGACTGCAGCTATAAGTAACCCGCAGACGCGCTACGTGCAAAAGGTCCTAGAAAATACGATTGTGGGCAGATACGACAACCAGGGAAGCATTTCTCAAAAGGATATGCTTGTCTTGATCAGTATGCACTACAAGAGATATGTTGACCTCGGAGTCCTTTTGATAGATCATATGAAATCCATACCTTATAAGAGTTCAAAGCCTTTTGTTATGGGTGGATTTGTGACTTCGATTGCACTAGCGCTGGGATACGATCTCTCGGGGGCACAAGGCGCGATTGGGGCAGAGTTCGTTGACCTCAATTATCTGACGCGTTCGCACACAATAAAGATAGAGAACAAAAGAATGATCTATTTGGCCACTAGTGTGCAGGATTTTGAGCTTGAGCTGCCATACCATGCAGAGCCTCTATTATCCACAATGGGACCTGGCAACAGGATGAGGGAGAATTTGAGGGCATGGCAGCTAGACCACCCGAGAGAGACTTATGTAAGGGGAGCCACTGCCGTGCACGAGGACGTTGCTGAATCTAATGTGCAAGGGCAGGAGCATGAAGCAGAACAAGAACAGCAGCCCCGAAGAACAAAAAGGAGGGATGAGGGAACATCCCAGCTGCAGCCACCCGCGGGGAACGCCTACGACATGGCCACCATCCAGGCACACCTCGAGAACATCCAAAAGACTCAAGGTGACATGCAGCATGTCCAGCAGTACATGTGGCAAGATCAACAACAGATGCACTACCAGATCAACCACTTGTACCAATACCAACATGCCCAGGCAACACGAAACCCCGAATGGGGTGCAGACTTTTGGGGTGGTATAGCTGGACATCCACTGGCGTATCCTCCACCCCAGGATGACTACTGGGGGCACTACTATCAGCATCCTCCTTCCAGCTCGGCTCCAGACTCAGCTCCTCCTCCAGATCCTCCTCAAATGCCGGACCAGCCACCACAACCTTGATTCTTCCCCTATCTACCCTAAGCTGTAGTTTCATGCTGAGGACAACATGATTCTAAAGTTTGGGATGGGTAGGGCGGTATGCACCACCCTTTCTCTCTTTCTGTCATTTTGTTTCACCTGGCCAGTTTGTTTTAGATTTCTGCTGATGTTTTGTTCATTGTTTTGTTTCCTGTCATGTAGTTTAATTTCATGCATTTTTGAGTAATTTTTCAAAATTTTTTGCATTGCATCTCATGTAGGTTTTTGCTAATTTTTGCATGCTTTAGCTAGGATTTACTTGCTTTCTACCTAAAATTGTGTTTGAATGTGATTTAGTACAATGTGACACATTTTTGGCCAATTTTGCCCAGATTTGATATCTCTTGTCCAAAAAGCGTGTTTTGACTCAATCTTTACCATATTGAATGAAATTGCTTATCTTTGAAAAATACAAGATGATATGCTATGATAAAGTGCTATGTGGTATCAACGAGTGACTTCTTACATGCTCGTCACTTCCCTTGGGAATGTGTTGGTTTGTTTGAATTATGATCCGAGCAAGCATAGAACGTTTAATGTTTGTGGAGTTACTTGATTGATATATGGATTTCATTTGGTTCATTCATGTGATGTGATATCTATGGTGAAGTGTCGGACTAGTTTTCATGCAGGAGACCTTATGTGGAAGATTATGCCAAGTGACCCCTCTTTGACCTGACCACTCTTTCATCATCTTCATACCTCTCCGCCTCATAAAAAGATGCCAAAGTGCACATATTAGCCGTGGCCACCTCCAAAAGTTTGGGGTGGCCACATCTTTATCCCCCCGCTTCATTCTATCCACCATAGGCCCCATCTACACCAAGGGCAAGAAAAAGAAAAGAAAAAGAAAAACAAAATAAAATAAAAGGATGCTCCTGTTTAAGAGCATTCAAATAAAGAAAAGATGAGTGTGTAAAAAAACAACACTCCAAAAAAAAAATCTTACCGCATCCCTTTCTTCCACTTTTCCACCCATTGAGCTAGGAAACTTCAAACCTTGCTCACTTTATCCCTTTTCCGCAGCCATGTGGGTCATTTGGCATAACTTGAAGCATAAGGTTGAAGGCATGAAGGTGAAACGACACTCCTAGTCATCGGCGATTAACATCATCATGAAACGGTCTACCCGGAACCTTATGGATGAGGTATTGATAACTTGTGCAATCCATGCATTATATGTGAAGTTATTGTGCTCTGTGCTCCCTTCATGGTTGGTTTGTGAAAGTAGAAGAGGAGGGAAGTGATTTGCATGTACCTAGTCACCGTTGATCCCATTTAGCATTTGTCGCCCATCATATTGTATTTGTCATATCTTTTGATTGAGAAAAAGGGAAAAGAGATTGAGTTGGAGCATACTTGAGGACAAGTGTGTTTCAAGTTTGGGGTGGTGGTCCAACCCTATTCTAGGGCTGTATCTCGTGTCATTTTGTGCTTTTATCACATTCAAATGCATTAGAATTACATGTTATTTCCCCCAATATGATTGTCATTGCAAATACGCTTATGGATGTTCTTTGCGCTGCTTTCCAGGTACTTGGACCTTGCTTAGATGGACGAGGGGGAGAGAGGGACCCAAAGAAGGCCCCAAAGTCTCCCTCAACCTATCTCCAGTAGCCAAGACTCATCCCCGAGCAAAGACATCCAAAATTGACAAAGTTAGAAGAGAATTAAAGAAGTCAAGCCTCACCACGGTCGTGGCCCCAAGGCCACGGTCGTGGCTTTATTGCCAAAGTCTAACAGGTTGCAACAGGAGAATCCATAGACCACCCATGACCGTGGCAACCCTGCCACGACCGTGGCCATTGAAGACACCACGGCCGTGGCCATCAGCACGGTCGTGGTCAGTAGAAGAGAACACGGCCGTGGCACCCCGCCACGGTCGTGGGAATTAAATGACCAAAAGCCAAGTTCAACAGGTTCTTCCTCTGAGCCGCTACGACCGTGGCCATCCCGCCACGACCGTGGCCAAAGACAAGCAAAATGCCCGTGGCCCCTCCCCACGGTCATCCCAACTCCTCCAAAACGGCCGTGTCACCCAACACGGCCGTGGTGCATGCTACCCACCACGACCGTGGCACTCCGCCACGGCCGTGGCCACCACCCTACTTTGTTTTTTTACCACTTTCTTCACACCACGACCGTGTTCACCACCCCACGGTCGTCCACCACTACCCCCACCACGGCCGTGGCACACCCACCACAACCGTGGTGTTCACCTACCCTACACATTTTTCCACTGTCATTCCTATTTTGCCCCCACTTAACCCTAGCTCCTATATAAGCAATAGATGCTTCTAGGGCTCGAGGAGGGCACCTCTAGAGCACCCCTAGCCGCAACCTAGCTGCTTCCTTGCCTCCATTGCTCCAATCCACCCATTTCCTTGCAATCTACCTTATTTCCATCCACTTTCCACTCATTTCCACCATAGAAACCTAGTTTCTCTAGGTTTCTATCCATAACCCCCGCCATTTTCATTCACCCCTGCACCATTGGAGGAGTGAGGATGGCTATAGCTACTTGGAGGTGAAGAAGGAGACCACTACATCGAGCTTCATGGCGTTTTCCCTTCTTCTACCCCTTTCTTTTGTTTCTAGTTTGATTATGTATAGCTAAGCCCCCTTGGGTGGGCTGTTTGGGACAAAAATGTGACTTTGATACCATGTTGGGGGAATATAATTTGTAATGAACATATTTCACTTCTATGATGATTGCCTTTGCTTAAATCTCTTTTCCCATAGCTTGTGCATGTAATTGTTGTTTAATTGCATTAATTGCTTGCCTTGTGATGTTTGAAGACATTTGCATCTAGGTTGATTTTGGTTTATGTAGCCATCATAGGATTGGCTCGTAGGACCTTAATTCGGATCCCTAGCTAGCCCCCTATCTTCCTACATAATTCCTCTCTTCCTACATGCAAATGTGAGCTCTAAGCGACTAGTATAAGTGTGATTAGTGTAATTGCCTAGGATTTCCTAAAGGCTAAGGTGGCTAGTGGCATGAGGTCAAATATCCTAATCTCTACTCCCATCCTTACCCTTGGTCCTCAATTGACTAATACCACTTATCCTAGAGACCTAGACTTGGTGAGTCCTATGAGAATTACATCTAGCCCTAGTTCTCCAACTAGTAGCATAGAGTACATTCTCATAGCACCCACCTTGTTGTTTGGTTTGGTAGTCTAGAATGAAATATGCTAATTGCTTATTATGGTGACATCCCCCAATTAATGTCAAGGTCACATTCCCAAACGGCCCACCTCCTTCATTTAATTGCTTAAAACCTTAATTGCCTAGTTTGCTTGTTAATGCTAGTGTAGTTCCTTTACTTTAGTTACTTTAGTTAGTTGCCTAGTTTTGCTAGTTAGTGTAATTTAGGGTCGTGATCTCGTTAGTAGTTAATCTAGTCTCTCAATTGCTAGTTGCTTGCTTAGTCTAGTGTAGTTTGTCCTTTCTCTTGTTCGGCTAGCTTGTTAACTTAGATTGCTAGTTTAATCTTTTGATAACATAGTTTCATATTGCGTTTCCTACTTGCTCGTCTAGCTTAATCAATCAACAATCAACCTTAAAACCCTAAAAACCCTACTCTCCACACTAGGAACATAGCTCACACTTTCTAACTCTAGCGCCCCCTCTATCTCCGCGGTTCGACCCCGTACTTGCCGCCTCACCTATACTACGACACGACCCCGTGCGCTTGCGGGCGTAGTGTCTTAGTAGACGTAGGTAGTTAGTCTGGGACCTTACAATTTTCAAAAGCTAAAGATCCCATCTCATCCTGTGCCTCCCGACCTCGTGGATTGCACTCGTTGCAAGCCTCTAGCGGGAGCGCACCAAGCTTTCTGGCGCCGTTGCCGGGGAATAGAGGGGCTCGGCCTAGTTAGATAGCGTAGCTTAGCTTTTCCTTTTGCCCTCACCACAGCTATTCTTTATTTTTTTGTGTTACTATTGCATATTGGTTCACTCACTTGGCTCTTTGTTGTTTGTTTGTGATTTGCGCAGGTGACAGCTGTGCATGCGCAACACGCGTTCGACTTACACCGACTTGGTGGTTTACGACCCCGAGATTGGGAGAAGAAGACGTCAAGCGCGCTGCAATCTACACCGAGGAGCCAGGATGGCCGATAACGACCCACCACCAGTAGTTCCACCTCAGCCGCATCGCCCGCTTCATGAATATTTCACGCTGGGAAACTACAATTCCCCCATCGCCACGCTAGTTGATCAAATGCCCGGGCAGCAGTTTTCCATCCCACCGGCACTCTTGGGGCTTCTTCCCACGTACTACAGAATGGAGAACAAAAATCCTTATCACCATATAGATGCATTCTTGGAAACGTGCTCCACATTCCGTACGCCCGCCGCCACAGACGACTCGATTAGGCGGACGCTTTTTCCCTTCTCTCTCAAAGAGAAGGCCAAGGAGTGGTACGTTTCGAGGCCCGAGCTCGTCACATGGAATGAAGTAAAGAATGAGTTTCTGAAGAAGTTCTTTCCAATAGCCAAGTTATCCTACATGAGAAGGTGCATCACGTCCTTCGCCCAAAAAGAGAACGAACCCTTGCATGAGGCATGGGAGCGGTTCCAGAAGCTACTTTGCGATTGCCCTCATCATGAGGTCCCTCTTTGGCAGCTAGTGCAGGCCTTTTACACTGGGCTCGAGGAGCAGAGTCAAAACAACGTCGATTCTTCTTGCGGGGGCACGTTCATGGCAAAGCCGCCCGAGGAATCATGGCCGCTGTTTGAGCATCTCACCGAGAATTCACGTCACCGAGCTTCCACTAAAGGTGGACATTGCGGCCATAACTACACCCCTTCCCCTTCTTCCGTGGCTCCCGCACGTAATGCCACCAACCCTGATATGATGAAAATGATGGCTGATATGATGCGAATGATGAAGAATCAAGTGGGTGGCTCTTCTAGCCAACCAGCGATGGCTGTGGATACTTTAGACGAGGAAGTCAACGCTTTACATTCCTTTGGTGGCCGCAACAACCAGGGCCCAATGTCCCAATCCTACACCCCCGAGTGGAGGAACCACCCAAATTTCTCTTGGAAACAATCAAATGAGGATGGACAAGGACATGGGCAACAGAAGCCACGATACAGCTCCAAATTTGAGGATGAGGTGCTTGGAAGGCTAAGAAGCCTAGATGAAGTAAAAAAAGATGTCAATGCACATGGGCAGTCTATAAACCGTCTTGAGCAGAGGTTGGACCAAATTTCTCTCTCTTTGGCTAGAAGGGAAGAAGGTAGACTTCCATCTCAACCACTGCCAAATCCAAACAATGATGGGGTTTTTCTAGGGAACACTTCAAGTGCTTATGTTCCACCACCTTACCAAGCCCCACCAAACCCCTATGCTCCTCCACCTCCTCAAGCGCTACTCAATTATCAATATGCTCCACCTCCACCTCACACTTACCAAAAACCACCTCCACAATATCATCCTCCACCACAACAACAACCGCAACCCCAATTCATCCTTCAAAATCCCAACTCCCCTCACCAAAGGCCTCCACCACCCCAACAGCCACAACCACCTCCACAAGCTCCCCCTTCTACCACCCATGAGCATGTGAAGGCTGTGACTACGTTGAGAAGTGGCAGGGCCTTGGAGAGGCCCCATGGTACAGTTGTTGGCAAAGATGACACTGAGGCAGAGCATGTTGATACTGAGATGCAGATTGATGATATTGTGATAAGAGGCAGCAGTGATACTGTGACACCGAGTAGTGATACTGTGATACCGAGCAGTGATACTGTGATACCAAGCCGTGATACCGTGATTCCAATGATACCAGTGGAGGATACTGTTGATTTGGACCAATTGGGTTCCCAACTTCCTCCATATCCTGATGCACTTGAGGAGCCTTCTGCTGCAAAGAAAAAGAAGAAGCATGCGGAAGATATTTTAGAGATCTTCAAGCAAGTGAAAATCAATGTACCTCTTCTAGATGCAATCAAGCAAATTCCGTCCTATGCAAAGTTCCTTAAAGAATTGTGCACTTTCAAAAGAAAGACAACAGGGAGGACGCCTAAGAAGATCAAGCTCACTGAGCAAGTGAGCTCCATTCTCCAACACACCATCCCCCGAAAAAGAAAAGACCCTGATGCTCCCATCATCTCATGCTACATCGGGGCACGTCGCATAGACCAGGCTCTTCTTGAATTGGGGTCTAGCATAAACTTGATTCCGTATGATCTGTTTGCTGAGCTCCAAATGGGGGAGTTGAGGCCATCCCATTGTACTCTACAGTTGGCCGACCGATCTGTGAAGACGCCTAGGGGGCGTGTGGATGACGTGCTGGTCCGTCTTGATGAGGATACTTCTACCTTCTTCCCAACTGATTTTATCATTCTTGATATGGAAAAGGAAGCTAGAAAGGTGCCAATCATCTTGGGGAGACCTTTCTTAGCCACAGCTGATGCCGTGATTCATGTGAGAACTGGGACCATGCATGTTACATTCATGCACATGAAGATCAGGTTGAACATCTTCAAGTCTTCTACTACAGCTGAAGTGATAGGAGCCACCGAGGAAGACAATTCATTCTTTCTGGAGTTTGAGTGATGAGATCATCTTCGCCCACCCATACACTATGTAGATGTTGGATTTGTTGTCATAGTCGATGACTATCTCAAAGTTTTTGTTTCCCATATGCACCTTGTTAACACCCGGAGGCAGGCCAAACTGGTGGTATTTCCAAGCTCTGGGAAGTTTCACTGTGGTGTGGTTTGCTGGCCCGTCGAGTGATTAGTTCATGAAAGAGATTCCAATGGTCATGTTTAGGTAGTATGCAAAGAGGTTGGTAGTTTTTCGAGTGGTTTTCTTAGTATAGACAACCTTGTTCTTATAAGCTTGACAAAGATGCAGTGGTGATCCAACCCTATTCTAGGGCTGTATCTCGTGTCATTTTGTGCTTTTATCACATTCAAATGCATTAGAATTACATGTTATTTCCCCCAATATGATTGTCATTGCAAATACGCTTATGGATGTTCTTTGCGCTGCTTTCCAGGTACTTGGACCTTGCTTAGATGGACGAGGGGGAGAGAGGGACCCAAAGAAGGCCCCAAAGTCTCCCTCAACCTATCTCCAGTAGCCAAGACTCATCCCCAAGCAAAGACATCCGAAATTGACAAAGTTAGAAGAGAATTAAAGAAGTTTTTAATTGCAAATTCCATGTTTTACCTCCTTTTATTAGACTTCTTATTATTTTTGCCTTATTTTTTAGGTTTTCATGCACTTTGTCACCCCTTCAACTCAATTTCAAGATTACTTGTGCCCCTTAGGAGACCTTAAGAATAAAGAGTTATTTCAGCCCGTCTAAGGCTCAAGATCAGAATGTTCCAGTGATCTTTGGACTTGATTCAATCACTCGACCCAAGTACTACAAATCTCACTTCCTAGAAACTCTGATTGAGTGACTCATATCCTCCAGTCAATCAACCCGCAAGTATTGACTGGTAAAAAATCTTGTTGGGAAAGACTATTATAGTATATGAAGTGTCCATATCAAAGCACACAATTAATACCAGTGGACTGATTCATATTCACCAGTTGATCGACCCATGGTAAAACGCCATTCAACTTCTGAATCGAGAAACTAATAAATGCAAATTATCATAAGTGACATACTTTAGGATGAAGCGAGAAGAAATGCTAGTTGAGCGACTCGAGTCTCTGAGTCAATCGATTCATATCCCAAGATAGACAGTCATAACCACCACAAAGCCTATTTCCTACATTTCCCCCTTCCTTTCACCCTATAAAAGGAGGGGGGACTCTAAATACAAATGGATCCAACTCTTACTACTACCTTGATGCACTTTCATTATGTCTGAGTAGTTTCTCCTTTATTGAGATATGTAGAGTAGCCCCATGATCCCCCATATCTTATCATAGCAACTGTAATATCCTTAAAGATAATAAGAGGTGTGTTTTTATCTATTCAATAACATGGAATGTGATCTAGTCAGTCATGATCCATGATAGTTATGATCCATGATGATATAACCTTGGACTTGTGTACTAGAACATCAGATAGAACTCATGTGTTCCTCAAAGAGACCAAAGATGGGAATACATTAGACAATTGAACCATGACCTACATAACACTGATGACCACGGGTCTGTAGATAGATTAATCCATGGGATATAATTCCAAAGATATTATATTTCCATAGTCCTAATCTAAAATTATCTAAAAAAGGGAACTAAAAGTGGCTAAGATAATGATGGGCTTCATAGTTGTAAAACCTAGAGTTTTGACAATTCCATAAAATTTGAATTAATCTTAATTGACTGATTTTCCACCCTTTGTACTATTTACAACTTAGTTGAATTTCTTGTAATTTTTGAATTTTGTTCCTTTAAATTTATCAACTCTTCATTTCCAACACTTCAGTTGTAGCACTTTCCATTTCTATACTTTTAAATTCAGTAACTTCCATTTTAGAACTTCCAATTTAGCAACTTTCATTTCAACACTTCTATTTTCAGCACCTTAGTTTGATTACTCTTCCATAAACTTGGCTTAAATATTGTTCAATGCATTGATTTGATATAATTATCAACATGTAGTCTCTAGGGATCGATGCCTTATGTACAACATCAATTCATTTGTTTACAAGTGGGTTTATTAGCCATCAAAGGTTAAACTCTAGGGTTAGATTTCTCTAGTGACTTTGTGTGCTCGTGACAATACATCAAATTTTGGTGTCATTTCTGGGGATGGAAGACAAAATCTTTTTCAAACTAGATCATTTTAGATAATTAACATTTTTTTATTACCTATCTAGACCCACTCCGTAGTGTATCTCCTCCTTCTACTGAGTTTACCTTCAGTAGTATATTTTTTCTACAAAATTTCATTCTTGCTTATATTCAATCTTATCCTCTTGAATCAACCAATTTCTATCTTTTTTTTCAAAATTTCAACTCTATGCGTGATGCTGAAAAATTGTTAATAATATGTCATTTAATCCAAAAATCAACAAAATCGTTTGGTATCAGAACCATGCAAATTGAATCATCATGGCTAACAAAGAAGATATGTAAATGAGAAATGATGAAGATGTAGACATTGAGAGACGACCACTGTGGCCACCTTGGGATCCAAGCAAGAAGCAGAGTGGCAAAAAAAACTCAAGGATTTCTCAATTCCTTTTATCGTTGAGGCATTACATTCAGTCATTCCTCTTGCTATTACCACTTTGACAGAGTGGACTTTTGGTATTCTTGATTACCCAATCGAATAACCATGTTCATGGATTTGATATTCAAATATGCATATGTGTGTTTTGATCATAGGAAGATGCCTCCAATTTGGAAGAAGTTCAAAGTTGTTTGATGTTATTATCTTGAGTAATACCAATAATGTGCTTTTTATATTGAGTGGTTGGATGTTCAAATATGTGGGTTGGATGGGATGTTGTTTATGTGTCAATACAATGATGGTCAAAGTTTGATTAGATTTTGATGGTAGATTGACTAAGGTTACATACATGAATTAGCCTAAGTTTCTTTTTGGTTGACATGCTTGGAATGCACCCGTTAACAACCACAATGCCCACAAATTGGCCTGGTGATGGATCTGCTCCTGACCATTGGATGCGTCAGATGGATGTGATGACTATCTCATTCATGGAAGTTACCATCAGTCTTAGAGAAGCAAGTTCCCATGATGTCAAGCACCCTTGTCATGGGGCAGTGGGAGATCTAAATGAGTAGTTGGCTTTGCCTTTATGATGTCACTCTTGACGACCTCCATGCCAGCACCCGCATGATCAGGTTAGGAAAAAGTGTAAAAAGTCCACCACATCTCTACCTTTCTGTAGTGGATGGTGGGGCTGGAAAGTAATTTCATCAGTGATCAACTTCAACATCTGCAACTACCTTCTCCATGAGCATATGGTCATCTAAGAGGTTTACTCTGAGATTTAGTCTCTTAGGGAAGCAAGAGAGGGCACTTCTACGTTTTCCATGCCCCATCAAATTCATTGGGAGGTTTAATTGTTCTGGGGATGGAGGGAGCAGAGAGAGTGGTGAAGGGGATCTCTTACAAGGATACATAACTATTGTAGCATGAAGGACAAGACAAGTAGAATAATTGGAGGCAGAGAAAGAATTTGGAAGTTGAGTAGAGTCTTGTGCAGCAAAACTATCCTCACAGGGGGTGTATAACCCCTTATATGGTCAGAGCTATGGAGGGTTGGCTGGTGGCTATTCTGTAGTTTGGGAAAAATCTCTATAACATACCAAAGAGGGTAGAACCTGGGATCATCTGGTATGAAACCTCCTTGTGAAGCCATTGGCGATATTTCTAGATGTGCTCACGAATCAGAGAAGGAGAAATTTGTAAAATCAATTTGGTAGGAATTGTTCCTAGTTTCGTTTCTTGATGATGATCCAAGCATTGTTAAATGTCCATCTAAAATCCATCATGCATGTGTGACATCAAAAGGGGTCGGGCCCAAGGTATCTAATCAGATTATAAATTGTAACATTTAATACATTTATCTATTAACCCTCTCACTTTTAGAAGCCCAATTTATTCATAACTCTCTCCCTTTAACTTTGATTGATCTCTAAATTTTAAAGGAAAATTTTAAATATTTAAATCCATCTACGAGCTAGATTTGGGGCCAAAATAGGAAAGTTGGATACCCTTTTATTGCCCCTTATGTAATTTTCTTATTTGATTCATTTAAGGCATATAATAATTATTTTTCCATCCAAACTTGACAAGTAATTCTATTTAATTAAATTATTTCTTTTGGGTGCAAAATAGGATCAATTTATGCCTTTGGTTACTCTCAACCTACCTTTCCTTGAAATTTCCATACAATTCCTTATTAATCAATTAGCTTTAACTTTAATGTATTAATTGATTGGATATGGTGAAAAGGACTTTCCTATGTGAAATCTAGAGACAAAATTCGAGATAATAACTTATTGTCTACTAAAAAGTGATTTCATCTTCCTTTTATTCCTTTTTGAGTAACTTCTTTGGAGGAGAGAAAAGGTAAATTATTACTTATATTTTTGAGTTGATTCTAACACGTTTCCCATGTGAAAGAAAATTGTATTTTGAGTCCTATTTTACTCTTCTAACTTCATTGTTTTTTAAGAAATTTCATTCATGGTCCTTTTTCATTAAGCACTCAATAATTTTTATTTAAGAAAATTTTCATTCTAAGTCTTAATTTATTCTTGAAATTTTGGGATGATACAATTCTACCCACCTTAAATAGAATTCATCCTCAAAATTTTCATTAGGTTACTATCCACCTTAGGGTTTTCTTACCTCTTCATTGAATGATAGTTTACATTTCAAGATTTGTTTATGTTCACAATTTTTGCATAAAAGAAATACGTAGCATAAGGCATCTAAATTTCATTATGATTATGTGGATATAAATTAACTATTACTTTACCCCTCATCTTTTCAACTTATACTTAGGGTCAAGAAACCAGCTCATAACTATACCTAGGGCATTACTTTCTAACATTAGGTGTGGTGACAATCTATTTTAGGTCTTTTGTATTGCCCATCTTTTGGAATCCCCATATAGGTGTTGATCATGCATATATCCAATGATGAGAGATCCTATTATGCTACCCTTTACCAACCTAATAGTACATATGTCCCATACCACACATACTATTATGAAGGGGAAAAATTCACAATAAGTCTATGCTTATGACATCCCTCTGCATTCCTCACATGATGTGCACCAACCAATGAGATAAGAGAGGATGTGCCACTAGTTAAGATTAGGTGAATACCTAATATCTAAACTAGATATACAGCTATACCTAATATATATTTCTACTCTAGGGTGAAAACTCTTATTATCTTAGGGTTTGGTACTGTTCCTCGGAGTCCTTTCCTATACCTTAATCTCATATGTTCATTCTAGGGTAACTATGTGAATCATTTTTTCCTAGTGGCCATTTACTAAATGGATTTGATACCACATTATAACACCCCACTTTTCATCATATGTATAAATCACTGAGCGGAAGCACTTTACTCAAGTGGGTGTCACAAGATGCTATTCTTTGCAATTTAAAGTAAATAAAACACTTTGCATTAATTGAAATCAGATTCATAAATAGTTTTGGTGAAAGAAAATCTACATCAAGTTCATCTGATCTACTTTGATAATAAGATTCTACATAATGCAAATGATCTCTAAACTTTGGATCAGTTTGGTAAAAGGCATCCCACCATGTCTTTTCTTCTTGAAGATTCCTTGAGCTATTCCTTGCATGTCAAAAAGCTTCTTCCTCCTAAGCTTGCTCCTTATCTATGAGCATCACGCCTCCAGCCATGCATAAAACCAACGATAAGTGGAATTGAAAATATTATAACTTTAATAAAGCATGTAAACTGAAAATAAACTTTGAATATTAAACTTTGAAAAAGGGACACAATTTCTTTTAGATTACTTCTTTTATCTTGACTTATATAAGAATCATTGAGTTTTTCACCGAAGTGCCTCTTCTCTTATGCACCAAAGTTCCTCTTGTGTTGCACCGAAGTGCTTCTTGGGTTTTACCGAAGTGCCTCTTCTCTTATGCATCAAAGTGCCTCTTAGATTTGCACCAAGGAGCCTCTTAGTGAGGATCTTACATAAGTTACCTTTTAACATTATTTTTCTCTTAGAAACTCATTCTTTGCTCTTAAATCTTAATTTGACTTTACTGTTAATGTACATGAAAGTGATACAATAATATGGATAGTAGAAAACATAAAATTTGAGTCATCAAAAGTTCATTGACTTTGAGTAACTGAAATAGATAACACATTTATAACATTCTTTGCATACATATATACATACATACATACATAAAAGCAAACATTACTTATATTCAATTAGCATGGACCACTTACCTTGCACTTATAGGAGCTCTGATTTCTCTTACTAGGTACAATAAACCCTAATCACGTCTGTGGGGTTTGAAAACCCTAAACATACTGTTCATAAAAGTCGTCATATCAATTTGTATTCCATTTATCACCTAAAACCCTAATTTTGATAACATATGAATTATTAATCTTGAATTTGATTCATGATGACCTTTAATCCATATAGGTTAGACTTTGACTATTAAGATCTTTTAAACATGTTATGATCATCAAAACCTAGAAATTAGGGTTATAATACATTTAAGATATTAAAATTATCAACTTTATGACACTTTTAAAATAGGAGACAAAATTAGGTCTTGAAACTAATTTTGTTGGATTTCTTATATTTTTTGATCAAAATTCACTATTTATTTTCCATATTCTGATAATCCTATGAGTTTCTAGCATTTTTAGAAACTAATACATATGGGTCAATCAGCTCTGGCCACCTAGGCGACTGACCGGGTAAAGCAAGTGTGTCGCGGGGCCAGAGCTGAGCCAACTGTCTCGCATCATTCCAGTGCTCGTGCTTGCATGGCCATGTGAGGAAAAAGTGTAATAAGTCCAAAGTGTCCCTACCATGTTGCAGTGGATGCGGGGGTAGGAAAGTAATTTCATTAGTGATCATCTTCAACCTCCACGCCTACCTTCTCCACGAGCAGACGGTCAACACAGTGGTTGAATCTAAGCTTTAGGCTCTTGGGGCGGCACGATAGGGCACCTGTATGTCCGTCATGCCCCACCAGATTCTTTGGGAGGTTCAATTATTCTGGGGATGGAGGGAGCAGAGAGAGTGGTGAATGGGATCTTTGGAAAGGATACAAAGTTGTTGCGATGTGAAGGATAGGATGAGTAGAAGAATTGGAGGCAGGGAAAGAATCTGGAAGTTAAGCGGAGTCTTGTTGAGAAAAAATATCCTCATAGGGGGTGTATAACCCCTTATATAGTCATAGCTTTGGAGGGTTGGCCGGTGGCTATTCTACAGTTTGGGGAAAATCTTTATAACGTACTAAAGGGGTAGAACCTAGGATCATTTGGTGTGAAATCTCCTCAAGAGGTCATTGATGATATTTCTAGATGTTCTCGTGAATCAGATAAGTAGAAATTCACAAAATCAATCAGGAAGGATATGTTCCCAGTTTCTTTTCTTGATGATGATCCATGTGTCATTATATCTCCATCCAATAGACATCATGTGTGCTTGACATAAAAAGGGTCCTGGCCCAAGGCTTCTAATAGGATTATAAATTTTTACATTTAATACATTTCTCTATTAAACCTCTCACTTTAGGAAGCCCAATTAACTCATAACTATCTCCCCTTAACTCTAATTGATATCAAAATTTAAAGGAAAGTTTTAAATATTTAAATTTATTTGTAGGAAAGATTTGGGGCCAAAATATGAAAGTTGGATACCCTTTTCTTTCCTCTTAACTAATTTCCTTATTTGATTCATTTAAGGCATATAATAATTTTTTTTCCATCCAAACTTGACAAGTTTAATGATATTATTTCTTTTGGTTGCAAAATAGGATCAAATTATTCCCATTGTTTACTCTCAACCTACCTTTTCTTGAAATTTCCATACAATTTCTTATTAATCAATTAACTTTAACTTTAACATATTAATTGATTGTATATTGTGAAAATGACTTTCCTTTGTGAACTCTAGAGCCAAAATTCGAGATAATAACTTATTGTATACTCAAAAGTGATTTCATGTTCCTTTTATGCCTTTTTGAGTAACTTATTTGGAGGGGAGAGAAAAGAAAAACTATTACTTATATTTTTTAGTTGATTATAACACATGATGCCCATGTGAAATAAAATTGTATTTTGAGTCATGTTTTACTCTTCTCACTTCATTATCGTTTAAGAAATTTCATTCATGGTCTTTTTGCATTAAGACCCTCAATAATTTTTATTTATGAAAATTTTAATTCTAAGGCTTAAATTATTCTTGAAATCTTGGGTTGATATAATTCTACCCACCTTAAATAAATTTCATCCTCGATTTTTTTGTTAGGCTACTAGGCACCTTATGGTTTTTCTTATCTCTTCATTTAATGATAGGTGACATTTCAAGGTTCGTTTATATTCACAATGTTTTCATTAAAGAAATATGTAGCATAAAGCATAGAAATTTCATTATGATTATGTGGATATGAATTGACTATTACTTTAGTCTTCATCTTCTCAACTGTAAGGATACCTAGAGGGGATCAACTCCCTACTTAAAATTTGAAGAATAGAACCTCCATTCCAAACATACCTAAAAGATATGTTGGAGTGGGTGTAAAATTTTCAAATCTTATTTATGGTATACAAAACAACCAAAGTGTAGCAGCAGAAGAAAATAATGACTATATACCATTTCTCAACAAGATTACAAAAGTAAATCAGAATCTCCCTCATATGGTTTACATGTATGATTCAACATAAGTATCCAATATAGAGGGAAGTCTAAACCATAGCAACTTTGTCTCCAAGTTTTAAACTTCTTAAGCTAAGTCCATATCTTTATGCCATGTCCTCCATGTCCTTCACCTAGAGTTAAAAGCGTACCCCAACAACAAGGAGAAGAAAAGGAAACATCAACAAAGGCTGGTATGAGCATACTAAAAAGTAATATTGAGAAATATAATTGGGATAAAGGACATCAAATAAAATGAAGCTTCCCATAGAAAATAAAAGTACTACCCAAGTGGGTATCAAGAGAAAAGATCACAATAAGAATGATACATTCCATAAAAAACATAAAAAGATTCTATCATTTATACATCCACTACCATGGTGGGAAAAGAAGCACACATCATCATCAACATGCATGCATGTGAGATAAGCATAGCCCTAGAATAGTATAAAGACAAAGGTGGCCAAGTCTCACAAACGTGAAACCTGATAGAGAATGGTGTACCGCCAAACTCCCAAATATATAAAATATGGGCCAAGAATCATACATCTTGCCTGGGTATGGGGTAACCTCTTCATCCCAAAAGAGCAGGAAATTGCACATCTGCTCGGTAGGAAATTACACATCAACCATAAGCAAAAAAATACAATTACACTACTTTAGTTGTATTGAATCACATATCATGTAAAATGTAGAGGCAAGCAGAAAAGTATGGTTAGAATTATACAATGTTACCATATCATACAATGGACAATACATACATCCACATGCAAGTGGGAACAAGGTACCACATATCCACAAATAAACATCCACATCATAGTGGGCACATAGCATCAATAACTCCAACATGCACCAAGGCTTAAGAAAAGAGTCAAGAGAATATCCAATATTACCACAAATAGGATAGTTCACAAGAACCATGATATCAAACGATAAGAACAATGTGTATATGATATTGTCCATAGGACCAAGATAAAGAATAATATAGGTGATTTCTCAACATATAATCATAGGGGATGCAAAAGATACCTTAAACCAGGGTCCTTGAAACTCTCTTCACCAAACTAGTTGTTTCCAAGATCAACCTTACCTAATTACAAATTACATGTATTAGGGTTTAAGATTCATATATATGTAATGAAACCCTAATTCTTGACCTTCTACAAAACATCGGATTTTGGACTCCAAATATGAAATAATCAACTTAATAGGTTTTTTTGATTGAGAAAACATATTTATTTACTAAATTTAGAGTTCATATGAACTAGTTATAAATTGAGGAATTTCTATATTAATTAATTAGATCCTAAAAAATACACCATTTAATACATAGAAAATGGGCTTTAAAACTATTTTTATTAGAAAGAATACATTTTTTGGATTCCAAGAAATATTTTATTTTAATTTTTGGACAAGTAAATTAAAAGATACAATTTTTAGAAAATTGACCAATCAAAAAATATGTTTAAGCCACGTAGGCAAACAAGCTAGGTGAGAAAGAGAAGGAGGGACCAGTCTACTGACCTGGCCCAATAGGGAGTAGTCACATCAGTGAGCAATAGCTCGGTCAAGGTCTAAGAAGTTCACGTGAAACATAGAAAATTCGAGCAAAAGGATAGAAATGTCCTTGAATGAAAAATGAAGAACAAACAGGAAATGATGGAAGAGGGGGAAAAAGAACAAAGGGGCCATCCCCTTCCTCTCACATGCACTATGACTGAGTGAAGCAGGTCAGACAGGCGACATGGATTTGGGGAAACCCAGAGGGCCGATTCTCAAACAAAATTGAAGAGCTACTAATGAAGAAGGTGCTGCGACAAACTCACCTCTGAAAACCGATCGAGGAACATTGCAACCAACTCCGTGCACAAGATGTCACAAAGGAAGGGTTGAGTTTTGATTGGCGGCTTCCCAAAACACAATGGATGAAGAAATTGGCTTGAGGGACGGATTTCTTGAGTTGAGGCAGAGGTTCGAGTGGTGTTACTTATAGATGTGGGTGTGAGAGGCATGAAAATGGGAACTTGCCGCAAAGCAACTTACCCATTGTTTGGGCATTTCAAGAATAGGGCATGAGATGGGTTGAGTTTGGGCTTGGTGTGTGTGAAAACTTCTCCCTAAACCAACGTAAGAAAAATTATGAAAAACCATCAAGATTCGAGGAAGGAAACCATGAATTAAATTCATCCTCGATGGGTTACTGCTGACGTGAGCTGTTGTCTCCTACCTGAGGTAGGATACACAATCTCCACCACTCGCTTATGATCGGACGGCCTAAAGGGGCACAAAAATCATATAAGCATTTGACATATGTATAATCGAATCCCAAACAAAATTGAATAAAGTGTTGCATTAATTATTCTTCTTTTCTCTCTCTTCATTTGAGGGTGCAAACAAACTCCAAATTAGATGAAACTTGACACCCAACCTTTTTTTGATATGAGAAATCTGAATATGCAATTAGATTTGCCTTTTGAGAACTTTTATGTGTTAAATAAATCAAATCTTATTTTCTCTTTCCTCATGCATTAATGGCATTAAGATTCTCCAAAATTAATGAAACTTCATCCATAAGTCATATTTAATGTGTTGGGTGCAAATTTGCCATCCATGTCACATGTTGGAGTTGTTTGAGCATTTAATTAATATTTTGAAGGTTCTACACACTTTCTCTCTCCTAATTTCATCTTTTAATCGAACTTTCTCCAAATTGAGTGAAAAATTCACCAAAAGGAATATTTTAATGTGTAGATTATGAATCTAAGATTATTTTCCTCTTCTGGAGTCATTTATTATTTTATTTGATATTTTGGGGGAAAACTTAGATCTTTTCTTTCCTAAATGAATGAAATTGAATATTATTATTAAGTGAATAATGTGAAACTTGACTCCCAAGGCAAATGGGACCCAAGGAACACAAATTTTAATTTAGTTTCCACTTTTGAGATTTCTTTTAATGAGTTATGTCACAATTAATATTTGTGGCCATTATTAACACATTATGTCACTATTATCACTATTGCTTATTCTATTATGTTCCATAACTTAATATTATCACCAAAAGAATTATGTGTGATTATTTTCATGAAATTCCATATGATTCTTAATTATCCTTCATGACATATTTTGTGTGTCTATTGTTGGCCCAATACTAATTAGAATGATTTATAAATGCATTATCTCATTAGGGTTATACTAAACCTCCCCTAGATCTATCCTCAACCTTGTTTGGTTAAGACCAAAAGTTCAAACTTCTAGGGTAGGGTTTAAAATCTGGTATGTTACATCAATTTATACTTAGGGTTAATAAACCAACTCATAACTGTACCTAGGGCATTACTTTCTAATACTAGGTGTAGATGACAATCTATTTTATATCTTTTATACCCATCTTTTGGCTCCCCAGGTAGGCATTGATTAGGCACATACCCAACAATTAGAGATCCTATTATGCTACCCTTCACCAAAATAATAGCACACATATCCCGTACCACACATACTATTAGGAAGGGGAAAGATTCACTATAAGTCTATGGTTATGACAACCCTATGCATTCCTCGCATGGTGTGCACCAACCACTGAGATAAGAGAGGATATGCCACTACTAAGATTAGGTCAATACATATGATCTAAACTAGATATACACCTATCCCTAAATATATTTCTACTCTAGGGTGATAACTCTTGTTATCTTAGAGTTTGATGCTCTTTCTTGGAGTCCTTTCCTATACCTTAATCTCATATCTTCATTCTAGGGTGACTATATGAATCATGTTTGCCTAGTGGCCATTTACCAAATTGCTCTGATACCATATTGTAACACCCCACTTTTCACCACATGTATAAATCATTGAGTGGAAGCCCTTTACTCTAGGGGGTGTCACAAGATACTATTCTTTGCAATTTAAAGTAAATGCAACACTTTCCATTAATTGCTTCAGATTCATACATAGTTTTGGAGAAAGAAAATCTACATCAAGTTCATATGATCAACTTTGATAACAAGATTATACATAATGTAAAAGATATCTAAACTTTGTATTGGCTTGGTAAAAGGTATCCCACTAGGTCTTTTATTCTTGAAGATTCCTTGATCTATTCCTTGCATGTCAAAAATCTTCTTCCTCCAAAGCTTGCTCCTTAACTACGGGCATTGTGCCCCTAGCCATGAATAAAACCAATGGAAAGTGGAATTGTACATATTATAACTTTAAGAAAGCATTTAAACTGAAAATAAACTTTCAACATTAAATTTGAAAAAGGGACACAATTTCTTTTAGATTACTTCTTTTATCTTGACTTATATAATAATCCCTAGGTTTTGCACTGAAGTGCCTCTTCTCTTATGCACCGAAGTGCCTCTTGGATTGCACCGAAGTGCCTCTTGGGTTGCACCGAAGTTCCTTTTCTCTTATGCACCGAAGTGCCTCTTAGTTTTACACCAAGGAGCCTCTTGGTGAGGATCTTGTAAAAGTTATCTTTTAACATTTTCTTTCTCTTAAAAGCTCTTTCGTTGCTCTTAAATCCTAATTTTCACTTTACTCTTAATGTACATGAAAGTGATACAATAATATAGATAGTAAAAACATAACATTCAATCCATCACAAGTTCATTGACTTTGAGAAGTTAAAATAGATAACACATTCATAACATTATTTTCATACATACATACATACATACATACATACAAGCAAACATTACTTAGATACAATTAGCATGGACCACTTACTTTGCACTTAGAGAAGTTGTGATTTGTTTTCCTAGGTTCAATAAATCCTAATCACATCTGTGGAGTTTGAAAAACTTAAACACCATGTTCATAACATTCATTATATCAATTTATATTCCATTTATCACCTAAAACCCTGATTTTGATAATATATGAATGGTTAATCTTGAATTAGATTCAAGATGACCTTTTATCTATGTAGGTTAGACTTTGACTAATAAGATCATTTAAACATGTTATGATCATAAAAACATATAAATTAGTGTTTTAATACATTTAACATATTAAAGTTAGCAACTTTAGGCACTACTAAAATCCGAGACAGAATTAGGTCTTGAAACTACTTTTGTTGGATTTGTTATATTTTTTGATGAAAATTAACTATTTATTTTCCATATTCTGATTATTCCGTGAGTCTCATGCATTTTTAGAAATCAATACATTATGGACCAATCATGTCTCGCCACCTAGGCAAATGAGTGGGAAAAGCCAGCGTACTACGAGGCCAAGGCTGGGCCAACTGGCTCCCTCCATGCCAGTGCCCGCACCTGCGCCCCCGCGCCTGCATGTACAGGAGAGGAAAAAGTGTAAAAAGCCCAAAACGTCCCTACCTTGTTGCAGTGGATGGCGGAGTAGGAAAGTAATTTCATCGATGAAAATCTTCAACTTTTGTGGCTGCTTTCTCTGTGAGCAGACATTCAACTCAGAGGTTGACTCTGGACTTTAAGCTCTTGGGGCGACAAGGGAGGGCACTGCTATGTCCGTCAAGCCCCGCTAGATTCGTTGGGAGGTTCAATTATTTTGGGGATGGCGGGAGCATAGAGAGCAGTGAAGGGGATCTCAAGTGAGGATACAAAGTTGTTGCAACATGAAGGATAGGATAAGTATAAGAATTGGAGGCAAGGAAAGAATTTGGAAGTCGAGCGGAGACTTATGGAGCAAAAACTATCTTCGCAGGGGGTGCATAACCCCTTATATAGTAGGAGCTATAGAGGGTTGGTTGGTGGTTGTTCTATAATTTGGGAAATATCTCTGTAACGTACCAAAGGGGGTAGAACTTGGGACTCCTCGTGAAGCCATTGACAATATTTCTAGATGTGGTTGCAAATCAGAGAAGGATAAATTCACAAAATCAATTAGGAAGGAACTGTTCCTGGTTTCCTTTCTTGATGATGATCCAGACATCTTTAGATCTCCATCTAACGACCATCACGTGTGCATGACAATAAAAGGGGTCAGACCCAATGTTTCTAATCGGATAAATTGTGGCATTTAATACATTTCTCTATTAACCCTCTCACTTTACGAAGCCCAAGTAATTCATAACTCTCTCCCATTAACTCTGATTGATCTCAAATTTAAAGGAAAAGTTTTAAATATTTAAATCTATTTGCAGGAAAGATTTGGGGTCAAAATACAAAAGTTGGATACCCTTTTATTTCCCCTTAAGTAATTTCCTTATTTGATTCATTTAAGGCATATGATAATTCTTTTTCCATCCAAACTTGACAAGTAATTCTATTTAAATTATATTATTTATTTTGGGTGCAAAATAGGATCAAATTATGCCCATTGGTTACTCTCAACCGACCTTTTCTAGAAATTTCCATACAATTCCTTATTAATCAATTAGCTTTAACTTTAATGTATTAATTGAGTGGATATTGTGAAAAGGACTTTCCTTTGTGAACTCTAGATCCAAAATTCGAGATAATAACTTCTTGTCTACTCAAAAGTTATTTCATCTTCCATTTATGCCTTTTTGAGTAACTTTTTAGAGGAGAGAGAAAAGGAAAACTATGACTTATATTTTTGAGTTGATTGTAACACATGATGTCCATATGAAAGATAATTGTATTTTGAGTCCCATTTTACTCTTTTCACTTCATTATCTTTTAAGAAGTTTCATTCATGGTCTTTTTGCATTAAGACCCTCAATAGATTTTATTTAAGAAAAAATTCATTCTAAGCTTAAAATTATTCTTTAAATTTTGGGATGTTATAGTAATGCACAACTTGTTCCAAATCTCATGGGTTGTGTCCCAAGATGAAATCTTATAGAACTTGGATGGAGTGAGGACATAATAGATGATGCTTATCACCTTGGCATTGAGATACACCTTCTTGAGTATAGCTTCATCCCAAGTAGCTACATCACCCTCCTGCTCCCTGTATGGAACAATCATCACCTCCCACATGTCATAGTTCATACCTTGAAGGTAGAACTACATCTGTCATTTCCAATAAAGGAAATTTGTGTCGTCAAAGACTCAGGGTCTCATGGTGAAGCCTACCTCTAGGTTGAGGGGCCCAAGTAATTTGCACATCTTCTCATCTTGTGGGAGATGTGTTGGAGAAGACCGTGGCTATGATACCACTTGTTGGATCAAAGGGCTCTAGGAGGAGTGAATAGAGCAAAAACACTTGCACAAAATTTGTTAAACCTTCAAGTTACTTCAACTAGGCAAAATTATAAATAGTGAATTTGATGCCAATCTAAGCATGCATAGAAAGGATGAGAGAGATTGAAACAATCAGTTAAACAAGTTGTTTAGAGTGGTTCCACTCTCCAAACTAGGAGAGAGTCAATCCACTACCTAGAGAGATCAAGTACTAGGATTTTGCAACCTATTTATACTTATATTTCATTATAAGACATACAATCAACCTTCCTTTTTTGGGACAAGGATACCCAACTTCCCTTTGAGGTCAAGAGAGCCAATAACCTTACATCCAAGGTCTTACCTACTCAGAGCTAGATTCGTCTACCTCACCAAGGTCTTACCCACTCTTGCAAGCAGCTGGACAACTTTGCCAAGGAGATCCCCTCTTTGCAATGAGTCTTAATCCTTGAAGGATTTACCCACTCTACTCCCAAATCTTCAACCTTGTCCTCCTCCTTCACTCAGAGAAGCTTTTTGTAGCTTCTTCTACAACTTGAATAAGCTTGCACCTTCTTCTACAACTTGAATAAGCTTGCACCTTCTTCTTCAATTGGAGAAGCTTTCACCAACTTGATCTTGAAGAAAGGGGTTGTGAAAAGAGAAACTTTGAGAACTTTACAATCATGCAATGAAGTATCTCTCTCACAAAAATCCTGTCTCACTCATATGGACGGATTGAAGTGTAATTAAGAGAGAGAAATGGGATCAAGTGGACTAGATGGACTCAACTATAACAAGGAGCTTGAATAGCATGAAGGAGCAACCTTGGAATGAATTCTAAGAGGTCCTATTTATAGATGAGGGTGTCCACTATTGGGAAGGAACACTTAGGAACATTTTCTAGCTGTTATGAGGGTTGCAATGGAAATAATTTCAAGTTTTGCAACTCTCCAATGACTAGAATCATTTTTTCTGCATTTTCTGTACAATGTAGTCAGTCGAGTTTTCCTAAAGTTAACTCAACTGATTGCACAATGTGCCAAAGAATTTGAAGCTTCGGTCAAGTTTGTCCTATGTGCAACTCAACTAATTGCTTGAAATTAGTTTTGCTGTGTGCATAGATCGGTCGAGTTCTATGAGTGGAAAACTCAATAGAACCAAAGAATTATCAAAATCCATCAAGGGATCGGTCGAGTTTCAATCTCGACTGATCAACAACCTATAATGAATTTTGGAAAATTACGTTTGAGTGATCAAATGTTTGAACTAAGGGTTCCTAATATTTTTTCATCTTAGTTACAAGTCATATCATCAATACAAATGACTACAAAAATCATCTAAGATAATTTGTAGTGTTTTCCACAAAAGTACATTTGCATTGCTTTTGACTTGAACTAGAACAAGCTAGGGCTTGATAGATTTGATCATTTTCATGTAACTGAAATCAATCACAAACAAACATATTAGATACATATGAATGGAATGGTTAAGTCATTATCAAAATATGGACAATGTGTAACACTTAGGTTAATAGATGCAACCTTTTATTGATCTCTATTTATCTAGATGAGTGTCACCCTTAATAATGTCAATTCAAGTTTTTTTAGTTGTACAAGGGACTAAAATAAGGTAATCATATGTTTTCATTCCTTTTTATCCTCTTCAAAGAGATGCTATGTAGACATATCACAACAACAATGGACGATAAAGGTATTGAAAGTTATTAATCTTGGGAAAAAGAGATCGCTCTGGTTATTTTGATATATGTTGATGAAATCATACTTTTTACAAGATCCTCGCCTTCCTCATTGGGAGTAAATGATTCCATTTTTGTGATCTACAAATTGATGTTCAGGTAACACGTCAATAGGAGAAAATTTGGTTTTAAGTGTGGGTTAGATGATGATACTATCAAAAGAAGCATTTTGGATGCCCTCCATATTCAACCAATGGAGGACCATTTCATATTTCATATATATATATACATACATATATATATATATATATATATATATATATATATATATATATATATATATATATATATATATATATATATATATATATATATATATGTATATTCTAATCGTGAAAGGGTGATTTAAGATTCAACACTTTGATTTTCTTCTTGACAAGATCAATGGAATGGTGGTGTCTTGGATAGGGAATTGCCTTTATTTTGTGGGTCACAAGATTTTGATTACTTACACTCTCTCGTACATTACTTTTTATTCCTTAGTTGTCACTTATTTTCCTTCCAACATTATAAAGTGGATAAATGCTATGTTTTCATCCTTTCTATGGATATCCATAGATAACAATCATCAAAGAGTGTGGGTTGCTTGGGATAGAATCATCTGGCCTCTTTCTGACGGTGGTCTTGATCTTCCCTCTATTCAATTTTCAGCTAAATCATGCAGATTGAAAGACTTTTAGGAAATTCTGTATGATGACTCTCTATAGGTAGATTTCTATATATCTAAATACGCTAGTCCCTATAGTAATAGTCAAGGAGTCTTTCCTCCTTACATGAAACAAGGATCTTTTGCATACCCATACTAGAAGAAAATTTGGACATGGTTTCCTCATTTTCTATCTCAATGTAGTTGGCTAGTTGGTAGGGGAGACATATCTCTATGGCACGACACATGGTACAAACAACCTCTGTGGCTTTTTTCTTGAAATCTAAGAGATGCTAATACAAATTATTTTATTCAATATTTCTAAATTGATGACAAGGGATCGGATTAGTTTGCATTATCCCATATTTTTTGATGATGAAGGCATTTAGTAGATTATCTCCTCAAGGGATGTTATTACTGATAATGTAGATTATCTCAGTTGGTGTTTGTCAATATATGGATCTTTCAGTCAGAAGTTGGCCAAAGTGTTCACCGCCAACGCTGAAAATAATGATCCTAGAGATTCTTGGATGTGGCGAAATGACTCATTACCCAGGGCCACTATGATTTTTGCAAGATAGTTTGATTGCTATTTCCATTGAAGATAATGTCTTTGGATGTCACATTTCAATGTTATCCAAGAGCATTTGTTGTGAGCACCCTCATTTAGAAACAACCTCACTTTTTCTATTTAGTGAAGTTGCACAAATTTTCTGGGGAAAGGTCCACATGAAAATGGAGTTTGATCTGTCCTGTATTGATATGCACCATTTCTTACTTCAATTCAGAGAGACATTCCAAGCACGATGTTAAGGGATGTCTTACATTACTTAATTATCTCTTATGTTTGGCGATTTGGATATATAGGTGTGTGGTGAGATTTGACAACAAAAAACTTCAGTTGAATAGCTTTGGGATGAGATGATCACTATCATAAATCACCAACTTAGAAAACATCCTTTTAGATTTATCATTGATTTGGACTTTTACAATAGACCTTTGGCATCTAGCATTGTAGAGATAAAGCTTAAATTTAGATATGATAGACTTCTCATATGGCCATGCCTGATGTTGCAAATCTAAAACTCAATTTATCAGTAGGTTTTGATGTGTCTAGTTATGGAGATAATAGAGGATGTATGGCTGGAATTGTTAGAAACAATCATGGATATACCAAAATGTCTTTCAAATATTGTATAGATGGTAATAATCACTTAGAGGATCTCATTCAGGGATGTAATGTAGCTTTTAAAACTCATTGATGATAATAATATTAACATAATTATTATTGAAGTTGATGACCAACACCTGCATTATCTAATTTGGGGTCCTCCCCAATTTGTTGAACTTTGCTTCCTATATCAAATATATTGAAGCCATCATGAGTGAATCTTCCATTATTGGCTATTATTTCCCCAAAGTTATTAACTCAATGCCTAGAGAACTAGGTAGATGGGGAAATCACTTGGAAAAAGGGATTGTTTTTCTAGAGCCATCTCTTCTCCTGATTAATATTAGAGGCATCTTGAACATGGAAATGAGAGGAATTCCTTATATTGATACATCTTGGACAGACACATAATTGCATTTTTGTATTGATGTTTTTAGGGGATATACTTCTTTTTTATTTTTCTTTTGTGTTTGTTTGACGATGGGATGTATGCTTGCATTTTTAGCACTGATGTAATGCTATCATTGATTTCTCCTACATGAGGAGGGTAGGATGAATAAAATTACCTCTTGGCTTATTTTTCTAAAAAGAAGAGGCTTCTTTCAATTGTTGTATTACTTTCTTTAATGGCATTATTTCAGTTCTATTTCCTTCTAGATTGCATAATCCTCTTTGAGTTTTCTATCGACCACCTTTTTATAATTGAAATGACATATCCATGAAGAGACACATTGGTTTTTTGTTTCCTAAAAATAAAAAGCAATGGACTTCATTATTAAATAGAAATGCCAAGTCTACAATATTCTATTTCAATCAAAATAACAAGTAAACATTGTCCAAATGAGGTACAAACTAACTTAATAATGAATAGGGAAAAATAAAGATGATGGAACTATATTAAGGGATAAATAGTTAATTTAAATGCAAAGTTGGTCTAAAATATAGTTCAAAGATAAATATTTATTTATCAAACAACTCTGGACTTAAATGTTGTTTGTCGTCAAGTAACAAAAAGATCTAAAATAATCACCAAGTTAGTACTTTAAACCATGTTATTGCATAAACTTCACATCATACTATTATTCTTATGATCGAGAATGGCCAAGTTTCCCCACCTTCGGTGATCATGGAACACATCAATCCATGTCTGTGTTTTCCATTCCGCTTCTCAAAGATGCTTCATTGCCACCATCCCTGATGTTAAGTATGTCAAAGAGTTTCATAAGGGTTTAGAGAGACTAGTAGACCAAAAAGTAGGCATTCAATCGAACATTAGGGTATGTCAAATGGATAACAACAGAGCATATACCACACTTCTAGGTGAAAATTGGAGGCATGATAGAAAGAATTCACATCTCTCCTCCTTTGACATGAGATTGTAATTTATATTTGGATATATGAAAACTTCTTTACTTTGCATGCACATTGGCCTCTCTCTTTTGCTTATACTGATATGCCCCTATTACATAGAGAGGTGTATGAAGAAGTGGACAAAAAGATAAAGGGGGTCAACCACCCCAAAATTTAATTTTGACACTGTTTGAAGGTTTTTGTTTCTTTTTAGATGGAGGATAAGAAGATCAAAGAAGAAGTGTAGAATAGAGGTTGGATCAGAACGCAACATGATTTACAATTCGATACATTGGGATGTTTACCTTTTCACACTACACTAAAATAATTGCACAACGATGGATGTGAATGGAAATTTCATGCAAGTAATTTACTATTCAAATTTCAATAGGAAAAACGATATGGTTGTTCCCTCTCAGCTCCTCCAATCTCGCCATATTTTCTAAGAAACCATGATATTAGGGTATACATGCCACATAGGATAATTTCTATCCATTGGTTAGTTCTAAAATTTTATTGTTTTGAGGCACTGCTCTGGATATGGAGAGTTAAATGATGCGAACATGCATGGATACAATAGAAAAATAAATTTAAGTTGGTTAGATAATAGCTTTTTTTTGTTTTTTGTGCAATACCGAGTAAATCGGTTACATCATGACTGAGATCTAAGCAAATTACAGAAGAAGGCTTTGTCTTCTAGATAGATGGCTTCCCCTAGGATAGGGCATTGCTGCCATTCACCTTCAGATCCGGGTTGTTTGAGGAAGGATTTAGCAAGGATGTCCGCGAGCTTATTCTGGTTTCTTTTGATGTGGACGAGGTCAGTGACGCTTATGGTAGCAAGGGCTTCCCGAGCTTTACAGACGGTCATGATGAACTTGCCTGGGATCGTTTCTAGGCCTCTCACCCAATGAACTGAGTTCCAGGAGTCTGATAGGAAGGTACCATGATGCTGATTTAGCTGTCTTGCGAGTTTTGATCTGTGAATAATAGCCTTGAGCTCTCCCTCCATGGCATCAGTGCCTGGGTGCAAACGAGAGGAACCCCCAATCCATTCTCCCATGTTGCTGCGAAGAATAGCACATGTGTAGGACATATTGGACCTGGACGAGGTTGCAAAATCAACATGAAGGACGAAGTTTGTATTGTGCAGGCGTAGTGGGTAATCCGGACTTGAATTCTCTGAATGATCAGATGGGATATGAGACAAGGCCAGTTCTGATGATCATGCTTCAGCATAGCATTTTGCAGCCACAATTCATGGAGGTATAGTAGTGTCTTCGAATACCTGCATGTTCCTACTTTTCCTAATCTTCCAGTAAGTGATGACAAAGAGCATCTTCCAGGAGGACAGCTCCTTGATAATTCTGATATTGTAATCAATCCAGTCTTGAGTAGACTGACTTGCGTAGAAGAGATTCACCTCCCTGGGCAGAATGAGCGACCAAATCTGTCTAGAAGACCTGCAGTCCCGCAACGCGTGCAGGCAGTCTTCCTCTGAGTTGTTGCATCGCGGGCACAAAGAGTTGTCAGTCATCTTTCATTTACTTCTCATGGCGTTTGTAAGTAAGCGATCATGCAGTGTCAGCCACATATGAGCTCGAACCCGATGCGAAACTGGGAGAGACCAAAATGCTGCAAATAGAGGTCTAGGTGCTTCCGACGTTTGCTGGCAAATCAGGTTGTAAGCAGAGTGGGCAGTAAAGACTCCATAGTTATCCAGCTTCCAGATGAACGTGTCCTCACCGTAGTGGATTCTAGGGGTGGGCATATGGCTGATGGCGGGAACTGTTTCTTGTACAAACCAGTGATTGAGAAAGTCACGATCCCAGGATCAGTCGTCTCGGACTAGGCTCGAGACCTTGAGATCAGCAAGATCCTCCGGGACCGTAAGGTCAGCTTTAAGGGTGGGCGTTGCCCCAGCTCCGATCCACTCATCCGTCCAGACCAATGTATCCAAGCCTGACACAGCATGACGGCGAGCATTCGCTTTGAGTAGCGGGAGGAAAGATTTTAGGCTTCTCCATAGATGAGAACCAGTAGATTTGGGCAGTCCATTCAGGAGATATTTGGAGCGCATAATATTCACCCACGGTATACGCTTGTTTTGAAAGAAATCCCACCCCATCATCATTAGCAAGCAGGAGTTGAAATCTCTCACCTTCCTTAGACCAAGACCTCCCTGAGGCTTGGGATTCGCCACTGTATTCCAAGCAACCAGATTGAGGCGTCTGTGGGATCCGCCGTTCCATAGGAAATTCCGAGTAATTTGGTCGATTCGATCACAAATTGAGAGGGGAAGTTGAACTTCTTGCATGATGTAGCATGCTTGCGATTGAAGAATTGATTTAGTGAGCGTGATTCTCCCTGCAAGGGAGAGGAGGTTATTCTGCCATTGTGAAATGTGCTTCTGAAATTTCTCCAGCAGAGAAGAGAACAACTCCTTTCCCTTCCTGCGATGAATGATGGGAACGCCCAAGTGACGACCAAGGTTGCTCATCTACTGAATCCCCAATCTATTGCAGATCCTGTTTTTGATTGAGCGAGGGGTGTTGTAAGAAAAGAAGACAGTCGATTTGTCATGGGATAGGGCAAGTCCAGAAGCGTGATTGAACAACTTAAGGCAGCGGAGGATAACTCTTGCTTGATGTGTGGAGGCTTCCCCGAAAAGGATGATGTCATCTGCAAAGATCACATGGGAGATGGGGATTCTGTCTCTGGTGATGACGATAGGTCTCCAATTGCCCATACCAATCTCTTATGCTATCAATTGACTGAAGCGTTCCAGGCATAAAATGAAGATATAGGGGGAAAGGGGGTCTCCTTGCTTGACCCCACAGGAAGGTCTAAAGGTTCCTACCACCTCTCCATTCCAGAGTATAGAGGAGTCACCGGAGCAGATGATATGCATGATGATGTCAATGATCTCCCTGGGTATCAAAGTTCAAGTGAGTGTGTCACGGATGAATTGCCAGCTTAATTTGTCAAAGGATTTAATCAAGTCTAGCTTCAACGCCATAGTTCTTTTCATGCTAGATTTTGATTCCATTGAGTGTACCACCTCCTGGACCAACGCAATGTTGTCTCCAATCTTCCTTCCAGGGACAAAACTCGACTGGTAAGGTGAGATCCAGTCATTGAGGTAAGGCTTGAGCCTGTTGGCGATGACCTTTGAGAGGAGCTTCGTGCAGACGTTGTTGAGGGAAATAGGTCTCAATTGGGCACATTTCTCAGGCGGATTGATCTTGGGGATGAGAATGATGAGTGAATCTGTCACGGATGGAGGGATCGGGATACCCGTGAAAGGTGCTTGAACAAACTGACATAGTTCGTTGCTCACAGTCTTCCAATTTTCCTGGTAGAAGCCCGCATCCACTCCGTCCGGACCTGGGGCTTTGATTGGCGACATGGAGTTTAGTGCGTCCCAGATCTCCTTGGATGAGGGGATGGAGGCCATCTTCTGTTATTGATCAATCGAAAGAGGCATAAATGCTCCCGGGAAGGTAGCGCTAGCAGTTTGACGGCGAGCAGCATTTGTCTCCTGGTATACGTTAGAGAAAAAGGATAGGATGAGGGATTTGAGTGCGGGTGCATTATCATACCAAACTTCGTGCTCGTCTTTGAGGCGGGTAATCTTATTTCTCCATATTCTAGCTTTCGTGATAGAATGGAAGTAACTGGTATTATTGTCGCCCAGTTTGATCCAGTTGCATCACGATCGCTGTTGGCTTTCCGCCTCCTCTCGCCGAAGGATGCCGTCCAATTGAGCTTGGAGTTCGATAGTCTCCCTCGCCAACGAATGGTCGAAACGTAGTGAGAGATTCAACTGGTTCCATCTAATCTTGTTAGTGATTCGGTCTTTGCTTCTTCTATCTTGTTTGCGTGAAGCGATGTCCCAGTTCCTTGCCTTCTCCAACAACAACCTGTTCGCAGCAGGCAGGTTAGTGTCCAGCGACCATGCCTCTTTGAAGAAAGTTGCGTATCCTGGTGATGAGTACCATCTTACATTAGTATGTAGGTGTGCCGTACCCTGGAAAGGAAGGGGTGCATCCGCGCAAACCATTAAAGGTGCGTGATCAGAATGGTTCTTCTCTAGGATCATGACTCCTTCTTGCCTGGTTGCTCGATCCATTGCCGGTTACCCAACGCCCTATCAAGGCATTCATGTAGGAGACCCCTTCTGAAGGTGGTGCGGGGGCCGACTGTCCCAAGGTCCATGAGCGAGCAGCTCTCAGTTGCCTCTATGAAGTCCATGTTGTTGGCTTTGTCGAAGATATTGCTTCCAATCTTCTCAGAAGAGTGCATCACGACATTGACATACTTCATAGCTACTTTAAATTTATTGGACCTATTTTTCATTCAGGTCTTAGTTAGCCATTCTAAAATGGAACACAGAGCTTATGCATGAGAGCATCTGGGTGTGGTAAGGTAGGTGTAGATTTTTCTGGATATATTGCTTCCTTGTTTTGAGTAGAAATTGGATCTTATTTTCATGATGGGTAGCTGTCACTGTGATAGGTGTTTTTCTCTCTAGAAATATAAGATGAAATGATTCAATCCCTTAAGTTGTTATATGTTTTTTTCTTTATCCTCTGGATAGCTTCAAGTGCACCCTCTAATGGGCAAAGTGAAGCTGCTACTTGTGCCATCTGATCTTCCATTAATTTACAATAGGACAAATGATCATGCATCATCCTTTCTACAACAACCAATCTATCTTTCTATAAATTCATATGATTATTTTTTGGTGTTCCCTAGTTCAAAATTTGCAATCATTGACATCATATGTAGTTTATGTTTTGATAAGCATTTTTGTAAATTTTCTAGTCATAGTTTCATTGGTCTATGAAACGTTTTATTTTTATTCTAGAAACCTTGAGTACACCCACTTGATTTGTATCATACACGAGTTTTTTAGATATTTTTGTGCCTATGGGACTACCATATTTCATATCAATATGGTTTCTATTCTAATTTGGGTTGTAATAACCCTAATACGGGATATTGTGGATAGAGTTCATAATCTATGTCTATTAATTATCTCCATGATGATGTGAATTACATAGTACCAAATCATACATAAATTGACAGTATAACTTAGTGTGATTTGTACCTTTTATAATCTTCACAAAAATGTCACTACTACAGAAATGGCTTATAAAGTCACTTTTCAAGGTGTCGGTTGTATAAATAAACCGACACCTAAACTCTACAGTGTCGGTTGATAACATAAACTGACATCCAATCTATGAGGGCGACCAGACACGGGTACCGCTTTTATTACGTGTCGGTTACTTAATAAAAAACCGACGCCTAAAATTACCCGCCAAATCCAAAATTTCCAGTGAAAAAAATTACCTCCAAAATTTGACATATGGCGTCGGTTGATAAATAAAAAACCGACGACTACAGGTTATTTGTGAGACAGAAATTGGGCACATTTTGGTCATCGGTTGTACTACAACTACCGACGCTTATGAGTTTTCCCACACTGTCCGCGGGAAATTTTTCACACCCTTTAAGCGTCGGTTTGAAGTTGAAATCGACGACTATGGTCATAAATCGAGAACGATTTTTTTAATCGGCATATGAATATAGACGTCGGTTTCGGTTGTTGTGCAGAACCGAAACTGTTAGTTTTAGTCGTCGGTTGTATTGAATAACCGACGCCTATGGTACAGTTAATAGCCCCGCAAATAGAACTTTTCCCCATTGTCTCTGTTTCATTGCGACGTGCGCTAGGTCTGGCGATTTCCCCCGATTGCTCCCCGCCGTCGTTTCCGGTTGGCTCCCCGCACTGCCGTTCGTCTCCTCGTGCGTCGCTCGCCGCCGTTGCCATTGCCGCCGCTCGCCGCTCGTCGCCGCTCGGCGCCGTCGCCGTAGTTCTCCTCTGATCCTCGCCGCCGGCGCTGCCAGCTTCACCTCCAGCTGCTCTCCTCTGCTCCGGTGCTGCCAGCTTCACCTTCAGCTTCTCTCCTCTGCTCCGGCCAGGCCTTCTTCCTCTGCCCTCAAGGTACGCCGGCTTCTTCCTCCTTCCTTCCTCCACCTAGGCTAGGTCAAGCCCTGCAGGTTCCCTGGAGCAAAATCGGTAGGTGCCCTGCTGGGCTTTTTTTTAAGTTATTTACTTATTGGTAACTTGATAAGTGTTGAAACAGTCAATAACTATATTCTGTTACGTGATTTATGATTGTATACGTGTGCTAGATAGCAATAGACCTGGTCTTGAGGATCTATAAATACATTCTTACATTCTATAAATTGCCAATCATGCTTCTAAAGACATCAATAATCACCCTAACTTGAAGAACTAGGACACATTATTTGTTGGCCTAGAAACTCGTCCAAGATTTACTCATTAGGAGTAAATCTTGGATAGTCCCCGGTTTGGGACTGTTCTTGAACACCTAATCTCTCTTAGGATGTAAGTGTATAATGTGTATTGGGTTTTCAAGAAAATTTTGGCAGAATTTCCCCATTTGTTCTCTAAGTACATATGTACTTGGAGAACATCGGGGAAATGCTGCCGAAATTTTCTTGAAAACCCAATACACATTATACACTTACTAGTGAGATTAGGTGTTCAAGGATGGGATAGGTGGTACATGTACATTTATTATATATAAGAATGACATCACATGTATTTGTTAACCCTAGACCCTAATCCACATTATACCAATCTGATCGTCCATGATAGAACAAAGCATAATGATGTTGACTGCAACTTTGTGCGTCATGCTATTCTGAATTAAGTGTATATTTACTTCATAATTGAATGTTTAAGTAAGTTATAGATATCTTCACCAAACCTCTTTCGGAAACTTGTTTCATTGTTGAGTATATTGAGAATCCTAATCACCCTTCTTGCTTAATGATGAACTGTAATGCACACATGTGACATGCTTTGAATGTAAATGATGAACTTTTCCCTAAATTGCCAATCATGCTTTTAAAGACATCAATAATCACCCTAACTTGAAGAACTAGGATTTTAGGTATAAGAATGACAACACATTATTTGTTGGCCTAGAAACCCGTCCAAGATTTACTCATTAGGAGTAAATCTTGGATAGTCCCCGGTTTGGGACTGTTCTTGAACACCTAATCTCGCTTAGGATGTAAGTGTATAATGTGTATTGGGTTTTCAAGAAAATTTCAGCAGCATTTCCCCGTTTGTTCTCTAAGTACATATGTACTTGGAGAACAACGAGGAAATGCTGCCGAAATTTTCTTGAAAACCCAATACACATTATACACTTACTAGTGAGATTAGGTGTTCAAGGATGGGATAGGTGGTACATGTACATTTATTATATATAAGAATGACATCACATGTATTTGTTAAACCTAGACCCTAATCTTGTTGTAATATATACTTGTTTTCTCTTTGATCATAGAGCTTTACAATTTTGTTGTGATATATACTTTGTTGTAATAATGTGAACTTTACAATGTGAGCTTTACAATTTGAATTACTTTACAATGTGAACTTTACAATTTGAATGTGAATTTGCAGATGGCTGACCATTCTCCTGATGACCGTGCTAATGATTACCGTGAGGGTGAGGACATCAATGTGCCGCCTCACAATGTAAGTTTTAAAAATATATCATATATTTATATTTATATGTCCATTTATAGTTATATCTTGTAAATGTGATTATTTTGTCAAATTTTAGGTTGATGATGCACAGGTACCATATGAAGCACTTGAGGCACTTGATCAACAGCACCAAAAAGTTGACAAGAGAAGGGGCATCACTATGATGAAGAAGTTAATTGCGCAAAAGGGCAATGGACCCAAACTTGTTGTGGATATTGATAATGTAGGAAATGCATGTGGTGTGAATCGCAATTCATTTGTTTCATATCTTGGGTTTGTTACTCGTAGCCATTGCGGTTGTCGCTTAGATTCTTGGCATAACATTTCTAAGGAGAAGAAAGACTTAATATGGAGGGATTTATGCGTGAGTTATTATTAATTTGCAATTCTATTTTGTAGATTACTAAATTTTTGGATACTAGTTAATAGCAATTCTATTTTGCAGAGTATATTTGAATTGGATGAAAAGCTGCATCGTAAATGCGTGATGCAACACTTTGGGAGAGTCCTAAGGAACTATAGGACAAATCTCACCTGAGAATACATAAAAGAAGCTGACAAGAGGAAGAAGACAGCCACTGAACAGTGGAACTTCCTAGACAAAGAAGAATGGGACACGTTTGTCGCTTCAAGACAAACTGATGAATTCAAGGTATTAGGCGTCAGTCTCAATCTCATTAATTAATATATGTTGTATTCACCTATTAAAGATTAACATTTAGTGTTACTAACCAAATCATTAATGTGCATACTAACTAGGCCCTCAGTGAGGCACAAAGATGAAGGCGTGCACTGAATGTGCAAGACCACACAATGGGTCCAAAAGGGTATGCAGACATTCGCCAAAGACTACAGTCTGAGGCTACTACTCAGTCTGCTGCTACTCAAGAGTCCTCTACCATAGGTAGCACACCTCTACCTCGCCATGATGTCTGGATAGCTGGGAGGCAAAATAAGAAGGGAGAAATAAAGAAGGCCGCAACTGCTGAGGCGGCTGCAAAAATGGTAAAATACAACTCTTACAGCAATCATTCAAATATTGATTATTTGTGCTGTTTATTTAATTACAAATTTTTGTTTTGGCGATTAGCGGGAGCTGCACGAGCTGAGGAAACAAGGCAAGTTCATCCCTGAGGGCACAAGGGATGAATTGACAGTTGCTCTGGGTAACCCAGAGCATCCTGGACGTGTTAGGGATGCAGGCTCTACTGTGGGAATCAAAGCTTTTTTTGGGCCATCCCAGCGCAAACTTGTCCCAAAAGCGGGACTTTCACAAGAGGAGGTAACATATTCTTTCTTTATAATGTTACTGTAAAAGAGAATTCAATAATTAGAAGCTAACATTTCTTTTATCCACGTATAGGTAGATTATCTAGTTGATAGGAAACTAGAAGAAGCAATGAAAAAGTGGAAGGCATCTCAGACTGCCACTTACCAGACAGTACCTACTGTAGGCTCTACTCCTTCTACTCCTACTGCAGAGGTTGGGAGTAATCCTGTAGAACCACCACCTAGCACATCCACTGTAAGTATTTTTATGACATAGTAAGTAGTTTTTTAATTCAAGATGATATGTATATATGAAATTGTAGTCATTTCAAAAAAAGATGATATGTATATATGTATATAACATTCTTTACACAAAAATTTGTAGGGGTTGAAGCCATGCCGTCTAAAAAGTAAAGAATTTGTCATTGCAGAGGCGTCGGCTTACCCATTCCTACCAGAGGAAACGTGTCACGGGTCTCCAGTACCAGTTGGTTGGATTCGTGTGAGCCCAATACATATATTCTCCCAGTGGATGGATCTTCCATTGCCATATGCCCACCCGGATTGTGAAACGCTTGGTGAGGCAGTAGGCGGAGTGATATTGTGGCTAAAAGCGGATGTCCTCTTTACTGAAAAGGTATGATAAATTTACATTACGTTCAATTGTTAGTGTGTGTATCTGATGGCAGTTGATCTGAAATTATATATATATACATATTAAAAAGAAGACACCCACATCATCTAGGCCTCCACTTCCACCTCCTACATTACCTAGTTGGGTTCCACAGGACCTACCTATCCCGTTAGGTCCTAACTGTAGGGGTATGGCAATATGGTTAGGTGAACATGATATAAAATCCCCTATAACTGTTTCTTTCGATTCAGATTCTACAGGTCAGTCATATGAAAAAAAACTATTTATACAAGATATTTTGGAGTTGTTTTGATATGATTGGCTAAATACATCTGTGATAGAGCTATGGATAAGGTGAGATATTCTTTATACATCCATATACCTTGTGTATGATCTGGTGATCTGGTTTCTTATTTATTAATGCATGCATAATTAATACGTATTTTGCATCTACTTAGACAACATATGTGCAGATTTTGGATTCGAACATGTAGGGTTTTTGATTCCATCTTTGATTAGTCTAGTAGCTAAAGACCCTACGTCAATTCAACAATACTGCTGTGAGGCTTTTTCAAATTTTGCTGTAAATAAGAAGATGGTGATAATGGCTCCATTCAATGTAGAGTAAGTTTACTTTGCTTATTATAATTTGGACTTAAGAAAATTACATTTTTATTATGGATTTTGAGTTATTAATTTTTAACTTTTTTACCTCTAGGGGTAGGCATTGGGAGTTACTGGTTATTGCCTCCGAGACATTCACTGTGTATTATCTAGATCCTAAGGGGAGTAAATTGAATACAAGATTTGGACACATAATGAAAATGACATTATTCCGGTGAGAAATATTTCACTATTTAATTGCAATGTTCTGTGTTACATTAACATGTAGGGGTTTTGAGGAGTTCTAAAAGGCTGGAGGAAAGGTCCCCATGAAAAAGAACCAGCCAATAATTTGTAAGAACATGAAAGTAAGTTCCCGACTACAATATATGTATATATTATTTATGTGAACAATGCTTAATTAGTTGTATTTTTTAATATTTTGTATGTTTGAATTTATAGTGTGCTACACAAGACAACGGATGGCCATGTGGATACTATGTCATGCGATATATGCACATGATTATCAAACATGCCGCACTGGATATCGAGTGTATTGCTCAGGTATTATATAGTCTCATTAGATAATATGATCGAAATATATCAATCTTATTTATAGATCATTAATTATATATATACATCATTCTCTTTACATGTGTTTAAAGCTGACCCCATTACAGGAGAGGCCTTACCAGATGAAAATGCTCCCTATACGATGGGAGAATTAAATGAAGTAAGAGAAGAATGAGAAACAGCCATACAAATAGTGGGGGCTTTAAAATATAATTGGGATCCTGATAGCAAATAATGACTAAACAATGATATTTTGTAAATGAATTTCTAAATTATAATATATGTGTGAATGTTTCTACATGTCTGGATGTTTCTACATGTGTCTGAGTGAAAATGAATGAAAGTGTTGGTTGCTATATGAATGTTTCTACATGTGTGAATGTGAATGAATGGAACTACAGATTGCTAGCTACATGAATGTTTCTAAATGTGTGAAAATAAAATGGAACTGCAGGTTGCATTGCTAAATGCATGTGTGAATATTTTTGTTGTTAATTTTGCAGGTTTGTGGCCTGTTGTCGACTGATATCAATGGATGTTGTAAAACCTGCAGTTCATAACTGAACTGAACATGTTTCTCATCCTGCGACCAGCCACAGCAGGTCTGCAGACTGACAGAAAAAAAACAAAATAATAGGCGTCGGTTATTTGTAAAAAACCGACAAACAATGTTATAGTGTCAGTTTTATATAAATAACCGACGTCTATTTCCTGTGGCGCGAAGATATAAGGCATCGGTTATTTGTAAAAAACCGACACTGATAGTGCCCAAGATGGCGCCCTTTCTGTGGCGCGAAGGGTTTGGGCGTCGGTTTCTTATCTAATAACCGACGCCTATAGTCCCATGATGGCGCGTTTTCGGTGGCGCACGAAGAGTTTGGGCGTCGGTTTTGGAACCGACGCCTAATGGGTGAGCTTTTAGTGTCGCCCACATAGGTGTCGCTTAGAAACCGACACTAAAGGCTTTAAATAACCGATACTAAAGGTAGGTTCTGTAGTAGTGTGTGTCACTACTTTCACATATGATTGTTGCGGTAGACTTCATATTGCATAGGTATTGAAAGAGGTATCAAGGTTTTCCTACTTGATTGCTATTATCTTCATAGATTTGGAAATAGATTTTAGCTCAGAGCTACCTTCTACCACTTTTGGCACTCCTTTTCCCATGGACCTTCCCTAAGTGGCTTGATTCTCATCCCCAAGATTCACCAATTTTTAGTCATTTTCATAGATCTTAAGCATTAAATTCCTTGAAATGAGGAATATACGAAACTTTTTAAAATTATCAACCACACCTCTATAGCAAAACTTGATAAGTTCAATTTTAGAAATATTGTGATGTGGGTACTTTCAAAGGACTTCATTGTACCTATTTCACTCTTCCTCTAAAAATTCACAAGGAATGTATGTAAACTGTGTAATCTGGCATCTAATTTTGTATGTGACAGAAGTGGGGTATAATGTATCAAGGAACTTGTATAAAAATCAATCCCACACATGGTGATAAGGTCACCTGTCAAAGATGTGTACCAACTCCTTTCTTTGTTTGTAAGTGAATACTTAAAATACATAGCCTAATCGCATAGCCATAAACTTCAGTTTTCTTACTCATTGGACATATATGCACAAACTTCAACATGTGCTCCTGATAGTCCTTCCCTTATCTCACCAAAAAGGCTATGTTTTGTCACAATGTGACCCAATTTGTTCTTATTTTGAACTGGGCAGTAGTGATAGGGATGTCATAACATTGTGGTGAACATATATAACCTTAAGGGATGAGAACTCACTATGTTGTTTGTTGTCTGGATTTTATCGTGACTTCTTGGTTTTGTACACATTTTCTTTTGTACAATGGCCTAGGCTTCTTGTGCAAGCCTCTCTTTTTGTGTTGCAATGTCCTGATGTAACTTCATGTAATTTTAACTTGTCCATTCTAGCTCTATTTTCTCTGTTCAAATGGTGAAAATTTATGTCTATCTCAGGGTCAAAACTTGATGTAGAACTGATATTAGTTGAGAATTGCATGGATAATATTTGGTACTTGAAACAAAATATTTTTCCACAAGTCATATGCACGTAGAAAAAATAAACTCAAATGAATATACAATCATATAATGATAAAAATAGAAGCCCAAAATTTATCTTAATGAAACATGATTAAATTAGATGTGGCACAAAAATTTAATGTGGACTGAAAATATATATCATGCAAAAAAAATGTTGGGATATGGAAATCTTTATTTTTAACAAAACAAACATGCAATAACACTATCTACAAGTGTGTGGGTCCTATACACTATAGTTAAGGATTGAATCCCAAGGAATAACCTTTTTAACAAACTTATAAAATGTTGTTTTATTTAAATAAGACTAAAAAGATTAAATATATAGATTTATCTTTCAATGTGGAACCCTAGGGGACATACGAGGTGTGGCAACGACAAGGGATACAAAAGGGAGAACAATCCTAAGGTTGATCATGTTTGACATAGAAATCATAGCAATGGGAAGATCCAAGAGGAACCCACATGACGAATGTGGGGAATAAAATGGTGAGGAGACACGTCAACATGTTCTTGGTTTCTCAATATTGGAAGTAGGTCTAGAATTCCAATAAATAGAGATGGGAGGAAGTCTGGACGATATTCCTACATCCAATCTGATCCATGGTCAAGGGAAGTTTCTGGAGGAGAAGCAACCGAATAAACGACGATGGCGATTATACATGGATACATGACATAGGAAAAAAAACCCTAATATTGGTGTACCAAACTATACGAAGAAGACAAAACATGAGGTACATGTATCATTCAGTAGGGATCTGAGGGACAAGGAGTAAGAAAAGATGATTACTTTCTAGAGAAATTATTTGAAGATGGATTATCTGTGAAATATGTGATGTCGGGAGAGATCTAAGGAGTGTTGTCTATGTCCATTATACCAGAAGTGGAGGATGGTTTAATGAATCCATGGAAGTATGTGGTGGTAGTAAGGTTGTTGGGATCTGATATTGGTAATATGAATCTGCATAATAGATTGAATCTTCTATGGAAAATAACATGAAGATTCAACTTGTATAAATTGGATATGGGACATTTTGTGGTGTACTTATTGTGTGAAAGGTATTATAAGGTAGATCTTACAAGAGGGCCTTGGAAATTATTTGGGTTCAACCTTGTTTCCTGGGAGCAGTGTCCAACCTTCAAACCAAAGAAGGATTACTATAATTGATTGTGTCATGGGTACATATCCTCAATCTCCCTCTTCATTTACATGTATCCACTATGTTTGAGTGTACATAGGGTTGGATCGGGGAAGACTTATCAAGGTGGATGCACACACGATAAGCAGAACTTGGAGTAAATATGCAAGAATGGCACTGGATTCCACGAGGTCATTGATCTTATCTATTTTAATCAATGAGGTCGAATACAAGGTGGTTTGTGAGGGATCCCCATGGGTGTGTAGGATATGTGGCATGGAAGGGCATATTTGAAAGATTGTAGATCTCAATAGTAGAGAGATTTTACTAAAAATGGACTAGTTGATGGATAAAATGATGAGCATACTCAGATGACCACTGAGTAAAATGAATACTAGCAGACTCAAAAACATAAATGAAGGAAAAGAAGACAATTGACAAACCGCCTGACCCCGACTACAACAATAGGTTCAAAAATTTAGTAGAAAAGGAAGAAAATGAGACATAAGGTCAAGAAGGTGCGGTCAGACAGAGCAAGGGACAATATAAGCAACCACATACCTAGTAAAGTGTGGAAGAAAAATAAGAGTGTAAATATGGAAGGAAGGAAGACACTAGAAAGGTTTTGCATGATATCTCAAATTGAAATGCAGACAACAATGAGAAGCTCAAGTGTCTGAAGTAGACACATGTTGTGGTTAATCCGACTGTTGATGAGGTATTTGATGTTATAGAAATAGACAAAGAATATGAGACATTTGTCAACACAATCATATTTGGGAAAGAGGTTGAGGTAGATTTAACTGGTCTAATAAAGGGCATCAATGAGGCTATTGTAGAATTATGACCCACAATTGGAGGTATCAAAACCAAAGGCAATGGTACCAAAATGAAATGTAAAGGAAATATTAGAAACATATCTCTACTAGAAATGAGAAGGTCCAATAAAAGCTTCAATATATTCTGCAACAAATCTCAGGAGGAGGATGTTGTTATTGTGAGTTGTGAAGTAGGTATTAGTGTGGAAATGAGGAGGTATTAGTGTGGAAATGAGGATAAGGAGAATCAAGCTTAGAATCAAACTCCTTATTGTTGTCTATATTAGTGCAATCTCTTATATTTATAACATTGGACTTTTTATGTTGGAATGTGACAGTTATTAGAAAATCTAAAACATGATGGGTCCTCAAAGAGTTTATGAACTCACTCAAACCTACGATGGTTGCTATTATCAAACCTTGGTTAAGTGAATCTAAGGATACTAAAATGATAAAGAAAAGTGGACTTCAATAAATCCTCCTATGTAGAAGCCAGAGGTTTTGTGGGTGGGATTCGAGTCTGGTGAAATGTGCAAGGCTGAAAAATAAAGATTACAAATTATCATAGACAATTCATGACCTATTGCATCAACAAAAGAACTCTAATCACTGTTTGTAAATGCAAAAACTCACATAAATGTTAAAAAATTACTATTAAAACATATTGTGAGCATGGGAGCAAGATTTATAGGGTCGTGGATCATGTTAGGAGACTTCAATGTGACCTTCAATCAAAGTGAGAGAAGTGTTAGTATATATTAAAATTATTATGAAGCCAAAAAAATTTAGGAAACTCTAATGGAAGGGATCCTTTCTAATATATGGTTCTCTGGACCTCAATTCACATTGGAAGAGGTGAACTTCAACAAATATTGGATGCTTCCATTGCTAATGAGGCATTTATTCAATCCTATCTGAATTATTTTCTAGAAACATGCCATAGTTACAATCTCATCATTGCCCTTTGTTGGTAAGATCTATACAAAGGTCTATGAGGTAGCATACATTCTTATCCAAAGTATCTGGGTGAAATGACGAGTTTAAATACCTCTTGGGAATCAATTGCCACAATACTGTGGATTTCAATAAGGTGTTGATCAAAACCAAGAGTGCTATTACCAATTGGGATAAACATAATTCTAAAGATAGAAGGAGGAAAAAGGAGAGGTTGTTGAGAAGTATAGGTACTCTTTATAAAGAATAAGCCTCCAACTATAACATCATTACTTATGACATCTACCTAGATATGAAATTTTAGTTAGATAAAGTGCTTAAATAGGAGGAGGAAGAGTGGAAGCAGAAAATCCATATTAATTACCTAAGAATGGGACAACAACATGAATTTTTATATTGATGATGTAAAACAACAAAGAATATTAAATGCCATATCTATGCTTAGAACAACGAGGGGGAGTGGTTTAGTGAGGAAGTTGATCTAAAAAATCTTGTAAAAAATCATTTTCAGACCTTACTTACTGATTTTGCACCGAGTAACTTATATGAGATCAGTATCATACTAGACATGTTCAAGAAATTGAGCAAGAAGAAATTTAACATCATTGCATTAGAACCTCTGAAATTGGAGGTGTATAGCATTTTGAAAGACTTGAATACTTATACAGCCGCTGGCCCTGGTGGAATTAAAGGCCTTTTCATTGGCACAAAGTTGGTTGGTATGTTATGCATAGTGTCAAGCATGCTCTTAGTAGCAAGACTCTCAACAACAAAGTGTGTAACTACATCATTGTATTATCCCAAAGGTGCTAAAATCAATAACTTGTGAACAAATCCATTCAAAATCCCTCAATAATATTTTCCTTAAACTTACATCTAAGGTATTCATAGAAAAACTCAAGAAGCTTTTACCTGATTGGGTATGCCAAACTCAAAGTAGCTTCGTTCATGTGAGGGTCATTGATAACATAGCCATTTTCCAGGAAGTTTTCCACTCTATGAAGAGAAAGAAGGGAACCATAAGTATGGAAATCAAGGTTGCTCTATCTAAGGCCTACGATAGGTTGTCCTGATCTTTTATTTAAGATATTTTTCTTTAACTTGAACTCATGTCCAACATTACCACATATATCATGAAATCCATTTTGACTAGTGAATGATCTATGTTACGGAATGAGAACAGAAAAGACTCTTTCCAAGCAAGTCATGGAGTACACCATGGTGACCCCATGTCACCATACTTGTTCCTCCTTTGTATTGAGAGTTAATTTAAAATGATCCAAGCCCTTGGGAACAGTGGTAACTGGATACCAGTGAATTTTGAATGGAATGGGTTTAAAATCTTACACATGTACTTTGATGATGATTTGTATTTGTTTGGCCAAGCTACCATCAAATCATTGCATACAAATAAGTTTTCATTTGAAAGATTCAAGCATGCATCAGACCAAGCTATTTTTTCAAAAAAACACATGTGTTTTGTGCTACTAGTGTACCTCAAAAGGCTAGACAAAGTGTAAATAGGATATGCAAGTTCAAAGAGACTATGGGTCTAGGTTAATATATCAGTGTCCCCATAATACACTCTAAGGTACAAATAAAACCTACATGGAGGTCTTATTGAAGGTTGATTCCAAGATTAATGGATGGGAATAGGTCTATATGTCCAGCTAAGTCCACGTCAATGGCTATCCTGACTTACACAATCTTGACTATTATGTTGCCTCTCAGCCTATGTGATCGTATTGATGGATGCATCAAAAGATTCTTGTGGGTGATAATCATAAAGTGCATCCCATGTCCCTCATTGCATCGGACAAAGTCACAAGAAGCAAGGACAATGAAGGATTGGGCATTAAGTCTATGTAAGAATGGAGTCTCACAGTCAATATGAAGAATACTTGGTAAATCATTACATATAGAAACTCTCCCTGGTGCAACTTCAATAGAACCGATTACAACAACTATGTTCAAGGGGAACAAACAATGTATCTATGTTGGTGTGTTCCACCCTACAGTGTAAGGAGTTCATTCAGGAGCATTCATATGTCCTTCCAATGAACTGTGAAACCACCAATTTTTGGAGCAATGCATGGATCTAGAAGAGGTTAAATCTTAAACAAATGGTTATGAGGAGTATCCTTGAGTATCTAAGAGACCTACATGTGGACACTGTTGTGATTGAAGTAAGATGGGATGAAGAGTTCCCACAGAACTAGTAGCCAACTAATAAAGTGATCAACATTTTATTTCTTGATCCACCTTGCACTACCAACACTAGGGACATGAAGATATAGGATGCTACCAAAAATGGATGCTTTACCATAAAATCAGCATACATGTTACTCTATAAGCATAGAGACTTGAGTACTGAAGGTGACTGGGATCACATGTGGAAATCTAAGGTATCTGCCAAAGTAAAGTTCTTGGTGTGGACCCTTACACATGATGCTAACTAGACAAATAGGAAATTAGTATGCAAACACATGGCTAGTGATAATACTTGTGAGTGATGTAAAGGGTAAGGGGAAACTAGATTACATGAGATAAAAGACTATAAGTATGTTTGTGTGGTGTGGAGATTAATCCTCAATGATAGGATACCACAAGACTTCATTAACATGGATCTTGGAAGCTGGATAAAAAACTTCTTGGGATGGATGACTATCTATGCAATAGATTTATGACTCTGTGTTGATATATATGGCACAATAAGAACATAGACATATTTGAGCACTACATTAGACATGTACCACACTAGATTCAATACATTCTGAAGGAAGTAGACTACTTAATTCAAACTTGGCAGGTTGAAAATTGTATCACTATAGTTCAGGCAATTTATGGTGGAGAAGACCTACTAATGCATGTATCAAAATGAATTAGACGTTGCATGGGGAAGAAATAAGACATTAGAAGTTGTAGTTACAAGGGATGATAGAAAATTTTGGCAAGGTTGACATGGATGGAGTATCAAGTCCACTTCAACAAAAAATGTTAAGGTCATTGAGATTAACATGTCTCTAGATATCGCCTGCACAAACTCCTTTTAGTGTGTGGAACTCGAGACTGCTTGCAAGGTGGTTGCTGAAACGTTGAAGTTTCACCTGAGCAATAATTCTAGGTACACCAAGTTGATAGGTAGGATAAAAAGGAGAATAAATAGTTGACAATTAAGCATGTGAGTAGGAAATGTGGCATTGCAACAGATAATTTGTCCAAGTATTAACTACAAAATAAGCATGGTACCTTTAAGTACATTAGGCTTATGAATAAAATTAGGTTTTATATGGAAAAGGAAAATCATAATAGTAATAGTACTACATATTTATGTATTATTTAAATTTTAATGATTATAGTAACCACTTGAATTGGCTCACAAGAGGAGAGTGGGATGAACAAGATACTTACATAACTAAAAAAAGAACTAAGATTAGTATGGAAGTTTTGTTTCTTAGTGGTGTGTCTATCAGTGCTTAAGGAGTAAAGAGTGGTGGCCAATGTCCTTGGTCGATCAGGGTGCTATCAAGGAGTGGTTCTTAACCATTTGTAGAGTGATGAGAGGACATAGAGAGGCATGGTCAATCATTGGTCATCGGGTTGCATGCTTGATGTAGAGGCTAACGTTAGATCGTTGCTTGTTGTGTAAATGCAGCAAAGTTGGTCGAGACGTGAGGATCAGTTGACTACCTAGTTTTATCAAGCATAAATTTGGTTAGTAGGACTTTCAAGAATCCACATTTTGACCATGTATTTTACAAAATGATGCATTGTTAAAATCTCATAAAGTTCAATTTTTTGTTTGGTTTTATGGATTTTTAAAGTCATGGTCTATTTTTTTTCCTTTTCCACCTACAAGCCGCAACTAGATTTTGTCTTTTGGGAGAATTTTGATGGAAATAAAGTTTTGAGATTCCTTAAATTATTTTCATTTCTAGAACCCAACCTTCTGCAAATGGACATCAAAATATAATCCAATATGGAAAAATTGATGTCTGAAGTTGTGGCTTCTATCAAGTTTGGGCAGAGTCTATTCAGACAACTATGGATCTATGTAGGGGAGAGAGTGTAATGTGATAGGAGACTCACACATGATAGTAAACTACAAGTGGAAAAGAAAAATATAGAATTATAGTGGTTGCTCTCGATTGAGCTGGTCTCATGCTTGATAAGCATATCTATCAAGACATATATTTCTCAATATAATTTTTTTTAGAAATTATGAAACTTTCATTATCATTCTTTTAGAAACTAAAGTGACTCTAACAAACTTCATCCTAAGATCCTTAGGAAGAAAATGCCTTCAACATTGGGTAGAACTACCACCTATAGCTACATCAAGTGGTATTCTTATTAGAGGATTTGGGGATGACAACTTTATATCTCTCTATATAAGAGATTCTTTCTACCTTACTATAAAGGTTAAGGATCAAAAAATTAATAAAGGATGTACCTATTTAGAATTTATGGTCCCTCCACCCAAAGCAAAGTTCTCTTTTTTGAAAAATAAAAGAAACTAGCTATGTTTTTTCATTATTCTTCATGGGATCTGATTGGATATTTTAATTTATCAAGACATTCCTATGAAAAAATCATAATGGTAAAATTACATCAAATACAATTTGTATCATTGATTTCATTAATAATCACAATTTTATAAAAAAATTGAAACTAAACATTGTTTGTTTTCATGGACTGATAATAGGCAAAACCCTAAATAGGGATAGAATATTAGTAACTAAGGAATGGGTATCCAAGTATACAAAATCAAACCCCTTAGAATCCTCTAGAGTAGTGTCTAATCATGTCCCCATTGAACTTGACGCTTCGAGTACCTTTTGGGGAAATAGACCGTTCAAATTTGAAGATTATTGCCTAAAAAATGACCAATTTCAAATTATGATTAAGAAACATTCCAAGAAAATCAAAAGTCATAATTCAAATCATTCTACCAATATTAGCACTAAGATTGGCATTCTTAAATCTAAAATAAAAAATTGGGTCAAGGAATAGCAATAAAACTATACTTTAGAACTCTTGATATTAAAAATCAAATCAGAAACCCAGATATAATAGAGAGGATATTCTTCTTAACAAAAAAAAGTTAGAAACTAGAAAATAACTCCAATGAAAACACAATGTATCCCTTATTAACAAAGAAATATAATGGAAGAAAAGGTCCAAGATTAGATGGTCGAAAGAACAAGACCAAAACACACACAAAAATCCAATATCCATTTAAGACACAATTATATATCTTCTAACAAGCACTATAGTTATGTTTATGTTACTGAATGCAAATAACATTTAATATACCATAACCAAGACAGTAACCACCTTAAAAAAGTGTGAGGAACAAATAAATGTTTTCTTTTCAATCTTACAAAAGGAGAATCTCCTGGCCCTGATGGTTTCTCTACATGTTTCTTCCATTTTTGGGGGGAAGAGGTGAAATAGATATCTCACATGCTTTTACAATCTTTATAAAAGTTCATAATATCCATGATTTGCATAGTATCAACAATACATTTATTAACCTTATACCTAAACACACAAATATGGAAACTATACATAATATAGGCCTATTAGCCTTATAAACACAATATATAAAATTATTACTAAATTTCTATATATAAGGTTGTCCCATTTCTTGAATAATCACAATAAATATAATCATAGTGCTTTTCTTAAAGGCAGAGCTATCACAAACTCCTACCTTGATGCATCTGAGATATTTCACTTTTAGCACATTGGTAAAAAGACTTTGTTTATTCTAAAATAGATTTTGAAAAATATTTTGATAATGCTAATTGAACTTATATTTTTAAAAGAATGATGGATATGGATTTTTTTACTACTTGAGTTAATTGGAACAAAGGATTTGTTACATTTCCAAAATGTTCTAGCCTTATAAATGGATCTGTATACATGTATTTCAAATCAAATAAATGACTCAGGAAAGGAGAGCTATCTCACCTTGATCATTCATTATCATCACAAATGTCCTCACAAAAATAATGATCCGTGCTAAGAAAATTAATCTTTTCAAGGTGCAAAAGTAGGTAATACAATAACATTCTTCTTCAATATGTAAGTGATACTTTGATATTGTTGAGCCTATAAATAATAATGTTATTAATATTATGCATATCCTTCTAATTTTTAAAGCAATATCTGGACTTAATTTTCTTTTGGAAAAATCAGGAGTTCATCTATTCATCACACCCTCCTCTTAGCATGCAAAAATAAGAATACTACAACTATTGTTATTTTGTGTTGTAATAATCTTGGTAGTACTACTACCATTACATATTTTTTTTTTCACACATACCAAGACGGTATCCGATGGTCAGGTGTACTTGAAATCTCCAATTTTGTTTTTGATGCGGTATTTAACTAAACTATCCACACAACCATTACATTCTCTGACAACATGGTGAAGGGTCTAGTTAGGGTTGGCTTTCAATTTGCTTTGGATGTCCTTGTTTAGTCTTGCACATATATGATTGTTGATGGGATGTACATCTATCACTTTGATGGCTCCTTGGCAGTCTGTTTCAACTTCCAGATGGTGTAGAGTTTGGTCTTGTACCCATTGAAGAGCCTGGTCTAGTGCAAATAGCTTAGTGTACACATGCGACGACATCTTAGCAGTCCATGTCTGGCCTTCAATCCATTACCCCTTGTCGTTTCGCACCACACATGTCGTTGCACACATGTTTTTCTACAGAGTGGCATCGATATTTATCTTTAGATGATGTGCACTTGGTTTTTATCATTCATATGTCTACTGAGTTTTGTATTTTGGGGTGACCTTTATAGCATGAGATGTCAGGCCTTCACTAATAACTCAGGTTCTCATTGGATAAATAGATATTGTTGTTCAGTCAGTCGTACCTTTTGTTCAAAGATATGTTGATTTGTGCAGATCCATATATGCCAACAACTAATCATGAATCGGTTTATTTTAGTCTCCTTTCCTTTCAACCCTTCTTTTAGCAGAATTTTAGGTCTGAGAAAAAGAAACTAGAGGTTTTATTGTTATGGAATAAATGTTTCCATGTATCTAGGGCATATTTGCAGTAGCGGATCGCATGGAGACTGATCTCCTCCTACTCATTCCAACTCTCACAGGTGTTATTCTGAGTCATTTGCCTTTAGAACCGGTTATTGTTTGTAAGAATGACATCATGTGGCAGCATCCACATGAAAGTTTTACTTTTGTAGCAACTTTAGCCCCCATATCAAGTTCCATTCACCTTGCACTTGGATCTCTTTCTATTGACAAAGGGTTAGTACCTAGAGCTAGTTGTATAGCTACCATTTGTGGTGGCCACCCGTACCATGGGACCATCACAACTAATTTTTCTTGGAGGTTTAGCTTTCATTATATGCTCTACAGTATCATTTTCCAACCAATACTTTAGAAAGTCAATGTCCCATTTCCCCTCATATGTGATCACACATGCAACCCTGAGGTCTCTCAATTCCTTTGGTATGTTTTTGAGCGACAATTGTTTGAGAGTGGAGTTCATATGGGACCAATTTTCATCCCAAAATCAGGCCGATTCACCATAGATGATCTGTTTGAATCCATTCTCCTTTATAATTGCTTTCCATTGTAAGGTGACTCTCACCAGACGAGAAATAATGTGGAGATTTGCATCTGTATACTGGTTGAATTTGTCTCTCATGTCCTTGCCTATAGCCACTTCCCAAGTGTTCTTTAAGAACAGAGCCATGTTCCATTCTTGCATAGATTTGATGCCTAGCCCACCATTTGCTAGACTACGTGTAACCTTGTTCCATGACACCAAGGAGACTAGATTTTGTTGATGATTTTTTACCTATAGAAATTTCCTTATGCTACTGTCAATATGGTGGCATAATCCCAAAGGCAGCACAGTCATTTTCATGATGTAAGTTGGAACTACACATAGGGCAGACTTCACCAGGCATCAACAATCTTCAAAAGAAAAACATTTTTCCAACCAACTAGTTATTTTTTATTCCACCTTCTCTAGAACTTTAGAATAAGTCATGTGTTTGACTTTGGAGTGCAATATTGGAACTCCCAGATATTTACCCAAGTCGGTTATTTATCTGAATTTGCATATTTAATTAACCTTCCTTCTAATTTGCATTGGAACATAAGGGGCATAGAAGATTTGGGTCTTCTTAACGGAGACTGCTTGGCCTGAAGCTTTTTTCAAACTTCCATAAAAAACCAATAATAATTTGCATTTGTTGGCTTGTGGTTGTTCTGAAAAGAATTAGTTCATTTGCAAAACAAAGGTATCCCATTACGCACTAAAGAAATCGGCTTTCATTTTCCCTTTGATACCAACTCTTCTATCGTATGGCTAAGACATTCAATGCATAACACGAAGAGGTATGGTGACATGGTATCTCCCAGGAAAAGCCCTATACTAGGCTTAAAAGGTGTTGTATTTCTACCATTCTAGAGGATGGTCGTATCACTAGTGGTAATGGACTTCATTACATAGTTTAAGATGTTTCTTGGTAAGTCAAATTCCACCAAGGTATCCCTTATGAACTGCCAAGAGAGGTGATCATAGGTCGTAGATAAATAGACCTTTATTGCCATATATTTTGCAGTGGTCTTTTTTTTCATAGTGAATGGCCTCTTGAGTAAGCATTATACTGTCAATGATACACCTACATGGGACGAAACTGTTGTGGTTCTGTGAAATGCACCCACGAATATATGACTTCAAACGTTCCACTACCACTTTGGAAGGACGAAGTTGTTCACTTTGCTCCGAGGTTTAGGTACTTTAGGTATTAGGATAATGGATGAATTACGAAGTTCTACGCTAAGATTATGCCATGCAATGACATTAGTTATAGTGTTCGAAACGGATTCTCCAATTGTTTCTTAGTTGTGAATAAGAAAATGCCTAGTGATATCATCGGGTCCTAATTCTTAATATGGGTTCATTTTCTTCAGGATGCTTAGTACCTCTTCTTCTCACAGTGATCTACTAATGTTACTTTTTTGTGTAGGGGATATCATTTTAAAATGAGCAGGAATAGCATCTAGTGACTGCCTGTCTGAAGGATCTAGTTTTGTTAAAAGATGTTGAAAGTGTTGACAGACCATTCAGTCTCATTTTGCACCCATTTACCATGTTGATTCTTGAGCGCGGATATGCTCCAATGTTTGACATAAGCATTAAAAAATTTGGTATTGACATCACCATTTTGTATCCAATTGATGTGGTTCTTTACTCGTCATTCTTCTTCTTCTTTTAAGATGTTATTCAATTTAGTTTCCATATCTAGACATAGTTTATCAGTGAGCAAGTTGTAGCTCTCCGCTAGGTCCAATTCGAAGATGTTGATGTTCCTAATAATTTTGTCCTTCCTCTTGTGCTATTGACCAGAGGTCTTCTTATCCCAGTTTGACCATGAACTGTGGGTATTCCTGGATAAATATATCATTTGCAATGACTTTGTCCAATCTTTCTTATCCCAGATAGAGATGGTTGTCTTAGCTTCATTCAGAGCATCATTAAAATTGACCTCTTTGTTCCATAGTCGTCCTGAGAGTTCCTTGAAGTCATCATTAAAGGACCAAAAAATCTTTGAAAGGAATCATTTCTAACCCGGACATCTTTGTGAGTTCTTTATCAGGATAGGGTTGTGGACAAATTGCGGACATGGGAGGTGTTCGACCACAAATTGTGGGAATTCCTGGATAAACATATCATTTGCAATGGCTTTGTCCAATGTTTCCTATAGGATTCCTCTTTTGAAAGTGAATTTTGGCCTCAAGAAACCCAATTCAGATAGCCCAGCTTCTAGAAGAGTTTTGTGAAAGTGGCAGGCCTCAGAGAAGTTATAGGTAGCACTGCCACTTTTTTCTACAGGTTTAACTGTGTATTGAAATACCCTACCTCTATCCATGTTCTCCAATTGACATGCGTACGCCTTGTCAAATAATTAACCATCTTGAATATGAGTGATCATTGCTTTATTACGTTTGTAATCTATTCTTAAACATACACTAACTATAATTGCACTAGTCATTATATTGTGTGGAATAGATGGAATTTGTCTGACTTTGTGAGGCATTAGAATTCTGATAGAAAACTACAAATATACTAATCTTTTCCTTTAAATGCTATAGGGCTTACATTGTTTGACGTCATGGATCGACCTAAAGAGGTCTAGTAAGACAGATCAATGATTTATCAATATAAACATGAACGCTAGCTCCAATATCTGTAATCCAGTAAAGTGGTTCAAATATAGTTCAGATTTTAGGTCTAATAGAAATCTACCCATCATTATAGTTCAAGGAAGTAGTCATCATATTAATCACTACCTCCTCAACTACAAATGTACTAGCTTTCTTTTCTTTTCTTTTCTTTTCTTTTCTTTTCTTTCTTTGTAGGAAAGTCCATGTTCTAGTAGCCAACTTGTCCACAACTCCAACGATGTTTAATCTTTGGCTTCTTCTAAATATTAACATTAAGGTTATATATGTCCTTATATTTCTTACCTTGTTCTTAGTAGTCATAAAATTGCAGTAGGGTTGAAATCAACATGCTTTTGACATCTAACTCTTTCTAGTACTCCCCCTATGGAAATATGTATAATAAGTTCGCATTAGGATATGCCACCCTTATTTTTCTTGAGATTCGGGCTAAAAGTCTGCCCAGACATAATGAGTTTTTCAGTGATAGACATAATAATATATTTGCAGGTAATTTGATACCCACTTCTTGGAGTTCATGAGACAAAATTTCGAAATCATGTACTTGATCAGAAACAAAGTTACCCTCTATAATTCCAAACTTATGAAATTTGGAGACAAAATAGTTTTTAGAATTATTACTCTCTATTTCATATTTCTTATGTAATGCATCCCATAGAACTTTAGTTGTCGTGAAAAGGTGTTTGGAGTATATATGTTACAACTTATTTGAAAGTGCCACAAGAATACATCCTCCACACAACCGATCGTCCTCCTTACATTCAACAACCTTTTTAGCATTCTTAGGATCAATTTCATCAAGTTTAGGTTCATTCTTTTTTTTTGACATAATCAAGAAACAATATCATTTTGAGCCAACCATCCATCTAGCTCTGCCAATGTGTGAAATTAAGGTCATTATATTTTCTAGGCATATTCTGAGGTACCAATCTAGGACGATAAGAACCATGACTAAAGATGAAAATTTTAACAACATACTAATTTTTTTAACACAATGGAATTTGAAATTGTTGCTATACAAAAAAACAACAAATTGTAATTTAATTAACATAATTACATGTTAAGTTTAGGATAAGCAAGATAAGATCAATCAGAACATAAAAAAACAAAGTTAGAAACTTAAAAAAGATTGCATTCTTTTTAGAATAGGGATGGTACTTAAACAAATTAGCACTCTGGGTGTTGCTCTTCTAGTCTTGGTCCGGTCACAAACGCAAAGACAACAGTTATATAATCCATGCGTCGACAACAAATAGTGACATCAGAGTTGCAACTCAGCCGTTGTTAAGTATCTCCACCAAACAGATCACGTCTTGAAGAAGGAAGGACAAAGTCATACATTCTCTCAAGTAGGAGAAGAACTTCACAACAAGAAAAGTGTTGGAGCGATGGCTACGACAACCAACGTACGGCTTAGGATTCCAATCACAAAAGGAAAATGTTTAGAATTATGGTTACGTTAATTCCATAGACCTTACTTATAACACTCCTAGATTCCATCCTATTCTTGAATATACGTGATCATACAATCATTTTTGAACATGTAGAAGGAATAAATGAGCCCCTTTCAAATTTGGCGCACACAAGCATCTAGGAAATAATTAAATAAATGAGTAGTTGTGCACTTGTGTCAAAAATGATGGAAGATAAATCCCAATAAGGGCCCGTTTGGTACGAAGTGGTATGTTTTCATGACAATTAAATTCCACTTTTTCAGTTTAATTTTGTATTTGGTAGGATGTAGTGCGGTGTAGTTGTGTGATTTTCAACCTCATCTGAGTACGCAACCGGCTGCCAATTCTTGGAGTTGGTACCGCACAGAATCACGGTGTGGTCGGGTGCGGAAAGCTCTAAATTACTGATTATTTACAAAAATGTGCCACCGTTTCATTGCCTTGCATTGTACTCCTCGTCAAAGAAGTTCTCTACCGTGCTCTTGTGGCCACGTGGGTACACCTGCTGGCTGTAACTTTCTTCTTGGATTCTCGTTCACGTATGGGCTCACTTCGTGAACGGAGCTGCTGCTACCAAATGTTTACAAGCAAAATCATTAACCTCATACAACACCATACCAAACAAAATAGTAGTAGTATAAAACACGAGATTATTGTTGATCTGATTTCCGATTCATCAAATTACACCCGACCACATCATACCAAACAAGGCCTAACCCACGATCTCCGTTCCTGAACTCATCCTGACCGGGCAAGGCGAGAATACATCCTCCATACAACCGATCGTCCTCCTTACATTCAACAACCTTTTTAGCATTCTTAGGATCAATTTCATCAAGTTTAGGTTCATTCTTTTTTTGACATAATCAAGAAACAATATCATTTTGAGCCAACCATCCATCTAGCTCTGCCAATGTGTGAAATTAAGGTCGTTATATTTTCTAGGCATATTCTGAGGTACCAATCTAGGACGATAAGAACCATGACCAAAGATGAGAATTTTAACAACATACTAATTTTTTCCCAATAAGGGCCCGTTTGGTACGAAGTGGTATGTTTTCATGACAATTAAATTCCACTTTTTCAGTTTAATTTTGTATTTGGTAGGATGTAGTGCGGTGTAGTTGTGTGATTTTCAACCTCATCTGAGTACGCAACCGGTTGCCAATTCCTGGAGTTGGTACCGCGTAGAATCACGGTGTGGTCGGGTGCGGAAAGCTCTAAATTACTGATTATTTACAAAAATGTGCCACCGTTTCGTTGCCTTGCATTGTACTCCTCGTCAAAGAAGTTCTCTACCGTGCTCTTGTGGCCACGTGGGTACACCTGCTGGGTGTAACTTTCTTCTTGGATTCTCGTTCACGTATGGGCTCACTTCGTGAACGGAGCTGCTGCTACCAAATGTTTACAAGCAAAATCATTAACCTCATACAACACCATACCAAACAAAATAGTAGTAGTATAAAACACCAGATTATTGTTGATCTGATTTCCAATTCATCAAATTACACCCGACCACATCATACCAAACAGGGCCTAACCCACGATTTCAATTTTCTCATCCCCGTGGGATCCAACTTTTTAGGTAGACGCTGAGGAAGAGGCAGAAACCCTACAACAGGGGAAGAGCAGCAGCAACAACAAGGACAATAGTGAATTCTCAAATGGAGACATTGGCTATCATGTCTTATATATAGAGTCCTATCTGTCGTCTCTGTACTCTCAGGTCCTTGGAGTCGGTAGTTAGTTTAATAAATTGATATGAGATTTTGGCTTGATGCCTCAATGTTTTAATGCTGCCTGTGTATAGTTTTAAACAGGGCAGTTGATGCTTGTAATCCTCAAGAAGGAATGGTATAAGATATGTACTTGTGAACCAGAATGTAATTGAATTACTTTGGTTCTTTTTGAAAGAGTTTTCCAGTGTATGCATCTCTTTGTAAATGGTTTTAATTTTTAATAATCCGCTGCTAATGATCGCTTCCGCTTAGTCGATGTCGATTTGTACGTCACATGGAAGGCCTCAGAGAAGTTATAGGTAGCACTGCCACTTTTTTCTACATGTTTAACTGTGCATTGAAATACCCTACCTCTATCCATGTTCTCCAATTCACATGCGTACACCTTGTCAAATAATTAACCATCTTGAATATGAGTGATCATTGCTTTATTACGTTTGCAATCTATTCTTAAACATACATTAACTATAATTGCACTAGTCATTATATTGTGTGGAATAGATGGAACTTGTTTGACTTTGTGAGGCATTAGAATTCTGATAGAAAACTACAAATATACTAATCTTTTCCTTTAAATGCTATAGAGATTACATTGTTTGACGTCATGGATCAACCTAAAGAGGTCTAGTAAGTCAGATCAATGATTTATCAACATAAACATGAAGTTAGCTCCAATATCTGTAATCCAGTAAAGTGGTTCAAATATAGTTTAGATTTTAGGTCTAATAGAAATCTACCCATCATTATAGTTCAAGGAAGTAGTCATCACATTAATCACTGCCTCCTCAACTACAGATGTACTAGCTTTCTTTTCTTTTCTTTCTTTGTAGGAAAGTCCATGTTCCAATAGCCAACTTGTCCACAACTCCAACAATATTTAATCTTTGGCTTCTTCTAAATATTAGCATTAAGGTTATATATGTCCTTATATTTCTTACCTTGTTCTTAGTAGTCATAAAATTGTAGTAGGGTTGAAATCAACATGCTTTTGACATCTGACTCTTTCTAGTGCTCCCCCTTTTGAAATATGTATAATAAGTTCGCGTTAGGATATGCCACCCTTATTTTGCTTGAGATTTGGGCTAAAAGCCTGCCCAGACATAATGAGTTTTTCAGTGATAGACATAATAATATATTTACAGGTAATTTGATACCCACTTCTTGGAGTTCATGAGACAAAATTTGGAAATCATGTACTTGATCAGAAACAAAGTTACCCTCTATAATTCCAAACTTATGAAATTTGGAGACATAATAGTTTTTAGCATTATTACTCTCTATTTCATATTTCTTATGTAATGCATCCCATTGAACTTTAGTTGTCGTGAAAAGGTGTTTGGAGTATATATGTTACAACTTATTTGAAAGTGCCACGAGAATACATCCTCCATACAACTGATCATCCTCTTTACATTCAACAATCTTTTTAGCATTCTTAGGATCAATTTCATCAAGTTTAGGTTCATTCTTTTTTTTACATAATCAAGAAACAATATCATTTTGAGCCAACCATCCATCTAGCTTTGCCAATGTGTGAAATTAAGGTCGTTATATTTTCGAGGCATATTCTGAGGTACCAATCTAGGACGATAAGAACCATGACCAAAGATGAGAATTTTAACAACATATTAATTTTTTTAACACAATTGGATTTGAAATTGTTGCTATACAAAAAAATAACAAATTGTAATTTAATTAACATGTTTACATGTTAAGTTTAGGATAAGCAAGATAAGATCAATCAGAACATAAAAAAACAAAGTTAGAAACTTAAAAAAGATTGCATGCTTTTTAGAATAGGGATGATACTTAAACAAATTAGCACTCTGGGTGTTGCTCTTCTAGTCTTGGTCCGGTCACAAACGCAAAGACAACAATTGTATAATCCATGCGTCGACAACAAATAGTGACATCAGAGTTGCAACTCAGCCATTGTTAGGTATCACCACCAAACAGATCACGTCTTGAAGAAGGAAGGACAAAGTCATACATTCTCTCAAGTAGGAGAAGAAGTTCACAACAAGAAAAGCGTTGGAGCGATGGCTACCACAACCAACGTACGGCTTAGGATTCCAATCACAAAAGGCAAATGTTTAGAATTATGGTTACGTTAATGCCATAGACCTTACTTATAGCACTCCTAGATTCCATCCTATTCTTGAATATACGTGATCATACAATCATTTTTGAACATGTAGAAGGAATAAATGAGCCCCTTTCAAATTTGGCACACACAAGCATCTAAGAAATAATTAAATAAATGAGTAGTTGTGTCAAAAATGATGGAAGATAAATCCCAATAACCCACGATCTCCGTTCCTGAACTCATCCTGACCGGGCAAGGCGAGATGAGGCTAGGCATGGTGTGCGTGTCTGTGTTCGAGTGGTTACTATACCCACTACAAAAGTGAGCATGCCCTCTCATAGATTTTTTTTTGGAGACGGCCACAAGCATTCCTACATATAACGACACAAAGGCTTTAGAAAGTAGGTAATATGAGACTAACTCTTCTTCTCATTTGTATAAAAAATTCAGAACTATTATCTCTTCGACACTTGATACATACTAATTGCAGCTACATCGCATAATTTTCTACAGCCAATAAAGCTACAGCAAGCCATTGGATGGACATCTAGCGATTATAAATATAGACAAACAAGTACTTTGCTGCAGCTGGTTACACAGACATCGACACTCTAGATGACTGATCAAACTGTAGAGGATGGAGGACGTTAGTTGGTCAGTCACCCTTGTGGAATTTAAGTGCTTGATGAATAATATCCTCTGTAGAAGCTCGCACAGCAATGTCAAAGGTCGTTAGGTGGGTTGCTTTTGGAATATGTGGGCTCTGAGAGGTCTCTGACTCCCCCATCGGATCATGTAATGCATGCTGAGCAGCCGGCAGATGGGAGGAGCTGGACCACTGACTTTCAGTGGAAGTCAAAGGGTTAGCTGAGGAAGAAGCAGTGAAGGATGTCAAACGCAAACCGCGTGTGCAGGTTTGGACATTTGTCGCACGAGACCACATGCATGGAGGAGATAATTGAACTCTTGAAAGGCAGATACGAACTCTTGTGGGAAGAGATCGGGCGCAAAAGCAGCAGCGAGGAGTCAGTAGCTAGTTAGCTAGCTATGCGCTTCCATGGAAACGGTTTGACTATATGACCGGGAATGGTTATAATACCGTATGCGCTTCCATGGAAACGGTTTGAATCTAGAAAAGAAAAGGACTGGGTTCTGGATCTGGTTAGCCGGCGCCGCCTCCCGACGAGCTTGGGTACAAAAGAATAGTTGTTTGGCGTCAGATGCTGTGATAGGCTAATGCAGCTGTGCTTCTTCGACTTCTTTGCCTGGCGCTGAGGTCGATCTGGCGCGGGTCGGTGGCAGCTTTTTAACAACCTGTTTCAGTTTCACGCGCAGTTCTTCTTTTACCTTTGATGAGACAGGCATATATGGCTAGCCATCTTTATTGTATTTTATGCGCGACTTTTTTTATACGAAAGTGGCAACATGAATATAGTGGCAATGTAGAATTTCAAAGATTGGCAACACTGAACATAGTGGTATTTTAAAGTGTTAGTTTATAATTTAAAACCAACTAGCGACCCAGTTTGTTGCTCACTTATTTTCTACTTGGATGTAAATCTCCAATAAAATTATTTTTTTCTTAATAAAGATGTAGTATTAGCGGTCATACTGATGGAGGGTCGTGTTTGATGGGAATAGATAATACAGCGACCGCATATGGTTGCATGTATATAGCAGAAATCCTTATCTTGTGGACCACGGATTAGTTAGTGGGGTTGAATCTATCACGACAGGTACTAGTACGCCGATGTCTGTTTCTAACAACGTGCGATGATCACCCTGCCGCCAGTCACACTATAATAATGGAACAGTCAAACGGAACATGATCTTCAAAACATCGGTTTGAACTTTTGAAGTAATATACGCATGGGTGTTTGAGGTGGTCGTAGTCATTGATTGAACTGATGAAAACGGTCAAACCTGTACTCTCTCTCTCTCTCTCTCTCTCTCTCTCTCTCTCTCTCTCTCTCTCTCTCTCTCTCTCTCTCTCTCTCTCTCTCTCTCTCTCTCTCTCTCTGAGGTGCAGTTGCTATTTGCGATGGAGAAGCATGCCGTAAGAGTTTCACCATCAAGCAACTCAAGTGGATTCTTACCCAACAGTTTCGCTAGCTTTGTTCTCGTTCCTGTATTCGGTTTCGCTACTCTCTTGCCTCCTCCAGTCCGTCGATTCATCACGTTGCTACACTGTTTTTGCTCGCATTATACCGTTGCTGTGACTGTTTGGACGAGTAGTGTAGCTTTGCATGCATACTGCATTGTGCATGGTGTACGCTCCAGATTGACGGATGGGGACTAAGTTCGACGGCAGCTGCAGCAGGGGCGGTCCGCACGTGGGAACGGGTGACACGGAGACCCCATGGCATCCGCACGTGAACCTGCCTTTTTATCCCCATGACATCACATTCATGCTGGGCGATCCCGCCTCAGCCCATGTTTTTTTTTTTGCCTCAGCCCACGCTAGACCGCCACATCGGTACGGCGAACCTTCTGGTCCCCCTACCTGCCGAGACCTTCTGAGGTATTTGACCGGTGATCGATCCCCTTTGAAACACGAAACCGGGCGGGACAGGAAACACGCTAACATATACACATGTTTCGATTGTGAAACTTCACGATTACTAATATGTGGTTAATATCTCCAAGTATCCATTTATAGGCCAGAAAGCTAAATGGTATGTTTAAGTATCTTAATTATTAAAATGGTATGATTCAGAATTTAATTCTTAAAATGACATGTTTCCATATTTCCAGGTTGTTTGTGAGGTAATACATCCCCTCGGATGACGTATTGCTCTATCGCTCATAGCAAAATGTCTACGTCTGGGACGCATTATCTTATTTTTCGGCCAATATGTCCAGAGCCCAGACATATCGTCATTGCATAGAGTAATGAGTCCCGGGCTCTAACGCATCAGTCCCACATTAGAGTAATGCATTCTAGCTCAGGACGTATTGTCGAGCAATACGTTCGAGTATGAGACATGTTGGAGGAAAGCGTTGAGGATACATTGCCCCCAGGTGGCACCGACCGCAACTGGCAACGATTGCGTGGCAGCAATAAGTCTCAGGTGCAGACACATTGACAATCCAAGAGTCGTCAGCGCTGGCGTGTTGAGGCAATATGTCTCAGGTCCGGACGCATTGCTCAAAACGAGGGTAATACGTCCTGAGTCACATCATATTACTCTATGGTGGGGTCAATGGGTCAGAGTCTCAAACGCACTACTGTCTCCATAGGCAATAGCGTCTGGACTTTGGCCCCACAACAACACAATATGTAACATCCAATGACATATTGTTCTGAGAGAGATCAATGCACACCCAAAGCAACATATTGTCCTCACAAAAAGGAATACATTTCCGGGGCAGTCATATTGCTCTTGAAACATATCATTTTGAAAATTACGTTCTACATCATGTCATTTTGATGATTAAAATGCTTAAGCATGCCATTTAGATTTTTTGGCATTCATTTATTCGATTAATTAAACTACACGATCTCAATCTCTCCGCCAAACCACTCAATCACATCACTACTACAAAAATGGCTTATAACGTCACTTTAAAGGCGTCGGTTGCATAAATACACCGACACCTAAATAATAAAGCATCGGTTTATAAAATAAACCGACATCAATCTGTGAAGGGAGACCAGACACAAGTATCACTTTTATTCGGTGTCGGTTCCTTAATAAAAACCGACGTCTAAAATTAACCGCCAAATCCAAAATTTCTAATGAAAAAAGTTACCTCCAAAATTTAACATATGACGTCGGTCATTAACTAATAAACCGACGACTAAAGGTTATTCACGAAATAGAAATTGGGCACATTTTGATCGTTAATTTTACAACAATGACCGACGCTTATGGGTTTTCCCGCGCTGTTCGCGGAAATTTTTTTCACACCCTTTGAGCGTCGGATTTTTAAAAAAACCGACGACTATGGTCATTAATTGAGAATTTTTTTTTTAAATTGGCATATGTAGATAGACATCGGTTTTTTTTAGTGAAAACCGACGACTATCATTGAGAACAGGTGTCAGTTTTTGTGTAGAACTGACACCTTTAGTTTTATGTGTCAGTTTTATTTAATAATCAACACCGAATGTTAACTTAATAGCACCCCCGCGCGCGAGCCCAAATCTTCCCCTTTCTCTGTTTCATTGCAATCGAAGCCGATTTTAGGGTCTGGTGATTCCGGTGAGCAAGCAGACTCCCTCCTTACGCGCCGCCGCCCACCGCCGTCATTCTCCTTGCTCACCGCCGCCGCCGCCATTCTCGTTGCTCACCGCCGCCGCCGCTATTCCCTCTATGCTCACCGGATGACTGCTCATCGTCGCCCTTCTCCCTCCTCCTTGCTCGCTCGTCAGCTACCTGCCTGTTTCCTGCTCGCCGACTGCCCGCTCGACTGCCTGCCGACTCCCTGCTCGCTTGACTGTTGACCGCCGCCTGCCTGCTCGCCCCCTGCCTGCTTGCCTACCCTCCATCTCGCCCTCTCTCCCTGCTTACGCCCAACTGGGCTCAAACAGAGGTAAACACCCCCAAAAACCCTGTTTTATTACACTGATTGATCTTAAATTACATAGACTTAATCAACATTGCTACTTGTATGATCTTAGTGATTAAAATCACTCTTTCTTGGTACCTCAGTAACTAATGTTCCCTTGAGATGAGTGTTAATTGAGCTAGCTTGCTTACTTTCCTTGTAATGTATCTTTTATGTGCTATGACCCACTAGTCACCTTTAGAGTATTAAAATGATGCAACTTGTACACTTGTTAAGTTTGAATCTATAGATCCCATAAAATGATATCACCCTACAAAATCATTAGTCACTATTATGTCTTGTATACTCTAGAATCAAGATCTAATACTTTTATGCTATTTTAACACCATGAGACCTTTTTTTCTCATTCTAGTGGATTATTATGACCTATGATGACCAAACATGAAACCATGCTCTTAATGATATGATTTTGTTGGCCTAGAAACCCATCCAAAATTTACTCATTAGGAGTAAATCTTGGATAGTCCCCAGTTTGGGACTGTTCTTGAACACCTAATCTCACTTAGGATGTAAGTGTATAATGTGTATTGGATTTTCGAGAAAATTTCAATAACGTTTCCCCGTTTGTTCTCTAAGTACATATGTACTTGGAGAACAGAGGGGAAATACTACCGAAATTTTCTTGAAAACCCAATACACATTATACACTTACTAGTGAGATTAGGTGTTCAAGAATGGGATAGGTGGTACAAATTTATTATATATAAGAATGACAACACATGTATTTATTGGCCTAGAAACCCGTCCAAGATTTACTCATTAGGAGAAAATCTTGGATAGTCCCCGGTTTGGGACTGTTCTTGAACACGTAATCTCACTTAGGATGTAAGTATATAATGTGTATTGGGGTTTTGAGAAAATTTTGGTAGCATTTCCTCATTTGTTCTCTAAGTACATATGTACTTGGACAACAGTGGGGAAATGCTGCTGAAATTTTCTTGAAAACCTAATACACATTATACACATACTAGTGAGATTAGGTGTTCAAGAATGGGATAGGTGGTACACATTTATTATATATAAGAATGACATCACATGTATAAAACCCTAAAGTTTTAACCATAAACTCTAATCTGTTTACCCTAGACCCTAATCTTGTTGTAATATATACTTATTTTCTCTTTGATCATAGAATGGATAGATCATGGATGTTCATTCGCAATCGCTGCACCCCAGAGTTTATTTCTGGTCTTGATCAGTTTATTAGATTTGCCGAGGAACATAGGAAACAACCTAGAGATAGGTTCTACCGTCCATGTAGGCATTACGGTAACAACTTGAAAGTCAGTACTGGTGACGAAATCAGAAGTCATGTCATGTGCAACGGGATTGTACAAGGCTATACAGAATGGCACTGGCATGGAGAGATTTCAAACCCGAAACCAGTGAATGTTGATAGCAGTGCTTGTGTGGAAGAAGAAATTGCCTTTGATGACGTAGATGTGAACGAATCAGTTCCAGTAGACATCGTTGATGCGATGTTGGATAGTTGTGGGGTAGAGCACACCAAAACTGATCCACCTCCCATGTGTAGAAACATTGTGCATGATGTTGAGATACCGTTATACACGGGTTGTAAGTTTATGAAGCTTAGCACTGTGTTGAGATTGTATAAACTGAAAGCTAATAATCGATGGTGCGACAAAAGCTTCACGTCATTGTTGTCTTTGTTGAAAGAAATTCTTCCTGAAGGAAACGAGCTGCCGATCTCAACATACCGGTTAAAGAAATTGTTGTGCCCAATGGGAATGGAGGCCAAGAAGATACACGCATACAAGAATGATTGTGTATTATTTCAAAAGGACTATGTGGATTTGAAAGATTGTCTGAAATGTGGTGCGTCAAGGTATAAATTGACGACTTCAGGGGAGTCAAAAATTGGTTCTCCTGCCAAGGTGATGTGGTATCTACCTATAATACCACAGTTTCAACACTTGTTTGCCAATCCTATAGATGTGAAGAATTTGATGTGGCATGTAGATGTTAAGAAAAATAATGATGGGATCCTACGACATGCGTCTGATTCCCCAAAGTGGAAGAAGATTGATTTATTGTACCCTGAATTCGGTGAAGAGGACATGAATCTAAGACTTAGGCTTTGTACAGATGGGATGAATCCGTATGGGACATTGAGCAACCAACATAGAACTTGGCCAGTTTTGCTTGTTATATACAATCTTCCTCCCTAGTTGTGTATGAAAAATAAATATCTTATGATGTCGTCTTTGATATCAGGCCCTAAACAACCTAGAAATGATATCGACGTCTATCTTGAACCTATGATTGATGACTTGAAGAAGCTCTAGGGTGAAGGTGTGATGACCTATGATGCTTCATGAAAAGAGACATTTTGTTTGCACGCTATGTTGTTTTGCACTGTGAATGACTTTCCAGCATATGGGAATTTGTTTGGATATAGTGTCAAAAGGATCTAAAGCGTGTCCTATATGTGAAGAGAACACTGATTCAATACGACTAAAACACGACGACAAGATTGTATATCTTGCTCATCGAAGGTTTCTTCCAAAATTTCATCTGTATCATAGGTTGTGCAAAGCATTCAATGGACATAATGAGGAACGTAGTGCACCTAAACCTATACTAGGGGAGGATGTTTATGAAAGAGTGAAAGACATTGCCAATGAATTTGGTAAGAGATCACAATGTACGATGACCACAAGGAGTGACAAGTCTTTATTCAAGAAGAAGTCAATATTTTGGGATCTTCCTTATTGGAGTTCTTTGACAGTCAGGCATTGTATCAATGTCATGCACGTTGAGAAAAATGTATGTGATGGCGTCATCGATACTCTGTTGAATATACCAGGTTAGACTAAAGATGGGATAAAATCCAGAATGGACCTACATGAAATGGGATAAAGGACAGAATTAACAGAAGTAGTTAGTAGTGATCGAAGAACATACTTACCTCCCGCTTGTTACACGTTGTCTAGAAAGGAGAAGAAAGCATTTTGTGAATGCTTGGTAAATGTTAAGGTGCCATAGGGTTACTCATCCAACATCTGTACATTGGTATTAATGAAAGATCTGAAGTTGATAGGTTTTAAATCTCATGATTGTCACACTCTAATGCAACAAATATTGCCTATGGCAATTAGATCTATATTTTCAAAGCATGTAAGGTTTGCAATCACCAGACTTTGTTTCTTTTTCAACAGTCTGTGCAGCAAAGTTATTGACCCTGATACTCTCGATAATTTGCAAAGAGAAGTGGTTGTTACCCTATGTCAGCTTGAGATGTATTTTCCTCCGTCAGTCTTTGATATCATGGTACATCTTGTTGTCCACTTGACTAGGGAAGTGAAAATGTTGGGACTAGTTTTCTTACATTGGATGTATCCCTTTGAACGACACATGAGAATTTTTAAAGGTGATGTTCGAAACTGTTATCGGCATGAAGGGAGTATTATTGAGGGTTATGTGGCGAGAGAGGTTATGGATTTTTGTAATGACTTTATGAGTGGTAATGACGCTCCCATGAATGACAAGAATATTGAGGAGCATTTTGGAAAATGTGTTTTGGGATCACGGGTGAAAGTAATCAGCCGTGAGTAGTTGGAGCAAGGTCACTTGTATATTTTACACAACATCGACAAAGTGAGTGTTTATATCGAGGAACATACCAATTTCATCAAGAGACAATATCCTTGAGCCAATACAATGTGGCTTGCTAGAGAGCATAACAAGACATTTATTAAGTGGTTTGAAGATAAAGTCTTACATCAACTATCTCAAACACTAGATAATCTTACTGAAACCATCAAATGCCTCACCTTTAAAAAAAATTGAATGTTATGTCTTATGAAGGTTTTGACATAAATGGTTTCTCATATTACACAAAGCGTCAAGATGATAAGAGTGTCGTCCAAAACAGTAGGGTCACCCTTCAAGCGTCTTCATTGTTTTTTGAAAGTGCAAAGGATAAAAGTCCACGTGAAGCTAAAATGCCATATTATGGTGTCATTGAAGACATATGGGAGTTTGACTATGTAGATTTCAGAATTCCTCTCTTTAAATGTAATTGGATTGACAACAAAAAAGGAGTTATAGTGGATGAATTGGGTTTCACGTTAGTGAACTTTGAAAAGATTGGCGAGAAGGGTGAACCATTCATATTGGCATCACAGGAGAAACAAGTATTTTATATCGATGATCCTACAAATGATAAATGGTCGATTGTTCTTCATGGTAAAAGACAGTTCATTGAAGAACCTATAGATGAAGAAGAGTACTCTGATAAGTATGATGACTCCAGTCCATTCTCAATTGGGTTGCCAACACCACCAAACATTAAAGCTGGGGATCACAATGACTTGTATGTTTGCGGGGATCATAATGAAGGATTGTTAATTGATAAAAGATCATAATATTAGAGGCATGGATGTTTATATTTTATTATGTTTTATTTTTCTAAATGTGAACTTTACAATGTGAATGTGGACTTTACAATGCGAATTACTTTACAATGTGAATGTGAACTTTACAATGTGAATGTGAACTTTACAATGTGAATTACTTTACAATGTGAATGCATACTTTACAATGTGAACTTTACAATTAGTGTTACTTTACAATGTGAAATTTATAATTTGAATGTGAACTTTCAGATGGCTGAGCATTCCCATGATGACCGTCCTAATGATCACCGTGAGGGTGAGGACGTGCTTGCACTGCCTGACAATGTAAGTTTTAAGAATATATCCCTGAGGTTTCTATCTATATGTTCATTTATAATTATATTATGTAAGTGTGTTTTTTTTATCAAATTTTAGGTTGGTGATGTACCCCCTGATGAAATTACAACACTTGATGAGCAGCAAAAGAAAATTGAGAAAGTGAGGGGCATCATAATGATGAACAAGTTAATACATCAAAGGGGCAATGGACCCAAATTGGCCGTGGATTTCGATCAGGAAGGAAATCCATATGGAGTGAACCGCAACTCATTTGTTTCATATCTTGGGGTTCTTACTCGCAGCCATTGCAGTCCTATCCTAGAATCATGGAATAAAGTTCCTAAGGGGAAGAAAGACCACATATGGAAGGAACTATGCGTGAGTTATTATTATTTGTAATTCTATTTGTGTAGATTACTAATTTTTAGGATACTAGTTAATAACAATTCTATTTAATTTGTAGAGCATATTTGATCTGGATGAAAAGTTGCATCGTAAATGTGTGATGCAACGTTGTGGGAGGGTCCTAAGGAAATATAGGACCAATCTCACCCGAGATTACATACGCGATGCTAAGAATAGGTTCTTGATTGATTCTAATTCTAGACATTGATCAGTATTTCACTAACTCTACACTAATAATTTTTGTTTGTATTCTCTTTGAAAAATAAATATAGGAAGAAGGAAGCCACACAACAATGGAACTACTTGGACCCCAAAGAATGGGAGGAGTTTGTTATCCAAAGAAAAATAGATGAATTCAAGGTATTAAGTGCCACTCCAATTTAATTAATATACGTTTTTATGTATTCACCTATTCAAGATTAACCTTTAGTGTTACTAACCAAATCAATGTGCTAACTACCTAGGATATCATCGATGCTCAATGAGTAAGGCGTGCACTGAATGTGCACGACCACACAATGGGTCCAAGAGGATATGAAGGCGTTCGCCAAAGACTATAGGCTGAGTCTACTCAGCCTACTGCTACTCAGGAGACTGCAGAGTCCTCTACTACTCCTCCCGCACCTCTGCTCGTCATGTTATGTGGATAGCTGGGAGGAAAAATAAGAAGGGAGAGATACCGAAGCCCGCAACCACTGAGGCGGCTGCAAAAATGGTAAAAATCAAACTCTTAGAGAAATCTATTGATATTGATTATTGTTATGTTTACTTACAAATTTTTGTTGATGGTGATTAGCGGGAGCTGTACAAGTAGAGGAAAGAAGGCAAGTTCATCCCTCAGGGCACAAGGGATGAACTGACAGTTGCTCTGGGTAACCCAGAGAGTCTTGGAAGTGTAAGGGGTGTAGGCGCTAGTGTGGGCATCAAAGAGTTCTTTGGGCCATCCCAACGCAAACCTGTCTCAAAAGTGGGACTTTCACAAGCTGAGGTAACTTATTCTTATTTTAGAACGTTATTGTGAAAGAGAATTCAATAATCAGAAACTAGCATTTATTTTATCCATGTATAGGTAGATTCCTTAATTGATAGGAGAGTCGAGGAAGTAGTTGATAAAAGACTCCAGGAAGTAATTAACAAGTGGTAGGCGTCTCAGACTACCACTCAGACAGTACCTGTGGCGAACCTCTCTTCTCCTACTGCTCGTACTGTAGAGGTTGGGAGTAATCCTATAGACTCACAACCTAGCACGTCTTCTGTAAGTATTTTTACGGCATATATAATAGCTAGTCTGTTCAAGATGATATGTTTATGTATATATGCATATAACATTATTTACGTAAATTTGTAAGGGTTGAAGCCATGTCGACTAAAAAGTGAAGGATATATCGTTGCAGAGGCATCGACTTACCTACCCCTTAAAGGGTGCATGTTTCATGGGAGTTCAGTACCAGATGGCATGGTACGTGTGAGCCCGATACATATACTCGCTGGCTAGACGAATCTTGCACTGCCTCATGCACACCCAGATGCTGAAACACTTGGTGAGGCAGTAGGCGGAGTGATAGTGTGGCCCGAAGTGGATGTCCTCTATACTGATATTGTATGATAAATTTTCATTACTTTAATTTGTTAGTGTGTATATATATATATGAGTCAATTGATATGAAATTATATATACAGGTAAAAAAGACAAGACCCGCTACATCTCGACCTCCACCTCCTCGACTACCAAGTTGGCTTTCAAGGGACCTACACGCCTCGATAGGTCCTAATTGTAGGAGTGTGGCAGTATGGATCGACGAACATAATCCAAATTGCCCTATAAATGTTACTATTCCGGAGAATGCTGCAGGTAAATCATACGATAACAATCTATTTATACAAGTTTATCATACGTATTAATGCATACGTAATAGAAGTTCTGGATACGTATTAATGCAGGTCAAACATTCGGAAACAACATATTTATACAAGATATTTTGGAGTTGTTTAGTTATGAATGGCTGAACACATCTATGATAGAGATGTGGATATGGTGAGATTAATGCATATGAAAATCTGGTTTATACATCCATATACCTTATTTTATATACGAAAATCTGGTTTCTTATATATTAATGCATACGTAATATATGTTTTGCAGCCACTTACACAAGACATGTACAAATTTTGGGTTTTCCCATGTGGGATTTTTGGTTCCATCTTTGATTAGTCTTGTAGATACAGACCCGTATTCAGTTACTTCATACTGCTGTGATGCTTTTGAATATTTTGGTAAAAATAATAAGACGATTATAATAGCTCCATTCAATGTCGAGTAAGTTTACTTTGCTTGTAATTTGGACTTAAGTAAATTACATTTTTATTGTGGATATTGAGTAATTAATTTTCTACTTTCTTACCTGTAGTGCTAAGCATTGGGAATTATTAGTTATTGTCCCTAAGACATTCACCGTCTATTATCTAGATCCTGCGGGGAGTGAGTTGGATGTATTATATGGACATGCAATTAAAAGGCCATTATTCTCGTGAGAAATATTTTATGTTTTTATATCTGTTAACACTTGTTACTGCATTACTATTTAATTATGTAATTTAATGTGTTACATTAACATATATAGGGCTTTACAAGAGTACAAAAAAGCTGGAGGAATGGTCCCCAGGAAAAAAAATCTGACACTCATTTGGGAGAATGTGAAAGTAATTTCCTGACTCCAATGTATATATTATTTATGTGAACTGTGCTTATTTGTACTTTTGAATATTTTGTATGTTTCAATTTATAGTGTGCTACACAAGACAACGACTGGGCATGTGCCTACTATGTGATGTGATTTATGGACCTAATCATCAAACATGCTGTATTGGAAATCGATAACATACAACAGGTATTATACATAGTCTCGTTAGATAATATGAAATATATGAATCTTATTATATATTATTATAATTATGTATATACGTCATTCTCTTTGTAGGTCTTTAAACTGAGGACTTCAACACAGGTGCAAAACGTTTCGATGTACATGCTTGTGTTGCAAAACGTTTCGATGTACATGCTCCCTATACGAGAGATGAATTGGATGCTGTAAGAGAAGATTGGGCAAAAGCCCTGCAAAGAGTGGGGATTTTTCAATATGATTTTGCTGACAATGATGACAATGATGAATAAAGAATAACTTTATTCTCATAATTAATTTTGTGTGAATGTGAATGAATTTTTATGAATTGTCATATATGTGTGAAAATCATCAATACATGAATGTTTCTACATGTGTCTGAATATGAAAAGAGATGAAATAAATGGAACTGTAGGTTACTACTGGTTTCTACATGCGTGTGATGAAAAAATAATATGAATTAAATGTTCTTATACATGAGTGTAAATCACATATATATAATATTATCCATCATGTTAATTTTGCAGGTTTGTGGCCTGTTGTTGACTGATATCAATGTATGTCGTAAAACCTGCAGTTCATAACTGAACTGCAGGTTTCAAAAATCAAAACATAGGCGTCGGTTATTTGAACAAAACCGACACCTATGTTATACGGAGGCGATTTTTCACCTAAAACCGCCGTCTATGTGACCAGGTACCACGGCCGTGCTGGGAAGCATGACCGTGGTGGCATGCAGGGGATATGACGTCGGTTATTATCACAAAACCGACGTCAGTTATTATCACAAAACCGACGTCGGTTCAGATGATGAGACGTCAGTTTCTTTTAGAAAACCGACGCCTATAATCCCTTTGCTGCCGTGGTTTTGATGGCGGGAAGAGTTTTGGCGGAGGTTGTTTAGCAAACAACTGACGCCTATAGTCCCTTTGCTGGCGCGTTTTCAGTGGCGGGAAGCGTTTGGGTGTCAGTTTTTTACTAAACAACCGACGCATATAGTCCCTTTGCTGGCGCATTTTTGGTGGCAAAAAACGTTTGGCGTTGGTTGGGATCCGACGCCGAAGGTGTTCCCCTTTAGCGGCGCCCACTTAAGTGTCGCTTTGAATCCGTCACTAAAGATCTTAAATAATCGACACTAAAAAGCTTTTATGTAGTAGTGCATGTCCATATATGTATAATCTCAACCAAAAGGGTGGTGTGCAGTTCACCTCAAAGGGTGGTGATGTCAAGGGGCAAACGGCACATTCCGGAGCCACGAACACGCTATATACATAACATGGGTATTAATATGATGGTAAGTTGGTGCACCCACACACCACCCCAAGTCATGGGAATAGGTAAGAGTCCTCGTGAACCATTACACCACGAACTTGATATCACTAAATTGGAGGCGGTTGAAAAGCAAGTTGTCGACAACTTTCCTTTGAAAAATCGTACCTTAATGAATGTATAGGGGGGTTTAGGTTGGGGGGGGGGATATGATGTATTCATGGGCTTATCTACAATTGTTGTATACATATGGTATTTTAAAGCCAAAAGGAATCTTTCATCCCACATGGATGAGCTGTGAAGACTTACTCCTTGTTGTATATGGATTCGTTTGTAATAGTTATTTGAGGAGATAACGGATTGGCTATGCACGGACTGGGACAACACAAGTGAATTTGGGTTAGTACTATATGAAAATCTTTTAACTGGGATCATCGATTCAGTTTCTCATTTTTTTCACAACGGTAACTCTATCTTGAGTGTGTGCTCGCCTTCTATCTATATAAAAATACTCGTCATCGACTATTTCATAGTTCTATAAACATCCTTTCTTTTCTTTGAAGCTCAATTATTTCTCTCTTCGGTCACCGTGTCCTTTTCGCTGGAAAAATGATAGAGTTCATTCATACACTATTGTGACTTACTTGTGCACTCTTTGTGTCGACAACGGTTGGTCACAATACTGATCCAATACACCAACATTCTTCATGAAGAGCTATTGAAATCCTCTTCAAGATATAGTTTATTGTACGCCTCAATGTCAATTACAGTTGGTAGTATCTTCTAGTTTAGTTAAATTACATTTGTACCCATATTTCAAACAACAGTTTCAGGATTATTTACACTTTGAATGGGTACAACAACGAACATATTTGAATGTCCATTTATGTCTATGACATTAGCGGACTGGCTATGCATGGACTGGGACAACATAAGTGAATTTATGTTAGTACTATCTGAAAATCCTTTAATCGAGATCATGGGTTCAATTTTTTATTTTTTTCACAAGAGTACACTAGTACAGATACAACCTTTAACATCGGTTAAAATAGCCTTTTAATGTCGGTTTCAAAGAGACACCCAAGTGAGTGACAATAAAGGTAGAAGCCTACGGCGTCAGTTCTAAAACCGACGACGCAGAGCCGGTCCCGATAGCGATCGAAAAAGAATCGACACCAACAATAATCATAGTTGTCAGTTATGTGAACAAAACCGATGACTATCCGTGCACATTGTCATCGGTATTTTATGTAAAACCAACGACTAACTCTATTTCTAAATAAAAATGTGTTTGGTTCATAGTTAGTTCTGTGTAAAAACCGACAATACAAACATACATTGTCGTCGGTTTTGTTTCATTAATCGACGCCTATGTCAAGGCATAGTCACTGGTTTCTTATTGAAAACCAACGACATAAACTTTTATGGATGGTTATTATAAATAAATGACTACTAAGTTTCATTTCTTTTAATACCAGCTTGCAGGCCTGCTGTCCAGCTGGTCAACAAGATGCATAACATATAGTTCAGTTCTAAACTGCAGGTTGACAACATCTTGTGATTTCAACCAAACAACATGCCACAAACCTGTAATAACAACATGATCAAGACATGTAGAAATCTAGAGTTCCATTCATTTATATATGCATCATATGATTCACACACATGTAGAAACACAATTAATTAATTCACATGATTCAAACACATATAAAACCTACAGTTCTATTCATTCATCAGTTTTCACATTGACACACATGTAGAAACCTGCAGTTCCATTCATTTCATCCATTTTCACTTTCACACACATGTAGAAGCACATTCATTCATTCATCTTCACATTCACACACATGTATATAGATTAAATAATAATAAAGACAATAAAAATGTCATAAAAATGTATATATAACCACCACATGCATACAAAAATAATGACACTAAAATTTGGAAATGTCATTCTTTATCATCAGTACGCCAATCATAATAAAAAATTTCCTCCTTTTCAAAGACTTTTTCCCATTGTTCTCTTATGTCATCTAATTGTTCTATCATATAGGGCATATGTACATCTAACAACGTTTCCCTTGTAATGAAGTCACTAATTTTAAAGACATGTAAAGACAATGACGTATATATATAATTAATAAGTTTGATATTTTCATATTATCTAATGAGACTATATATTACTTGCTCTATGTTTTTGATGTCTTGTATATCATATCTAAAAATCATGTCCATATACCACATAACATATTATGCACATGCCCAACCGTTATCTTGTACAACACACTATGAATTTTAACATATAAAATGTTAATAAATAAAAATACGTGTAGTACACATAAATAAAATATGCATTGGAGTCAGGAAATTACATCCACATTCTTCCAAACTATCACTTTCTTTTTCTTGTCCACTTCACCTCCAACATTTTTGAAATCTTTTATAGCCCTATACGTTAATGTAACACATTGAATTGCATTAGTAAATAGTCATGTAGTAATAGATGTTAACAGATATAAATATAAAAATATTCTCACATGTATAATAACCTCTTCAAATCATCTCCCGATCGGCCTAATTTGTTCCTCTTAGGATCTAGATAATAAACAGTCAACATCTCAGGGACAACAACCAGTAACTCTGAATCTTACCTCTAGTGATAAGAAAGTAAAAAATATACAACCCAAAATCCACAATGAAATATAATTTTCTTAAGTAAAAAATATAATTTTCACGCTCTTTTTTGCTTCACTAAAATATTGAAAAGTGATAGAGCAGTATAAGGTAACTGATGTAGGGTCTTCATTTACAAGACTGATCAAGGATGGAACTAGAAATCCAACATGAGTCATTTTAAAATCTTTACATATCCTATGTAAGTGGCTGCAAAATATATATTACGTATGCATTGATATAAAAAAAAATTGATCACCATATATAAAATGAGATCTATAGATATATAAATAAGAACTCACCATATTCATAGTTATATCATAGATGAATTCACCCAAGCATAACAAAAAAAACTCCAAAACATCTTCTAGAAATATATTATTATCGTATGATTGGCCTATAGCATCCTCCTTCATAGAAATAATAATAGGTAAAGTTTCAGAATGTTCACCTATCCATATTGCCATACCCCTTCATTGAGGACCTATCGCGTCGTATAGGTCCTTTGGAAGCCAACATGGCTGAAAAGAAAAGTGTGTGAAAGAAATCTACTATTTGCTAGTAGGAGAGAGGGAGAGATAGAGGGAGTGGGCAGAAGGAGAGAGAGAAAAAGAAGAGAGAGGTACTTATTTTGCTCATAACTATCAAATTGTAATATATTTTTTGACAAAAAAATGATTACAATCTATATAAAAACATGTTCCAAAAAGACCAAATGTTGACATATGTTTGAAAAATATAATACATAATCTAAAAAATAACAAAAAATATAGAGAAATATTTATTCATTAAATACAATTTGAGATATAACTAAGTACATCAAGATGGGAGGTAGATAGGCAACAAGATACACCATCAATCCTTTTTAGATTCACAAACCTATCCTCTAAAATACAAGATTAATAGACTTGGGGCCATAATATTACTATACATAACCTTTTGGACCCTCTTAAAAAGCTTCACAACATCTGGTGCTAAAAATCCAAAGGTATCAAAACTGAACGGAATAAAATCATGTTGATTTTTAGTACATATTTACAAGCTTTCTCATACTTGAATACTTTTACTAAGGTATCTTTAAAAGAAACCTTCCCTGTAATAGAGGCCCCACTTCCAAGGACCACAAGTGACGAACCTGAGTCAGATCCACACATATATGTCTTCCTCTAGTCCAATCAAAAATTAAGACATTATCCAGTCTATGTGTCAATCTCCCTTCATGTATATCTGTCAAGAAATTCATAGGTGCCTCTTTCTTGCTAACAACTCTTGTGTGTCTGAGTACATCATACAGAGCATCTCTGCAAGATCATGTCTGTACTTGAAACCAGGTAGCTCCCTATAATGAACTGCATGCACTTCAAAATAGCCTAAGAATGCCTTACAACAAACTGGGCAAACCCCATCCACTTGAAATAAAGGTATCATAAGGTGACATATGCAAACATAGACCATCACTAGGAATAGCAAGAAGAAAATCCTGACCATGATTGGTTTTTAGACACTGAAAAACTACTTTTTGTCTAGAAATCATGTCAAACATGATTTCCATCTCTTCAATATTTATTTTGTTTGCAACATTCCAAATGTAGTGTATTTTTTACAAAATAAAAATCTTACATTTTTTACACAAAAATATTCCAACACATTTTTTAGAAAAAAATATAACAATAATTCACTCATCTCTACTATATTCTCTCTATTTTTGAACAGTGTGAAATTAGGAGTAGATAAAAAATCAAAATAGTGTACCAACAATAACAAAACAATGAACCAGAGATTAAAAATTCATTTTAAAATAAAATAATCAATGGCACTACTTCCCTTTCCCCTTCTATTTTCTCTCTCTTTGTGATGTGTGAATGTGAAAGAAGGATACAAATAACATATCACACCAATGATAACAACACACTGACTAGAGATAACAACTCCATTACAAAAGAAAATAAATAATGGCACTAGTCCTCTCCTCTCTCATATTTTCTCTTTCTTTGTGGTGAGTGAATTCTAGAGTAGATAGAACACAAAATATTGAATCGATGATAAAAACTTAACAGACTAGAGATAAAAATCTATTATAAATAAAACAAATAATGGCACTACTTCCCTCCTCGCCATTTTTCTCTCACTTTATAAAATGAAGTGTAGATTAAAAACAAAATATTATACTGACGATAACAACATAATGGAACAAACATAAAAATAAATTGGAACAGAGATAACAACAAATAGTGCTTGAGATAACAAAGTGGGCCAGAGTAATAATAAAATAGACCATAGATAACAATCAAATCTAAAAAAAAATATTTCCCTCCTAGTCCTTATATTTTGTCTCTCTTACATGAACAACAAATTGTACCAAAGATAACAACAAACTAAACCTGATATAACAACAAATTAGACCATAGATTAGAACTAATAAAAAAATTAATTGCACTTCATCCCTTCTATATTTTCTCTATCTAAAAAAACAACAAACTGGAATAGAAATAACGACAAATTGGCCCCACGATAATAACGAGTTGGACTAGAGACAAAAACAAATTGGAGCAATGATAAGGATTGAATTTAAAAATTTAATGACACCACTTTCTTCCTATTCCTGGTACTTTCTCTATATTATATAAACACCAATAGCACCAAAGATAACAATAATTTAGATCAGAGATTACAACAAAGTTGACCAGAGATGACATGTAATTTCAAAAAATTAATTGCACTATTTCTATCATATTCCTTGCATTTTGTCTCTCTTACAAAAATAACAATCTAGACCAGAGATAAAAACAAATTGGTCTCAAGATAACAAAAATTTTTAATAAATATGACATATAATTCATGACATAATATATACTATCTAAGAGTTAAATTGGATGAAATTGGTAATTATTGCCAACATAAATAGTTAAGTTGTGAGTGGTTAGCTTGTTTAGTGTGTTATGGATCTTGGCTAACTATACACTTCCTTATTGTAATATTTTGAATTAATAGTGAGTGATTTTAACTTGATAAAAGGTAGTGGGAGAAATATTAATTGAAGATCAAATTAATATCATCAAATTAAAATAACTTTTAAATCAAATTTATTGACTCATTCAAATAGTTTCCTTGTAGATATAATGGAAACACTGATAACAACATCTAATTGTAAACGATCCTTGAAAATAAAGTTGAATGGGAATAGATTTCATGATAGGTGTAGGACATTGGGAATTATTATTAGCCAATAGCATAAGATCTATGTTCTAGAAACACCATCATCATAGGAACCAACTCCAAATGTACCTATGGAGGAGGGCATTAGCTTATCATAAGCATACTGATGACACTATTGATATTGACTTCCTAATTCTATACTACATGAATCATTATCTTTAGAAGCTCCATGATAACATGGATGTTTTGGAGACGTCCACATAACTCAGTAATATGTTCCAAGAATAAGGAAAGATATGTATGATGTCATAGGGCTACTTTTATGTCCAACATAACTTCAGCAGATCTAGTATAGCCACATGTACCTAAGTTGATTGGGTATGTGAAAACCTTGAAATATTGCAATTTTCTTTTGGTAAAGATTTGTCCACTAATGTAATATAGCAATAATTTTTGAAATCATATAATAAATTTTTCATGAACTACAACATAAACAATTTTGATCGACTATTGTCATAGTTTCTTGGCATGTTCAGAACTGTTGTGGCTGAAATGAAGAAAGATAAGATAAATTATGTGTTGGTGGTCAATAAAGGAAAAGACAATTCAAAGGACAAGGGAAAATTGAAGAAGAGATCTAAAACTATCCAAAAGCCCAATTCTCTTGCACTTAAATCTAAAGAAGGATAAGGCAAGAAAGGTAATTGTCACCACTGTCACCCGTCCGAGAATTGGAAAATAAATTCTCCTCTTTAACTTGTGGGGCTGAAGAAGAAGGAGGGGCAACAACTCAAATATATGTGTATATGTTATTGAGATAAATAATCTACTTCATCAAATTTAAATTGTATACTATATGTAGATCTCACATATATTCTAATATGCATAATCTAGAAAGAAGTAAACCCATACTAGAGGAAGAGGTGGATCTATAAATTGCTACTGGAGCAATATTTTCTACCATATTTATATGAAGATATAGTTGGTCTATGTCCAGTGGACTTATAATAGAGTTATGGAATTACTATTTTGCATTCATAAAAGAACATTAATTCTGCATCTTGTTGGGCAAGGAAATTTTAAATTTCTCATAAAGAATGGATAGATTTCTATATCAAGAGAGGAGGGATTCTATGCAGTTTCTCAATATATTATGATCTCTATTGATTAGAACTTGAGACAAATATATATAAAGCAAATACTAAGAAGAAAAAACTTGATGACTCAAAGAAAATGTATCTTTGGCATTATCATCTAGGGAAAATAAATGATAGACACATTTCTATACTCCATAGAGATTGTTATCTAGACTCTTTCAACTTTGAGTCAATAGAGACATGTGAATCTTGTTTATTGAATAAGATGACAGAATCACCTTCACTAGTAATAGTGAGAGGGCAAGTGACTTATTGAGACTAATACATACTAATTTATTGGATCTTTTTGCACTAGTTCTAGGGATGATGTGAATACCTTTTCTCATTTAGTAACAACTTGAGTAAATATAGATTTGTGTATTTTATGAAAGAAAAATCAAAATCTATGTAGTAGTCAAAGGGATTCATGAGTGAAGCACGAAACCACCTTGGAAATAATACTATGACACTATGATATTATCATGGTGGAGAATATATAAGCCTAGAGTTTGAGGCCCTTATGAGAGATCACAATATTTTATAACAGTTAACTCCACTTGGAATGCCTCAACATAATGATTTTTCTAAACCCACTTGGACATGGTATGATCAATGATGAGTTTGTCTAACATACGACCTCCTGATTGGGACATGCTCATCAAACCTCCATGTTTATACTTACCTGAATACCTTCCAAATCCTTTCAAAATATGCCATATGAGGTACGGAATGTGAAGCCTCCCAATATGTACTTTATTAATGTTTGGGGATGTGAAGCTTATGTTAAGAAACCATTGTGTACAAAACTTGGACCCAGATTGGATAATTATTTCTTTGTTGGATTGGAAGGAAAATAAGGTTTATTACTTCTACATTCCATCTGGGAACATAGTGTTTATTGCCAAAACTTTTTGTATTCCTTCAAAAATGAATTCCTATCCAAAAGAACCAGTGGTGGGGAATTGGTCTCTAAGAATTTCAAGGGTTACAAGTTTACATTGAGCTTATGGAGGTAGTGAGGAATAGAAAGAGTCACATGCCATTTTGGTATCTAACGTTCCTCATACAACACAATAACCTCAAATGTCTAGTAGGATACCTCTAGAGAAAGAGAAATTTCGATGTATCATGAATCGATCATACGATTTTATGGTCATAGATGATGAGTTGACAACCTACAATGAGTCCATAGAGGGACACAAATCTAGTAAATGGCCTGAAGCCATGAGAATTGAGATGGACTCCATGTACACCAACAAAGTGTGGACTTTGGTGGATGCATACAAAGGGGTAAATCCCATAGGGATCGCATGGGCCTTCAAGGAGAAGACTGAAATTGATGGTAATGTACAAACATATAAAGGAGAATTGGCAGCAAAAGGTTATAGATAAGTTCAAGGTTTACTATGATTAATCTTTTTGACTAGTTACCATGGTTAAATCCATGAAGATCATGCTTTTCACTACTACTTATCATGACTAAGAGATGTCAAGTGGACATTAAAATTTTTTCCTTCATAAAGATCTTGTAGAGGAAGTGTACATCACATGGTTGGAGGATTTTATCTCTCCAAATGTAACAAATAGATTATGAAAGGTACAAATGTCAATGTATGGATTGAAGTGAGAATGTAGAACTAAGAATCTTTGTAGATGAAACAGTGAAAGGGTTTGGATTTACCAAAAATGATGATGGACCTTGAGTATACAAGAAGGTTACTCGGAGTAGATTTAATTTCTCATATTGTATGTATATGACATACTATTGTTGAGAAATGACATACCTACTCTAAGATTGGTTAAGACTTGGTCAAACGATACCTTATCCATCAAGGACCTAGGTGAAGCATCCTATATTCTAGGAATCAAGATCTAAAGAGATAGATCTAGAAGGCTTCTTGAGCTAAGCAACCATACATACATTGACAATGCACTTAAAGTATTCAACGTGAAATATTGTAAGAGAAGAAACTTCCAATGTGTCATGGAATAAGTCTTTCTAAATCCCATTATACCTACTCTTTGGGAGAGTAGGCATGGATTATTAATATTCCATATGCATCTTCAACTAGATCTATCATGCATTCAATGTTGTGTACACACCTACATGTATCATATGCATTAAGCATGACACATGTAGTATTCATATCCCTATACAGTTCACTTGATTTCTGTGAAGAATATTTTAAAGTACTTGAAAAGGAAAAAAAAATCAATGCTTCATATATGGAGGTTAATAAGATCTAGATGTAACAGATTAAATTCATGCAAGCTTCCAAACCAAACATGATTATTATTAATAAAAATCATGATTTGTGTTTTCCCTAAATGATAGAGCTATAAGTTGGAATTGTTACAAGAAAGAGACAATGTAAGATTCTACTATAGAAGTTGAGTATATTATCACATGTTCTGAAACAAAGGAAGAAATATGGAACAAGAAATTCATTAGTGAACTTGGGTTTGTTCCAACCATTAAGGAAGAAGTAGAGATGTCCCATTAAAATCATGGATCAATTTGACATCACATATGAAATTTAATTACAGACCACATAGATATCATATAATATGAGATATTATATAAGGAGGAGTGTAAATAATTGCAAAGTACCAACTAAAAGCAATGATTTATTGGCTCTGGTGCAAGCGGGAGATAGTTCATTTTCTATCTTGAGAGCCATTATGTGATGCTTTTAATAATGATACAATGTGTATGATTTAATTGTTAATAAAGACAATTCCATTTAATATTATTTTTCCAATATTTAGATAATTAATAAATGCAATACAATGTTGAGAATGTTTAGACTCGATGACAAATGGCTTGTGTTGAGGATTGAACATGAGATTATATGTATACATAAGAGTATTCATTCTTGTGTGTCCCTAGTCAATTATTGTTGTAGATATTATAGGACATCAATCATAAATAATACTAGCACATATGATGAGTGACAATCATGTATCTTTGGTCATGATATTGGATATCAACACAGATACATGGGTACTTGTTTGAGAAGAAGTTGTACTAAATAGGTCCACTTTGAAAATGAAACATGGAAGTCATGTCATTTAATTTCAAATTCATATCTCAATGTGATAGTGGTGACTATGATCCATATACATGAACTTACTACAATAATCCCATATTGTTGTGTGTACTATAATACTAGTCCTACTTGACTCTAAATAAGGGTTTCCATACATATGTTGATTGGGTGCAATGTGAGACTTCTGAAATATTATGAGTGATATTGATGGAATTTTTCCTTCAACTAGAACACCATCTAGGCCACATAATAAGTGATAATATGAATGCATGGTCATGCTCGTGTGAGTCAATATATAATATTGAGCTCACACAATCTCAATATCCTATTCTAGTTCAAGAAACATAGATTCAATGTTAAGAACATGACAACTCTATGCCTCAGTTGCAATGTGGATATCTATGAGAAATGGATTACATAGACATGGAAACATTGGTCAATTTATAGTTTTAAGTTGTTCTCTACTTATTCTAATTACCTAGATAGAAATGATGCCTCTCTAGACACTAGTATATGTTTTTGAGGTTACGATCATCACTACCAACATTATGTGAAACCCACAGTGTCACATGCATAAGGATGCCTAAAGGAATTGATGTTTGCAACCATATGACTAGAATGGTTTGGAATAAGGTGCATGCTAATTTTGTGTCCAATCGGTTGATTGGGAAAATCAGTTCATCAAGTTGACAATTTACATCATCTAGTATAGGATTGTCAATAAATGATTTGATTACCCATTTGGGAAATTGGTCAATTGGTCAATGGATTGAAATATGAAAACAACAAGGAATATTGGGTTGCTTGATTTGGTACCAAATTGGTTAAAATGGGACATTAAATGGCCTTTTAGTCGACCATCTAACCCAATTGATAGATTGGATGACAAAAACAATCTTGGTCAATCGATTGGATAACCCAATCAGTTGATTGTGATTTGTGACAAAATTCTAAATTTTATTATGTTGGAGTAGAAATTAGGAATGGGGTTGTTTGACACTAAATATAAAGGGATGGGCGTATATGGGGAAACAAATTAAATTGTGAGATAATTTTTCTTAGAGTTCTTTCTCTTGGAGAGAGAAAAGTTCACCCCAAGAACAACAATCCCCAATATGCGATGAAGGAGAAAGAGCAATGCACACACTAACAAGTCTGAGGTCCACTTCCTCTTTGTGACTAAGTTTGTGCACCATGAGTTCTTGTATCTTCATGGATGATGTAGAGGTAAATGTCCTTAAGTGGGGGCTTGAGAATAAGCATCTTCTTCAAGAAGACGATAAGGTGTTTGTAATGCCCCTCAAAGAACATATATACGTTAGCGGAAGCAAATCCTATGTTGTCCATAACATGGGTAACTTGGCTTAAAGGAACATTACAAAACATGATATTCATAGTAAAAAGATAAATGAAAAACCATGCATAAAAATTGAACTTGTTTCATACATTATTTACAGTTGAGTTCTTGAATTGAAACTAACTACCAAACATTTTTTTATACATGAAGTTATCTACAACCATTACGATCTTCTATTGTAGATGACACCCCACCATATAAGTCTTTTGGAAACGTTGATCTATTCCTTAAGCTAACCTTCATATGGCCTCTCTTGGAAGTTGTTTTGTTCATGCGGGCATCACACCCCCAACCATCCATGCAAAAAATAAAAACAACATTAGAGTAAGTGTCATTGAGTATTACTATAACATCATAATAACTTGGCAATAAGGAAAGCATGAAACTAATAGAATAGTAGATTTGGATTCACATAAATTAATCTTCCTTGTTGATTAAAGTATACTCGATACTTATACACCAATGGTTCTCATGTGGCCCGTACGCTCAACATTAACATGATGAGGTTAAAATAATACAACCCATTACATGATTCATCATTATCTTGGAATAATTACTCAAAATGATTCCAAATGAACATGAGATGAATTTTTGAAATAACATTAAAGCATAAAATTAGATAATAACTTTATGGGATCTTTCATGCAATTAAGATTTAACTTTAAACGCCTAACTATGCATATAATTCATCTTGATAATGAACATAATTATAAGGCAACATAAACCAATACTAAACACTTAAAGTGCATGAACCCGCTTACCTAAGCTTGGAGAAGTCCTAGTTTCTTTATTTGTAGTTGCTTTTTTGGGGTTAAGAAACCTAATGACCCTATTACATAAATTAACATGCATTGATGAATAATCCTTAAATTGATTTCTAGGGTTTAATGGTTCCCTAATGAATAAGGAGAAAATGGAGTCAAATCAGGTTTTGAATCCGAGTTAATCATCTAGATCTTGAAACATCGATCAAGTTTCATACATGACTTGCCTCCATAGGATAAACCAAACAAAGGATATTAATTATTGAAGTTTGACTAATCAAGAGAAAGATAAAATCATTAACTGATTTCCTAGGGATGAATAATTCTAAAATAGAAAGACCGATATGCCCATCACCCTATTTTCTGATCATAGGCATGATAGGGGTGTTATGGTAACAAGGGTGATTATAAAGTTATGCGGATGACATATATAACGTGGTTAGAAACCCTAGAATACCCTAGGAAGTGTGTCACATTTATTGGAATAGCATGGGAAACTTGATAAATCTCGCGCTTGGCTTCTTCTCCCAGCAATGACGTCGAGCTTCTCTACCTAGAACCGAGACCTGTGATCCAATCTTGGGGTCTACAAAACCTTATACCCAAACAAAATTAGGCCATACCCCATACTCAAGGAACTATTGATGATAACCTCTAGGGCACTACAATCTCGATTTCAAGCTGCCACTGTGGATGAAAATAGAGTAGCGAAGCTTGAAATCAAGAGATGGTACATGAGTGAGAAACTATTGAAAACAAAGACATAAAAAGTTGTAAGACGACACACCCAAGGCGTCACATAAGAAAAATAGAGGATACTTAGTCGTGCAGGGATTGGGCATGAATGTCGAAGATGGCCAAACACATGCTTGACAGTGGAACTGATGGGTGCATCCTTAGAAAAATAAGTATGATGCAAAGTAAGGTATTAGTTCCAAGGAGCTTACTTACAAACAAATTTGACGGTGGTGGCGGGAGATACATGGTCAAGCTCTCTATCTCCAGGGATGTATAATGATTACAGGGTGGGGGGGCTTCTTTGGTCATGGCTCAACCAAAATCAAAGGTCGAGAAAAATCTCTTAGAGGTGTGCGAAGGTTTTGGAATATCTAGGAGGAGGCATAACCAAGCGTGGTTGCATGGGAGGTTGGCTGGAAGGACCTCGTGGAGGAGGACGATAGCAGGAGATTGGTAGTTTTCTAAGTGAGGTGATTTAGGGTTAGAAATCATATATATATATATATATATATGTATATATATGTACATATATATATGTAGGTTCATTTTAGGCTCTTGAAGCCATTTGGATCGAAATCCCTCACCAGTTCGCACTAGGAACCGAGATAATAAAAGATCCTTGGAGGGGGCCAGACTGTGCAAGAGTCTAGCACAAGACGGGAGGTAGGAGATGAATATATATATATATATATATATATATATATATATATATATATATATATATATATAGAGAGAGAGAGAGAGAGAGAGAGAGAGAGAGAGAGAGAGGGAGAGAGATAGGTTCATTTTAGGCTCTTGAAGCCATTTGGATTGAAATCCCTCACCAATTCACACTAGGAACCGAGATAATAAAAGATCCTTGGTGGGGGCCGGACTGTGCAAGAGCCTAGCACAGGACGGGAGGTAGGAGATGAAGATCCGACCCTTAGATCTTCATGCAATGGTAGCTACAACCCGCACATAAGTGAAAATTACATAGGGGTGCGTGACATAGCTATAACACCAAAACTTTGGGTGAAAATGTGAATGTTTAGGTGTGACATCAAATAAATTCAAAATCTTATTAAATTGATTTGATTCAATCGAAAATTATGGTTATTTAGGTCCCAACTTTATAGAAACTTCCAAACATTGTTTGAAGGGTCAAAGAAGGTCAAAAAGCTCTCAAATTTTGACCATGGTTCCCTATTAACCTCTAGAACATTATTATGAGCTGAAATTTTCCAATTTCTCTATAGAAAGCCCTAAGTAATTTAGTTAGGTTTAAACCCTCATAAATCCTATATAAATTATGTGAAAAACATTACCTTGCCAAATTTGGACATGATGCTTAAACCATCATCCTCTTTTTAACATAAGTTCATTGCATCACTTATTATACCCTAAAAAGGCATAAATCACATCCCAAGGTATTCTGATATACAAGTTACATTAAGTTCTACTTGGTTCATCAAAGTTCAAGTATGAAAATTAGGGTTTGCAATTAAGGATTTATTAATAAGTTTACATTTTGAGGATGTTAAAGTGTTGGTGTGACAATGAGGCAAAAAAAAATCTATCACTTTGGATCTCGATGTAGAAGTGCAAATTCTACACTAACATAAGACATGTCTGGTTGCTGGATAACTAGTTTGTTCTACGATATATTTAATGCCCTATATATGACCCTAAAATTATGACATTTTATGGCTCCTATTAGAGAACCTTGATTTTACGTTTAGTGACACAATTAATCAAAATATATTATGTCTTTCTCATGAACTTGCTAAAAGTACGATTCTACCAGATTTCATGTTGTAGGGTATGTTTTAGTTTCAAGGGGTTCTACTAATAATTATTATGTTCTTTCTGGGACAAATGTGGATAATTATGCCTAGAAATATTATCATTCTCCTATTTTTTAGGTTGTTCCATGTACATGCACTCCTCCTACTAAGATGTTGTGTAGTTTAAGGCCCCCAAATGTTTAGTGACAACATTCATTCAGGTTTTCAATTCGATCATCTCCTTGCGCTTCACTTACTTTGTTATTGGGCCCTCATTGTACCTTTTCTTTACCCTAAGATTATTTCATGGCCATGTTTTTCATTATTTATTTTCACTCGAGTACTTTATTTTTGAGGAAAAAAATCCGCTCAATATGAATTCAACATCATCATCCATGTATGGCGTAGGCCATAATAGAAGGTTATTCAAAGATATTTTGGTGAGGAAATTTCATCAACATGTTTTGGATCTATCGCATTCCTCATTATATGATTCATCGGGCCTCTACATGAAATTTTGGATGTTCTTCACCAACTACATGGTCTTTTGAGGTGGAAACTACCTCTCAAAGAATATATCCACCATTGTTCCCAATTATCTATTAAATTTTCAAGTAGAATTTCAAAACATGTATTTTCTCTATCAAGTAGTTTGTGGTAGACTATTGTGGCAAGTATTCAATACATATTTAATATATCACAACTCTCCACAAAATTTATAATAAGTTGCATTGGGTCTTCACTAGGGGTGCCCATGGGAATGCTTGAGTCTTCAAAAGTGCTATAAGGCTTGGGTCAAGTTATAGCTTCCAATATTCACTATTTACTTTTTGATGGGGCCCTTACTGAATGTGGAAAAATAAGCCTAGATATTCTCTCATATTTATTTTCATACATAGAATGTGCCCCCACTTTTGGATATCCATCATTGCCTCATTCATTTCACATCTTATTTTATTGGGGTAGAGTTGTGGTCAAGGAATGTGGTGTATGATCACAATAATCAGTGGTCTTTGTTTGTACCATGCACTAGTATTTGCAATCAATCAAAATAAATACCGATTCCACAAAACACCATCCATGGTACCAAAACAATTCACAATAATAATAAGTAAAAGTAAATATAAAAATGGGTGGCTTAGAGTGGCTGGTACTAGCACTTGTATTGATAGTGTTCATGAAATGGTGACAAAAACATGGCATACCAATATTGTTCATGCAACAGTAAGGGTACGATTGTTAAGTAATATAGATGAACATGATTCTTGGATTGTTGAACTTAGGAAACTCCAAAAACAAGACACTACTATGTACTAACTAGAGCTATATCAACTAGTCTGATAAAAAGTTTGGATTGGTTTAATGAAACTATACATTAAACCAAAAATGTAACTAATATACTAGACTAAAAGGAGGTTGTGACTTGCATGATTTTGAGTCTTTAGGTTTTCACTTCTCACCATGGTGCTCTCAGTACTTGGTTTTCATCAATTTATCATCATTTTATCATTGCAATTGAATAGAGAATGAAACATATATATCATCCTTTGTTAAAACATGATACCATGTTCATAATAAACTAAATCATACTTTTGTCCCATTGCTTATTCAAGATGGAACTAGTAAGGTCTATATCTAAATTATACTCACTTAGTTGATAGAATGTTCTTTATAGTATGTTATAGACTATGTTTATGTTACACATACTTACCTCCCGCTTGTTACATATTGTCTAGAAAGGAGAAGAAATCATTTTGTGAATGTTTGGTAAATGTTAAGGTGCCACAGGGTTACTCATCCAACATCTGTAGATTGGTATCAATGAAAGATCTGAAGTTGATAGGTCTTAAATCTCATGATTGTCACACTCTAATGCAACAAATATTGCCTGTGACAATTCGATCTATATTGCCGAAGCATATAAGGTTTGCAATCACCAGACTTTGTTTCTTTTTCAATAGTCTGTGCAGCAAAGTTATTGATCCTGATAATCTCGATAATTTGCAAAGAGAAGTGGTTGTTACCCTATGTCAGCTTGAGATGTATTTCCCTCCTTCGCTCTTTGATATCATGGTACATCTTGTTGTCCACTTGACTAGGGAAGTGAAAATGTTGGGATCAGTTTTCTTGCATTGGATGTATCCTTTTAAAAGATACATGAGAATTTTTAAAAGTGATGTTCGAAACCGTTATCGGCCTGAAGGGAGTATTATTGAGGGTTATGTGGCGAGAGAGGATATGGATTTTTTCAATGACTTTCTTAGTGGTATTGACACTCATGGTAATGAAAAGAATATTGAGGAGCAATTTGGCAAAGGAATTTTGGGATCATGGGTGAAAATAATTAGCCGTGAGTAGTTGGAACAAGGTCACTTGTATATTTTACACAACATGGATGAAGTGAGTGTTTATATCGAGGAACATGCCAATTTCATCAAGAGACAATATCCTCGAGCCAATACAATGTGCCTTTCTAGAGAGCATAACAAGACATTTATTAAGTGGTTTGAAGATAAAGTTTTACATCAACTATCTCAAACACCAGATGATATTACTGAAACTATCAACTGCCTCACCTTTAAACCAAAATTGAATGTTATGTCTTATGAAGGGTATGTCATTAATGGATTAACATATTACACAAAGCGCCAAGATGATAAGAGTGTCGTCCAAAATAGTGGGGTCACCCTTCAAGTGTCGACTATGTTTTTTGCAAGTGCAAAGGATAAGAGTCCACATGAAGCTAAAATGTCATATTAGAGTGTCATTGAAGACATATGGGAGTTTGACTACATAGATTTCAGAATTCTACTCTTCAAATGTAATTGGGTTGATAATACCAAAGGAGTTATAGTGGATGAATTGGGTTTCACTTTAGTGAACTTTAAAAAGATTGGCGAGAAGGATGAACCATTCATATTGGCATCACAGGCAAAATAAGTATTTTATATCGATGATCCTGCAAATGATAAATGGTCTGTTGTTCTTCATGGTAAAAGACAATTCATTAAAGATCCTATAGATGAAGAAGAGTACTATGATAAGTATGATGACTCCAGTTCATTCTCAGTTGGGTTCCCAACACCAAAAATATTGAAGCTAATGATGACTTGTATGTGCGCGGAGATCACAATGAAGGATTGTTAATTGATAAAAAAATGCAATATTAGAGGCATGTTTATAATTTTTTATATGTTTTATTTTTCTGAATGTGAACTTTACAATGTGAATGTGAACGTTACAATGTGAATTACTTTACAATGTGAACTTTACAATGTGAATTACTTTACAATGTGAATGTGAACTTTACAATGTGAATTACTTAATAATGTGAACTTTACAATGTGAATGTGAACTTTTAGATGGCTGAGCATTCTCCTGATGACTATGTTGATGATTATCATGAGGGTGAGGACATCAATACACTGCCTCACAATGTAAGTTTTAAAAATATATCATATATTTATATCTATATGTCCATTTATAGTTATATCCTGTAAGTGTGTTTATTTTGTCAAATTTTAGGTTGATGATGCACATGTACCCTATGAAGCACTTGAGGCACTTGATGAGCAGTACAAAAAAGTTGACAAGAGAAGGGGCATCACTATGATGAAGAAGTTAACAGTGCTAAGGGGCAATGGACCCAAACTTGTTGTGGATTTTGATAATGCAGGAAATGCAATTGGAGTGAATCGCAATTCATATGTTTCATATCTTGGGTATGTTACTCATAGCCATTGTAGTTGTAAGATAGATTCTTGGCATAAAGTTCCTAAGGGGAAGAAAGACTTAATACAGAAGGATTTATGCGTGAGTTATTATTAATTTGCAATTCTATTATGTAGATTACTAATTTTTTGGATACTAGTTAATAGCAATTCTATTTTGCAGAGTATATTTGCATTGGATTAAAAGCTGCATCGTAAATGTGTGATGCAACACTGTGAGAGAGTCCTAAGGAACTATAGGACAAATCTCACTCGAGAATACATAAAAGAAGGTGACAAGAGGAAGAAGACATCCACTAAACAATGGAACTTCCTGGACCCAGAAGAATGGGACGCGTTTGTTGCTTCAAGAAAAACTGATGAATTCAAGGTATTAGGCATCACTCCCAATTTAATTAATATACATTGTATTCACCTATTTAAGATTAACATTTAGTATTACTAACCAAATCAATGTGCATACTAACTAGGCCCTCAATGAGGCACAAAGAGAAAGGCGTGCACTGAATGTGCATGACCACACAATGGGTCCAAAGGGGTATGCAGGCATTTACCAAAGACTACAGGCTGAGTCTACTACTCAATCTGCTGCTACTCAAGAGTCCTCTACTATAGGTACCACACATCTGCCTCGCCATGATGTCTGGATAGCTAGGAGGAAAAATAAGAAGGGAGAAATAAGGAAGCCCGCAACTGCTGAGGCGGCTGCAAAAATGGTAAAATACAACTCTTAGAGCAATCATTCGAATATTGATTATTTGTGGTGTTTACTTAATTACAAATTTTTGTTTTGGCAATTAGAGGGAGCTGCATGAGCTGAGGAAACAAGGCAAGTTCATCCCTGAGGGCACAAGGGATGAATTGACAGTTGCTCTGGGTAACCCAGAGTATCCTAGACGTGTTAGGGCTGCAGGCACTGGTGTGGACATCAAAGCGTTCTTTGGTCCATCCCAATGCAAACATGTCCCAAAAGTGGGAATTTCACAAGAAGAGGTAACCTATTCTTTCTTTAGAATGTTACTGTAAAAGAAAATTCAACAATCAGAAGCTAACATTTCTTTTATCCATGTATATAGGTAGATAAGATAGTTGATAGGAGAGTTGATGAAGTAGTCGATAAGAGAGTCAAGGAAGTAGTTGATAAGACACTCCATGAAGCAATGAGAAAGTGGTAGGCATCTTTGACTGCCACTCAGCAGACAGTACCTATGGTGTCCCGCTCTACTCCTACTGCAGAGGTTGGGAGTAGTAATCATGTAGACCCACCACCTAGCACATCCGTTGTAAGTATTTTTATGACATAGTAACTAGTCTTTTCAAGATGATATGTTTTCAAGATGATATGTATATATGTATATAACATTCTTTACAAAAATTTGTAAGGGTTGAAGCCATGCCATCTAAAAAGTAAAGAGTATGTCATTGCTGAGGCATCGACTTACCCATCCCTACCAGGGGAAATGTTTCATGAGTCTCCATTACCAGCTGGTTGGGTTCGTGTGAGCCCACTACATATATTCCCTAGTTGGATGGATCTTCCATTTCCATATGCCCACCCAGATTGTGAAACGCTTGGTGAGACAGAAGGTGGAGTGATACTGTGGCTAAAAGCAGATGTCGTCTATACTGAAATTGTATGGTAAATTTACATTACGTTAAATTGTTAGTGTGTGTATATGATGTCAATTGATCTGAAATTATATATATATATACAGGTTAAAAAGAAGACACCCAGAGCATCTAGGCCTCCATCTCCACCTCCTACATTACCAAGTTGGGTTCCACAGGACCTACCTATCCCGTTAGGTCCTAATTGTAGGGGTATGGCAATATGGTTAGGAAAACATGATATAAATTTCCCTATAACTGTTTCTATAGATGCGCGCGGATGTTGCAGGTCAATCATATGAAGACAAACTATTTATACAAGATATTTTGGAGTTGTTTTGATATGATTGGTTGAATACATCTGTGATAGAGCTATGGATAAGGTGAGATCTTCTTTATACATCTATATATCTTGTGTAGGATCTGGTGATCTAGTTTATTATATATTAATGCATACATAATACATGTTTTGTAGCTACTTAGACAAGATATGTGCAAATTTTTCATTCGAACATGTAGGATTTTTGATTCCATCTTTGATTAGTCTAGTAGCTAAAGACCCTTCATCAATTCAACAATACTGTTGTGATGCTTTTACAAATTTTGCTCAAAATAACAAGACGGTGATAATATATCCATTCAATATGGAGTAAGTTTACTTTGCTTATAATTTGGACTTAAGAAAATTACATTTTTATTGTGGATTTTGAGTTATTAATTTTTTTAACTTTTTTACCTCTAGGGGTATGCATTGGGAGTTACTTGTTATTGTCCCCGAGACGTTCACTATCTATTATCTAGATCCTAAGGAGACTAAATTGAATTCAAAATATGGACACACAATGAAAATGGCATTATTCTGATGAGAAATATTTCATTTTCATATCTGTTAACATATGTTATTACATTACTATTTAATTATGCAATGTACTGTGTTACATTAACATGTAGGGGTTTAGATGAGTTCAAAAAGGCTGGAGGAATGGTCCCCAGGAAAAAGAACTAGCCAATAATTTGGAAGAACGTGGGAGTAAGTTCCTGACTCCAATGTATATATTATTTATGTGAACAATGCTTAATTAGTTGTATTTTTTAATATTTTGTATGTTTCAATTTATAGTGTGCTACAAAAGACAACAGATGTAGATGTGCATACTATGTGATGCGATTTATGCACATGATTATCAAATATGCCGCAGTGGACATCGATACCATTCCTGAGGTATTATATATAGTTTCGTTATACAATATGAAATATATCAATCTTATATATATATATATATTATTAATTATATATATACATCATTCTCTTTGCAAGTGTTTAAAACTGACCCCACTATAGTAAAAGCCTTACTAGATGTACATGCTCCCTATACAACGGAAGAATTAAATGATGTAAGAGAAGAATGGGAAAAAGCCATACAAGTAGTGGGGGTTTTAAAATATAATTGGGATGTTGATAGCGAATAATGACTAAAGAATGATATTTTTTAAATGAATTTCTTAATTGTAATATGTGTGAATGTTTCTAAATGTCTGAATGTTTCTACATGTGTCTGAATGTTTATACACGTGTGAATGTGAAAATGAATGAAACTACTGGTTGCTATATGAATGTTTCTACATGTGTGAATGTGAAAATGAATGAAACTGCAGATTGCTACATGAATGTTTCTACATGTGTGAAAATCGAATGGAACTACAGGTTGCTAAATGTTTGAAAATTAATGTTGTTAATTTTGCAGGTTTTTGGCCTGTTATTGGCTGATATCAATGGATGTCGTAAAACCTATAGTTTATAACTGAACTGCAGGTTTCTCATCCTGTGACCAACCACAGCAGGCCTACAGACTAATAAAAAAACATACAATAGGCGTCAGTTATTTGAAAAAACCGACGAAAAATGCTTACAACGTCAGATAATAGCTAAAACCGATGCCTAATGAGGCCAGCCACCATGGATGTGCTGGACAACACAGCCGTGGCAGCAGGTGATATGGCGTCGGTTATCAATAATAAATTGACACTGATGGATGCTTACAATGTCGGATAATAGCTAAAACTGACGCCTAATGAGGCCAGACACCATGGCTGTGCTGGCCAGTACGACCGTGGCAGCAGGTGATATGGCGTCAGTTATCAATAAAAAACCGACAGTAATGGTAGGTTTATGGTGTCGGTTTCCATAGTAATAATTGATGCCTATATCCCCCTGCTGGCATGTTTTCAGTGGCGCGCGATGGTTTCTGGCATAGGTTTAGATACCGACGCCTAACGGTTTGCCTTTTAGCGGCGCCCACATAGGTGTCACATTGAAACCGATACTAAAGGACTTAAATAACTAACACTAAAGGTGGGTTATGTACTAGTGTGTTTTGAGGAGGGTTTGTACAAGAAGTTTCAATGCATGACAAATATGTTGGAGTTCATTGAGAATTTGCATCTCTTCATGGAATCTATTAGGTGGATAGAGAGGGTGATGGCAGTGCACCATGAGTTTGAGACCATGAAGAGATCATGTCTCCTTAAGAAGACGATTTTGTAGATTTACCTACCTGAAGTATTTTCCATTGCTTAATAGAAAGCACATAATAGAAAGGAAATATCAAAGAAAAAGAAGTTTGAGGCACACATTATGACACTAAATCAATGAAGGAATAAGAGGAACCACAAATAGTTGTGGAAAGATAAATTCCACAAGAAAAACAAGAATCCTTGAATGTCTAGTAGGACACTACATGATCCTATGAAATTTGGATTTCTTATGATTAATCAAGGAGATATGTTGGTCATAGCCTACATTGAGCATTTGAAGAACTAGATTAGGAGAATTGGGCTGGGTCAACAAAACCTTAGATGGAATTCATGTATACCAATAAGGTATATACCAAGGTGGATCTACCATATGAGGTACATCCTATATGGTGCAAATTGGACTTAAAAAATAAGATGAAATGGATGGTAATCTACAAACCCATAATTGCATATGCGTTGTAGAAGGTTTTAAACATGTTCAATGTGTTGATTATGATCAAACAAATTCAACTATTTCCAAGTATGAGTATATCAATCATTCTTTCCATTGTGTCCTATCATTATTATGAGATTTTGAAAGTGGGTGTTTAAAAAGAATCCCCTAATATGAATATTCTTGAGTAGTTGTGCATGACCCAACTCATGGGTTATATTGTTCCCATGAAAGCTAAAGAGGTTGTAAAATTGTAAAGTCAACCTATGAATTGATGCATGCTTCATTTGATGTAGTTTCCATTTTGAGGAATCAATGAAACATTTGGGTTCACAATAAATGAAGATTTACATTATGGTTACAAGACATCTAATGAAAGTATAATTGTATTCCCTACATTGGACAACATACTAATAATGAGAAATGACATTTCATACATTCTAGACAATGAAACATGGTTGGGGAGAATCTTCTCAGGGAAGAATCAAATATTATTGAAAAACTATATAGATGGATATATCTATAAGGGTTGTTGGTATACGTCAAAGTACATTCATTGACATAGTTTTGAAAAAGTTCAACATGCTACAGTCAAAGAGAAGAAAACCTACTCATGTCTCCCGAAATGTGTTTGTCTAAGGCTCAATTCACAAGATCTTTGGAAGAGTCAACACACATGATTAAGATCCCATAAAACCTATATAATTATATCTATCAAGTATGTAATGTTATGCACTGAACCTGATCTATCACATGATTGAAGCATGACAACTACAATACTAGCAATGTAAGGCCCATGCCATATCTTAGTGCTGAAGTATGTTTTCTTTGTTTAATAAGATTCTTAGAACCTTAATCTAATCCCTTGAGATGCTTATCTAATAAGTGACCATATTATGTTTCAAGTTTGGTCCTATTTTGATGATGTTTGAGCTTTGTATGCTTGTTTTGGACCAGTTGCAATTTACCCATGTTGAGGGGTTATGTTGCAGTTTGTCACATGTTGAGTGTGCCCTTAGTTCTTTAGCATCATGATAGATAGAATGATTCTATGGGGATCCTTGTTGGACCTTGGTTGATGAGATGTCATCATGTAGTGAAGCTAGGGTTTCTAAGGTTTTATTGGTGTTGACAGTGTTGAGCATGGTTGAGTGTTGCGATCTATGTCTCGACCAATTTGGTGTATTGTGGAAGTGTCTCAACTAAGACACCTTCCTTAGGTGGTTTTGTCTTGACCATGATAATCCTGGTGGGGTTGGATCGAGACAGTTGACTTCTTGTGATGTGTCTCCACCTTGTGTGTTTGGTGGCCTTTTTTTCAAGCTTGACAAGTACTTTGATGTTTTTTTTGACCCCCTTGATGTGTCTTGACTGAAACCAATGTGTTGGTGACCTAAAGAGGTCGATACCCAACTTTGGTCGTATCACCATAGGTTTCATGCATGCATATAGTGGTTACATAAGTACTACAAAAATAACCTTTGGCGTCGGTTATTTAAGGCCTAAGGCGTCAGTTTCTAAGCGAAACCCAAGTTGGCGCCGCTAAAAGTTGACACCTTCAGCATCGGTCCCCCAACCGACGCTGTAAACCTTCTCGTCACCAAAAATGTGCCAACAAGGGGACTATCCACGTCAGTTCTTAAAGAAAATCGACATGATAACCTTATTAAAAACGTCGGTTATTAATTAACAACCGACGCCATACCCCTTCCCGCCACCAAAAAGGCACCGACAAGGGCATCATCAATGTCGGCTTTATGTAGGTAACTGATGCCGTATCCACAACCACAAAGGTCCTACTACCCAGCACGTCCATGGTACCTAGCCAGAATCTACTAATAACTGACACCATCAGCGTCAAGTTTTATACTAATAACAGATGCCATATCCCCTGCCACCACGGCTGTGCGTCAGTTTCACAGATAATCGATGCCAGAAGGTGATAAAGACTTCAGGTTTACACTAACAACTGATGCCTATTTGTTTTGTTGTCAGTTTTACACAAATAACTGACGCCTATTTTCTAATTTTTTTTTCTTATCAGTTTGTAGGCCTGCTGTATGGCTGGTCAGCAGTATGCAGAACTTGCAGTTCAGTTCTGAACTATAAATTTACATCATCCATTGATATCAACCAACAACATGCCACAAACCTACAAAATTAATAAGATAGACAATATTATATATTTATCATGTGATTCACGCACATGTATACGCCCATTTAATTCTTATTATTTTGCATCACACACATGTAGAAACCAGTAGTTCCATTTCAAACTTCCTCCATTTTCACACACATTTAGTAACCTGCAGTTCCATTCATTTCTTCTCTTTTCACATTCAGACACATGTAGAAACATTCATGTATTGATCATCTTCACATTCACACATATGGCAATTCATAAAAAGTCATTCACATTCACACAAAAATAATTATGAGAACAAAGTTTATAAATATCATTCTTTATTCATCATCGTCATTATCCCAATTATATTTAAAAATTCCCACTACTTGTAGGGCTTCTGCCCATTGTTCTCTTACATCATTTAACTCATCCATCGTATAGGGAGTATGTACATCTAATAACTTTACATATGTAGTGAAGTCAATTTTAAACACCTGCAAAGAGAATAATGTATATTTTGTTGGATCCTAGATGGGTGATTAGATGCTCTAGAGGGGGGTTGAATAGAGCTGAAAATAGTTAAACAAAATTCATTAAACCTTCAAGATATATGACAAGATAAGGTTGCTAAATGGGCAATTTGTGTGCAACTAAAACATACATAGCAAGGATGAGAGAGATTGAACATACACCAATAGACAAGCTATTTAGAGTGGTTCCACACTTCAAACTAGAAGTGTGTTAGTCCACTTGCCTAGAGAGGTCAACCTCTAGGACTTCCAAACTATTGCACTCTTATATTCATTCATAAGACATACAATACATGACCAACAAAGGACTTACCTATCCAATACAAAGAGTCTTCAACCTTACCAAGGACTTACCCACTTTGCAAGAGTCTTCGGCCTTCTCCAAGGACTTACCCACTCTTGCACAAGTCTTTAGCCTTGCAGGAATTACCCACTCTTCTTGGATCTTCCGCCTTTGACTTCACCTTCACTCAGAAAAGCTTCCATCAAGGTCTTACCCACTTGAGCTTGAGTCTTCTACCTTCTCCAAGGGCTTACCCACTCTAGCTCCAAGTCTTCAGCCTTGATCTTCACCAAGGGACGCCTTCCCTTGTTCTTCTTCACCTCTCTTGAACAAGAGAGAGAACCTTCATCTTCATGCTTGAAAAGATAGAAAGGAGGTGGTGGAAGTGAGAGCCTCACAAGATATACATATAGGACAAGCTCTCTTACAGATTTCCTACTCACTCTAATGGATGTAGCAAGTGATTAATCTTAGAGAGAGAGAGAGAGGAGGTTGTAGGATCACTCAACTATAGAATAGGAACCTTCATAGTGAATACTCAACCTTGGAATGAAGCCCAAGGGGTCCTATTTATAGCTGGGGATGCCTCTTAGCCTTTGGGAACACTTGTGAACGAAAACTAGCCGTTTTGTGGCTTGCAATGGATCTATTTTCACTTATTGCAACTCCACAACGGCTAGAAGCACTTTTCTGCACTTTTCCATACAGTGCAATCGGTCGAGTTTCTATGAGTGTAACTCGACTGATAGAGTAAAAGACAAAGCCGATATTCAGACCATCGGTTGAGTTTGTCTTGAGGAAAATCGACCGACCAATGAAAATCGATTTGGTCAATTACTCCATCGGTCGAGTTTTGTATAAACACAACTCGACCGATGCAATCTCCAGAAAATTGATCAAGGATGATCGGTCGAGTTTTCAGGCTGGGAAACTCGACCGACAAAGTGCCTATAATCAATTTTCAAAGTTGCATCTAAAGTGCTCTAATATTCGATCTAAGTGCTCCTGATATTTTTCTAAGCTTAATTACAAGACATACAATCATTACAAGTGATTTACAACATGATTCTAATGGATTTACATCATATTACAAAAACGTGCACTTGTATGACTTTGACTTGTCCTTTCTCCAATTTGAGATGTGCAAGTTAGGGCATTTGGAGTGTGTCTATACCTAATCTAAAATCACTCAAGTAGAGACATTAGACACCAATATGTGGAATGGTTAGTCATCATCAAAACACGGGTTTAGTCAATTTAGACGTGAGTCAACATTGACCTAATTGACCTTGAGTCAACAATCTCCCCCTTTTTGAAGATGACAAACCACTCCATAAATGTATTGAAAGCTTTAAAGTAAAGTCATACCTTTGGAGAAACCTAGGGGTTTCAATAGAATTGAGTTCATATGCTCCCCCTCAATTGATGCGCATGGAGTTCTCATACTCCCCCTCAATTGATGTTATTTCTCCTGCATGGTTAACTTTCATAACATTTATAGAAACTATGTCTTCTACACATATATGTTCTACACATATATGTCTTCTCCCTTTTTTTACCTTCTCCCCCTTACATGGACATACTTCTCTTCTTCATGTAAGACATGCCTTCTTCCTCTTTTTAAAAGAAGACATACCTTTCTCCCCCTTTGTCATTTCAAAAAGGTGGGGTTATGAAGAAATAAGAAACATCACTATCACTTGTTAAAGAGAAAGGAGATAACACAAATATATATAAGGAGAGTAGAAGAGCACAGATAGGGGCTTGTCCAAGCATAGAAAGAAAAGCAAGTTAAAACATATACTTGAACAACCCAAAAGGCAAGATAAAGTGCTGTAGAAAAACAATAAATCGCAATTTTGACCCTCAAGATGATGGAATATGACCAAAAAGCATCAGAGCTCATCGTAAAGAAATGAGTCTTGCTCAGAAGGTTGTTTCTGCATGAAAAACACTAGTCTCACACCAAAAGCTGAAACTGGAGCAAAATCTGCATAAAATCCAAAAATACTCCAATTTCTACATACAATGTAGATCTATGTACCCTGCATCACAATGTTATGCAAGAAACTCAAGATATTAGATATGCAATTCAAGGAACAAGCATAGCATATAGATGAGCAAAGATGTCAATTATAAACAAGGTTAGAACTACATGTATATGTACTACTCGTAGATGTTATCACAAGTTAGGACTACTAGTAGGATCTAGATCATAGCAAGAGATACCAAAAGATACACAAGATAAAGCAAGCTATGAGTAGATGTAGAGATATATCCAAACAAAGAGATAAGCAATTTTAGAAGCATGAAAGGATATAACTCACTAGATATGCATCCTTACCATAAGATGATTACCCCTATGAACCTCAAGGTTGTATCAAAACAAGATATACACCTAGATAGATGTAGCAAGTTAAAGTACAACGGAAGCGATTTTAGACAAAACTAAGAAATCCAAAGAGATCATCATCAAAACCTGCAAAACAACTCAAGGCAAGTAATTGCAACATATAGATATACCAATTTAGAGCAATTAGAGAGATCGAGTTGTAAGCAAGATAGGCAATTTAGAACATGGCAATATGCATATATAAAGGTACCAAATGAGAGTGCCAAAGAATGAGGCTATTGGTTGAGAAAATATAGTCGAGAGGGAAATTCTCACTCAATAAGCCAAATGTATATTCTGTGCACAGTGTTATCGGTCGAGTTCTGTGCATGGACAACTCGACCGATGACAGCTGTTGGCAACACCCATTGGTGCCTATCGGTCGAATTTCAATAGGGCAAACTCAACCGACAGACCAGTTGTCAAAAGGCACATATATTTCATAAAAACATATATAGAGGCATGTTAAATATACAAACCATATCCAAACATGTCTAAGCAAATTAGTAATGCACTATAGAAGCATTAGGAACATTTTTTGAGCAAGAGTGTGAAGAGAATCACAAAAAGCCACTTTTGACTCAAAAACCATATGCATAGTGCACACTAACTTGACAAAAACAAGTTAGAGATGGTTATAAGCAATAAAAACTTTACCTTTGTTCTTACCATTCCTTTTCCACTTGTTTTCACCCTCTACACATCTCACCTTTCTTCTTTCATGTGGATTGAGAAGTCAATTTGCAATTCAATAGCTCAAGTCAATCCATTTGCAAGTACCTACAAGAAGAAAGATGAAATGGTCCCCAATCATGTTTTTGGGTCCGGAGGGGTTATTTTAGCAACCCAAGTCCTATTGCTCTTGGGTTCTTTCCTTAAAGGACAACAATTAGAATAATGACCAAAATCATTGCAATGATTACAAGTTCCCGTAGCCTTGGAACTGGAGGATTCTTCATTGAAAAATGAAGTTCCTTTGTCTTTGTTGTTCCTTTGGCTACAGTCAAGTCCAGTGCCATCTCTACCCATTTTTTTGGTAGTATGGTCTAGGATTTGATTAAGATTCTTTTTATCACCTAAGAATCTTTGCAAAGAAGATCTCAAACTATGATTGTCATGCACAAGAGAAGTAAATGTAAAACACAATAGATTCATATCATCTCTAGCATGCATAAGATAGATTTCTAAGCAAACATCTTTAGTCATATAAGAATCTTTATCACAAGATAGAGCATCAAAAACTTTCTCTCTATAATAAAAGATAGTATGAGGGTCAAGAGAAATTACACTACTATGCAAGGAAGCAAGTTCATATACAAGACAAGTAATCTTTGAAGGATAAACTTTATCTACACATTCTATTCCTTGCAAATTAAGCTCTTGACTCTCATAAGAACATTTAAGAGCATAAGAAACAATAGAGAGAGAAACAATAGTAGTAGCAAGCTCTATATATGAAATAGTCATAGAAGGTTGAGATTCTAAAAACTTAATCTTATCAAGCAAGCTAGAATTCACAAATTTAAGACCATTTAGTTGACTAAGATAAGCATTTGTTAGAATCTCAACACTTGAATTTACCTCATTTAAATCTTCAATTGAGCTTGTCATGAGGGCACAATGGCATCTTCCATCTTCACATTCACTAGATCTTCCACTAGTGCTTTCATTTGTTGATGGAGCCTTTGTGATATCTTTTTCTCTCTTATTTCCTTCTATTTCTCTCTTTGAAGGTTGCTCATCTTCATAATCACCCATATTCTCCTACTTGTGGAAGTATGCTTGGAGAAGACCCGCTCTGATACCAATTGTTGGATCCTAGATGGGTGATTAGATGCTCTAGAGGGGGGGTGAATAGAGCTGAAAAACTTAAACAAAATTCATTAAACCTTCAAGATATATGACAAGATAAGGTTGCTAAATGGGCAATTTGTGTGCAACTAAAACATACATAGCAAGGATGAGAGAGATTGAACATACACCAATAGAGAAGCTATTTAGAGTGGTTCCACACTTGAAACTAGAAGTGTGTCAGTCCACTTGCCTAGAGAGGTCAACCTATAGGACTTCCAAACTATTGCACTCTTATATTCATTCATAAGACATACAATACATGACCAACAAAGGATTTACCTATCTAATACAAAGAGTCTTCAACCTTACCAAGGACTTACCCACTTTGCAAGAGTCTTCGGCCTTCTCCAAGGACTTACCCACTCTTGCACAAGTCTTCAGCCTTGCAGGAATTACCCACTCTTCTTGGATCTTCCGCCTTTGACTTCACCTTCACTCGGAGAAGCTTCCACCAAGGTCTTACCCACTTGAGCTTGAGTCTTCTGCCTTCTCCAAGGGCTTACCCACTCTAGCTCCAAGTCTTCAGCCTTGATCTTCACCAAGGGATGCCTTCCCTTGTTCTTCTTCACCTCTCTTGAACAAGAGAGAGAACCTTCATCTTCATGCTTGAAAAGATAGAAAGGAGGTGGTGGAAGTGAGAGCCTCACAAGATATACATGTAGGACTAGCTCTGTTACGACCCCACCTCCCGATAACCCCCAATTAAGGGAGACCGAGAGGTCGGAGCCGCACCCATGACTTCCGAATCAAAGGTTCGACAATTAACCAAGAATAATTATCAAATTTTAACATACTATACTAAAAACTCTAGAAAATAAATTTTTGCCTACCTTTTTGAAAACTTGGATCTCTAAACTTCTATCCACACAAATACTAATCTATCTAATCCTCCTTTGCACTTTAATTCTCATTTAGTACCACATGTGTCACTTTACTGTTTGTTCTTTTCATTGTACCTAAAACGCTGACAAACAAAACATCGGTCAGCCCGAAGCTGGTATGTGGGGGGAAACTATAATCATGCACAAATATGTTAACAACGTAATCATTCAATTATTCATTTATCAACCAAGATTACATTTTAAGCCAAACTACTCAATCCATACCTATCCACATCTCTGTGTTGTCCCTGTAAGGACTTATATGGTACCTCTGTAAAGGTAGAGTCGCATGGCACCACCCAAAGGTAGCCCAATATCTAACTCACTGTGACTTGATGGACCTACCCTCTAGGCAGCCATTTACTAAGTCATTCATGACCTGATGGACCTACCCTCTATGTAGCCATATACTAAGTCAGCCATTACGACACAGAGGGGACCATGATCTGAGCTAGAAGGCATATACATTATGTGATAGTCATAGTCACTTTATAATTGCAATATGAACATCCAAACAGTTTAGTTGCATTCAATGTGATTAAACATTCGGGAATCCATCGGAAAACCTAAGCGGTTATTCATAATTAACCACATACCTGATTTGATGAGTCATGCAGATTATTCAACATATACTTCATGTTTATACAATCAAGCCAATCAACAGATCCAAGCAAGTAATTCAATCATCACATAATTCCTGAAAGAACATGTACTCTATTTATTACCCACTTTATCAAGAATCTACTTTATTGACTTGGATTCACTTTCTAGGGTATCTAATCCGCATTAAGATTTTATTAATATCCATTAGGGTTTCTTAGATCAATTCCTCAAACTTTATCCATTTTAGGTCAACAAACCCTAAAATACTCTTTTCCATTTATACAAACCTTAATTGCTCAACTATCTATTTTAATAGTCTTTTATACCCAATTTGACTTAGGATCATCATATCCCTATTCATTCATGGATTTGAACAATTAAACCAATTAAAAGACATATTCTCTTAAATTAGGGTTTTTAATCTCATTAATGCATAACCATGCGCAAAAACCCTAAATTAAGCCAATTATATAAAAATATCATCTTTTTAGATCCTACTTTCATTTTTATTAACCACATGTTAATATTGGTCTGAATTATTCAATGAACAATATTAAATCCATTTATCATCAAATCTAAGGGTCTTTCCTTAATTAAATCATTAAAGATGATAACTTTATGTCCTTTTCAACATTCAAGCATATTTATGCACATAAACTCCAATTAGATTAATCACATGTAAAGTTCTTCCTTTTTTATCATAATATACCTTTTTACATTTAACAGGTTAACATCAACTCTAATGATCCATTATACCCTATTAAACACTTTATTTATTTCAAAATAGGGTTTCTTAATCTTTAAAGTATTAAATATGATTACTTCCATTAATTTTCGGATTGCAATTAGAATGAGACTTCAAACATAATTTATTCGTGTTCCTCTCATTCTGAGGATCAATTTTCATACAAGATTTGTCCCAATCCGAATTCCCTAGAATTAGTTACGATTTTATAAAGAAAATACCTTTCCGGCCAATCCGAGGCTGCCATGTTGTCTATATCCATGCAACACGCTCGATTGAGAATTATAACCAAATGACGGTTGTACCCCTCCACTTAAACGACCCTCTTTATATCACAGAGGGGAAGAACGGTCCAAAGGGACCTGTGCCTTCTTCTACCTCGTGCAGGTGCTGAGCTTTGCCCTAGCCGCGCGGGGCGCAACTTTTGCTCGTCTTCCCGGAGCCCGTCGGCCGCCGTCGACTCCTTCATTGGCTGCGTCACCCTCCGCCGCCCTTGGGGCACCAAAAGGATCACGACTAGCACGGCTAGCCTGGACTGGGGAGTGCTACAACCCACGACTAAGTTGCATCCGTGCAGCTGCAGTTGCGGGAGATCGTGCAAGATCTGGGGCAGGGGAGGATGGCCGATCTCTTCCTAGGTCGACATGGGTGCCTCCTGCCTTCATTTAGATCATTAATAACTCCTCATGGTTCCATGGTCATGCTACTCCCTCATACTAGGGTTTATGAACAAAAGCAAGGTAGGAGAAGAGAGATTTGCGTGGGATCCCTTTTGGAACTCGAACTAGAGCTTTATCCTTTATATAAGGGAGAGTTTGATGCCCTAAGATGGCTTGCTCACAAGAAATGGAGTTCTTTTCTAATAGGAAACAAATTCCTTCATGGAGAAGCAAGATTCTCTCTCCTACTTACCTCTTTGATATATGCTTTATTCTTTAGATATTAGGAATTCGAAATTCCTCTTACTTACTCTCTTTATTCTTGCTTTTTAATCCATTGATCATGAAATCCTATTTTCCTTTATAGAAAATATCATCCTTTTAAACAATACCACATAATATATTAATAATGCAACACATTATCCTCTTATTTTACCTTTTTAGTATTTTCTCTTTCTTTCCTTTTTATTGGGACTCCTTGGATCCCAAGGAACTCTATTATTTTGAAATTCTCTTTATTGGATACTTATTATCCTTCTAGATGCATCATTATGCATTATTTCACATTATCTTGTTTATTTCTCATTTAAACATCTCTTTTTGAGGATTTCTTTTTATTTCTCTTTTATTTTCCTTATTGGCATTCCTTTTAATATTAGAAACCTCATGGATACGGAATTTTCCCAAGAAATCTCATTTATGCCTCTTTCCACTCATTTTCCACATTTCATCATCATTTTCAATTTCTTTCTTATTAAAGAAATACTTAGTTAAACTTTTCTTTTCTTATTGCCTTTCCTTTGCAACTTTGGACTCATTGGAACCCAAGGAACCCAAGAGGCACGAAATCCCTCTTTGGATCTGCCTTCTAGAGGTTTCCACATTTTTCTTTTCTCAAATATTCAATTATTCATTTACTAATTGAATTTTCTTGTTATTTGTGCCCAATAGCCAATAAATCCCACAAAACAATCATCAAGGCTATTGTAAACGAAATCCATGTATTCAAAACATATTATACCATTCTTTGTTCAATTTTCCGTAATATGAGAAATTGCTTTTCTCACCAATTGAACCCAAAAATTGGGGTTATAACATCCTTCCCTTCTTATAGGAATTTTGTCCTCAAAATTCAAACAAGCAAACAGACAATTCAGGATAAGACTTTTCCATGTCCATCATTGGCCCCTATGTGGCTTTGCCGTACTCATGGCATTTTCAAAGAACCTTTATTATCACATATTCTTTTCTCTGAGTTCTTTCATCCTGGCGTCTATAAACTGCACAGGTGACTCAGGCCATGTCAGGCTCCCTTGGGGCTCACTAGGTTCATTGCGCAGCACATGGTCGGGTACCTCACATAGTGCTCTAAATCAGACACATGTAACTCATCACACATCACTTATGCCGAGGAGTAAGGTCAAACAAACCATATCAAAAGAACCCATGCATCGGGGACTCAGCTCTCTTAGCTATAACTTCGAGGGGTTGGATTTTCACATATTCTTCCACAGTAACTTGTATGTCAGTCTACTTTGCATCTGCTCACGACTCTCATTGTTTCTAGGCCCCTTTCAGCCCTTGCACAATCAAAGTGACTTCATCTACACGCACTGTGGTCCCTTTTCTAACCATCATGTGGTCCTTTTCTAACCATCATGTGGTCCTTTCACCAACATCACCTTACTGAAGTGGTGACCGACACAACCTCCCTTATAGAGCTTCTTATAAAACCCGATACTGGCTATGGTGGTCATTGTCACACCTTTCATAGGACAAAAACTGTCTCTAGATATCACCCTGAATGAGCACACATGCCCTCACCAGACCCTTTAGTCTGGATCATACTAACCATAGTTAGGGGTGATAAACTATACTAACATTGGGTTCTTCATGCACCTACTTCCATCTTTAGGTATTAGGTAACATTGAAGACATACACTTCCATGTATTTCACTTATCATCTCACCTCAAACTCTATGTCTATCTTCATTAAGAACACTTCTCTGATTTCATCATCATGGTGATCAAACTCAACCTGGTATAACTTGTAAGTTCCACATAGCTCATGATAAAAACATCCTCATAAGGTGACTACCTCATTCGTCTTAGTGTTTGCAAACCATCCATGTATCATTCACTTTACCAGGGTAGGTTATCATCTCTATCCCTATTTTGTGGCTACCTTCCAACCCACATCATCTCTTATCCCTGTTGTATGTCATGCGTAATGTCCTATCTCTCACCCCCATAACAAGAGGAAATAAGCATTTGGCTGTAGTCCAAATACAGAGTTCTTCCTGTTCCAAGAGTAGAGATGGTACATCCCACCTTGCCAATATACCTTTACATCTAAGTTGCAACGTGCCACAAACATCATGATAACAAACTAATCTTAAACCTACTGAGATTTATATCCTTGGTCATCTCCTCTAGGTCTTTAGGGTACCGACTCTTTTGGGGTCATCCCTCTTCCCTTATGCATCAAGAGAGTGCCCTACTCATCTGCCCTTTGAGTCCCATGAGTTCATGAAGGTGATCAATCTCCTAACCCATGACCCTCAGACAATGATAGCTGTTACCTCCCGACCCTATGGTCATGTGCAACTAGGGAATTAGGCAACTCCTACTTTCATCGATCTTATCCCTACCTGACCCTAGGATAGACTTAGGATTCACCACTATAGTACATGTTCACTTAGAACCTTACCCAAGTCTTCATCATCTCTCTTTCTGCATTCATGGGCTGGTTCTCATCCTTTCATAGGGATCATGGCAACCTGCCTACCTTGGTGAAGCCCCATACCGGTTACCTCCATGGTAACACATTCATATGCCATAGAGATGGATATCTATGGGTCTGCAGGTTCATTCTCATACCATGTACTTTTCACTTAGCTTCTCAAGATCATATGAGACCTCTTTAGGTTACCTTGAACCAACAAAACTGATATACACCCTACCCAAGGGGTCCCTCTCCCAGAATGGGAGGAAAACTATCTCTTGACAACAAAGTCACAAAAGCTCTTAGCTCTAGGGTTTACATCCACATGAGCCTACTTAACCCTACCAGGCTATTAAGGCACAAGCAGATCACCTATTGAACCATGCTAGGTCATACTTGTCCTCTTTTCTCAATGTTGAATCAAGATCATACCTTTCTTTATCATCAACCTAGCTGTGAGGGGTTCATCAAACACACCTTAAACTTAAGGGGCTTCTCTTTTCCTCTATTCATGAGGAGTACCATGCTCGCTTCTATAGGAACTCAACTTCTCATCATGAGCCTTAGGTACACCACTTCCCCTCTTAGGCCTAGGAACCCTAGGTTCGCTGCATGCTCTGTCTCTTATCTACAAACCAAGCATGAAAAAGGCATGACATGCACTCCTTGTCATCCTTCAACCCAAGCAACACTTAGAGTTGGGTCCTCCTTAAGGACAACCAACAAGGTACAAGGCCTCATAACCTGCTACTAAACCTTTCTAGGTCTAAGGAACTCTTCTTCCTACCTCAGAAGGTAAACATCTATACCATAGGCATGTAGGTACCAGAAGCTTCATCTTTTCTCAAGGGTTTGGTCCCTCTAAAGGCAACCAAGGTATCATCAACTTTTAGGGATCGATCATGAGGCAACCACTATCATCCATTGTTCAGGGTTTTAGGCTTCCAACCTTCTTGCTGGGTTTCCTGCTCTCTCTAGAGCTAACCCCACATCCAACCTCACCATTAGAGGTCCTTTCTTCATGAAGGATCAACCTCAAAAGCATTCTCTACATGGGTGAAGCCTAGGTTTGAACTTATGGTTGCTTAAGATCATCCATAACCCTTTATGCTCCATCATAATTCCTTATCCAGGGTTTCACCCTACTGTCAGCATTATGACGTGCCCTAGGTGCCAGCTACGCCCTACTTGCACAAGCCCATAGGGTTTCTATGGTCCTTCACTAACATCATCATCTAAGGAGCTATCCTTTACCCTAACATGCATGACCCTTCCCAGGGTTGGGTTGTCAAAGGTTCTAGGTCACCCATGGATCATATGGCATCCCAAAGGCATGTCCTTTCAAATACCTGGTCCAACTCATCTCTCTCTAACCTTCACTTAGGGTTAGGGTTAGCATCATCCTCCGAGGATGTGCCAGGTCTCTACTTGAAATGGAGATCTTTATCTCCAAGACTAACTTATCCTCCTGTCAAGAAGGTCTAGCCTCAAGACTCTTCTGAGGACATGACAACTTATGTCATACGACCTAAGCATGTATCTATTCTTTAGTTTGCGCTTAATCTATTAAGCTTATGTCCACGACATCTTATTTACATGCCTTTCATTAATTTGGTGGAGGATTCCTTAAACCTTATTAACCCATACCTCAAGAGGGTGAGGAGAAGAAAGAAAACCCTAATCCTTTAGGTCCTTATCAGAATTTTATGGTGAGAAGGGATGAATAAGATGAGAAGTCCTAAAGGTATCTTATTTCGATTCATACCCTAAGACTTTGGCCAGGCAGTCACACGGATCTGGGAGTCCTCGTATTCTGACTAGCGGTGCGGAGGAAAATATTGCCAACCCCCGGTCGTGATCCTTTTCTAGACACCTCTGTGTTTCAGATAATCCTCTAATAACTCCCTTGGGTTCTATGGAGTTTGTAAAATTTAATAATTATTAATGGTTAAATGAGGAACCTACGCTCTGATACCAAATGTTATGACCCCACCTCCCGATAACCCCCAATTAAGGGAGATCGAGAGGTCGGAGTCGCACCCATGACTTCCGGATCAAATGTTCGACAATTAACCAAGAATAATTATCAAATTTTAACATACTATACTGAAAGCTGTAGAAAATAAATTTTTGCCTACCTTTTTGAAAACTTGGATCTCTAAACTTCTATCCACACATATACTAATCTATCTAATCCTCCTTTGAACTTTAATTCTCATTTAGTACCACATGTGCCACTTTACTGTTTGTTCTTTTCATTGTACCTAAAACACCGACAAACAAAACATTGGTCAGCCCGAAGCTGGTATGTGGGGGGAAACAATAATCATGCACACATATGTTAACAATGTAATCATTCAATTAATCATTTATCAACCAAGATTACATTTTAAGCCAAACTACTCAATCCATACCTATCCACAACTCTGTGTTGTCCCTATAAGGACTTATATGGTACCTCTGTAAAGGTAGAGTCGCATGGCACCACCCAAAGGTAGCCCAATATCTAACTCACTGTGACTTGATGGACCTACCCTCTAGGATGCCATATACTAAGTCATTCATGACCCGATGGACCTACCCTCTAGGTAGCCATATACTAGGTCATCCATTACGACACAGAGGGGACCAGGATCTGAGCTAGAAGGCATATACATTATGTGATAGTCATAGTCACTTTATAATTGCAATATGAACATCCAAACAATTTAGTTGCATTCAATGCGATTAAACATTCAGGAATCCATCAGAAAACCTAAGAGGTTATTCATAATTAACCACATACCTGATTTGATGAGTCATGCAGATTATTCAACATATACTTCATGTTTATACAATCAAGCCAATCAACAGATCCAAGCAAGTAATTCAATCATCACATAATTCCTGAAAGAACATGTACTCTATTTATTACCCACTTTATCAAGAATCTACTTTATTGACTTGGATTCACTTTCTAGGGTTTCTAATCAGCATTAATGTTTCATTAATATCCATTAGGGTTTCTTAGATCAATTCCTCAAACTTTATCCATTTTAGGTCAACAAACCCTAAAATACTCTTTTCCATTTATACGAACCTTAATTTCTCAACTATCTATTTTAATAGTCTTTTATACCCAATTCGACTTAGGATCATCATATCCCTATTCATTCATGGATTTGAACAATTAAACCAATTAAACGACATATTCTCTTAAATTAGGGTTTTTAAGCTCATTAATGCATAATCATGCACGAAAACCCTAAATTAAGCCAATTATATATAAAGATCATCTTTTTAGATCCTATTTTCATTTTTATTAATCACATGTTAATATTGGTCTGAATTATTCAATGAACAACATTAAATCCATTTATCATCAAATCTAAGGGTCTTTCCTTAATTAAATCATTAAAGATGATAACTCTATGTCCTTTTCAACATTCAAGCATATTTATGCACATAAACTCCAATTAGATTAATCACATGTAAAGTTCTTCCTTTTTTATCATAATGTACCTTTTTACATTTAACAGGTTAACATCAACTCTAATGATCCATTATACCCTATTAAACACTTTATTTATTTCAAAATAGGGTTTCTTAATCTTTAAAGTATTAAATATGATTACTTCCATTAACTTTCGGATTTCAATTAGAATGAGACTTCAAACATAATTTATTCGTGTCCCTCTCGTTCTGAGGATCAATTTTCATATAAGATTTGTCCCAATCCGAGTTTCCTAGAATTAGTTACAATTTTATAAAGAAAATACCTTTCCGGCCAATCCGAGGCTGCCACGTCGTCTATATCCATGCAACATGCTCGATTGAGAATTATAACCAAATGACGGTTGTACCCCTCCACTTAAACGACCCTCTTTATATCACGGAGGGTCAGAATGGTCCAAAGGGACCTCTGCCTTCTTCTACCTCGTGTAGGTGCTAAGCTTTGCCCTAGCCGTGCGGGGCACATCTTTTTCTCGTCTTCCCGGAGCCCGTTGACCGCCGTCGACTCCTTCATTGGCTGCGTCACCCTCCGCCGCCCTTGGGGCACCAAAAGGACCACGACTAGCATGGCTAGCCTGGACTAGGGAGTGCTGCAACCCACAGCTGAGTTGCAGCTGTGCAGCTGCAGTTGCGGGAGATCGTGCAAGATCTGGGGTAGGGGAGGATGGCCGATCTCTTCCTAGGTCGATGTGGGTGCCTCCTGCCTTCATCCAGATCATTAATAACTCCTCGTGGTTCCATGGTCATGCTACTCCCTCATACTAGGGTTTATGAATGAAAGCAAGGTAGGAGAAGAGAGATTTGCGTGGGATCCCTTTTGGAACTTGAACTATAGCTTTATCCTTTATATAAGGGAGAGTTTGACGCACTAAGATGGCTTGCTCGCAAGAAATGAAGTTCTTTTCTAATAGGAAACAAATTCCTTCATGGAGAAGCAAGATTCTCACTCCTACTTACCTCTTTAATATATGCTTTATTCTTTAGATATTAGGAATTTGAAATTCCTCTTACTTACTCTCTTTATTCTTGCTTTTTAATTCATTGATCATGAAATCCTATTTTCCTTTATAGAAAATATCATCCTTTTAAACAATACCACATAATATATTAATAATGCAACACATTATCCTCTTATTTTACCTTTTTAGTGTTTTCTCTTTCTTTCCTTTTTATTGGGACTCCTTGGATCCCAAGGAACTCTATTATTTCGAAATTCTCTTTATTGGATACTTATTATCCTTCTAGATGCATCATTATGCATTATTTCACATTCTCTTGTTTATTTCTCATTTAAACATCTCTTTTTGAGGATTTCTTTTTATTTCTCTTTTATTTTCCTTATTGGCATTCCTTTTAATATTAGCAACCTCATGGATACGAAATTTCAACAAGAAATCTCATTTATGCCTCTTTCCACTCATTTTCCACATTTCATCATCATTTTCAATTTCTTTCTTATTAAAGAAATACTTAATTAAACTTTTCTTTTCTTATTGCCTTTCCTTTGCAACTTTGGACTCCTTGGAATGCAAGGAACCCAAGAGGCACGAAATCCCTCTTTGGATCTGCCTTCTAGAGGTTTCCACATTTTTCTTTTCTCAAATATTCAATTATTCATTTACTAATTGAATTTTCTTGTTATTTGGGCCCAATAGCCAATAAAGCCCACAAAACAATCATCAAGGCTATTGTAAACGAAATCCATGTATTCAAAACAGATTATACCATTCTTTGTTCAATTATCCGTAATATGAGAAATTGCTTTTCTCACCAATTGAACCCAAAAATTGGGTTTATAACAAGCTCTCTTACAGATTTCCTACTCACTCTAATGGATGTAGCAAGTGATTAAGCTTAGAGAGAGACAGAGGAGGCTGTAGGATCACTCAACTATAGAATAGGAACCTTCACAGTGAATGCTCAACCTTGGAATGTAGCCCAAGGGGTCCTATTTATAGCTGGGGATGCCTCTTAGCCTTTGGGAACACTTGTGTACAAAAACTAGTCGTTTTGTGGCTTGCAACGGATCTATTTTCACTTGTTGCAACTCCACAATGGCTAGAAGCACTTTTCTGCACTTTTCTGTACAGTGCAATTGGTCGAGTTTCTATGAGTGTAACTCGACTGATAGAGTAAAAGACAAAGCCGATATTTAGACCATCGGTCGAGTTTGTCCTCAAGAAACTCGACCGACCAATGAAAATTGATTTGGTCAATTACTCCATCAGTTGAGTTCTGTGTAAACACAATTTGATCGATGCAATCTCCAAAAAATTGATCAAGGATGATCGGTCGAGTTTTCAGGCTGGGAAACTCGACCGACAAAGTGCCTGTAATCAATTTTCAAAGTTGCATCTAAAGTGCTCTAATATTCGATCTAAGTGCTCCTGATATTTTTCTAAGCTTAATGACAAGTCATACAATCATTACAAGTGATTTACAACATGATTATAATGGATTTACATCATATTACAAAAACGTGCACTTGTATTACTTTGACTTGTCTTTTCTCCAATTTGAGATGCGCAAGTTAGGGCATTTGGAGTGTGTCTATACCTAATCTGAAATCACTCAAGTAGAGACATTAGACACCAATATGTGGAATGGTTAGTCATCATCAAAACACAGGTTTAGTTAATTTATACGTGAGTCAACATTGACCTAATTGACCTTGAGTCAACATATTTATAATTAATAATATATAATAAGATTGATATATTTCATATTATCTAATGAGACTACATATAATACCTGATGTATGGTATCGATTTCCATTTCGACATGTTCAATAATTATGCTCATAAATCGCATCACATAGTATCCATATGCCTAGTCGTTGTCTTGTGTAGCACACTATAAATTGAAACATACAAAATATTCAAAAATAAAAATAAGCACAATTCACATAAATAATATATACATTGGAGTCAGGAAATTACTTTCACATTCTGCCAAGTTAGTGGCTGGTTCATTTTCTTGGGGACCTTTCCTCCAACTTTGGCATACTCTTGCAAAGCCCTACATGTTAATGTAACACATTAAATTGCATAATTAAATAGTAATGCAATAATAGATGCTAACGGATATAAAAATATGAATTATTTCTCATGGGAATAATGGCCTTTTCATTGTGTGTCCATATATATTCAATTCCTTCCCTGAAAGATCTAGATAATAGACAGTGAACGTCTCGGGTACAATAACTAGTAACTCCCAATGCTTACCACTAGAGGTAAGAAAAATATAAATTAATAACTCAAAAGTCACAATAAAATGTAATTTTCTTAAGTCCAAATTATAAGCAAAGTAAACTTACCCGACATTGAATGAAGCTATTATCACCGTCTTCTTGTTTTTACCAAAATATTAAAAAACATCACAACAGTATGAAGTAACTGACCTAGGGTTTTTAACTACAAGACTAATCAAAGATGGAACCAAAAATCCCACATGGAGAAATGAAAAATCTATACATATCGTGTGTAAGTGGCTACAAAACATGTATTATGTATGCATTAATATATAAGAAACCAGATCACCATATATAAATCAAGGTATATGGATGTATAAACAAGATCTCACCATATCCACGTCTCTATCATAGATGTGTTCAGCCAATCATAACGAAATAACTCCAAAATATATTGTTATCGTATGATTAACCTGCATTAATATGTATGCAAAACTTATATTACGCATGCATTCATACGTATGCAAAAATTGTATAAATAGATTGTTATCATATGATTGACCTACAACCTCCTCCGGAATAGTAACATTTATAGGGCAATTTAGATCATGTTCGCTTATCCAATTTGTCATACCCCTACAATTATGACCTAACGAGGCGTGTAGGTCCCTTAGAAGCCAACTTGGTACTTCATGAGGTGGAGGTGGAGGCCGAGATGTAGCGTGTGTCTTCCTTTTGACCTGTATATATAATTTTATATCAATTGACTCATATATACGTACATACTAATAAATTAATGTAATTTAAATTTAGCATACAATATTTGTATAGACGACATCTGCTTTCGGCCACAATATCACTCTGCCTTCTGCCTCACCAAGCGTTTTAGAATATGGGTGGTCATATGGCAATGTAAGATCCCTCTATTTGGGGACTACACTTATCGGGCTCACACGAACCACACCATCTGGTACTGGAGTCCCATGAAACATCTTCCCTGGAAGGGGTGGGTAAGATGACGTCTATGCAATGACATATTCTTGACTTTTTAGACGGCATGGCTTCAACCCCTACAAATTTATGTAAAGAATGTTATATGCATATATACACAAACTCCCAACCTCTTCAAAGACTAGCTACTATGTCATAAAAATACTTATAGAGGATGTGCTAGGTGGTGGGTCTAAAAGATTATTCCCAACCTTTGCAGTAGGAGTAATAGAAACGTGACACGTCACATGTACCGTCTGAGTGACCATTTGAGACGCATGCCACTTCACCATTTCTTCTTGGAATTTCCTCTCAATTAATTCATCTACCTATACATGGATAAAAGAAACTCTAGCTATCGATTATTGAATTCTCTTTCACAATAACATTCTAAAAAAAGAATAGGTTACCTCAACTTGTGAAAGTCCCTCTTTTGGGACAGGTTTGTGCTGGGATGACCCAAAGAATGCTTTGATGCCCACACCAGTGCATGCACCCCTAACACGTCCAAGATGCTCTAGGTTACCCAGAGAAACTGTCAATTCATCCCTTGTGCCCTCAGGGATGAACTTGCCTTCCTTCCTCTACTCGTGCAGCTCCCGCTAATCGCCATCAATAGAAATTGGTAAGTAAAAATAACAATAATCAATATCGATCGATTTCTCTAAGAGTTGAGTTTTACCATTTTCGTAGCCGCGTCAGCAGTTGCGGGCTTCATTATATCTCACTTCTTGTTTTACCTCCCAACTATCCACATAGTATGGCGAGGCAAAGGTGTGAGACCAATAGTAGAGGACTCCTGAGTAGCATCAGACTGAGCAGTAGACTGAGCAGTACACTCAGCCTGTAGTCTTTGGCGAACGCCTGCATGGCCTCTTGGACCCATTGTGTGGTCATGCACATTCAGTGCACACCTTGCTCTTTGAGTATCACAGATAGCCTTGTTAGTAAGCACAATGATTTGGTTAGTAACACTAAAGGTTAATCTTGAATATGTGAATACATAAGAACCTATATTAATTAAATTGGGATTGGCGCTTAATACCTTGAATTCATCCATTTTTCTTTGGGTAACAAACTCCTCCCAGTTTTTGGGGTCCAGGTAGTTCCATTGATCAGGGGCTACCTTCTTCCTAAATTTATATTTTAAAGAGAATACAAAAAAAAATTATTAGTGTAGAGTTAGTCAAAAAGTGATCAATCTCTAGAATTGGAAATCAATCAAGAACCTTTTCTCAACATCGCATATGTAATCTCAGGTGAGATTTGTCCTATAGTTCCTTAGGACCCTCCCACAACGTTGCATCACACATTTACGATGCAACTTTTCATCCAGATCAAATATACTCTACAAAATAGAATTTCTATTAACTAGTATCCTAAAAATTAGTAATATACAAAAATAGAATTGCAAATAATGATAACACACACATAGTTTCTTCCAAATTAATTCTTTCTTCCCCTTAGGAACTGTATGCTAGGATTCAAAAATAGGACTACAATGGCTGCGAGTAAGAACCCCAAGATATGAAATAAATGAGTTGCGGTTCACTCCAACTGGATTTTCTGCATGATCGAAATCCACATCTAGTTTGGGTCCATTGCCCCTTTGCTGTAGTAACTTGTTCATCATTGTGATGCCCCTCACTTTCTCAAAAAAATTTTGCTGCTCATCAAGTGCCCCAATTTATTCAGGGGGTACATCACCAACCTAAAATTTGACAAAAAAACACACTTATAGGATATAACTATAAATGTGAGGCGGGATATATTTTTAAAATTTACATTGTAAGGCAGCACATTGACGTTCCCACCCTCATGGTAATCATTATCACATTCATCATATGAATGCTAAGCCATATGAAAGTTCACATTCAGATTGTAAAGTTCACATTGTAAAGTAATTCACATGATAAAGTTCACATTGTAAAGTTCACATTCACATTGTAAAGTAATTCACATTGTAAAGTTCACATTCAGAAAAATAAAACATATACAAAAATATAAACATGCATGCCTCTAATATTGTGATCTTTTATCAATTAACAATCCTTCATTGTGATCTCTGCACATATACAAGTCATCATTAGCTTCAATATTTCGTGGTGTTAGCAACCCCACTGAGAATGGACTGGAGTCATCATACTTATCATAGTATTGTTCTTCATCTGCAGGATCTTCAATGAACTATCTTTTACCATGAAGAACAACCAACCGTTTATCATTTGTAGGATCATCGATATAAAATACTTATTTCGCCTGTGATGCCAATATGAATGGTTCACCCTTCTAGCCAATCTTTTCAAAGTTCACTAATGTGAAACCTAATTCATCCATTATAACTCGTTTGGTGTTATCAACCCAATTACATTTAAAGAGAGGAATTCTAAAATCTACATAGTCAAACTCCCATATGTCTTCAACGACATCGTAATATGACATTTTAGCTTCATGTGGACTCTTATCCTTTGCACTTGCAAAAAACAATGAAGACGCTTGAAGGGTGACCCCACTGTTTTGGATGACACTCTTATCTTCTTGACGCTTTGTGTAATACGAGGATGCATTTATGTCAAACCCTTCATAAGACATAACATTCAATTTTGGTTTAAAGGTGAGGCATTTGATAGTTTCAGTAAGATTATCTGGTGTTTGAGATAGTTGACGTAAGACTTTATCTTCAAACCACTTAATAAATGTCTTGTTATGCTCTCTAGCAAGCCACATTGAATTGTCTTGAGGATATTGTCTCTTGATGAACTTTATATGTTCCTCGATATAAACACTCACTTCATCGATGTTGTGTAAAATATACAAGTGACCTTGTTCCAACTGCTCATGGCTGATTACTTTCATCCATGATCCCACAATTCCTTTGCCAAAATGCTCCTCAATATTCTTGTCATTAACATGAGTTTCATTAGCACTCAGAAAGTCATTGCAAAGATCCATAGCATCTCTCACCACATAACCCTCAATAATACTCCCTTCAGGTCAATAATGGTTTCAAACATCACCTTTAAAAATGCTCATGTATCGTTCAAAGGGATACATCCAATGCAAGAAAACTAGTCCCATCATTTTCACTTCCCTAGTCAAGTGGACAACAAGATGTACCATGATATCAAAGAACGAAGGAAGAAAATACATCTCAAGATGACATAGGGCAACAACCACTTCTCTTTGCAATTTATCGAGAGTATCAGGGACAATAACTTTGCTGCACAGACTATTGAAAAAGAAACAAAGTCTGGTGATTGCAAACCTTACATGCTTCAGCAATATAGATCGAATTTCCACGGGAAATATTTGTCGCATTAGAGTGTGACAATCATGAGATTTAAGACCTATCAACTTTAGATCATTCACTGATACCAATCTATGGATGTTAGATGAGTAACCCTGTGGCACCTTAACATTTACGAAGCATTCACAAAAAGCTTTCTTCTCCTTTCTAGACAACATGTAACAAGCGGGAGGTAAGTATGTTCTCCGATCGCTGCTAACTACTTCAGTTAAATTTGTCCTTATTCCCATTTCACGTAGGTCCATTCTGGATTTTATCGCATCTTTAGTCTTACCTGCTATATTCAACAGAGTACTGATGATGCTATCACAGACATTTTTCTCAATGTGCATGACATCGATACAATGCGTGACTGCCAAAGAACTCCAATAAGGAAGATTCCAAAATATTGACTTCTTCTTGAATAAAGATTTGTCACTCTGTGTGGCCATCATCCATTGTGATCTCTTACCAAATTCATTGGCAATGTCTTTTACTCTTTCATAAACATCCTCCCCTAGTATAGGTTTAGGTGCACTCTGTTCCTCATTCCATCCATTGATTGCTTTGCGCAACCTATGATACAGATGGAATTTTGGAAGAAACCTTCGATGACCAAGATATACAGTCTTGTTGCCATATTTTAGTCGTATTGAATCAATGTTATCTTCACATATAGGACACACTTTAGATCTTTTGACACTATATCCAGACAAATTCCCATATACTGGAAAGTCATTCACAATGCAAACAACATAGCTGCAAACAAAATGTGTGATGGAGTGGACTTTTGGAGTCCTTAATCATCCAATTACATAAGTAAAATCATATGGTTGAGTTATATTAAGAGTTTCAAGCTTTTGACAAAGTAGGTGTGTTGATGTGAGTTTGACATCATGATTAAGATATCTCTTTTTAATGCCTTCTTGAGGAATTTAATTCAATGGTCTAACGATTGAGTTTTGGTCACCAAATTTGAGTAGAAGGTAGATCGAGAGATAAAGAAGCTATGGTTAAAATTTGGTGGCAATCAGATATTCCTATAGAGAGTTATGAAGGTTTGAAGTTTGTGATAATATGTGCATTTGAGGATTAATAGACGAAAGTTTAATTGTTGGGTTGTGTCAAGCCCATGTATCTTTGATTGGGTCTGTGCGGCCTAATTATGGCCTTGTATCTCAGATCCTATGGTTTGGACTTTTCCCAAAGTTGAGAGTCACCCATTCACATAGTGGTTGCTTTGGAGCAGTCTGACGGTTGTTTGGGACGACTATGCTCTTTGGATGCAGACTGAGAGGTGGAGAGCTGCCACGATTTTGCTCCAGCACAACAGAGGTAGTGGGACAGAAACGACTGTGTTCCTGGATGCACGATCTCCCACCATGGGTGGAAGTGGGACACAATTGGGGCAGTTTCCCTCGCATCCACTCTAACCCTCGGCTTGGGTGGCTTTTAGTGTTGCAAAAATAGAGAAACCCAGCAACCTCTCCACCGTTCTCCATGTCCATCCACAATAGAGAGTCACATTCCACAAAGTTGCCCCACTGCAACTCAGGAGTCGCAGCGGCTACTGAAGCGGATCACATCAGTTGTGTAGGCACAATGGTGAGATCATGTGGACGGAGAAGCTAACCATCACAGCAGCACCCTGAACGGGGTTGAGAACCCAAGGACGACGCACACAGGCGTCAGGCTCCGAGTAGCGATGCCAAACGCCGGAGGAGTGCCTCATGGCGGCGCCTTGGGAAGAAAGGGCTATGTCTCCTGATGATGGCAGCGCCGCCGCCAGGCCAGGCGGGGTGGCGTCTCCAACCTCAGCCAGGTGATAGGATGCGTCGGTGGGCTGGAGAAGTGCTGAGAAAGACGGAATCTGGTGGCTTCGTGGAGACTGATATCAGACCAGGAGAGGCGCATGGCGGCGCCGAGAGCGGCTGGAAGAAGGCTCTATTTCACAGAGGAAACAAAGTCCCGCGGGGACTCATGATCGGGCCAAAGGGGGGAAGCCGCCCCGGGTTATCGGGTCCAGGGGTTTCATAGATCCCGCACCAGATCCAGTCGACTCAAAGCTAGTTGAGGAGCCAACAACAATGCCTCAAACGCCATGTGGCTGACTCCTATTGGCTTAAAGGTAAGACATTCCCAGAAAATATGTATACCTTGGATAATGCATAGAAATTAGCCTGTTCATCAGAAAAATACAAATAAAGTACAAAAATTCTCAGAAAATTATGTGGAATATTATAAAAGTATAATATCAGGCCTTTGAGGCACAAATATCAGTGATATCATGTAAGATGTGTAATGCTTAATTGATAGATAATAAATATCAAACATCGACCAAAAATTATGAGAAAATACCAGTAAGTCACTAATCATATCTTTAATCCATCTGATGTCAGTAATCATGATGTTGATACACAAAATCATGTAATTTGATTAATATGTCTAATTAGGGCTAATAACACTAAAGATGATGCAATTAATACAAGTATGCTCAATAAATGATGAGATTTATAGAAAACCCTCATATCTGTAACTAGAAGATAATATATAAATTTGAGATCAGTTATATATATGAAATTCATGTTATATGAAGAGAACCTTTAATACATGTGATGTAACCCTGATATGGTTAATGAAAGTGACATAATGTTAAATGCGTTCACATAATAATGTGACACATGAATATATCCAATTGATGAACTATAATCTGGAACATAACATCAGTAATATAAATCCCACATAAGGATGAAGATAAGACAAGGAATGATGCACATATCTTAATGAGCTAAGTAAAACCCTATGAACACGACTAGGGTTAATAAGATATGCAAGATGATAAGAACCTCATGGTGATATGTGGTCTTGTCTTAATCAGGGTTGACCAGGATGTAGATGATATCAGGAATATGTGATTAAGTTATCTTTTTGGAAGGTACACCATTACCTCTTACTTGGCTTATTATACATTATCCTTGTGTTATATGGTAGTAAAGACTTGGCATATGGTATTGATTGAAATGATTGTTCTTGTAGACTATGTTGTTTGAGCTTTCCATACTTATTATTATGAACACATCAAACATAATATATATGTTCCATTGTATGAAGCACTATATCTCTTTGGTAAGCATAGTGCTAGTAAGTGATCTATCTCTTTGGTAAGCAGATCATGAGGCCTGGATGCATCTATCCCATTGGTAGGCAGATGCACAAACATATAATGGAAAATGAGCTTAAAATATGTGTTCTCTTTTGTTAATGAACATCTTTGTGAAAGTATACACTTTTCTAATATTTTTCTGTTACTGCCAAGTATTAGTTTTATTTTATTGCCAAGATATGATGAGAGGTATATAAAAGACACGTAGGCGTACTCAGTACAATATTCTTGAATATTGTGCTGACGTGTACCGCATGTAATCTTTTGTTTAGGTTGTGGTTATGCTCTTGAAGATCCAAGTATAGTTGAGAGTTGTGTGGCGAGCTGATGTTCAGGTGGACCTGTTGTCTTAAGATCCTACAGTTTAGTGGTAGTACATGTATATGTTTAAGTTTGCTGCTCAATATGTAATATCAAGTGATGTAACAATTCATGTTGTAATTATATGTTGAATGGTGAACATGTGTGTATGGTTTTATTATTGTTCATGTACATGTGCTACTGTTGTTTCCTTTTGACTCCCTTGATTTTGTCTTTCTTAGCCTAGTGTGGGGTGTTTAAATTGGGATTCTTGCTGAGGTGAGAGTTTCAATTTGGATGTCACACATCATATTAAGTTTTAGAAAATCTGGGGACGTCACGGGTGGTATCAGAGCATGAACAATAGCAAAGTCGGACATTTTCTCATTATGCAACTCAAAACTAAAGAACCTTGAACCGTAATAATCTTTAGGATTAGATTAGTCATCTTTTAGAGACTAGATCTGACCTAGCCTCTAGGTTAGCACCTAGATGTCTAAGAACTAGGTCTAGACTGGTGCTTGTTGTGTAGCAAGTCCTTAGATGTCATTCTTTCCTTGTAGTGCAGCGGTATCGGACGTTGCACTATTTGGAAATGACGTGCATCAAGGGAAGAGAAACCCTAGACATATGACACTTGTTGTCTAGAGTAGCTACACTAGTCTACCCCTTGTTCTCACCCTTTTCACTAGTTTTCATGACACTGTACTCTCTACCATGTCTGGGACACTCGTTTTTTGGATTTAGTTTTTGATTCCAAATAGATCGAACCACGATAGTTTTCTCTGACGCTTATTTTATCAGAGAAAAACTATATAATATTTTATTATATATGTAAGTATTACAAAAATGTGTCCCCACACATGTACGAGTAGGAGGTGGTCATGCAACCTAAGTGAAAGTGATGACATCAGTCTAGAAGAGAGAGTAGTTCTAGATTAGATGTCTAGAGCCTTGTTGGAATATATGTGATAGATGGTATAGACGAAATAAGTTTTGATGATATGATGTAAGTTTGATAGAGATGATATAAGATAGTTTATGATGATATATGTTTGTCTTTGAGGACTTACATTCAGTTTTGAGGATTTGAGATTAGTTTTGACGAGAAAAGTAACTAGGCTTTTATGAGATAAGATATGCTAAGTTAAGACAAGGATGTGGATCAACCTGAGCCTCAAGCTCTTTTACAAAGTAGGACCTCTAGTGTTAGGACCAGTTTTGGGGTTAGCTTAAGAGAGAGCGAGACCCACAGGGAGAAGGTCAAAGAACCTAGTCTCCATGATATGAGAATTTTGAGATATGTGATATGGTATATCCTAAACTAGACTACTCCTGAGTGATTGAGTTGAGTCTCTCTATGTATGATTCCTATAGTCTTCTTGAACCCTAGATGTCCTTGGGAGGACCAAACCCTAGAGACAAAGAGAGGCTGATTATATATGTGCATGTGAACATGAATATGAGTGTCTGCCATCTGGGTGAGGGAGAGAGCCCAAGATCATGGAGGAGGTAGCTATGTCAGTTTCTGTGAAGCCTAGAGCTCGGGTTGGTGGTTCCCCATATAGGACACTACTGACATGTGTAAAACATAGTTTTGAGTAAGAATAACTCATGGGTAGAGACCTATGAAGAGTATGTCATAGCATGTTTTGGTTTGTGCTTATGTGGCTAGAGCTTGTAAAGATATTGCTAGTGCCAATGAGGTAATCTGAGGACCCTAAGCTAAGAGAGGAAAGATAAAGTATGTGCTTATGAGATACTCATAGAGTTGTGTTAGCTCAGAGAGACTGAGCACGACACTACCCTCGTGATATGGGATAGGAGAACCTCACTTGGACTAGATAAAGTTTTGATATATGTTTAACAAGCCACTCACATAAGTTTGTTTAGCACAACCATGATATAATAATTGTAAGGATGCAATCTAATCTCGAGATGTGATATATGGACATGATATAATGTAAATGTAGAGATGGTTTAATTGATATTAGTGTATAAATGGTTAACCAAATACATGAATAATGATGATAATGTGATATTGTTGGTTAATCTTGCAATGAAATCAGTAGTAAATGTTGTAATTTATTATGAGCAATGAAATAAGTTCATGTTAATGAAACATGTTACATGAGGTGTTAATCTTAGTGCTTAATTAAGATGAAAAATATAGATTGACTTTTAGCACAACATAACAATTACGACACCTTGATAGAATCGGTTAACTTTAGTAATTCCTTAAGAACATAGTAATACGATGTTGGAACCCTAATGAATGGGTAAATATAAGGATGCAACCCTAAGATATGAGATATGTCATGAAATAACTAGAGTTTCTAAACCCTAGTTCCAATCTTTTATGAAGGGGTGTTTCACCTTAGATGTTTTAATACATCCTAATAGTGGTTTGGATATAGTTTTGGAGCTTTTCTTTTGGATACGTTGCACCTATGTTAGTCCCTACAAGTGAACTTAGACCTTTTGGTTTCTCCTTGAAGTAAGACGAAGGTTAATTTTGAGGACAAAATTTCTTTTAAGATGTATATGTTGTGACAAAGTAGTTGTTTTGGCTTAATTATGAGGACAGAATTTCTTTTAAGGTGTGTAGGATATGATGGAGTGGACTTTTGGAGTCCTTAATCATCCAATGACATAAGTGAAATCATATGGTTGAGTTATATTAAGAGTTTCAAGATTTTGACAAAGTAGGTGTGTGGATGTGAGGTTGACATCATGATTAAGATATCTCTTTTTAATGCCTTCTTGAGGAATTTAATTGAATGGTCTAACAATTGAGTTTTGGTCACCAAATTTGAGTAGAAGATAGATCGAGAGATAAAGAAGCTATGGTTAAAATTTGGTGGCAATCAGATATTCCTATAGAGAGTTATGAAGGTTTGAAGTTTGTGATAATATGTGCATTTGAGGACTAATAGACGAAAGTTTAATTGTTGGGTTGTGTCACGCCCATGTATCTTTGATTGGGTCTGTGCGGCCTAATTATGGCCTTGGATCTCAAATCCTATGGTTTGGACTTTTCCCAAAGTTGAGAGTCACCCATTCACATAGTGGTTGCTTGGGAGCAATCTGACGGTTGTTTTGGATGACTATGGTCTTTGGATGCAGACTGAGAGGTGGAGAGCTACCACGATTTTGCTCCAGCACAACAAAGGTAGTGGGACAGAAACGATTGTGTGCCTGTATGCACGATCTCCCACCATGGGTGGAAGTGGGACACAAATGGGGCAGTTGCCCTCGCATCCACTCTGACCCTCGGCTTGGGTGGCTTTTAGTGCTGCAAAAATAAAGAAACCCAACAACCTCTCCACTATTCTCCATGTCCATCCACAACAGAGAGGCCCATTCCACAAAGTTGCCCCACTGCAACTTAGGAGTCGCAGCGGCTGCTGAAGCGAATCGCAGCAGTGGTGTAGGCACAATGGTGACATCATGCAGACGGAGATCGTAGCAGCACCCTGAACGGGGTTGAGAACCCAAGGACGACGCACGTAGGCGTCGGGCTTCGAGCAGTGATGACAAAAGCTGGAGGAGCGCCTCGTGGTGGCGCCTTGGAAAGAAAGGGCTATGTCTCCTGATGATGGCAGCGCCGCCGCCAGGCCAGGCGGGGTGGCGTCTCCAGCCTCAGGCAGGTGATAGGACGTGTCAACAGACTGGGGAAGTGTTGAGAAAGACGAAATCTGGTGGCTTTGTGGAGACTGATCTCAGACCAGGAGAGGTGCATGGCGGCACCGAGAGCGGCTGGAAGTAGGCTCTATTTCATACAGGAAACAGAGTCCCGCGGGGACTCGCGATCGGGCGAAAGGTGGGAAGCCGCCCCATGTTATCGGGTCCAGGGGTTTCACAGATCCCGCCCCAGATCCGGTCAACTCAAAGCTAGCTGAGGAGCCAACAGCAAGGCCTCAAATGCCATGTGGTTGACTCCTATTGGCTTAAAGGTAAGAGATTCCCAAAAAATATGTATACCTTGGATAATGCATAGAAATTAGCCTGTTCATCAGAAAAATACAAATAAAGTACCAAAATTCTCAGAAAATTATGTGGAATATTATAAAAGTATAATATCCAGCCTTTGAGGAACAAATATCAGTGATATCATGTAAGATGTGTAATGCTTAATTGATAGATAATAAATATCAAACATCGACAAAAAATTATGAGAAAATACCAGTAAGTCACTAATCATATCTGTAATCCATCTGATGTTAGTAATCATGATGTTGATACACGAAATCATGTAATTTGATTAATATGTCTAATTAGGGCTAATAACACTAAAGATGATGCAATTAATACATGTATGCTCAATAAATGGTGAGATTTATAGAAAACCCTCATATATGTAACTGGAAGATAATATATAAATTTGAGATCAGTTATATATATGAAATTCATGTTATATGAAGAGAACCCATAATACATGTGATGTAACCCTGATATGGTTAATGAAAGTGACATAATGTTAAATGTGTTCACATAATAATGTGACACATGAATATGTCCAGTTGATGAACTATAATCTGGAACATAACATCAGTAACATAAATCCCACATAAGGATGAAGATGAGACAAGGAATGATGCACATATCTTAATGAGCTAAGTAACACCCTATGAACACGACTAGGGTTAAGATGATATGCAAGATGATAAGAACCTGATGGTGATATGTGGTCTTGTCTTAATCAGGGTTGACTAGGATGTAGATGATATCAGGAATATGTGATTAAGTTATCTCTTTGGAAGGTACGCCATTACCTCTTACTTGGATTATTATACATTATTCTTGTGTTATATGGTAGTAAAGACTTGGCATATGTATTGATTGAAATGATTGTTCTTGTAGACTATGTTGTTTGAGCTTTCCATACTTATGATTATGAACACATCAAACATAATATATATGTTCCATTATATGAAGAACTATATCTCTTTGGTAAGCATAGTGCTAGTGAGTGATCTATCTCTTTGGTAAGCAGATCACACGTACAATGATCTATCTCTTTGGTAAGCAGATCATGAGGCCTGGATGCATCTAGCCCATTGGTAGGCAGATGCACAAACATATAATGGAAAATGAGCTTAAAATATGTATTCTCTTTTGTTAATGAACATCTTTGTGCAAGTATACGCTTTTCTTATATTCTTATGTTACTTCCAAGTATTAGTTTTATTTTATTGCCAAGATATGATGAGAGGTATATAAAAGACACGTAGGCGTACTCAGTACAATATTCTTGAATATTGTGCTGACGTGTACCGCATGTAATCTTTTGTTTAGGTTGTGGTTATGCTCTTGAAGATCCAAGTATAGTGGAGAGTTGTGTGGCGAGCTGATGTTCAGGTGGACCTATTGTCTTAAGATCCTGCAGTTTAGTGGTAGTACATGTATATGTTTAAGTTTGCTGCTCAATATGTAATATCAAGTTATGTAACAATTCATGTTGTAATTATATGTTGAATGGTGAATAGGTGTGTATGGTTTTATTATTGTTCATGTACATGTGCTACTGTTGTTTCCTTTTGACTCCCTTGCTTTTCTCTTTCTTAGCCTAGTGTGGGGTGTTTAAATTGGGATTCTCGTTGAGGTGAGGGTTTCAATTTGGATGTCACACATCAGATTAAGTTTTAGAAAATCTGGGGATGTCACAAAATGTCTCTCTTTGTGAAGCATCATAGGTCATCACACCTTCACCCCATAGCTTCTTCAAGTTATCGATTAGAGGTTCAAGATAAATTTCGATATCATTTCCAGGTTGTTTAGGCCCGATATCAACAACGAAAACATAACGTACTTATTTTTCATACACAACCAGGGGGAAGATTGTATATAACAACAATAACTGGCCAAGTGCTATGTTGGCTGCTCAATGTCCCGTACGGATTCATCCCATCTGTACAAACCCCAATTCTTAGATTCCTGACTTCTTCACCGAATTCAGGGTACAATAAATCAATCTTCTTCCATTGTGGGGAATCAGACGCATATCGTAGGATCCATCATTATTTTTTTTAACATCTGCATGCCACCTCAAATTCTTCGAATCTATCAGATTGGCAAACAAGTGTTGAAATTGTAGTATTATAGGTAGATACCACATCACCTTGGTAGGAGAACCAGTTTTGGACTCCCCCAAAGTCGTGAATTTATACCTTGACGCACTGCATTTTGGACAATCTTTCAAATCCACATAGTCCTTTTGAAATAATACACAATCATTAGGGCATGCGTGTATCTTCTTGGCCTCCATTCTCATTGGGCACAACAATTTCTTTAACTGGTATGTTGAGATTGGCAGCTCGTTTCCTTCAGGAAGAATTTCTTTCAACAAAGACAACAATGACGTGAAGCTTTTGTCGCTCCATCTATTATTAGCTTTCAGCTTATACAATCTCAACACAACGCTAAGCTTCGTAAACATACAACCTATGTATAACGATATCTCAGTATCATGAACAATGTTTCTAAACATGGGAGGTGGATTGGTGTACTCTACCCCACAACTATGCAACATTGCATCAACGATGTCTACTAGAACTGGTTCGTTCACATCTATGTCATCAGAGGCAATTTCTTCTTCCACACAAGCACTTCTATCGACATCCACTGATTTCAAGTTTGAAATCTCTTCATGCCAGTGCCATTCTGTATAGCCTTGTACAATCCCGTTGCACATGACATGACTTTTGATTTCATCACCAGTGCTGACTTTCAAGTTGTTACCGCAGTGTCTACATGGACAGTAGAACCTATGTCCAGGTTGTTTCCTATGTTCCTCAGCAAATCTAATAAACTGATCAAGACCAGAAATAAACTCTGCGGTGTAGTGATTTGGAATGGACATCCATGATCTATCCATTCTATGATCAAAGAGAAAACAAGTATATATTAGAAAAATATTAGGGTCTAGGGTTAAAAAATTAGAGTTATGTTTAAAACTTTAGGGTTTAAGGTCTTATATATAATTAATGGTTAAAACATCCTAAGTGAGATTAGGTGTTCAAGAATAGTCCCAAATGGGGGACTATCCAAGATTTACTCCTAATGAGTAAATCTTGGATGGGTTTCTAGGCCAACAAATACATGTGTTGTCATTATTATATATAATAAATGTGTACCACCTATCCCATTCTTGAACACCTAATCTCACTAGTAAGTGTATAATGTGTATTGGGTTTTTAAGAAAATTTCGGCAGCATTTCCCCATTGTTCTCCAAATACATATGTACTTAGAGAACAAACAAGGAAATGCTACTGAAATTTTCTTAAAAACCCAATACACATTATACACTCACATCCTAAGTGATATTAGGTGTTCAAGAACAGTCCCAAACTGGGGACTATCCAAGATTTACTCCAAATGAGTAAATCTTGGATGGGTTTCTAGGCCAACAAATACATGTGTTGTCATTCTTATATATATAATAAATGTGTACCACCTATCCCATTCTTGAACACCTAATCTCACTAGTAAGTGTATAATGTGTATTGGGTTTTCAAGAAAATTTCGGCAGCATTTCCCCATTGTTCTCTAATTACATATGTACTTAGAGAACAAACGGGGAAATGCTACCAAAATTTTCTTGAAAACCCAATACACATTATACACTTACATCCTAAGTGAGATTAGGTGTTCAATAATAGTCCCAAACTGGGGACTATCTAAGATTTACTCCTAATGAGTAAATCTTGGACATGTTTCTAGGCCAACAAAATATAACACCAGTCCCTTGTTCACAACCCCATTCAACACACAATTTTCTTATAAAAACACTTGTGGACAACCATAACAACATATCAATACTTTCAAAATTAATCAATGTATTATTTTATATATAACACAAATCTGGTGGGTATAACATAGCAAAAAACTCAACATGTCACAATAGAAACATGTCCGTAACCTAATATACAAATATTTGTAACATAACTCATTAGGAAGAGAGAGCATGAAACACCATGCATTGATTTGAAGTTTTCTTTCCCAGATAAGGTTATTTGCAATTTCATGCTTGTTTCATTATCTTTCTTTCTAGTATTTCTACTTGAATTGCATATATAATCAATTTCATATAGATAACCACCACATTATGTTACTAATCATTAATTCATATTATGTCCTATGTAATTTTTACTTAAATAGGAATATGTCCATTTCTCTCCAAGTGACACATTAATAGCTTATGAATGTTTGATGCATTTATACTATCAATTCCTAGGGTTTACTTTTTTACAGTAGCAAAATATAATAGGGGGTATTTTGATCATTTTGTTACTAAAAATTGCATGTCTCTATGTAACTTCCATAAATAAACCATTATATATTAATATGATACTTTAATTGGGTTTGTTCAAAGAGTCCACTTTAGGGTGTGGACAAAAGTCGACAGTTCTACCAAATATATCTTCTATTTTAGAGGTAATACATATAGTATAAAGGTGAAAAAAGTATATTGAAGATATAATCATTTTAGAAATATAAGCCCCACATGTGAGTTAAGTTTGAGACATCAATGTATCTTTAATACTCATGTTTCAAGGTTCAAAGTACATAATCAAATCAAATTAGGATGCTAGAATAGACAAGTTTGAATCTTATTTCAACATGCATCAAAATTTACTAAATTAGGTCAAGCATGAGGATTAGAAGCACAAATATATGCAAGCACAAGATTTGTTCATATCCTAGGTTGATTTACAATAGCAACATCTAAATAAGTAAACTCACAGCATTAGGAGCTGGCGGAGGGTAGGGAGCAGGGGGGCTAACCTTGGGTGGAGGAGGGTAGGGAGAAGGTGGAGGAGGATGAGCATGTCACAGTTGGGAGCCGGCGGTAGCGAACAGGGAGCTGGCACGCACAACGCCGACAACGGCGAGCAAGGAGAAGGGTGGTGGCGTGCAGGGAGTCGACGAGCAAGGAGAAGGGCGGAGGTGAGTAGGGAGCTGGCGAGCACAGTGTCGATGGCAGCGGGTAGGGAGAAGGGCGGTGGCGGTGGCGAGCAATGAGAAGGAGCGGTGCGGCGGCAGTGAGTACAAAGCAACAAGTAGCGGCGGGCGACGGCTCACAAGGAATCTCCAAACCTATTCTCGCGGGGATGAAACAGAGAAGGGGAAGAGTCGGCTTCGCACGGGTGCTATTAAGTTAACAATCAGCGTCAGTCATTAAAAACACCGACGCTTATGACAATATGCGTGGATTACCAAAAAAAAACTATCACCTCTTCTCAATGATAGTCATCGGTTTCAAAATGAAAAACCGATGTCTATATACATATGCCGACAAAAAAATTTTTCTCTAATTCTGACCATAGTCGTCGGTTTTCGTAGAAAACCGACGCCAAAGGGGGTGAAAATATTTGCGGGGACAGTGCACGAAAACACATAGGTGTCGATTATTGCAAGAAAAATGACGATAAAAATGGGCCCAATTTCTGTCTCGTGAAAAACCTTTATTCGTCGGTTGGTTTGTTAACAACCGACACCGTATGTTTGATTTTGGAGGTAATTTTTTGTCATTGGAAAATTTGGATTTGGTGGTCGATTTTGGGCGTCGATTTCTTATTGGGGAATTCACACTAAATAAAAAGTGATACCTGTTTCTGGGCACTCCCCACAGATATATGTCGGTTTTTGTATTCAACCAACGCTGTAGGTTTTAGGCGTCGATTTTTGTTAACAACCGACACCTATACATGTGACGTTATAAGCCATTTATGTAGCAGTACATGTTAGTTTCTTTTGTGGACAAGTGTCCCTTAGGTGTTCTCTTATGTTGACACCTCACCCCTACCTTACATCCCTCCTCCTTAAGTATATATCCTCTCCCTTCTTCATGCAAGTATCTTTTTCGGCCCTCTTTCTTTTCCCTTCGTCCTTGGAGCTTTAAGGAACAAGGACTGATCTTGGGTGCTTTGGAGGTCAACCAACCTTGCATGTGGTGCTTTGGAACTTGATCACCTTCCTTGTAGTTACTCTTGGTGGTTTCTCTTCTTGGTAAGTGGTTCTTTTACCTTGATCACGTTTTTCCTTTGGAACCATACCTTTCTTCTTCTCCTTTCTCAGTCTTAAGACCATATTTTGACATCGTGTCTTCCTTGAAGATCTTCTCCTCACAAAGGGGTCATAGACTATATTTTGGTATGATTTCACCTAAGTGAGGAGAAGCTCTCTTCTTTCTTCTTTCTTCTTTGTTCAGACTAGGGTTTTTCACCCTCTTTCTTGAGCATCATTTTGACCATGGTGTTCTTCTCTTTGGAGGTGATCTTGTGGCCAAATTGTTGACCTTTTTTGGAGCTTCATATTCTTCTTTGGATCCTTTTATGTTAGAGCTTGTCTCTCTCCTTAAGGCAGTTTATATGACTGTCTACCTTCTTCTATTACTTTCACCATAATACTTCTTGCATGCTACTATTTTAATCTCTAAACTTGATGCTAATATGCTAGATGATGTTATCATAACCTAGGTTTTAGTTCTTATTAATAATCTCTTGAAAGTTTCTTCATATCCTAAACCCTAAATTCTTGTACCCGACTTATTGTGTTGGTTAAGGTGATTTTGATACACGCAACATGATTCAAGGTTTTATAACCATGCTTTGGTTCGACCTTTGTGATTTTTGAGTTGGTTTTCTTAAGGATGAAGCTTGGTTTGGTTTCTTGAAGGTTCATGCTTAAGTTCAATTTTCAAGGGTTTGATGTCCATTTTGCATGGAGTTTTCCACCTTGTTGATGGTGACCTTCCTTGATGTTAAACTTCTATTTTGAATGAGGTTTATCTCTATTTTAATGTTGGCTATGTGTTGATAGGGTATCTTGACCTTGGTGTTCGTTACACCTTGATCTTGTTTTGGTCGAAAGATATATGTTGTTCATGGTTGATACCTATGTTTTGGTTTTGGTCGAGATGCTTTTCCCTTGTTTCAGTCGAGACTTATGACTTAGTGTCATGACTGCAACCCTAACCTTAATAGGTTGAGGGTCGAGACACATGCTTGGGTGTCACAGTTGATACCCTCACCCTAGGGTGATCTAGAAATTTGTTTTATGGATGGTCGAGACAAGTGTTTTGGTCATGGCCGAAATGCTTGTTTTGTACATGCTCCAGACACCTAATTTTTTGGTGTTCGAGAGACATGTTTATGTCTTGGTCTAGACACATAGTTTGTTTGAGATTGAGACACTTGGATGGTTTATGGTCGTGACACATGTTTTCTTGGGTTGTTGACACACTCACTTGAGTTTATGGTTGTAACACCTATGAAACTTTATAAATGATGATACATATGTGCATGTAAATGTTGGTTGACACCTAATGTTGTTTAAACAGTTAATTAAGAAAGATAGTAATGATTCTCTAATCCTAGTATTCTCCAAGAAAGTGGGAGGTGATGAGATTAGGGTTCGATGGTTGAATAGTGCAATGAAACCCTAATCGGCTATACATGTAACCCTAACCCTAATGATGGGAAATATGATGTGTTTGCTTTCCTCATTTGAAGTGGTAACCACATTATGATGTTTTCTCTCTCTTTTTTATGAACCCATAACCTTGTAGGTAAAATGAGTGTCATATCTTGTATATGGTATGCTGAAGATCATATGACCCATGGTGATGGCTATGAGCCTTGATGAGACATAATGAGATCATATTGATGTGATGGGTCATATGACTTGGTGAGGGCTTAATGCCTATAGTGAGGTGATATCCTCTAGTGTTATGATTGAGGGGTTGAAATCCCACATTGATGTGACATTGGTGATAGCCTTGTACGGCTGTGTGACATTGATGATTGGATTGTGAATGGAAGTGCTAAAAGTATCATTTGGTGATGTGATGAGTTCACACCTTATACATTTTATATATTCTGGAGTTGCACTATTCCCTTATCTTTGTAGAGTTTGTTTTGGATTTGTACATTGTAACTTGATTGATGCTAAAATAAACCCATTGGCTTAACTAATCAAGTTAAACCCTAATCATGTAGGTGCCCTGTGCCATAGATTCATTCCAGTGTCAGTCTTAGTGCTGGAAGGTGATACGAGTTAGTCCTATGAGAAACTCAGAGCACATATTTTGGAATATGCGGGTGTGTAAGTCGAGTATCTCCTTGCATCCACGATTACAAGTTGTGTGAGATAACCATGTGTGAGTTTCACTCCTTGTTATATGGATGGTCATGCATGAGCCAATCCTTTCTGTTTAGAATGACCATGTGTGAGCATGTTCTTGTAGCATTGTGACCTATACCATGGCGGGCTAGGTGTTTATATATTGATGGCCATGTGTGAGCCAATCCTTCATCTTGACTATATATTTCTATTTTGTAGTTGACTGATATGTCTCTATGATGCTTCTCTTGTACCGACCAAGAGGTGTTAGAGAGGTCGTGGATTCTGGCTCTTCCATTGACCATGTATAGAACCAATTCCGACTTAGTAGTGATCAGTTGGATTTGAGTGGTACGACTCAAATCCTTAGGGAAATAATAAAAGACGTAATACAACTGTGTAGTATATTTCACTTAGGGTCAAATACGCTTCACATTGGTTTAACCATTTACCAATTGTAACTACCCCACTCCTCGGTAACCCCCAATTAAGGAATACCAAGAAGCTAGAGTTGTTGTCCCAAAATAGGATCATATAGTTTTGCAAATAATAAAAAATAATTGATAAATTCTATCACAACTAAGCTTAAAATAGGTAAATTTTTTCTTTTCACATACCTTGAAAAAAATATAGGATTTGAGGAACTTTACGAAGGTAAGAAACTATCTATCTAGAATCCTCCAATTATTTATTAAGCTCTATTCTATCAATGTCAGTTTAAAGGAATATCCACTTTCTGATAAACCTAAAATGCTGAAAAACAAAATAGCGGTCAGTATAATAAATTATACTGGTATGTGGGGAACCAAAATCTTGTATCTATTTGTAACAACATAATGCAACCAAATTATTAGTTAATAGATCAAACTTTATGTATTAAATATAACTACTCAATCCTGACATATCCAAGCCTCTGTGTTGTCCCTACAGTGGACATGTATCCTACCTTCCTCATATGGTAGATCCCAATTATCCCCTTATGGTCCTACCCCAAGGGTAGACCAACACATAGGGTCTTATAGTTATATGATCCTACCTAAAGGTAGACCAAATATTGACTCATGATAACCTGATGATCCTACCCCCAAGGGTAGACCATTAAACAGGTCATCCATTTCTTACAAGTACTCAAAGATATAGAGGAAGACTAGGATCTAAGCCAGTCATGCACATATATTTATGGTTATAGCCATAATCACTTTATAGTTGCATGAAATAAATGTCAACCAAGTAGTTAATTTCAAGTAACCGGTAAAACATTAAAAATCACCATGAAACTAGAGTGATTAGTCATAAGTGTCACCACATACCTGATTTGTAGTCTCAAATATAAACAAGAGATCCAATTCCAATAAAGATTTCCAACCAAGCAAGTTAAGCAACCAATCAAGCAGATCCTAAAAACATGTATAAAGCCTAATTGTTACCATCATATCCCAAATAAGTCCTTATTGACTTGGGACACCTTTCTAAGGTTTTTAAGTCTTATTAGGATGCATTAGGGTTTTCTAGATTAGTTTCTCAACCTTTACCTTTTTAGATCAACAAACCCAAAAACTGAATCTTCATCATAAAACCCTAATTACATACATATCCATATTTTGAGTCTTTACTCAAAATTGGCCTTAGAACATAATATGTCTATTTTAAACATGGATTTGCACAATTAAAACCATTAAAAGACATTATTACCAAAATTAGGGTTTCTAGACCCATTGTTGTACTTTCATATACATGGAACCCTAAATTAAGCCAATTAATCACAAAGATCATCTTTTAGATCTAAATCTTCTTTTTTATTAACAATAGGTTAATATTTACTTAAATCACCCAAAGAACTCTACTTAATTAAATTATCATCAAAACTTAGGGTTTTTCATCAATAACACCATTAAAGGTGACAACTTTAAATACTTTTTGAATTGAAAGCAAAACTAGGCTTCAATTATAGTTTTAGTAGATTCCTTGCATTTTTCTAATCAACTTTCATATATAGCATTGCCTCATCAGAGTCACCAATTTGTTTCTAGAATTTTCACAATTAAAACAATTATAGACCAATTAAACATCCCCACGTGTACCTTTTCTAGCTATCTCTTCTTCTGGCTCACGAATCACTTGTTTGGGTCTTCTTAGCCTGGGACCCAGATCTGACCAAACCTCTCCCTATCCTTTGTGAAGATCACAATGTGGGGACTTTGTTCAGCGGTAGAAACAGAGTGCTCCACACACTACTTATAGAGACCACCCCGACGCAGTTGTTGTCCCGACGAGACACACACAACGTCTGACGGCTCCTCCACAACTCCCTAACACCTTGGGATCCCTGTGATGTGCCAAGGAGAGGCCTCGACACAAGTGCACTGGAACCAGTGTGGCGGCAGAATACGGGTGAGAAAGGAAACCAACTACTGTGGGGAAAAGTTGAGTTTCACGGAGAGGGGTTGGCGACTTCTTAGTTTGTTCTGAGCGGGAGGTAAAATGATGGTTTTCCATAGACTTTGTGGGGCTGGGGCATCCATGGACATTAATGGAATTCCTAATCCAATAAGAAATTGGGGATGTCCAATATTCACACGAAACTATAGGAAATTCAGTATAGAAAGGCTCGGGTTCATCTCCCTGATCCATTGGGAAAGTTTCTAAGTCTGCTCATTCCCTCTATCACGAGAAAACTTGATTTGGAAACTTGATCAATTATTTCCTAGTTTTCTTGATCTGACCAAGGTAGAAGATAAAAGAGAGCCATCCGATCTTGTTCTAACGATCTCAATTGCGTGCCAAATATATATTCAGAAGGAATCAAATCGTGACATTTAATGATGCTCTCCACACTTTAGGAAATCTTTCAAAATCATATCTCCTAAACCGCTTATCCATTTCATCCCAAATTTTAGAAGAATGTCCATTAAGACTTATATTACTTGTGTGACAAGTTTGGGACTCAAATTCAAAAGTATGAGATACTTTTCTTCATATGCAAGTTATCTCTCAATAAGGCATATTTTATTCATATTTTCTCTCTTACTCTTTTATTCTCTTTATTTGGATTCCTCTTACCATTATAAACCATGTAGATTCAAAATATAATCCATGATGATCAATCATACAACTTTCCAGATAATTCCACATATTTCTCTTCATTATCTTAATCTCTTTTCCTTTCTATTGCATTATTTGATTTCATTCAACTTTTCTTTCCTTTTTATCACATTGGACTTACTAACTCATTAGGGTCCATGAAATCATACATTCAAAGGAAATATTATCAAATAAATTCACTCCTTACACATAAATCATATAATTTCATAATGATACATTTTATTGGAGAAATTGCATTTCAATCACTCTGAACCCAAAAATTGGGGTTGTAACATCCTTCCCCTCTTATAGGAATTTCATCCTCAAAATTCCACCAAACATACAAACAATTCAGGATAAGACTTTTCTATGTCCATCATCAGCTCCCATGTGGCTTCATCCTCTCCATGGTGCTTCCCAAGAACCTTTATCATCATCTATTATTTAATCCTGAACTCTCTCACCTTGGTATCATGTACCCTCATAGGTGACTCAAGGTAAGGCAACATCCCTTGGAGTTCAATAGGTTCAATGCTCAGCACGTGGCTTGGGTACCTCACATAGTGCTCTAGATCGGACACATGGAACACATCATACATCATATTATCTTGAGGGGATAAGGCTAAAAATAATAGCTCCACCAATCCATTCCAAAATCTTAAATGTACCCATGTATCGGGGACTCAACTTTCCTCTAATCTTAGATGTATCTTAGAGGGGTCGGATTTTCAAAACACATGCTCGCCCACAGTGTACTTCAAGTCAGTCTGCTTCGCATTAGCATGTGACTCATGCCGATCCTGGGCTTTCTCAACCATTGTCAAATCAAAGCAACTTCATCTTCATACACTGTGGTTTCTTTGACCTTCACAAGGTCCTCTCACCGACATCATCCTAGAGAAGCAGTGATCAACACAACCTCCCTTACATAGCTTCATACATCCTAATACTGGCTTTGGTGGCTGTCATAACAAGCAAACTCTGCTAGGGGCAGGTACTGCTCCTACGATCCACCCCAAATGAGCACATATGTTCTCATCAGAAGTTTGAAAGTCTGGATCATACTCTCTTAACTTTCCATCAGTCAGGGGGTGATATTTTGTGCTAAACTTTAATCTAGCATCGAGTTCTTCTTATACATACTTCCATACATGGAAGTGAACTTGAGGTTATGCTCAAGATATTTGAACTCAGATCACTGTGCAATAAAACTATCTTCCTCTCATAAATATATGGTTCAAGCAGATATGTCACACTGACAATGCTCTCTTAGACATGGGAATGTGTCGACTTGGTAAGGCGATCTACCATAACCCATATTGCATCCTAACCTCTCTTGTTCTAGGGGAGACCCACCACAATGTCCATGGTGATCTTCTCCCATTCCACTTGAGAATCTCCAATCCTCTATAGCAATCCCCTGGGATACTGGTGTTCAGCCTTCACCTTCTGGTATGCATGATATCTGGCCATATATGCCTCTAAGGTATTGTTGCAAACCTTAACCATCTTTGTAGTACTAGGGTGTACGATGTACTTTTTTGGTCGGTCAAAAATGTGTGTTGCTAGTATTACCAAAAACTTTGGGCACTAAGTACCCCATTACATCAGACAGAATAAAGCAAACATCATTTCCCCACACAGGGGGAAAAAAGCCCTATATGGAACAAAAAAAACTAAGAAAACAAACAAACTGATCGGCTAGATCCTAACACTCCTACCAAAAGAAAGGCTATTAAAAACCATGATTACATACATTCGGCATACCCACAAAAAGTAACCACAGCTTGACATAGACTATCACCAGCCACCATGCTTGGATCTAGCCTTTGAGTATCCCTCTTTCTTAGCTAGCTATCACAAGGATCCAAAAGGAGCACAACCCAAACAGATCCTCCAAACCAGAAACATAAGGACAAACTAACTGTGTGATAGGAAAGAGTCTATGTAAATCTAACAGGGAGTTTGGAAGAGTAGAAGCTCGAAGATAGACCTTCTTACTTAGTACAACACCAGCTGACAGTAGCCGCACCCACAAAGTGTGGCATAGCACCAAGAATCAGGACTCCCTTTTCACTTCTAACTCAGCAAACAACCCTAACAGGCCTGCATCGTCTCTTACTAGACCATCACCAGATCTTGGTTCAGGTGTCCAAGCAAAACCTGGAGTGACTGAAATAGCAAAACTTCGAACACATTGAAGGTGTTCCTACACGCATCAGCAAGGAAGGCCCAAATAGGAGAAGAAGAAGCCTTCCGCCCACCCTTGAACCCTACCCACATGAAGCTAGGCTACTGCTAGCACAAAGGCGTCTCAGTGAACACCTTGAGGGCATTGGGAACCTGGCTGAAACAACCACCATCCTTGTTTCCTCAAACACCTTGATGGTGTACCTACAAACATTAGTAGAAGGCTTGAGGGAGATCTCACCCGCGGCTGCAGAGAAGCCGTGCTGCCGAGTGAAATCGGCATCGAAGCATCACCCCTGCACTGGGCCTAGCCGCTTGAAAGCAACTAGGTGAAGCTGGTGCATTCCCAAGGAGAAACCAGTGCAGACGAACTGCCTTATGGAGGGGACCTGGCCATCCAGCAAGAATCCCAACCACCTTGGAAGACTGTGGGGGCCTCACTTCCATCCCTCTAGGATACAACTTATGGCCAAAGATACCTTCGGCCCTCTGTAGACTAGTGGGAGGCCGATGCCAGGGGTACTATCATGTGGTTGTGGGAGGCACCACCAGGTGGAGGAAAAGGGCAGTCCCAAGTGTCCCATCTGGGAGTCTACCAGCTGCTAGGGTCATCGACGCGGGCCAAAGAAAGCCGACCGTGGATGCTAGTCAACCCCTCAATGAGGTGCCAACAGCTCCACGTCAAGGTCGAGATCTAGGGGGTCATCATCGCCCTAGCCTATGGAGAGAAGGTGCAAGTGAGGAAGGGGCGAACCACTCCTTTGAACACTTACTATCGGAGGAGCCGCATAGGTCACAGATCTGGATGGGTAAGTCCTTCTCCATCTGCCACACTTGAGCGGAAGGGAGTCAACGAGGTTGAGCGCCGAACCAAGATAGATCCTTGACCAAATATGTGCAATCCGCCTTTCCTTCAACCCAGGCCAACTGAAGGAGGCTCTTGTGATTCAACCTCACCATCTCCCTTTTCTCTAGAGATGCACTCAAGCTTCAGTATGCACCACACCGTGGTTTTGGAGCTAGGGGGAGGAGGGCACCAAGGTGCCACCTCAGACCCCAGTGGCGGCCACCGGAGAGAAGTAGAGAGAAGGCAGAGCAGAAGCCCTAGAGAGAGAAGGATGATGCCTCTATTATTTTGAGTACGATGTACTTAAAATCATGAGATTCTTGTACGATATGATTCTTCAAGAGAGATCCCTTAGAAACCCTAAACTACTATAGTAGTGGATTGCACCACCTACTCTCCCTGAGAGGTGCATATGAGGTTCTTCCTAACAAAACTTTTATCTCCTCAAAATCAGGCTAACTAGGTAACCCCTAATCCAACCAATAGGTCTGATTGCATCAGGATGTTAGCCATACAAGTCTCATCTTGTAACGATCGTAGGGTTCACCTAGCCATTTCTTCCAACCTCTCCACTGGATAAACAAGACAATTGTATACCTGAGTTGTATCTTAGCTCAGAGTATCTATCACCACATTATCTTCCTTATGTGCTAGGTGATGGTGAAGGCATGACCTTCACATATTCCACTCATTGTCCTTGTCTCAGATTTAGGTCTATATGAGTCAAGATTACTTCTAGCTCTTTCTTCCAACCCCTCAGTTATCAAACCCAATGTGTAACTCATAAAATCCAAATTGCTCTTGACAAGCCTATCCTTATATGATAAATACCTTAGTTCATTTACGCTTTCATACCATCTATCCAATATACTCTCATAAGGTGTGGTACTTCATCCATTCTCAATCATCATAGAAAGGTTTCAACTCATGTCACCTACATCCTTAGTATATGGCATGTGTTTTCTCCCTATCTCTCACACCCATAACAAGATGATATAAGAATTTGGTTACAGTCCAAATACAGAGTTCATCCCATTACAAGAGTAGAGATGGTGCATCAGCCATTGCCATTACACTTTCTAGTCTAAGTTGAAACTTACTTCTCATGACTCTACACCATGAACATCTCACCTCTATGTCTATACCCATGTGAATACTTTTCTCATCACATATTGGTCTTAACATATCTCTTATGTACAATCCTTAGTCATTACCTCAAGGTCTCTAGGGTTCCAGTACTTTTGGGGTGATCTGACCCTTACGCATCTAGGGAGTGCCTCTCACATTTACCCCTTGGTCCCCATGAACTCATGAAGGTGGCCAACCTCCTAACCCATGGGCCTCGAGAAAAGGTAGCTGTTACCTCTCGACCCTATCGTCTTGTGCATTCAGGGAACCCACAACTCCTACTCACATCGGTCTTATCCCTACTTGACCTCAGTATTGACTTAGGATTCTATTGTAGCTCGTGGTTCCTTTGCTGATACTCAAACACATCTCATCCTTGAATCATCAACTAAAACTCCATCATCTCTCTGGGCACTCATAGATAACCTTTCATGAATTCATGGGAAACATGGCGGCCTACCTATCTCGATGTGGCCCCATACTGTAGGTTACCTCCATAGCAACATATCCTCATGCCCCTTAGAGATGGTCACACGTGGGTCTATAGATTCATGCTCATACTATGTGCTCTTATGCTTAGGTCATCACGCTCTTATAAGTGACCTCTTAACGTTACCTCAAACCTAAGGATGAGTTGGTGCTCTACATGTAGGGTCCTTTCCCAAGACATGATAAAACAAAGGTCACAAAATGTCTTTGCATCCAAGGTTTATATCATCATGTATATGCTTAGCCCTATCAAGCTACTTATACAAATGGCTAGTAAGAAGACAAACTATTAAACCATTACAAGTTCCTTGGTAAGTCATTCTTGTCCATTATTCCACAAGTTTGGCCCAACATCATACATACATACATCACCAACTTGAGGGAGTGGTTCATATATCTCAGTTCAAGTGGGGTTTCCTTTTGCTGTAATACATGGGAAGGGGTGCCATGCTTAAATCCTATGAACTCAATCAACCTCGTGAGAATCATGTGCACTAGGTATACTACTACTTGCCCTCTTTGGTCCAGGAACTCCACGTTCAATTCTTACACATCAGCTGTCCAACCATGAACCAAACCTGTACAAGATATGGCCTATACTTCCTAACACTCTTCCTAGTGAACCACACTTAGAGTCCTACACTAGGACAACCAACTAGGTTTGAGGCTACACAACTTGTTACCACACGATACCTTCTCAGGGTCCATGGAACTATCTTTCCTACACGTAAAAGGTAGGCACTCATGTCACCTGTACATTGGTTCAAGAAGCCTCTTTCTCTTTTCTAGGTTTCATTTTCTATAAAGGCATCCAAGGTACGAAAAGCCCCTAAGGACCATGCATGAGGTAAACACATACACCCATTCTAGGCGTCTATTCTAAGCCACATTATACCAAATTTCTCACGATTCCTCATGTCTCGGAGTCTAGGTCTCCAACCTTCTTCATCAAGTCTCACTCTCTCTCGATAGCTAATCCCTACAACTAGTCCTACCACTGGAGGTTCTTTCTCAGAAGATGGGTCAAGCTCTTAAGGATACACGTTTATCCCTATCTAGGTGAAACATACTATCAAAACTTATGTCTGGCCAAGATCATCCAAGTCTCTGCATGCCTATCTAACAAACTATTATTGGAACAATCCCCATATTTGCATAAGAATTGTGTGCCGAGAGAATCAATTGGGAAATCTCCCCTTACTGTTCTTCTTTCCTGAAAAATGGCATGACACCATGTATCATCCTTTAAAGGTATACATGCTTATTTGGTTAATTCATAGAAAATACTAGGATTACAAAAATATAGTGAAATTATATATGAAAATGATCGACAGAACGAGAGGAACACAAAGAAAATATAGTTGAGATCTAATTATTCATCTTATCTCTAAAATAGGGTAATATATGTGTTCAAGTGAAGATTTATAAATAGAAAACCCTAGATTGGATATTAAACATGTTAAATATGTTAAAAACCCTTGTTTTATGCTCTTATTTGATATTGTTGAACAAGATTAGAGATAAAGGTGATCATGATAATGATGATTAATAGTTAGGGTTTCCAATGTGAATAAACATGCATATGTGTAATTAAGGTTCAAAGATGCTAACTTTTTTTGGAAAATTGGGAAAATAAAAGAAGCTAACTTGATATGTTGTTAATGAACATATTTGATCTAAGTGATCTTAATGAAAGGATAAGATGGATCTAATAACTAGGGTTCACCTAATGTTAAATATGTGATGTAAATAGGGTTAATACCCTTATTCCTGATCTAAAACCTAAACCCTAGATTAGGACCGAGTAGGGTATAATGTATTTATTGTGATTGGAGACACTTTAGAGTTTAAGAAATATAGATTATATGATGATTTCTTGATTTTCTTGCTGGATTGGACTATCCTTTAAGTATAATTGAATAATTTGCACGACAAAGGTATGTGGCTATACCTAAGAATATTCATTGTAGTTTCACATGTTTTCCCGATGATTTATTTGCATGGTTTGAAGATATATGACTATTGTTTATTTCATTCCATGCAAACTTTAAAGTGACTATGATTATCACATTATATATGAACATGACTAGCCTGAATCTAGGCCACCTCTGGATCTATGGAAAGTCCATCCACCTGGATAGGGGAAGGCATATTTTTGTACCATCCTAAATAGGGTATACATGAGAAGTCACCCTCCTGGATAGGGAGAGACATGACGAAGTCACCCACCTGAATAGGGGAAGACATGATGAAGTCTTCCTCCTGTATAGGGGAAGATAGTGAAAACTACAATGTGAGGCCCTGAGGGGTTATGACAGAGGATGGAGAAACCTAGATTGGGTAGTCATTGTGAAAATATTAAATTTGGTTTGTTAAACATTAATTGTTGAATTATGTTGTTATCATTATTTGTGAAATTTTGTTTCCCCCACAAACTGGTATGACTTGTCATACTTGTGACAGACATTACATTTGTACTGATTTCTTGAATTATATTGTGGTAAGACAAGTCAACTATTATACAAGTTCTTCATATTCCTTCTTAAAATCTTAATTGTGCTACTACTTAGTGGTAACTGCCTACTTTGTTTAATCAACATTATCTAGTTGGATACATATCATTTAGCTTAATTTGCTCAACCTAGTTTGCATGTTATCTACCTACTTAGTTATATGTGCTTTTAATATACATTTGCAGAGAGTTTTTCTCATTTGGACATTTGGCCTCACCTTATGGGTTTCCACATTTTTAGGTGGTTGAGCATGAGGAGGTAGAGACAGTGTTGTTGAGGTTGAGTAGAAAAAAGAGCAATAGCTGAGTCAAGGTTTGATGAGCTGCTTGTGACAATGTGAGTTTTCCTTCTTTTCCCCCTATTTATTTTATCTTTCACCTTTATAATGATCATTTACAATTTAATTTGACTCCTTGATCAATATAGATACTCAAAATCAAATTCTTTTGCATTTTTATGAATTTTATGCACTCTTGGACACTTTAATTTAACTTAATACACCTCTTTGAGAAAATTCTTGAGTTTGACTAATTAACTTTATCTTTTGGTCTCCAAACTTTGGCACATTATTCTACACTTCATGTTGAAATTATGGTCCAAATTTGAGAGCATTTGGACCTTCCCATGATTTTATACAAATTTGCTAAGATTCCAATGTTTTCTTAGCTTTTTAGCCCTTTTCCTTCCTTTTTCCCTCTCTTTTCCTAGTTGGGCCCGACCCATTCCCGGTTTAGGGCGCCACTGGGCAAGGCGGGTGACCCATCAGCCTTGGATCGTGATCCAATGGCGTTGGGGTCATCCCCTACCTTGCGCCAGGGTTGGCACGGGTCCACGATGGACCAGCCGTCACCTCGCCCGACCCCAAGCGATCAAACCTGACCGGCTACACCCAAAAACTCGACCAATGGATCCACATTCCTTTCTCGAAGCTTCCGTAAGAGTCGGTACTATGGAATCGTGGCTTGGAGGCCAAGGAAACAATTCCAACCTTGGGCTGCGCCGGCTCCCTCATAAACCCTAACCCTAGCTTCGGGTCCCTATAAGAGACCCCCTTTGGGTTCGTCGCGCTCCCACGATCTCGACCAGCACCTGATCTCCTCGTGCCATGCTCTCCCTCTCACGCCCCCTTTTTCTCCAACCGCTACACTGCCGCAGAGCAGCTCTGCTCGCGGGCGGGTTCGTTTGGTTGGGGTGAGCAGCAGCAACCGTCCGATCGAAGCCCACGCTGGTCCCGACTGAGATTGAACGGCCACGAATCCCTACGAGAGCCCTCTCCTGCTTGGGAATGTGATTTCACTCCTGCCACTGATCGGCTTCGCGTGTCCACGGTGGACCGATGATCAACGGCCCGCTATTTTTGGTAATCATGCTCTCTACCCTAAATTCCAGTAAATAGCCTTTTTCTTGCAAAATCAATATCTTGAGATCCACACTCCAAAAATAGTAAAATTATAGTCCATTTTGATCAGAAAAATCCAACTGACCTGTTAAAAATACTTGTGAAGTCTAATTCTCAACTTTTATCACTGATATGCCATGATCTTGATCCCTTTTCTATTTAATTATCTTATATGATTATTAATCTTAAAGGGAATCTTATTCCTATTTCTAATGATCATTCTGAGTCACCAAATCATCTTTTGACAAAATAAGGATGAGATATAATCCTCTTGACTCTTTACCCTAAAAATATGAATCATGTACTTTGAAATAGGGTTTATTCTAATATAATGATGCTCTACCTTGATTTTGGAAAGATCCTCTTAATCATAGGACTCCCTGATCTAATTTTGAGTCCAATTGTACTATCTGATATTGGGAATGATCTAGAGATGTTGAATAATGATATTGATAATTAGGGTTGACATGTATTCCTAAATATACCTAGGAAGGTCATCCATTCATGAAACATGTTCGATACTTGAATATTTGTTGGACTTTTAGAAATATTGTTGATGACCTAACCCTAAGGTAGAAATAGGAAAATGTAACCCTAATCTCGAATAACAAAGCATGATCTTTTTAAACTATGATCTTGACCCTTGATCCAATATTTGATCTAGGATCTGACTCAAAGGGTTGATCTTCTCTCTCTCTTGGGATCTTGTACTCCAAATACTCTTTAGAAAGGTACGCTATTATATTACTCCTCCTTGGTTGTATGATGATATTTTCTTAGGTATCTCTGGAATTATGCTTGGATAATTATTTGTATGAAATATTGTTCCCTATGAATAGTCTTCCGTTTTTCTTCTATATTATATGTTGAGGAACATGAAATCTAAATCACTAGACCCATTATGACTGCCCGTATATTGATGTTGATAATGTTGTTGGAAATATTGATAATGTTGATATTGGATATAAGCAAAACTCTTTCTTTGGAAGGAGGGATTTTGCAATTGGATCTCCTATCTCATATGATGAGAAGGAGCTTGGTGACCCCCATCGCGTTGGGGTAATAGAGTCACCCAAATTAATATAAGCATGCTTCTTGAATTACAGCATAATGGGAAATTCATAATAAAATTTGTTGTTTGAATAACATTTTGGTTTTTGGAAATCGTTCGATAATGATTTGAAACATAAGTCCTACCAAGCATACTAGTTTTCATTATAAAAATGTTTTACTTGTTTTTATATAGCGTACCGTGCAATTGCATTGACTTTGTGTCTTGATTTTCTCGATTTTAGGTAATGCAAGGAACTAGTTCCATCTACTCTTTCATCTATTGCAATAAAGACTGCTACATCTTATGGACTCTACATGGGAGCTAATTGTAAAAGGGATGTAGTTGTAGGCTAGTTCTTATCTCTTTCTTTTCCTGTTGCCTATGGGTCTGATGTACTAAACATTTTGGTTCATTTTAATAAAGAAGGATGTTATTTCATTTTTGCATATTATCTGTGTGTGAATTTTCGAGCCACTCAGGGACGGGCGCTCTCATCCCTCTAACACTGCCCTTTTGGACAGTGGGATTGGGATTAGGGTAAGAACGGATCCGTGACAGTTGGTATCAGAGCCATAACACACTTAATATGCATTAGTGAAATGATGTTCTTAATCGCTGAACCAAGGAAGCCCTAAAATCCGCTATGGTGAAAATTGAGGTGTCTAGAAAGAGCACAAGGGGGTTCTGGCATAATTCCTCCCATCCGTCTTCACGGTAGCTGAGGTTCCTCCTGCTCCACCTGGCCTTAGTTGATCCAGAAATGGATGGAAGGACTTCCTATAACCCTAGAGAGTCTTGTAGCATCTTATCTCTTCTTTAAGGATTACCCAAGCCACCTATTAGAAGGAAATAGGATGAATCCTCATCTTCTCATTCTCCTTAAGGTGTCATGACTTGATCTATATACTCTCTCTATTTTGGGTAAATTAAGGACGGGAACAACTAAAATTCGAAAATAAATTGAGAAAACTTGTTGCAATATTTCCATGATCTATCATATTCTTGCTTTAAAAGTTATAAATAAGAAAATTTATATTAGTTGAACTCTTGCAGATGGCCCCAAAAACCAGGAACAACAGGGATGGTGAAGGGACCTCTGGTACTAAAGATAAGGGGAAGAAGCCCCACATGGAGGATGATGAAGATGTCAGTCCTACCAATAAGACCAACAATATGGGGGAATGGGAGTTAAAACAAAAAGCCATTATGGATGCCCTTCATGACCTAGCTGTTCGTATAGCATCCCTTGTACCCACCCAAAACCCAAAACCCACCACTATCCAGGATTTTCTGAAACTCAGCCCTGAAACCTTCTATGGGGAAGACAAAGATGATGTCCTAGATAAGGCTGATGCCTGGTTAGTGTCTATGGAAAACACCTTTAGGGTTTTGAGGTGCCCTAAACAAGACAAGGTCGGTTTTTCCACCTACCAATTGAAGGGAGAAGCCAAATTGTGGTGGGAGAATTACATCCGATCACAACAGGTCATCCCTGTCAACTGGGAAGCCTTCAAACCCATTTTCACCAACCGTTTCCAACCCACATCTGAGAGAAAGGAAAAAAAAACAATTCCTCACCCTGACTCAAGGAACCAACACAGTGGCTGAATACAGCCGACAGTTCCACTTGCTAGAGAGACATGTCACCAACCTCACTGAAGAACAAAAACTTGAACGTTACATTGATGGGTTTTCATTACCCTAAAAGCTTTTGTAGCCTCATCCAAACCTACCACTTTCCAAGATGCCTATGACCATGCCTTGTCCATGGAGAGAACCATGGTGATGGGACACGGGAAACCTTTACCTACCCTTGCCTACCTAGGCCTGACTGAAGTTGCACCTGCAAAACCTGAACCAAAGGGAAAACCCTAATTTGGTGGCAATAAGAATAGAAACCGACAGAAGAACCAGAGGAACCCTCCTTCCCAAGACCAGAACCAACATTACAACCGTGGTCCTGCTCAAAACCAGAATCATGGCCAAAATAGGGGCCCAGGCCGGAATGCCAATATTCCTCGTTGCCGTAACTGTGGTAACTTCCACCCTGGCCAGTGCAAGTATCCGTCCCCGGTCTGCCATTACTAAAAATAGGAGGGTCACTTCAGAGATAGCTGCCCCCACCCTCCTCCAGTATGGGCCAGGCAAGGTGAACATAGACAGGCTCGTGTCTTTGCTGTGAATGCAGATGAGGTGAAGGCCAATGAAAACAAACTCATGGAAGGTACCTTTTAAATTCAAGATTATTTCCAGAACTTTATATCATGATTATCTTGTACATAGTCCTTACATGAAATATATGTATACGTAGGTATGATGCAAATCTCCGATCATTTCGTTGTTACTCTTTTTGACTCTGGGTCAACAAACACCTTCATGTCTAAGAATCTTGCTTTTATGTTGAATCTTGAAATGAGGGACTTAGGGTATGTGCTTGATGTAACTACCCCAAGTGGGAAGATGAAAGTCTCCTACTATATTGTCAAGAAAGTCCCTCTATCTTATGCTGGACGTAGTTTTGAGTCAGATTTCATAATCTTAGAAATGGAAGACTTTGACCTTATTTTAGGGATGGATTGGCTCCATAAAAATCATGCTCTAATCGATTTTCGTGCCAAGAAAGTCATTATTTCCAAACCCAATCTCCCTATTCTTGTAATTCCTGGAAGGAAAGATCGAAATCAAAACGTTGTCATTTCTCTGATTAAAGCCCAAAACTTGATAGCTAAAGGGTGCAAAGCATACCTGGGAACTGTAACCATAGTCAATCCTGATACGAGTGCCTTAGAAACCATTGACATAGTGCGAGAGTACCCGAGTGTCTTTCCTGAGGAGCTCCCTGGGCTACCACCAGATCGTGATGTTGAGTTCTCTATTGATTTAGCACCTAGTACCACACCTATTTCTCGGGCACCCTATCGGATGGCTCCTGCTGAATTGACTGAGCTGAAAAAGCAGTTGCAGGAATTGCTTGACAAGGGTTTCATCCGCCCTAGTACCTCTCCTTGGGGAGCCCCTGTTTTATTTGTCAAGAAAAAGGATGGTTCCCTTCACATGTGTATTGAGTATCGTATGATCAATCAAGCTACTGTGAAAAACAAGTATCTGTTTCCTAGAATTGATGACCTTTTCGATCAACTCCGTTCTGCCCATGTCTTTTCAAAAATTGATCTTCGTTCTGGTTACCACCAACTCAAAGTTAAGGATGAAGACATTCCTAAAATAGCCTTTTGAACCCGATACGGGCATTATGAATTCCTTGTCATGCCTTTTGGGTTGAATAATGCCCTGGGTGTGTTCATGAATTTGATGAATAGTGTCTTCCAACCTTTCCTCGATGAGTTTGTAGTGGTCTTCATTGATGATATATTGATATATTCGATTGATACTGAATCACACCGCATCCACCTTCGCAAAGTTCTTGACATCCTCCAATCCCAGAAATTCTATGCAAAACTGTCCAAATGTGAATTCTGGATTTCTGAAGTCATGTTCTTGGGCCACATAATTTCTGGTGGGAAAATTTCTGTCGACCCCGCCAAAGTCTCAGCTGTTCTTGAGTGGCAAGCCCCAAAGAATGTTTCAGAGATCCGCAGCTTTCTAGGTCTTGCTGGCTATTATCGACGTTTTATTCAGAACTTCAGCAGGACTGCCTTGCCTCTCACTAAGCTCACCAGGAAAGGAGAACAGTTTATCTGGTCAAAGGAGTGTGAGTCCAGTTTTCAAGAGCTAAAGACAAAGCTGACAACTGCACCTGTCTTGACTCTCCCCTCGGGAAATGATGGGTTCGTCATCTTCACCGACGCATCAAGGTTTGGTCTGGGTTGTGTTCTCATGCAAGAAATAAAAGTAGTTGCTTATGCCTCTCGACAATTGAAGCCGAATGAGGTAAAGTACCCAACCCATGACCTCGAACTTGCCACCATCATATATGCTTTGAAAATATGGCGACACTACTTGTATGGTGCCACCTTCGACATCCTCACTGACCACAAGAGTCTGAAATACATCTTGACACAGAAGGATCTAAATCTCAGACAGAGGCGTTGGCTCGAGTACCTTAAAGACTATGACTTCACCATTGCCTACCACCCCGGTAAGGCAAATGTGGTGGCCGATGCACTCAGCAGAAAGCAGGCTAAATGTGCTGCTGTCTTTACTACAGAATGGAAGAACATGGAAGTCATGTCACTTTGGGCCCCAAGGCGTATGGGCAACGTTCTTCGATTGGCCAGTGTCCATGTAAAAATGGGCCTCCTGTCTGAAATCCTGGTAGCTCAAAAGAATAGCAAGAGCCTTGATGATATGACTAAGCTTTTAGAGAAGCCCCAAACTCATCTAACAGTCGGTATGGATGGTGGAATCCGATACAAACAACGCATATGGGTCCCAGAAGATTCAGTCATGATAGATATGGTGTTACGAGAAGCTCACGGGTCGAAATATACTGTGCATCCTAGATCGACAAAGATGTACAAGGATCTACAAAGGCACTTTTGGTGGAGGAATATGAAGACCGACATTGCTACTTTCATCTCCAAGTGTCTGACCTGCCAACAAATCAAGGTTGAACACCAACGTCCAGGAGGTCTTCTACAACCCCTACCTATCCCTGAATGGAAATGGGAAAATATCACCATGGATTTCATGGTGGGACTACCCAGGACCAGGAAAGGGAGTGACGCCATTTGGGTTATAGTTGATCGTATGACTAAATCGGCCCATCTTATTCCAATCAAGACAACAACTAAGGTTCCTGAGTTAGCAGAAATTTACATTCGAGAGATAGTCAGGCTGCATGGAATTCTTGTATCTATAGTATCTAATCGTGATGCAAAGTTCACTTCTCACTTGTGGCGACAAGTACAGGAAGAACTGGGAACTCAACTGAACTTCAGCGCTGCTTATCACCCCCAAATAGACGGACAATCTGAGAGGACAATCCAGGTTCTAGAAGACTTGCTGAGATCTTGCGTTCTCGATTGGGGTGGTTCTTGGGACCACTACCTTCCTCTCGTTGAGTTTGCCTATAACAATAGCTACCAATCCAGTATCGGCATGCCTCCCTATGAAGGTCTGTATGGAAGACCGTGTAGATCTCCTCTTTACTGGGATGAATTAGGCGAAAGACGAATTCTGGAGTCTGAGGAACTACAACTCTATTCTGATAATGTCAACCTAATCAAGCAAAGGTTAAAAAAGGGCACAAGATCGTCAGAAGTCTTATGCTGATGCACACAGGACTAACACTAAATTCTTAGTAGGTGATCATGTTTTCCTGAAGATTCGACCCATTCGAGCCATTGCAAAGAACAAAGGAAAACTCAGTCCTAGATAAGTGGGTCCTTTCGAAATTCTGGATCGTATTAGGGAATGTGCTTATAGGTTGGCTCTACCTCCACAATACAGCATGATGCACAACGTCTTTCATGTGTCGAACTTGAAGCGGTATGTCAAAGACCCTAGCCATGTCCTCAATCATGAACCAATTGAATTAAAGGACACCCTTGTATACCAAGAAACTCCAGTCAAGATACTTGATACTCGCACCAAGGAACTCAGAAATAAGAAAATTGATATGGTTAAGGTGTTGTGGAAGCACCATGGGAGTGATGATGCTACTTGGGAGTTGAAGTCAGACATGAATGAACGCTTCCCTGACCTCTTCGAGGAAGTTTGAATTTTGGGGACAAAATTCTTTATAAGGAGGGGAGGATGTGACAATGTGAGTTTTCCCTCTTTTCCCCCTATTTATTTTATCTTTCACCTTTATAATTATCATTTACAATATATTTTGACTCCTTGATCAATATAGATACTCAAAATCAAATTCTTTTGCATTTTTATGAATTTTATGCACTCTTGGACACTTTAATTTAACTTAATACACCTCTTTGAGAAAATGCTTGTGTTTGACTAATTAACTTTATCTTTTGGTCTCCAAACTTTGGCACATTATTCTACACTTCATGCTGAAATTATGGTCCAAATTTGAGAGCATTTGGACCTTCCCATGATTTTATACAATTTTTCTAAGATTCCAACGTTTTCTTAGCTTTTTAGCCCTTTTCCTTCCTTTTTCCCTCTCTTTTCCTAGTTGGGCCCGGCCCATTCCCGGTTTAGGGCACCACTGGGCAAGGCGGGTGACCCAACAGCCTTGGATCATGATCCGACGGTGTTGGGGTCATCCCCTACCTCGCGCCAGGGTTGGCACGGGTCCACGATGGACCAGCCGTCACCTCGCCCGACCCCAAGCGATCAAACCTGACCGGCTACACCCGAAAACTCGACCCATGGATCTGCATCCCTTTCTCGAAGCTTCCGCAAGAGTCGGTGCTATGGAATCTTGGCTTGGAGGCCAAGGAAACCAAGCCAACCTTGGGCTGCGCTGGCTCCCTCATAAATCCTAACCCTAGCTTCGGGTCCCTATAAAAGACCCCTTTTGGGTTCGTCGCGCCCCCACGATCTCGACTAGCACCTGATCTCCTTGCGCCGTGCTCTCCCTCTCACACCCCCTTTTTCTCCGGCTGCTACACCACCGCGGAGCAGCTCTGCTCACGGGTGGATTCGTTTGGTTGGGGTGAGCAGCAGCAACCGTCCGATCGAAGCCCACGCTGGTCCCGGCTGAGATCGAACGACCACGAATCCCTGCGAGAGCCCTCTCCTGCTTGGGAATGTGATTTCACTCCTTCCGCTGATCGGCTTCGTGTTTCCACGGTGGACCGACGATCAACGGCCCACTATTTTTGGTAATCCTGCTCTCTGCCCTAAATTCCAGTAAATAGCCTTTTTCTTGCAAAATCAATATCTTGAGATCCACAACTCCAAAAATAGTAAAATTATAGTCCATTTTGATCAGAAAAATCCAACTGACCTGTTAAAAATACTTGTGAAGTGTAATTCTCGACTTTTATCACTGATATTCCATGATCTTGATCCTTTGCCTATTTAATTATCTTATATGATGATTAATCTTAAAGGGAATCTTATTCCTATTTCTAATGATCATTCTGAGTCACCAAATCATCTTTTGACAAAATAAGGATGAGATATAATCCTCTTGACTCTTTACCCTAAAAATATGAATCATGTACTTTGAAATAGGGTTTATTCTAATATAATGATTCTCTACCTTGATTTAGGAAATATCCTCTTAATCATAGGACTCCCTGATCTAATTTTGAGTCCAATTGTACTATCTGATATTGGGAATGATCCAGAGATGTGGAATAATGATATTGATAATTAGGGTTGACATGTATTCCTAAATATACCTAGGAAGGTAATCCATTCATGAAACATGTTCGATACTTGAATATTTGTTGGACTTTTGGAAATATTGTTGATGACCTAACCCTAAGGTAGAAATAGGAAAATGTAACCCTAATCTCAAATAACAAAGCATGATCTTTTTAAACTATGATCTTGACCCTTGATCCAATATTTGATCTAGGATCTGACTCAAAGGGTTGATCTTCTCTCTCTCTTGGGATCTTGTACTCCAAATACTCTTTAGAAAGGTACGCTATTATATTACTCCTCCTTTGTTGTATGATGATATTTTCTTAGGTATCTCTTGAATTATGCTTGGCTAATTATTTGGATGAAATATTGTTCCCTATGAATAGTCTTCCGTTTTTCTTCTATATTATATGTTGAGTAACATGAAATCTAAATCACTAGAACCATTATTACTGCCCGTATATTGATGATGATAATGATGTTGGAAATATTGATAATGTTGATATTGGATATAAGCAAAACTCTTTCTTTGGAAGGAGGGATTTTGCACTTGGATCTCCTATCTCATATGGTGAGAAGGAGCTTGGTGACCCCCATCGCGTTGGGGTAATAGAGTCACCCAAATTAATATAAGCATGCTTATTGAATTACAACATAATGGGAAATTCGTAATAAAATTTGTTGTTTGAATAACATTTTGATTTTTGGAAATCGTTCGATAATGATTTGAAACATAAGTCCTGCCAAGCATACTATTTTTCATTATAAAATTGTTTTACTTGTTTTTATATAGCGTACCGTGCAATTGCATTGACTTTGTGTCTTGATTTTCTCGATTTAGGTAATGCAAGGAACTAGTTCCATCTACTCTTTCATCTATTGCAATAAAGACTGCTACATCTTATGGACTCTACATGGGAGCTAATTGTAAAAGGGATGTAGTTTTAGGCTAGTTCTTATCTCTTTCTTTTCCTGTTGCCTACGAGCCTGATGTACTAAACATTTTGGTTCATTTTAATAAAGAAGGATGTTATTTCATTTTTGCATATTATCTGTGTGTGAATTTTCGGGCCACTCAGGGACGGGTGCTCTCATCCCTCTAACACTGCCCTTTTGGATAGTGGGATTGGGATTAGGGTAAGAACGGATTCGTGACACTGCTTATGTTGTGCGGTAGAGTCATATCTGTTGTCCCTGTACTCTCAGGTCCTTGGGGGGAGTTTTGTAGATGTTCTATATCAAGATCATGTTTTTGATTTATGCCTTTGATGTATGGATATAGCATGTACATATATGTGACATGTTATCATGTGTATAGGTTGTGGCCAGTGATCCAGTGAACAATGCTATGTAATAATCTTTTAGCAGATGTTATATATATAGATGTGGCTTTTGTGGACTCTAATGTGATATGGTTCCTCTTGAGGTGGATATGTGAAATGGTTTTAATTTCCTGTGATTTTTTGGTAACCTGGTTTGATTAGTTTTAGTTTCACATTTTGTTTTGAGTAATATTGCTCTGCGATGCGTCGGGGCATCATAAGCAATATCAAGTGATGGCCACTAGACTATTGTGAAGAATATCCTTAAGTACTTAAAAAGGACAAGGATATGTTCCTAGTATAAGGAGGTGAGGAAGATCTTGTTGTATAAGGTTACATTTACATAATCTTCCAAAATAAAAAGGATGATTACATATCACAATCTCAATTTGTGTTTTTACCTTAATGATGATGTTATAAGTTGGAAGAGTTCTTAGAAAGAGATAGTAGTTGATTCTTTGGTATAGGCCAAGTATATCTCTTTTTCTAACACACAAGAGCAATATGAATAGATCTAAAAGTTCATTGAGGAACTTGGAATTGTTCCAACCCTTGATAATGGAGTAGATCTTTACCTTGACAATAATGAGACCATCACCTAGTCTAAAGAACCTATATTGCATCGAGATTCCAAGCACATACTTTGGTGATTCCATCTAATGCCAGAGATGTTTTAGTAAGGGACATAAAGATTCCTAGAGTATCAATAGAGAGTGATGTTTTTGACATGCTTAAAGAGGCATTTTATAAGATAAATATAATGGTCATGTTAAATCTTTTAAGTTAAATATATGTGTGATTTATCCTAGTGCAAGTGGGTGGCTTCTAGTGTATATTCCGTAGGATAAATCATTGCATGATTATATTATCACATATACTCATTATTTTAATAAATTAAAGGCCCATCCACTATATCTCTTAGCTATTTGTCTATAATCATAATAAGTGTCCCTCAATATTCGGTTCAATTTTATATGAGTTTCAAGTATGTAACTCTAGACATTAGATTGTATGGATATTAACAGTCAATAGTCTAATAAATATATCTTTGAAAGCATTATTGTGGAATTATAACAATAATAATACATAAAAGACTAGTCAATGTGTGATTGATAACCTTATCTCCTGGGTTATGATACTAGATATCAAGACAAACAAACAAGTGGTTTTTAGGAAACAAGTCATACTAGACATACACACAATAAGAGTGTACATATACATTGTATAGTGGTCCTTATCAAGTCTCGTAGAAAAATTGTGTTTGTGATCCTTTGACCTAAACTCACTATACTAATCACACTACAAAAAAATGGCCTTTAACTATAAATAAAAATTGTAGTTAAAACCCCATATTTTGTAGCTAAAGGCTTTAACTACATATTTCTTTACATATACAAATTGTAGTATATGCTCGTATAGCTAAAGCCTTTAACTATATCTTTCAAATATGTAGTTAGATAATCCGTTCGCTATAAATTCATATGTAGCCAGAAGCGTAGCTAGATATTGTCCTTGCATATTTAGATGTAAGTGTAATTATAGCTAAATGTATGACTACAATTGCATATGTATTCAGCATGTAGCAAAAAGATGAAGTTAATACATTTAATATGTAGTTAATGTGTAGGGAAAGGCAACAGCTGTATATATATATATATATATATATATATATATATATATATATATATATATATATATATATATATATATATATATATATATATATATATATATATATATATATATATATATATATGTATGTAGTTGGATCATGCATCTAGCTACATATGTAGTGCCATCTATTACACATACATAAATGCATAGTTCATTTATTCATATATTGTGTAATTTGTTAGTACAAACCTGATCTTTTAGTAACAAAATTGTAGTAGTTAGACCAAGTTATGCTCATTATGCCAATAATCTCACTTTCATTTATAATGAAATGTGGAATGTACATGGGGAGGACGTATACCTTGCCCCTATTACACAATGTGTATAAAGAAAATGATATACATATGTTAATGATTCAATGAGGTCTACATGCATCTTGGCAGAAGAGTATGCACCCTCAGTCGATGTTCTTATTGTCTTCTCCTTTGCTCGATGAGTCGGTGAAGTATGGTTATCCATGCATGAAATACTCGTGACAAATAGAAACAGAGAGTAGTGTGTTTTCACTAGTGATCACATCATGTCCCTCTCTGGTGAGAAAACCAAAACCCCCATTGCATGCATTGCATGACTGTAACAAGGTTGATCAGACACCTGCATGTATTGAAGAGTTCTGTGAAACATATCTAGATAAGATGTCTCCAGTGTTGTGCCATACATTTCCTGGTATAACATCCTAGGATCAAGCATCTAGAATTATAATAAAGCAAAATCATTAACAATCGTTGATTATAATCCATGTAATAAGGAAATTCAAAAGAGAATGATGGTAATCCACTAAGCATAAGCAATGAAAGAAGTCCCACCGAGTTAAATACCTGAAATATTAGATGTGAGATTCAAATGATATCCACAATCATGAAGCAAGACACCTCATTAGCAATCTCGTGCATCCTTGTCAAACTGATATCATGAGTACTAGAGAAAAGAGGAATCAGAAAAATTCCAGCCCAACTTCACACAAAAATGATAAACCATCAAATCAGGAGCAATAATTAGAGAGCCATAAATATATATTCTAAAAACATGCATTAGCACTTTTATGGTTGATTAAATTGTCAAATATGGTGTGAGTGTCAATCATTGTGGTCCATTTTAATCACAACTTTACCTCCTAGAGGCTGAGAGGCATCAAAGACTGACTGCAAAGAGTGGCAACACACTTGCTCGTTGTTGCTCCACATCCCCTGCTCCTTAGCTACTATCCTCAACACCTCCTCCATGATCTCGCAAAAACATCCTCAAGCCTCTGCAAATCAAGACAAACAAAAATTATCTCCTCACTTTGTACGATCCGAAGAACATTAAGGAAAAAGGAATAACTCCAAGATGTATGACATCAAAAAGCTCATAAATCAATCCAATGCCTCTTTTCTTAACTGATCATATTATAGATTAGGCTCGTACATAACCAAGAGAAGAAAAGGAAAAAAAGAGTCGGCATATAGAGAATCAGCCTTCACTGCCACCAAATAGAGCAGAATTACCTCCCAAAAACCACATGCAACAACATCTGTCAACATACAATGTATTTTAACAATGCAGTACCATGCCTATAGCATTGAATAGAGGACACTAGTAATAAAGCCTATATAAGATGATAGACTTGTAAAAGATAGTTTGCATAGCTAATAATCAGTAAAATGTTGGATTCATAGTATACATGTATCATCGATTCGTAAATTAATGATATAACATAAAAAGGTGTATGTGGTACATATCATAGTTGCATCATACTTGGCCGAAATTGTTCACTTTATGTTGATATGATCAGAGATCCCCCTAGATTCATATGATGTTGGTTCATAAGGTGGTTGCATCAGCATCCACAATGCTTCTTGAACCAGTCATACAGACATAGCTAGTCAATGCTTCTCAAATATGAAGTTGAATGTAACATTTGAATATTATATATCTAGTTCACCCTAGAGCAGATGCTAGGAAAGCTAAGGATGCCATTGTTAGGATCACTCTCTGAACGTAACTGTTGCATGTCTACTTATAATAGCCTAACTTTGCTAAGTACTAACACAAATGATATTGAAAATAGATAGCCAATTAGGGTGTGCATTTTTTTGTCTTTAGCCAAACGATTGTTTTTGCAAAAAATCATGACCAACAAACTACATAATACAAACCAAGAGAACAAACTGTGATGATGTGTTTCATTATTAAAAGTATCAATCTAATAGTAATATATATGAGTAGAACAAACACCCTTTACCTCAGTTGTTAGTCCTTTCTTTCCCAACTCATAATTCCATCTGTCCATAACAAAAATACTACTAGTAGAGATATAATCTGAGATTTAGGAAGTATAGGAAAAAATGTTGGCAGCCGCATGATCTAGTAGGAATACTTGTGCAGAATTTAAAGTGTCTTCATAGAGGAAATCCCTCTTCACATCCAACAGCTCATTGGATCAGCTAAGATATTGATTTCTTTAAAGATCTAAAACTTAAAAAGGTGGACAGCAGTTCTTCAAACCAAACAAACATAGTGGTGAGGCTTCCCCCTGCTGTTGAGACTAAAATCAATACTGATGCTGCCTTTATAGATGCAAATAGAGTTAGTAAATAAATTTTTTCATGTTGGTTAGTGAGTTCAGAATAGGAGTCCATCCCTAAAAGGGACACTAAAGAAATTATGGACGAGCAGCTGAAAACATTCAAGTGAGATCTAACATTGGAGCATGCCCTAAGAAACCCCATGAGAATCAACCTAGAAGCTTAAGAATTATTAAGGATATGTCAGTAGTAACATTCTTAAATTTAAATTTTTAGACTACACCTAAGAATGTTATTCCATCCCAAGTCAACCGGTAGTTCAAGCAACCAACAACTAAAGCCGTGTATAGCTGAAAAGATTACATATATATCAACAAAGAAATCTGAAGAGAAACATAAAACATAGCAAGGGACATATATTGAACAAATCCATTCCATAGGGCCGTCCAAGAAGTGGGGGTGAATTGGTCCTAAAGATAGATGGTAAGTTTAAAATAATTCATAAAAAGTTGTTATTTTATTAAAGAGACAAATGCAAAAATGTCAATTCTTCAGTTTTTCCAGATCTCGCGAAGTCATAAAGCTTATATAAAAAATCAGATTGATAAGAAATTTTTTTACAAGTTGTTCAAGAAGAATACCATCAAATTGATGGTCATTTTTCTTGTATGTCAAATCACAAAGTTGAAATTACAAGTTGTAGTGATGTTAGCATAGTTTCTTCCTCTGGTGCAATTCAATCTCCTAGGTAAAGTTTGATTTAGTGCCCTGCACAAGCAATGCATGCATTACATACATAGCCCCTTCTCCCTAAACCAAGAACATAGCAAACACACCCCTCTTAGACCATGTATTTGGAATACATATGGCATATAATACAATATTTATTGTAGGAAGAGGGAATAGTAGAAGACACAACATTCTAGGAAGATTGAAACCAAATTGGTCTGAGTAATTGTTCCTACCACAATACTATAGTAAAGGTTGAATGGGAATGTCCATCGGGAACACATTTCAAGCCACAAATCTGAGTGGAAGTCATATCCTGCATCCATAAGAAGCTTATAGACAGTGAAGAATAAGTCGGTGACATAGGCACATGTTGCAGCCTCAAATATGCATTCACATGTTCTGGGAGGGAATCAGTAATGAGAATTTGACTAGGAATCTCATGCATATGACTCTAGCTTAACTAGTAAGAAGTGAATTTTCTCGTCTATATGGTATGAAAGTTGAACTTCATGCAATTATATTTATATTCTTAATAACTAAAACATTAGCTATATACTTATATTCTTAACAACTAAAATATGAACTATATGATTGATTATACTCTTGAAATTGCATCCTAACTTCATTGTCACCTTAGGCAGTACAAATTGGGTAAACCAAAAGTATTCCCGTCTTCAACTGATACTCGGTGTTTCAGGGAGTTTTAGTTACCTATATTTGGGTTTTCTCCCAACACCCCTATTTTTCTACATGATCACAATGAGGTACCTTTCTACCCCTCTTATTTCTTTATTTGGGTCTTTTTTTAAGTTGTCTTGTAACTACAAGTTCACTCCAATCCTATTTTGGCTGTGGCATTATGCTGGTTCTGCTCATCATCTGCTATAATGTCTAACCCGGGATGGGACTCGGATACTGTAGTATAATATAATTATTCAAACAATAGTTAATTTAATCCTATATTGATACATACATATTTCTATGTTCATTATTTTATTATATAAGATCATTATTGAAAAAGTTTGGTCTATATTTTTCAGTGTAGAAGTGATTCGGATTGACAAAAGCAAAATCCTGAACTGACCCGTTTTTGGCTTGAAGATTTAACTTCCAAATTGAGACTGACCAGGATTGACAGAATCTAAACTCAGAATCGTTTTTCTTCCCTCTAGTCAGGCCAGGTAGGGTTTATGGTTTCAGACAACTATGATAATACTAATGCTTGGTCATTAAATATTGTTGGACCACAGCATGTGTGTTTGCGGCTGGTTGTCTTGCTAAGTTGGGTCGGATAACCAAATAATGGATATCGTGGAGCCCTGGGCTGAATGTGCTATAAAGTTCGGGGCTGAATGTGCTATAAAGTTCGTGGAGCCCTGGTCGGATAATCAAAATGCTCCTCAAATCTGCGAACAATATCCAGAGTACTAGACGCAGTCTCATATTGTTTGGAAGTTGATTTTCTATAATTGTTCCCACAACAATGCTTGTTAACTTAAAGTAGTCTGCAGAGAAACAGATTGTAAGTTACAATCATTTAGTAGATGCCCTAACTTACTCTAGAAAATAGATATGTCTGGGCAATTCAAGCAACAACCTCCATGCACAATGCTGAAATCATCAGTTGGATCAGAATCAAAAATTCTTTCGGAGTAAAACCATACCTCCTTCTAATCAACCTATTAACTAAATAGGCTAATATAGACTCTTTAACACAAATCAAGTCATATTCAGAAATTCCATAGCATCAAACCATATTCTAAACTGACTAACAAGAATTGACAAACAAACGAAGTCATATTTAGAGCTTCAAGAACAACGAGCAGTAAGAACTACAGCAGGGAACTGACAATCGTTAACTGAACCATCAACAACAACAAGAATTTCATTGACTTACTAGTCTGTAACGTCTACCATTTGGTTAATCAACATTGGCAAAAGCTGAGATACTGTGAAGGGATATGTTGGCAGTAAATGAAGAACAAACTAGAGGGTTACCCTACTTCTGAATTGGCCATTCTTTGTACAGAAAGATAGTTGGTAAAGTGATAAAAAATGAGTCGTTGTTGATGATTCCTGTGTTAGAGTTTGGTCCCCTAGGCCAACAATGTTTGTTACTAGGACTACTAATGTTCCCTAATCTAGTTTGTTTCTCCTTTTTCCCGGATACATTATACTTACAGGAAAATATCCACAGCTATACTATCAGAATGCACAATATCAATAGTTTTTTCATGAGTTCATTTTTTGAACTTTAAGTCGTCTACAGTTCTATCTAGATTTTTAGTTGATACTTCCAAGCCTTCATGTCTATAATTAGTATGATTGTTGGTGTTTGTCTCTAGAATAGTAGCTAATGCATTCTTTTCTAAGATCATCAGCAAGGAATGAGATTTTGATGATCTCATAATAACAGTAGTTCACTGGAATCCTCTTTGAACATTCTATCTTCTTACTATGATTTTTTATTAGGATAGATTTAGTCGACATCACTGTCTGAGAATAGCTATGAATTGTTTCCTTAGTGCTAATAGATCTGGAATCCTTTATTGTAGAAATCTGAAATACTGATGTGATTTCTCATCAGGTATAGTAGTGGATGGTCAGAGCTGCTAGAGTTATATTCATGATTGTTGAGAGGTTTATCTAGGAGAGCATGCTTATTTCTGCCATGCCCACATGGGTTGGAACTCTGGCATTGTCCAAGAAAAATAAGTGGAAGCATCCGTTATTTTGTGAGAACCTGATGAATAATCATTGACTAAATTGATATTATCAGAGAATGATTAAAAACTCCCATTTCTTACTTTACGTTATGTAGAATAATTGTAAATCCAAAACCTAAAATGGAGCTCTTCATTGCAATGTTTGGTATAAGACTCTTTAATGTGATCTATAATTTTCTTATTATCATAGAAACCAACTCCTAGGTCTCAAGATTTTACAAAAGTGTAACAGAGCTTGTACAAAAGAGCTTGTACCCCTTAACTAAAACTTAATCAAGAACTAGTTGATTTATGGCTTGGCTCCTTTGTAATGTCATAAGCTTGAAAGTCGGCAGTGAAATGGACGTCAATTGCAGTTGGTCAAGTAACTTTCTTAATTATATGGTGTATCCAGGTGATAGTGGATCAAAGGAGTCCCATATCTTAGAATATATTAAAAATTCACTACGGAGATATTTGTGGTCATAAGAAAAACTCTATAAAGATAATCAGGAAAAGAAAGAATATTGCTTTAGCGATTACTACAAGGACAAGAATCTATTCATTAATCATTCAGAAATTATGCTTCATTAGCAATCAGATTCATTTAACGCTAGATAATATATGACTAGAAAAAGGTAGCTATGAAGTAATTTTCTTACCACATAACAAGCAAATATAATTGTGCTGATGAAGATCAGTAGGTTTACCAAACAGTCGCTACTCTTTCCATAGACCCCCACTTGACTCAAGAAATGCTTTTAATTGTGCTTCCACAATACCAAATATGTTGAAAAATGAAAGACAAGTCCGTAATCTCATTTGGGGTTATGACGAGTACTTCACTCTTTGGAGGAGCACTCATTTTTCCAATCACTTCTTGAGGTAGTGCCTTGGTTATATGTTCAAAAATTAAATGAAGTCAGTATATGAAAATATGAGAATAATTACAAAGTGCATATTATTTACAAACTAATACAATTTAACCTCAATATCTTTCAACCTAACATTTTTTAAACATATGCATAGGTGCATTTAAACTTTTGTAGTATCTTAACTTCATTTAACAACAAAAATTCATGACTATGTATGGAAGTCAGTATGAACCTTTTGCAACATTTTATAAATGTACAATATGTATTTGGTTATGAGCTAAAGCCACTAGTAGGTGGTATGAACTAAATCCTAAACCACATGTTGTAGTCCAAATGGAACTTAGAAGATATACTTTCTAGGTCACATTGCCAAACAGAATAGAAAAACAAGCATAATGAATAATCGTAACGACATTCATGCATATCAGTCAATAGGAAAGACCTCATATTTACATCAAAATAAAACCTAATGTAAGAAAAATACATAATTCCTACTAAAAGGATATAAAATATTAATTTTATAGTTAGGTCATGTGCAAGAGAATACATATCAGTCGCTTCTTTCCTTTGCCGATTGAGATACTTGGCCTATCCAGAGCCTCTTGTCCCTTGCCATGCGTCACACGTTGACAAGAAGTAGATTGAGAGCCCATGCTTGGTGGTATCACTGGTTGAGTTCTTCATGCTACAACACTCCATCGGGTAAAGGAATGGAACTACCAATCTTGTCTATGGCGAGTTGGTTAGTTCATGTAGAAGATGCTACTTCCTAATTGTGAGGAGTTGTTGGCCATAGCAGAGCGGAACGGAGAGGCACTTGTGGTGAATCTCTAAATTTTCAAATCCACACATCTATAGGCCTAGTCCTATAAGTTTTTAGACCATGCATGATCAATTGACAATTTGATACGAATCCTAGAGCATGCATGATCAATTGACAGTTTGATATGTATCCTACAGGCCCCACTACGCCAACACTGGAGGAGAACGTGCGCAAGTGAATTAATTGTTTAGTAACTAGATAATGTCAAGGCCAGTTAGCATTGGAAAAACCGATTCATGATAAGACACTAAAAAAATCCAGATATTTAGAAATTGACAACCGTTGTGGCAATGTCAAAAACATCAATTAACCATCGACCGAATGAGAACAACTAAGGAGGCTTCATGATCATCACCCTTGCACTCCTCCGTTCGTTGAACACTGAGTCACTGACCATCAGGCATTTAAGGACAGGAGACAACAACAATCATTTCAGACTTGGAGTTTCTCTGCTTTGCTTGTATTGGAAGAATGCTTCATCTAGCACATCGGCATGTACTAAATCAAACACAACAGTGCTAGCAATCTGAGATTTTTTAGGGAATACAGATCTAGTTTGCTTGCCCAATTGACAAGCTTCACATTTAAATACAGGCAGACGACCACCAGGAAACACATTTTTTAACTTTGCTGTTGACGGGTGTCCAAGCCGAAAATGCCACTGTAATGTAGAAATAGATGCTGATAGAGCTAAAGCAGAAACAGAATTGTTGAGCAGTCGTAGATCATCCAGGTAATAGAGTCCATCTGGTCCTTCATGCCCCCCACCAATCTTCATCCTCGTGCGAAAGTCCCGAAAAACACATTCACCTGGAGCAAATGTCAGACTGCAGTTAAGGTCGCGGACAAGTTTGCTGACAGATAACAAATTTAAAGGAAAATTCAGCACATATAAAGCAGAATGTAGAAGGATGCGGGCAAAGACACCCCCAATGCCAGAGACCGTAGTCTTGGACCCTCAGCAAGCATCACAGTAGACTTAGAGCGGGGTTTAAACAGATTAGAAAAAAGAGAACAGTTGCCACAAATATGAGACGAGGCGCCGGAGTCGATCACCCATTTTGTATTACCAGTAGAAGAAGAAGAGGAGGCACTCAGAAAGGCAGAGTAAGAACCCGAGTAGGTGGCTGCGTGAGCACCAGAAGTCCTAGCCGATGAGGATGAAGCAGTCCGCTCCTGTAGCAAACGTTCCACCTTTGAGCGAATAAACTCAGCAGTGGCCTCAGTCGAAGTGGCAGTAGGAGCAATCGGAGTAGTACCCTCCGTAGCAGCGTTTGCCCATGAAGGAGTGTCGTGTTTCTTCCAAAACTTGTCTTCAGTATGATTATTACAGCCACAGAAATCACAGTACCCCTGAGCGGCTCCAACAGATGAGTCAGTAGAAGAGCTACAGCCAAAAGTACCGCGACCAGAAGATCCTCGACCCCGACCAGGAGCAGTAGGAGGGCGGCCGCGACCGCGACCATGACCCCTACCACCCATGGCAGCAAGAGCAGTGGGGTCAGCTATATCAGTAGACAAATCAGTAGAAGAGGTTGGCAGGCGTTGAAGGCGTTGGAAGGCACTCTCCAACGTCGGCAGTGGGTTTCCAGTAAGGATCTGGTCAACCACTCCAGCATAGGAGTCAGGAAGACCACAAAGAAACTAGACCACCTAATGTTCCTGTCTCTGGCGCTGCATGGTGGCCAAGTCCGTAGAAAGAGGATGTAACATCTCAAGTTCAGCCCAAACACCTTTGAATGTAGAAAAGTAGTCTGCAATGTCCGACCCAGTAAACTGTAGGCGAGCAAGTTGTTTGTTCAGATCAAACACCTTCGGATTCTTGTTGTGGGAGTAGGTGATCACAAGCTGATCCCACATCTCTTTCGTCATCGGAAGGCGCAGGAGAGTAACACTGATGCGAGTCTCGCTACTGTTCAGAATCCAGGTCATCACAGTAGAGTCATCCTTGACCCAGTCATCATAGAGTTTTTTTCCTTGGACTCGGCAGTGGCAGGCGGGACAGGTGGCAGATTCTCAGTTAGATGTGAGTGCTTCCCTTGAGATTTTGCAAAAATCCCCATGGAACACACCCAGTGTTGATAGTTGTAGCCGTCGAGTTTCAAGGTTGTCACCTGACGGTGGTAGTCCTCATGTGAAGAAGCCATAGATGCAGCAGCAAGCTGGGTCCAAACACAAAGCAGAAAATAGCAGCAGCGGAAGACCGTCTAGATCTGCCAACTAGACGGTAGCCGAAAGAGCAGAGATCCACACAGGACCAACCTACATAAGGGCTACGCCTAGGCGCAACAGAGAACCCGGAGACTCAAGGGCCTGCACGGGTAGATAGAGAGGGAGAAGCACGGAAGCCCGTCAACTCCCTAGACAGAAGCCAACCAAGGGATCCGCCGAAGATTCAACCAGCCAGTACATGCACAAAAGAAGGAACCAACAGGACCGCGCAACAACCAACCGGAGACGAACTACCGGCCCCCAGAGACGAGCACGGCGGCGGCGGGAAGCCGGCCGGCCAGCGGCGGTCGGTGGGCGTGCCACGGGGGCCAAGGGGAGGGGGGCGGCGGCTAGGGTAGAGAAAGGAGAGAGGAGGGGAAGGTGGCGGCTAGTGTGCCTGCCCTGATACCATCTTGAGTGAGTGGTAAGTGTTGGGGTGCACAATGTGTGTACCCCATATATTTATAGAATAAACATTTACAGAAAGGTCCTTACGGAATATGTAAATATCAAGACAATATAACAAAGACATAAATAAAAATATTATCTAACAATATGAATTCACCAATATTCAATATATATAATAATTGCATAATATTTAACTAGCTAGTTGTGTAGATTTATCATGTATACTGGTCTTATACTAGAAGCCAACATGAAGAGGTTAATCTGAACTTCCAGTAGAGTTAAATTATGGAATTAATGAGTATTGAGCCGGATGGGGCAGCGGACTGAGGTGGTCGTACATTTTTTTTTCAATTGGTTTGTTCAACTTAGAAGAGGTTAAGATCTTCACTTCATAAATTTTAGTCCATTTACATCAATGTTATTTTGTAACCAACATGCCAACCTCCCTTTGTGCAAATTATGACTCGGGAACACATGTTATAATGCTTTTCTTGCCGATCTTCATGCGATTATAGCATTTAAAATTCAATAGATTAAAATATCTTCCCACTTCTTATAGCTCTAGCGTCGCTTGTTAAGAGACTTAAAGGAGAACTACCACTCAAGAAGAATGCTTTAATCCTTTAGGGGGTGAAGTCCTTTTGCAAAATGATCTTGTCCTAACAGGTGAACCTATCCATTGCTTAACTCCCACCATGACTTTATCTTCATATTTTTCAATCCAAAAAATCCAAACAGAACATAACGTGCTCCACTCTGTATGCACTAGTCAAATTCAAATACTATAGATTCACAACATGTTGGTAGTATGTCAAATATGTACAATATTTCATTCGTAAAATCACTATAGAGTTAGAGACAAATAAGCATCCTTACAAAAAATAGAACATCATGAAGAAACTACTGTTAATTAAAGCAAACCGCAACAAAAAAGGTTTACAAGATACATCATATTCTATACAAAAAATGATTTACACTACCAGATTTCACACGGATTTATCTATATATTGGTCGATTGGCACAAAAAAGAGCCCAAAGATGGCTTAAATGAAACAAGAACCAAAAATTAGTAGAGGATAATTTTTAGGATTAGCATCCGTACTACAATTGCTAGATAGCACAAATATCTTTCTCCAGGCATAATATTCAGACTACAAAACTATTTGTATTGGGCAACACGTTGGAACTTCAATGTGGGCAACATGTTGTCTACAAAAGGAGACTACATTCTGTAACTTCAAAATGGAAAAAATACTAGTGTATCTAATGAAATAAACATTGTGTTGGTTTCTTAGACTATATGTGGTTTTAGCACACATGATTCTAACACATCACAAGACAATAATGAAATTGGTAACAGGGAGAGAGATCAAGCTCAAAGGAGTAGGATGTGGTGGATTCCAACATAAAACTGGAGCAGGAAGGGGTTTAATGAGCCAAACTCATCTATAAAGGCACCATGCACAATAAAAAGCGTAGGTTCTCAACATTCAAGCTGAGATAGTATATAGATGTACAACGATGTATGTGTTGTCTTAAACAAAGAAACAAATATGTATCTTGTTATGGACTATGTAACTGAGTTCACCGTTACAATGCATATTTTAACTAATACTTGGACAACAGACCGCATCCCTAATGGGAATAGATTGACCAAGTTTATTGTGTTCAAACACAGGCTATTCAGCAATATGCTCTGAATTTGTCTCAATGCATGTCACGTCCTGCTTCAGAAAGTGTTCAGTTGGGGGATACTTCTAACCACCATTGCCTAACAGTTCTCAAAACATCTTTTTTCCCTCTGCTATGTGTGATTCTCCTTTGAACGATGTTCGGTTGACCCATGTTCCAATAAGCCACTCCAATCAGCATGGTTGTTATCAACAATCATGAATAATAGGTGATCTTAAAACGAAGGCATTATGCACCTCCACAGGGACTGCTAGTCTGCCAGGTTGCTCAAGCAGTATGGAAGAGAATTGATTAGAAATTTGATGTGGAATTCTATTTGAAAGAAGATTTTAACCATGGTTTGACATAATTTCTGGAGTTGAAAGTCTCCATTTAATCTATGACAACTTTCAAATTACTTTACAAGCTAATAAACAGCTCAGTCTTCAAGAAAACTTCAAACACATGAGCCCAATAAACATAAATAGAGGACCCTAAGGAAATCTTCAGCTGTCGACCTTATATGATTGCAAAGGGTCAACCAACATTCTATAAATTGCAGTAACTCCAAAGGCTTTGAAACACCACACAACATAGTAGAAGATATCAAACAGCTGCAACTTCAGCAGCTATGTAACCACCCTAATCACATCAACCAATTGACTATACAAGAACGAACAAGAATTGATTATCTTCACACCTGAAAACAACATCCATCAAAGAAACAAGAAAAGACTCCACATGCCAAACTTCCAGATGTTTCTTATTTCACAACTGAAATGGGAAAACAAAAATCATGGGAGAATTACCCTGACTTAATATGGTACTAACTTTATACAGTATTATGACTATGATAAAGAGAATGCTAGAGTACCTATTGTAAGCCCTGATGGGGAAGCTTATTTTCTATAGGAAGGTGTATTATACAACACACATAAATAGACAGGATGGTTTCCTAAATTCTCAGACAAGACAGTAAGAATTCCTAGATCAAACTGAGCACAACCTAAACTGATGGTTCAACATGTTGGAAGTTGGAGCAGTAAGTTGGTAGATGGTAAAATCTACCATCAATGCTCTGGATTGAAACAAAAGAAAAATAATAGATACTATCTAACAGTTCTCTTCAAAAGGACATTTGAATTCATTAATTCATTCTCTTCAAACTGTATGTGTATGAATGAACACCACTCATCTATGTTAACAGATTGACTTTGCTAGCAAGAATCAATATCTCATGTTACAAGGAACTCTTCCCACCACATTGTCATCATTTTCACTTCCTACCATCTCCTAGAAATTTAATTGAACCCCTTATGATCCTATCACAATAAAGGCAAGGTCAATGCAATGATCAAATGTTAGAATGAATTAATATAACTGGGAGAGTCATGAGCAATGTTTTTCATAGTCCACTCCTCAAGGAGTTAATGGAAATGGAATTTCATTTTGCAGGAGGGGCATTAGGAGGTGGTTGCATCTTGCTAGCTTGTGGATACTATAGTTGACCATCTGCTTAGGTGGTGCAAGGATGAGTAGTTAGCAATAGAACATGATCAACCAATCTTTCAATTGAATAGTCATTATATAGGGGTGTCCTATAGAGGGTATCATGGGTCAATGAATGCATGAGCATACCTGAGTTTTAGAAGTTAGTCAATAGTGTGTGGCACCTTCCATGATGTCATCTCTGATAGCACGTCTATAGAAGCTCTGCACAACATGAGTTGTCTGGCTGCAGTGCATACTGCTAGAGAAGCAGATAGCAATGAAGATAAATCCTTCATAGCCTGCAAAAGTAAAGCTCCATTGACTTGCAAAATGGTATCCTTCATAGCTAACTAACAAACATATCCCATTTTATCTAATATCATTAGTTGAAGTACCTTCATGCCCTCTGAATAAAGACATGTGAGACTACAAACCTATGGAATGTTAAAAGCACCATTGAAGCAAATACAACCTGTTGGACGACCTGTGGAATGTTAAAGTACCATGTTGCATGTTTTCACACAAGCAATGCAAGCTTTTTTTAAACTAGTTCTATGAATAGAAAACTAAGTGCCAAATCTAGTATAGCACCATTTTTATATTTTTATTAAAACTCACAGTAGTTCCCATAAATAGTTTTATACATATAACATCAACAACAACAAAGTTGGGTAAGATAGATAATGATTGAGCACCCCCATGGAAGTCTCAAAACCTACGAACATCTGGTGTAAATTTTAGGTACCATATATCTATGATGGAATTGCAACATGCTAGCAGTGATAAGGAAATTGATATGCAACGATACACTTAAAATAGTCCATGAGAGGCTTACAGTAAATGAAAGAGGGCATGCTTACCCCAAGGTAATTGATATCATTCCAAAGGATTTGGTAATCATCCTCCAAAGACAACTTCATATCCTTTACACATAAAAATTCATGAGCATGGTTGACTTACTGTACACACATGTCTTTCATTTTGTAGGAGGTAGTTAGCACATAAACTGAACAAATATTGGGTATCCACCTTATGGATGATCATTGTTACAACAATAGAGACTTTGTTAGGGGGACTGCACTCAACTCATTAATTAGATAATATTGCAGCTCATCTTAATAATAAAGGATCCACAAAAAATTAGGAAGATCAGAAACAAGAACAAATCAAGGCCAGATCAAGAACATGCATACAATATCCATAACAGTCAACTAAAAATTTTGGGATGTATATACTCACAACTAAGTAATCTCTTAGAATTCAAAGCCACATGTTAAGATAAGGTGTTTATGAATTCTCACGCTCCTTCCACATTTTCTTGTTGAAGTTGTTGAACAATTGTCTACATGCACATTACCTTACTTTTGTATAACTTATCAGGTAGGTAGCCAGGGATGTTGAGATCCTGCAAAAAGCCCCTTCTAAAGTAGTGTTCCAGTAAGAGGTATCTACATTATCACTTCAAGTTTAAGAAGCATCATTCCAAACCCTCAATGTCATTTTTAGTGACTTAATTGACACCTCATAGTACGGGATACTTGAGTCCCTTCGATGAATGTTCCATTCATTGGTAGAACATATAGGCTTTTTGCACCACCATCTAGAAAAATAACCTTTCTGTGTAAACATAAAGTATTTAATCTATTTGGAGGGTTTTTTCATGAACAAAATAATAGTAATCCTTGTTCTTCTATCTACAATTTGTAATTTAAAAAATATCTAACAGAGGATAACGTTTGGGAAAAATGAACTCTCACCTCATGTTCATTCCTTTGAGAGGAGATGACATCTTTGCAAAATATGGTGTCTGTTTCATAACAAAACCAATAGTCTACATGAATCTTTTCCCTTTAACCATGTGTATTAGATGCAAGAACACTTGTTAACAAATTTTCTATTATAAAGGGAATCCCATGAGAAACTTTTGTGAATGGCTCCAAATAGTCTTACTCAGGAAAAGAATGTGAGTTTTCTCGTGATAGTCCTGGATCTCTTTCTATAGTTATTGATGTCTGCAAGTCCCCATCATGCATTCTATAAGGACCAAGATTTCTGGAGGACTCTTCAGAAGTTTTTCAATAAAAATTTCTATTTTAATCAAGGGCAACAAGTGATCCATATGCAAGACGATCTCTTAATATGGACTGCATCTAAAAATTACTGATCAGTAAAAATTAGGAGCACTAAGTAAACATCTAAAGAACAAATCCATTAGGATTATTACATATCAATATGTGTAATACGTTTATTGAAAAAGGACACAATGACAGAAAAGTTATTTTGCTTCAATTAGGGTGCATCGTTATTCATGCCTAGGTGACTTGCAAAAAATAATTTTTGATACGTGTTTTCTATTCATTTACACATGTTATATTTTATCATAAGCATTCCTCCCCTCGTATGGTGATCTGATCTAGTTATGTTGATTCTTAGAAGGACAATTTAGATATCATAGTTCTAGTAAGCATAGAGCGGTTCAAAAAATTTACAAGCTGCATAATGTGTAGTGTTGGAATTTTTCTCACGGAAGCTTCATTAGAAGAAGTTAGCAGAGATGGTGTCTGCCTAATAGATTTCCCTGCAAGCACCCAAACTCGATTCAGATCCAACTATATATACAGGTTTACCTCCCCTCTTGCGATGTAAATGTAGATTGGTTAACATAAGTAGGCCACATAAAACTGAAAGGTGACTGGTCATTCTAAGTCAAATATCACATTTATTGTTTCAATGAACAAGAGTACACACGAAACTGTATCTCCTTCTACCCTACATTAACCCAGGACACATGTAGAATACATGCATATAGTAAGAAAGAAACATGCAATTGTTGTTTCAAAACTCAATCTAAGAGATACAGTGAAATGCATAAATATTATATAGTCCTTATAGTTTAAACAAAACTACTCTAAAAGCTCTAATATGGTAGATTGTGCCAAAGCGTTGGTTTATTTATAAGTGGTATTAATACCCTTGAGTCTCATATACATCTATCTTTAACTTAGTTGCACTCTTGTGTTGTGTTGGATATGAAGTGACAATGTAGAGAACAAAAGATAAGTAATACCACAATGCAATTCTGATTTGAAGACAAAATAACATCACCATCATAATCTTGCAGCAAAAAGGGAATTATGAACAAATCTGGTAACCATGCTAGTCTACTCTAGTTATAAAGAAAAAATGAAGACACCATCTAGAATGATCAATCACCTGAGCAAGAGCCTCAACAACAGAGCATACTTGAAACCAGCATTGAAAGGAACAATCATTATTACTACAACCTCATATAGGTCAATCACAATGCTATGGTTTGACAAAAATTTGCAAGCAATTGTTAGCAGGGCCAAGATCTAAAAAATAAGGCTGCATAGTATCTAATTTGTGTGTGTCCTAAACTTTGCTAGGTTACTCCCTATTTTAAGTCCCTAAAAATATGCAATTCAGAGAAGTCTTTTATTGCTTGTATCAGAACATGGAATCTAACAAGTATGCAATGAATAGGAGGGGGGAAGGTTGCAAATCTTTCAAATAATTTGGATTGGCTCAAAATGCTAAGTATTGTTGGCAATACGTTTAAGGTGTGTTTATTTATGCAGAATCAGGACGACAATAGCAATGCATTGTGTTGGTAAGTTGGTAGAAACTAGTTTTATAGTAGTTAAATTGTGCACGAAACAACTTCAGTGATCTTGAATGTATATAGTTCTTAGCAAAAATATGGAATGCATGATTGATGGTATATCACCTTAAAAGTTTTAAAATTACTAGAACCACCAAGTTTAGTGATTTTTTTGTATAAAACAAAAAGCTATGAGGAATCAAGATGAATAGAGAAATAATATAGCAAAGATTTGCTAGAGACATTAAAGGCACTTTCGATGAAATGGATTTCTGTGCACAAGAGTCTGGATTCCATCTAGTGTATCAGAAATTAGGATTTTCGTCCATCTAAACTAGATGCTACATTTTTCTTTTTGTTTTAGGCATTGCAGTTAATACATAAATCTAACAACTATATCTTCTAAGGTGAGGCATAAAAGGAGAAATGGAAAAAAGATGACATCTGGCTAAAGATTATGCGGTTATTCCACACAGACGAGATAAAATGGTGTCTAGTAAGGGAAAAACCTGACAGTCCTCTACACCCTCAAAAAAAAAACCTGACAGTCCTCTAGAGGGAATCCGTTCTGAGCATGGCTGTGAGGGGGAGAACTCAACTGCTTGCAATATTAGAAAGTACAATCTTATATGGGCTGCAAGCAAAAGCATAGAGCCTGCAGGCAGTGACAACTTGGCCCTCCAAGGGTTGCTGTGCAGAGCCATGAAGTGTCGATCGGGGTGGGAAGAGCAGATGAGGGCTTGTGCATGGGTCCAAGCAACGCACGACCGGGGCCAATGAAAAAGACGATGGAATAGGTTAACTGGTGGAGAAAAAGAGGACGAATCGATTGGGGATGGAAGAGGCCTCTATGGAGAGGGAGAGGGAAAAAATGGGGGAAGATGGGGTTGAACGGGGAGGAGCAACAAGATGTGAGCGGGAGCTTGGGCGGAAATTTCAGCGCGCGGGATAGAAATGAAAATGGTGGTTGTTTTTGGTTTTGAACCGGGAAGAGTCTCTTTAGTTAAAGAGTAATTATCAAACTTGCTACATTTGATTTAGCTATAATATTAAAATTTGTAAATAAAAATGACTTTAACTACATGTATGACACATGTAATTAAAATAATTGTAGTTAAATCATCACTTTTTTGTAGTGTCACATGTTATCCCCTATACCACTACCAAATGTGACCTTGTATAGATTAACCATAAAGGAAGTGAATGGCTGCAACAAGAATCATGTGGATTACATCGATTGATGTACATGGGATTTTACCCTCAGGTATTGAAAGAGAGATATCCTTGGATACTTGGTGAGTGAGAATATGAAATGTATGACCATGCTCATAAGAGTCCATATGGAGATAAGAATCTCGAGTGGTCCCATCAAATAGTCTACTTAGAGATCAAGGAAATGGTTTAAGGAAATGGTTTAATATGAAGAGCATGACATGTCCTTGCCTCCTTTCAAGTATGGAGATCAATTACAAAGGGTTTATACATACATCAAAACATCAATTTCGGTAAGAATAAGGTCAATCTCTAAATGAACTTATTACTTGGGTAAGAATGATGTCTAGATAGGTGCCACCTATTATTTGTGAGTATGTATTGGTGATTATGACCTTCATTGACAACATAATAATTGTCTATGTGGTCACAACCATAATGATGGATTTGAAGAGGAGACATTCAGTTTATTTAATTGATGCTTTAGTAGATACAGTGTGAGCCGTTTGAACCTAGTCATACTTAGTAAATTAATTAGACTAGAACCTTTTCATGGGAACCATATCCTATTATAATTGGGTCTAGAACCTACTTCCACTCCACTCATTTATGAGCTTTAGATTTTAGAAACCCAAAAAATCACAACAGAGAGGATGGAGATGGAGCCTCATTTCTAGAACCCCATGGGAACTGAAACTTCCCTTCTAGATAGAGTTCGTGTCCATCTGTGTAGATACATAGAGGTGTAAGCACATGGTGCTTGCATTTAGATACAAGATTCAACACACACACCTCAAGGAGGAAGATGAGTGTCATAGAAAATTGTCTTCATGTGAGAACATCATATAATATTTTCAATGATGGGGTATATCTCCAAATTCAGTTTTTAACATACCATTACTAACAAAATCTATCATGATGTCATTAATTTTTTTGTTATTCTTCTACTACATCTTCCATTGTCTTGATACTCAACACTGACAATCACTAGCTAGTATTTTGAATGGAATATTTGAACTACAAAAGTCTTAATGACAAAAATCATAATCAACCTATGTATAATTACTTGAGTAGTTAATTTACAACCTTTATTATGTACTGTGTTTTATGTTTTAACATGTTTTGCAAAAGTTGTTCTTTAGTATAATATGACTTTTATATTTCTGTAACTTTACGTATGTTTTATCTCTCACTGAAACATTGTTCTTATGCTTATTAGTTTCCCATCCATTTTAGGTTCTCAACATCTGACCAAAGGTTTTCCAATGAGGAGTCTCCACCCTAGGGTAGGTGGAGTCTATCCTTCTTTTTGTGCTTAGAGATGTCCATGAATTTAGGTCCCAAGTACGGTGTTTTATACAATGATGTATCTATGACTTGATTTTTTATTATCTGTGTTATATATTCTGCACATGTTGTAAATATAAGATGCATGTATTTTATAGTGACACGTCATTGCATCGGTCACAGGTGATGAATAATAAACAACCACCTCATAATATATGAAAATGTTGTTTTTTCTTTATGCCAGTATATGTGACCCTAGTTGACAATTGTATTTATGCACTTTGTTGCAGGCTTGTTTGCATAACAATTATAAGATCTGTAGATTCTTTTGTTTTCAATTTTCTGGCTGTGGCTTACTCCTCTTTGGTGCCTATTTATGCGCTGATCCAAGGGTTCAGTGCCACAATTTTTGTACTTATTACAGTGAAGATGGTCTGCTATTTTTCTCAATACGACAACAACAACCGAAGATTGGGGAATAGGGTGGTAATAGATGGGTGAAATATAGGACCCCTATATGTGCCTATGATCATGTTTAGCCTATTTAGTGCTCCCTAATCTTACATAATGTAACACCCCAAATATTTCATTTAAAAATAAGGAATATTCGTCCAATTAGGGCAAAAATGCTCCATCAATGAGGATCAGTCATAAAGAGAATCTCTTTATCCATAAGAAAGATTCATCAAATAACAATATTTCATAAGAAATAAAAACATAGAGCGTGCATGGTTCTTTATATAACAATAAAATAACATTTAGTCTAATCTAAAAAATAGAAATCTCCTATCAAAATGAACTTGATGAGCTAGCTTCCAGTGTTCACAAACTATGCTAGAAGGATCATCACGTCAATCATCAACCAATGTCAACTAGGTACCTGGAGGATCCAGATGTAGGGGAAAAGTTTACAGTCATGTATGCAACCACAAAGGTGAAAGACATATACTAGAAATAGTCTACTGGTAAGTTCATGTAGGGTAAACAATACCTAACATCATTATCATGATAACCAATTTCAATAACTTTCATAGTCAAGGAGCAAAATATGCATCAAGACAAATTCAGTAAATCTTGGGTGAAAAAGTAACCAAAGGTTGTAGTCACCACAAGGGTGTAGTCAATAATCAGTCAAGATGAGGTTGCAGTCACACTACGAGGATGTTGTCAGTAGTAGTCACTCCACGAGGGTGTAGTCAGTATTAGTCACACCATGAGGGTGTAGTAAGTAACTATCACATCACGAGGGTACAATCGTCACAAGGGAGCAGTCAGTAAAAGTCACCCCATGAGGGTGCAGTCAGTAATAGTCACCCCATGAGGGTGCAGCCTATGGATTTTGTCACTTAGATATTTTAGTCAACCTAAAGTGTGAAATGCTCCAAAATTCCATTACCAAAAATTGGGTACAATCACCACAACATAACCTTTATTAGAGTACTTATCTTCCCTTTTTAAGTATGCATTATACCTATGTATGGTCCTTTTTCCTTTCAGATAATTATGATCTTTATAAGACACTTGGTACAAAGAGGGCAACATTGCTTCCTACCGTAGATCATGATTAAGAGCACCATACTGGAGTCATAAATCAAATTGAAAATGTGACATGTATATGTACCGTGAGATTAGGAAGGTTGTTCAATATATTAGGACAAATACATGATTCATATGTTCAGGGGGCAGAAGTTATCTTAACACAAATAATATGTATAATAAGAAAAAGTTTCATTCCATATAAATAAAGAAGAGAGTTTAACATTATGGATTTTTCCTTGATCTTAGACTATATTAAACCAGGACCGTTTGACAGATCAACAGAAAAGAACATGTTTTATAAATAGTCAAAATGTTCTACTATAATAAAATAAATAATAGGGAACAACAAATCGGTTCATAGGGTATAATCAAGTCGAAAGCCTTGACCATGGATTTGACTGAAAGCTTTGGAAGGATGTGTGAAATCCAGAAATCGTCAGGAGCAGTATTAGTTCATAACCTCGCGTGGTCGACCTGTTGTGCTACACTTCTTGCGCCTTCCCCAAGTTTGCCCCTTCTCCAACCCATGGCCAGTGCTTTTGGTTCTAGCCAGAGGAGAGTCCTCTTCCTGATAAGTACTCCTGTCTCCTTAATATGATATGCTTCAGCGAATAAGAGGGGCGTCCTCCGTTTTCTCTTGTGCAGTGTTTGACAATAAGATTGCATTCATCGCCGGTGGCTCATCACAAATGACTTATCACAACAATTTCTCACAGTGAAAAATAAAAAAGCCGGTAGAGTTTGTTGATCGCTCTAGACAAAACACACAATGTAAAATAAGAACATTGCACAACTGTGTATTTGGCAACGTAATTGGTAGCGATTGACTTGCTGCTCGTAGTTGTCTATAGTTGTCCGAGTAATAGCCACCGTTTTATCAAATGAAAATTTAAATTCACGCAGTGGTGATTGGAGGAGGGAGAGGGTTCTATGATGAGTTGGAGTCCGAAACGAATTGGACTCCTGATCCCAGTTTGCAGATGAAACAACGGAGTAAGTGGACTAAGTGGAATAGGAGCCTTCCTATGATCCAGTCCAATTAATGGAAAATGAACCACACGTACAGATCCATGAGGCAGCTGGAATCTGTAAACTGCGGAAGTTAATGGGACTCTTTTTGGCTCCGATATGGCGTTTGTAAAACTTTTTTTTTTTTTTGAAATTTTTTCCCAACAGCTGCCCACTGGGGTAGTGCGCTGTTGGCTAAAACCTTATAATGACCATGACAAAATATGTCACAAGACAATGGTTTCCATCCTAAAGTAGCCTCAGCATCATCACTCTCAAACATGTCCCCAAGGGCAAAATGCTAACGTGTCGTCCTCGACCATCGTAACCGTTCCAGTTGATCACAGAAGACATACTCTATTTCTCCCCAACTCATACGCCACGAGTCATCCAGTCGTATGACAAATCGAACATGCATTGATCTCGTGAGAAATTGCGTTTTTGGACATCCCTAATCAAGAAACCAACTGGAAATCCTGTTAATTTATCCGCGAAGGTGATGCTGGTGTGGGAAGCCCATGCCAGACTAAAGAAGGAAAGAGGGAGGGGCATCGCCAGACCCCAGTCCAGATGTCTCGTCTCTCTTCTCTTTCTTTTCCATTCTGACTAACCAATGTATGCCATGTCCTTCTTGACAAGCACAGAGTAATTAGTCAACTGGCTCCAGGGATCATATGCCCATTCCGGAATTCCAGTTTTTACCGCCCCGTCTCTGTTAAAGCGACGATGGACGACTACAACTCATTGTTAGTCTCGATCGCCTGGGTGCGCATTGCATCTCACATCGCTCTCTTTGTGGATAGGAACCATTGGTTCTTCCGAGGCATCTCTATCTTTTTTTTTTTTTTTTAGTATAATCGGGAGATGTTTTTGTATTCATCCCGCCTCTCCCATGCAGGCTAGGAAACAAGTGTGCCGGGGACAATGTGCCCAGTACATCCCAGCCATATACTTCTCTATGAAGCCCACAAGTGTATGGATCAGATCATGTGGGTACAGAGGTTGGGCACAGAGGCTAGTAAACAAGTGTGCCCGGGACAATGTGCCCAGTACATCCCAGCCATATACTTCTCTATGGGGCCCATAAGTGTATGGATCAGATCATGTGGGTACAGAGGTGGGCACAGAGGTTGGGTACAAAAGATTTAGACCCGTAAACAAGAGGGGTGAGTTGATTGCATGTAATCAAACCTCATTACTTCTCAAAAAAGAAAAACTAAACTACTGCAACAAGTGTGGTATTTATACACCACCACGCTCGAAAAAATCAAAATCTCGCTTGTCCAAGTTGTAAGGACCTCTGATAGGAGGCGGCATGTATGCCAAGCTCTCAAAAAAGTCCACGCCATCCAGACCACCTCCATAGTTAGCAAGCTCTCTGACAACGTGATTAGCTGTTTTGCTGGTGGAGGAGAAAGACACCCCAACCAGCCTGCAATTGTCTCTAATGCTAACGATTTGTTTCTTGATTCTCCAAGGTGTGTCAAAGGCTCCTTGGACAAGATCCAGAACAAAGCTAGAGTCAGATTCAAATATAATGTTGTTAAATCCTGTCACACGACAGAGGTTAAGGCTGAAATTCCATGCCTCCAGGTGCCCATCTTGAGCACAAGAGCTGTCACAAGGGGCAGCGAAAGCCCATAACAAGTTACCCTCCTTGTTTCTAAGAATGGCTCCCATTGCCATGGCCACATGATTGTTATTAACATTTTTCCATTTCTTTAAAGCAATGTTCACTTTTAGAAAACCTTCAGGGGGTTTGTGCCAAAACGTATGTGAGAAGGATGGTGTTCTGACATTACAAATGATGAAGCCTGCAGAGCGCCATCTTGCTGAAAAGTATTGAAGGTTGACGTGCTTGCTAAAGTTTGTGGAAAGCAACATTTTGTTGATCATCGTTTTGGTCTTAGTCCTGATCCTTCAGGCATCTCTATCTCTCGCATAGTGGACAGAGACCATTGGCTCCTGTATCCTAGGACGTCTCTTCAGCAATCGCTTTCTTACAAATACGTCCATTCATACTTATCATCAAGCACATTCTAATAGCTGCAGTTTCTGATGTTTGTGGATAAAAGATTCAAGGGTGTCATCCATCTTTTTCAACAGATACAGAAAGGGAAATGCGATTTCCTAATGTGCCACGTTTGCAAGCTTTTGAATTGGGAGTTTGAGAGTACCGTAAGTAAAGAAAGGAATAACCAATTTTTCTACTTCTGAGTGCTCTGGCTATATATGGCTCATTGCCTCGGTTGCAATCTCTAAACTGCATGTGGAGACATCTTTATGCTGTTGGTGCGCATCGTTTTCACTTTCAGTTCCGCTTATGCCTTGCTTGGTTCGTGGGAAATGTTTAAGATGGAATGCGCATAAAGACAAGATAGGAAGGTGCCTGTAAATGATAGAATGTTGATTTTGTTAGAAATGTTGTTTGTTAGATATATTGATTACTATATAAATGCAATAATGCAGTTAATGTGTTAATGTAAACTGCAGGCACAGATCTTGCTGTAAAAAATTAATAAAGAAGCACATATCTAATAGAAAAGGTAACAATCAAACAACATCTGGATTCAAACCAAAAGAAATGAGAAAGAAAAAACTAATATAAACAAGTCATTGTGAAGACTTGCTTTGAGAAAATATCAATCATAGCAAAAGAATGAGAACAATAGCAACGATAGCGCCCAAGGCACAAGTGTTGAAAGCAAAATTAGAGAAATCGAACCAAAATTACAAGAGATGGCGCCAACGATGTATATTTTATCGCTCTAGTTTAATTTTTTTTGTTTTAATAAGATTGTGATGTAACACATGGTCTGTTTGTGTGGTATATTTTGTTAAGAAAATAAGTATATCTTAGAGTATTTTGTAGTGCAACTTGTACTAAAACAAGTGTAACGAGATCACATCAGCCGCAATATAGCGTGGTAATGTTCATAAAGACATCAACATACTTTAAGTATTTCTTGATGAATGAAGATAACAACTTGCTTTATTGTTATGAGGTTTATTTTAGAACTTGAAGCTATTAGAATGTAGTATTTTTATGCAAACTCAACAACTATTGTTGAAATTTGAATAATATACGTACCTATACATATCTAAATATAAGCAACAATAGACATTGATTAGCATATTTTTTATAACAAAAAAATGTGCTATGCTATCACATGTCATAGCTTGCGGCCCTATTGGTTAGAGACAAGGACTAGTTAACATTTTTTGTGCATGGATTCTTAAAATTCATCTTTTTCTCAATGGAACATGAGTCAACAAGTGGCCCCGACCCAACATGTATCAATCATGGAGTGGTAGATATAGGTTAGGGATTTGGCCTTCAACAACACCAAATTCAATATTAGTAAATTTGACAATTTTGCATGTTCCTAAAATAAGTGTTTTTTATAATGAAATACAACTTGATTGTGTCATGCCATGTATTAGTGTGAATCTTCTAATATTTTGTTGAAGTTTTAACTGATTTAATATTTATAGTATAGAACGTTCCAACATTGTACACATGTTTAATGCATAGGATTTTTGAAACATCCTCATGATTAATAATTTACAAATTGATTAAATTAGGCCCTTAATATATATATATATATATATATATATATATATATATATATATATATATATATATATATATATATATATATATATATATATATAGGCTAGAATACACTCGAGTGTATTCGGAGCAGAATACTCTCAAGTAGTTTTTCATGATGCAATATTTTTTTTCAAAAATCTAATCCGTTGATCTTCTTAAACATATTGTGAATAGCTCATACGCAAAATTTGAGCACATTTAGACATTTATAGGTCATGTTATAAAGACCGCAAAAATTATTCTTTTCAAATTAGTTTCACGCGTCAATTTTTTTACCCTTGGATGAGTGACTTACACTCATCCAAATGAGCTCAAAATTTGTATGTAGCCTAGTTATAGTATGACAGTGAAGATCAATGGTTTACATTTTGCAAAAAGTACTCTTGATATACAAACACACTTGAGTGTATTCATGCGATTTGTACACTCGAGTGTATTCACTACTACAGAAATAACATTCAGTGTCACTTTTCTGGGCGTCGGTTATTAAGAAAAACCGACGCCTAACATATAAGGCGTCGGTTGTTTAAGCAAACCGACGTCTATATTCGAAGACCAGCCAGACGCGGGTACCGCTTTGTATTAAGCGTCGGTGGTTTATAAAAAACCGACGCTTAAAGTCGCCCGCGAAATCCATATTTCGATAAAAAAATAGTGTCATTGTCAGCGTCGATTATATACCTAGAAAACCGATGCCTATGTGCGATGAAAATTTGCGCGGAAAATGTCACGTTCAGCGTCGGTTATCCTTGTATAACCGACGCTGAAGGTGGTTCCCGCCAAACATTTTTCATGAAAATATCGTCCAATTGGACGTCGGTTGTTGCAAACAACCGACGCTAAAGATGTTTAGGCGTCGGTTGTTGTAAACAACCGACGCTATTTGGGAACTTCATAACCCTCGATCGCCCGACTCTTCCCCTTTCTTCTGTTTCATTGCGAGCGATTTCTTCTCTGCTGTCGCCCGACTCTCTGCTCCTTCTTCTCCACGACAGCGCCGCCGTGCCGCCACTGCTACTCCGACGCCCCCTTCTCCGGTGCCCCCTTCTCCTTCTCCTCCGCCGTCGCACCCCCTTCTCCTTCTCCTCCGCCTGGCCGCTGCCTGCCTGCCGCCGCCTGGCCGCTGCCTGCCTGCCGCCGCCTGGCCGCTGCCTGCCTGCCGCCGCTGACGCTCCCTGCTCGTCGGAGTCGCTGCTGCTGGTTCTGGAGCTCGCCGGCCGCCGCCCACGTACTCAACCAGCTCGACCTCGCCCTACTCTGCTTGCCCAGGTACCTGCCGCCCTACTCTGCTTGCCTAGGCGTGAAATTGGTTCTTTATGTGCCGACCTAATCTGCTTGCCTAATCTGCTTGCGCGAAATTGGCTCCCTACTCTGCTTGCTTAATGTGCCTAATCTGCTTTAAGTGGTCCTAATATCATAACATGATAGTTTTATATTCATGGCTAAACATAATATGAACTAGATCTTTTTATGTCATTAAATCAATAAACTTAGGAATTGGGGGTTCAAGAATAACCCTAATGATAACAGGATAATAAGAAAACCTAAACTCTAGATTAGGACTTGAGTAGCGTTTAATGTTATTATATGATTTGTGGCACTTTAGGATGTATATTGATTTCTTGATTTATTATTTAATAATGCTCTGTTGATTAGGATTAACCATGTTGCCTGTACTTTATAGACATTTATTATATATAAGAATGACAACACATGTATTTGTTGGCCTAGAAACCCGTCCAAGATTGACTCATTAGGAGTAAATCTTGGATAGTCCCCGGTTTGGGACTGTTCTTGAACACCTAATCTCACTTAGGATGTAAGTGTATAATGTGTATTGGGTTTTCGAGAAAATTTCGGTAGCATTTCCCCGTTTTAAAGGTGATGTTCGAAACCGTTATCGGCCTGAAGGGAGTATTATTGAAGGTTATGTGGCGAGAGAGGTTATGGATTTTTGCAATGACTTTCTCAGTGGTAATGACACTCCTGATAATGACAAGAATATTGAGGAGGGCAAAGGAATTTTGGGATCACGGGTGAAAGTAATCAGCCGTGAGCAGTTGGAACAAGCTCACTTGTATATTTTACACAATATGGACGAAGTGAGTGTTTATATCGAGGAACATACCAATTTCATAAAGAGACAACATCCTCGAGCAAGTTCAATGTGGCTTGCTAGAGAGCATAATAAGACTTTTACTAAGTGGTTTGAAGATAAAGTCTTACATCAACTATCTCAAACACCAAATGATATTACAGAAACTATCAAATGCCTCACCTTTAAACCAAAACCGAATGTTATGTCATATGAAGGGTTTGACATTAATGGATTCACATATTACACAAAGCGCCAAGATGATAAGAGTGTCGTCCAAAATAGTGGGGTCACTCTTCAAGCGTCGACTATGTACTTTGCAAGTGCAAAGGATAAGAGTCCACGTGAAGCTAAAATGTCATATTACGGTGTCATTGAGGACATTTGGGAGTTTGACTACATAGATTTCAAAATTCCGCTCTTTAAATGTAATTGGGTTGATAACACCAAAGGAGTTATAGTGGATGAATTGGGTTTCACTTTGGTGAACTTTGAAAAGATTGGCGAGAAGGGTGAACCATTCATATTGGCATCACAGGTGAAACAAAGCATTCTTTGGGCCATCCCAGCGCAAACCGAGAGCGGGACTTTCTCAAGAAGAGGTAACCTATTCTTTTTTTAGAATGTTACTGCAAAAGGAAATTCATTAATAAGAAGCTAATGTTTCTTTTATCCATGTATAGGAGAATAAGAGAGTTGAGGATTTAGTTGCTAAGAAGGTCAACGATGTAGTTGCTGAGAAGGTCAAGGAAGAATTGCTGCGGTGGCAGGCATCTCAGGCTTCCAATCAGCCTATGACGACCCACTCTTCTCCTGATGCACAGACTGCGAGTAATCCTGGAGACCCATCGCCTAGCACGTCTGCTGTAAGTATTGTTTATGACATTGTAGCTAGTCTTTTCAAGATGATATGTTTTCAAGATTATATGTATATATGTATAACATTATTTACGTAAATTTGTAGGCATTGAAGCCATGCCGCTTAAGAATGCAAGACTATGTTGTTGCAGAGGCGCAGGCTTACCAGTCCCTTCCTGGGGCAACGTTTCATGGGACTCCAATGCCGCAGGGCTACATTCGTGTGAGCCCGCTACATGTATTACCCGATTGGAGGGAAGTTGCGTTGCCATATGCCCACCCAGATTTTGATAGACTTGGTGAGGTAGAAGGCGGGGTCATATTGTGGCCCAAAGCAGATGTCGTCTACAAGACTGAAATTGTAAGATAAATTTACATTGATTTAGACTGTTAATGTGTATATATGATGTCAACTGATCTGAAATTATATATACAGGTTAAAAAGAAGACACCAGGAGCACCTAGGCCTCCACCTCCACTTCCCGCATTACCAACTTGGGTTCCAACTGACCTAACATACCCGTTAGGTCCTGCTTGTAGGGGAATGGTATGTTGGCTACGGGCACATAATATACATTGCCCTATAATAGTTTCTTTAGATGCAGATTATGCAGGTCAATCATACGATAGCTCTTTATTTATACAAGATATTATTGAGTTGTTTATGTATGATTGGCTGAATACATCAATGATAGAGACATGGATAAGGTGAGATCTTGTTTATACATACATATACCTTGTGTAAGATCCGGTGATCTGGTTTCTTATATATTAATGCATACGTAATACATGTTTTGCAGCTACTTAGTCGAAGATCATTGCAAACAATTTGCATTTGATCATGTGGGATTTTTGATTCCATCATTGATTAGTATGGTAGCTAAAGACCCTGATAATGTTCAACAATACTGTATAGATTCTTTTACAATTTTTGGTCAGCAAAAGAAGATGATAATAATAGCTCCATTCAATGTCAAGTAAGTTTACTTTATTTATAATTTGGACTTAAGAAAATTCCATTTTTATTGTGCATTTTGAGTTATTAATTGTTAACTTTTTACCTCTAGCGGTAAACATTGGGAGTTACTAGTTATTGTCCCCGGGACGTTCACTGTTTATTATCTAGATCCCGCGGGAAGTACATTAAACACTAAAATTGGACACGTAATGAGAATGCCATTATTCTGGTGAGAAATATTTCATTTTTGTATCTGTTAACATCTGTTATTACATTACTATTTACTTATGTAATTTACTGTGTTATATTAACATGTAGGGGTTTAGATGCATTCAAAAAGGCTGGAGGAACGGTCCCAAGGAAAAAGAACCAGCCAATAAATTGGCAGAACGTACAAGTAAGTTCCCGACTCGAATATATATATTATTGATGTGAATTGTGCTTAGTTGTATTATTTTGTATGTTTCAATTTATAGTGTGCTACACAAGACAATGGCTGGGCATGCTCATACTATGTGATGCGATTTATGCAGATGATTATCAAATATGCCGCATTGGACATCGATACCATACATGAGGTATTATATATAGTCTCACTAGTTAGTATGAAATATATCAATCTTATCTTATTTTTATATTATTACTTATATATATATATACATCATTCTCTTTGCAGGTGTTTAAAACTGACCACACTATAGGTAAACACTTAAAAAATATACATGCTCCATATACGATGGAAGCATTAAATGAAGTAAGAGAAGAATGGGCAAAAGCCATACAAGCAGTGGCAACTGTAAGATATAATTGGGATGTTGATAGCGATAATGAATGATACTTTGTAAATGAATATTTTTGAATGTTAATACATGTATTTGAATGTTTCTATATGTGTGAATGTGAGAATTGAATTGATGTCTGAATGTATGTACTTGTGTAGAATTTTCCTTGTGACTTTTGCAGGTTTGCGGCCTGTTTGTAGGCTGATATCAATGGATGTCGTAAACCTGCAGTTCAGAAAACTGAACTGCAGGTTCTCATCCTTCTGACCAGCCACAACAGGCATGCAAACTGATATGAAAAAAAAATATATAAATAGGCGTCGGTTATTTATAGAAAACCGTCAGCAAAGACATACATCGTCGGTTATTTGATAAAAACCGACGCCTGATGTGGCCAAAGCAGTCCTGGAAATGGCGTCGGATATTCGTATCAAACCGACGCCTATTTAATCTATAGGCGTCGGTCTTTTGGTATATACCCGACGCCAAAAGTGTTCGCGCCACAGAAAATGGCGTCATCTACGGCACTTTATGCGTCGGTTATCTACTAAAAGACCGACGCTATATTCCATACAGGCGTCGGTTGTTCAGTAAATAACCGACGCAGAAACTGCCCTAGATGACGCTGTTTTCTATGGCGGGAACCCTTTTGGCATCGGTTATATACCAAAAGACCGACGCCTATAGATTAAATAGGTGTCGGTTAAAAAACCGACGCCGAAGTGTTCGACCTTTAGCGGCTCCCACATAGGCGTCGGTCGGAAACCGACGCCAAATGGGGTTAAACGACCGACGCCAAAGGCCGTTTCTGTAGTAGTGATTATAGATTGACTCTATATATATGTATATATATATGTATATATATATATGTATATATATATATATGTATATATATGGCACATACTATAGCCCTAATTGGTGAATAAGTGTAACATCGGGGTTTCAAGTGAAACTGACCCCACAAATGTCCCTAATTGGACTGAATAAAAATTAAATGTATTTAAAAGAATCGTGCGTGAGTCCCTCCACATTAGGATTGTAACTATTTTTGGATTATTGTAGATAGTTCAATTGTATTTATCTTAAAAAGTCTATAATAGACACTTGGGACTCATAAATTTAGAAAATAGTGTTAGATTCAAAATCGTAATGGCTAATTGAGGTAACCTACTTATTTTAGTCTCAATCAGCAACCCTAGAGCCCCCAATAAATTTAGGAAAGAAAGTTAGAAGGTTTTGGAGACCTATATGAGAATTTTTTTATTTAATATGATGTATGCCTCTATACTTTTGCATGAAATAACTATCACATGACTCTTTAATTTCCTTATAAGTCTCAATCAAACAACTTTGGTAATTGTTCCCATTTCTTTAGAGTGCTCGACAAGTGTGTCATGATCTTTCGTATTCCCCCTTTGGTCTCAATTTGATAGTGACAAGAAGACAGATTGATCTGATGTGCAGACTAATCTCTGCAAGCTTACTTGTAGAATAATTCAGAGACCATCTCATTTTTCCTTCCATTCCGCAAAGGCCCAAATTCTTCTCCTGTGAGACTTTGCCATTCACAAATATATCATCTCACCCTGACCTTCTGGAAACCATGTTTCCCTCTCCACTAGATCATAGTGCAAGGAAACTATCAAACAACCATTTTGACATTTTTGCAATCTCATCAGTCCCATGTTCTTGGAGGTTCTATGATGTAGACATCCCTTTCGATCAAAGGGTCCATGTTCTAAACATCCTTGACTTTCATACGACAACCATGTGCCCCTCTCTCCAAACCCATATATACCACACGAAAATTATGCCCTGGCTACTAGAAACTCACATATATACTCTTGGACACGAAATACTCCCCTTTGGTGCCCCCATGACATTTATTGTGGATGTTGAACCCTATCATTGATGTCAGTGTCATACCATTGGGCCTTCTTTTGTTCCTACAAATGGCCTTACTTCAACTTTATGAACCTTCTCTAAGCACTAATTTAATCGATTTCATGACTAAATATGATTTCCCTCTTTTTCCTATTCTTCATACATATATCAATCTTGAGCCTACCAACATAGTTGTACTCGCTTCCTTCACCAATAGGTTTGTTTGATCTATAAACCTCATTGTGATCTTGTTCTTGTGTGTTATGTTGTGATATGTTATTTCTAGTTTCCACTCCTACTCCTTGGGTGGCAGAGCAGTCATCTTCCAACTCCGACCACCATTTGGATCCCCTATAAGGCTCTTTTGGCCATCAAAGTGAACATCCCAAATTTTTGTAGATTACTACTAGGGTCTTAATGGAAATTTATCCACTAATTAATATTAAAATTTGGAACACAATGCAAATAACCCAAGTGAATCAAAATTTTCCTTTGGAAATTATAGAAGATGAGTGGCATTATTTCTCACCTCATGATGATAGTTAATTCAATAAAAATAATATTCAAATAAATCAAAATGAATGTATATGATGCCTTCTCCCCCCTTAATGTAGTCTCATTATCACTAATAAGTATATGAACTCTAGGTGGCCTCATTTCGTCTAATTGGCTCAATACAACCAAACATAGCCCTAAGTGACCATAAGTGGGAAGTTACACTAAGTGGGGATCAACCATAACTCAATTGATGTACAAAAGTGGTATTAGATACATTATAGTGATAACTCATATTTTGGGTCATCAAAATCAGAAAGTATTTACGTAAGAATGATGTAGGCCTTAAAATACACCTATGTCCCAAATGTGAGGTTAATATGACTTAGTTTAAGCTTTGATTAAAAATGGAATGATTTAACATAGTTTTTACCCAAAATATGTGTTTATGCATTTATAGAACCTAGATATACCTATCTATGATTTTGTTAATATATCATGCATGCCTATCTTATTTCCTCCCATTTTATTAACTGATCCAGAAGTCTTTCTTAATTCTACTTTGTGTAGATCTAGCCCATGAGTTAGGGTCTTTCCCCCGTACTTGTCCCAGTACGGATGGGACTCCACAGTTTTGTAAAATTTCAATCCCCACCCAATGCTTTCCCTCTAATCAACCAAAGTCCTGATAGATATAGAGGGTGTGAATAGAGATTTTTGATATTTTAATAATAATTAAAAAGTAAAAATAAGAATTAGGAGGAAACAAGGAAGACACAAGGATGTAGAGTGGTTCCTACCTTTGAAATCAAAGGTAGTCAGTCCACTACCCAATTATTTCCAACTGGGATTTTAAAAGTGATTAATTTTATTACCTCTCAAGGATGTTATACAAAATACAATAACTTTCTATGTACACCCTTGAAGTAGCCTTCACCTGAAGTAGCTTCAACCTCCTTCAGGCAACCTTCTGAAGTAATTCCAAGTTGAACAACCTTCACCTTGTTGAAGTAGCTTCAACCACCCTTAAAGCAGCCTTCCTTGAAGAGATAGCTACCACCTTTTGAAGCAACCTTCACCTCCACGAAGTATCTCCAAGTAACCTCCTTTCAACATCCTCCAAACCTAAGGAGTAGTTAAGGAGAACAATATACAATAAAAGGAACAAGATTCGAGGAAAGGAAATACTTAACCAATTGAGTACAGTGATTTGATCCTATATCAAGCGTTAGACCTCTCAAACCACTAATTATGGACATTACTATAATGTGGCTAAGAGGCTATATCTATAGGACACAAAATTTGAGCTCAAGGAAACAAGATGGCAAGAGTAAACTTTGCTTGTTGCTCACTAGAGTTGATTCTCAAGTGTAGTTGTATGTGTTGGGTGTCCTACGGCCTCTCCTATTTATAGGGATGAGTTACAAGGGCTTAGGGACGTTCTAGAGGGTTTCTAAAGTGTTCTTAGTGCTCAACTAGCTGTTAGGTGTCCACTAATTGCATTGCAATGGCTAATTTTTTCGTGCTGAAAAGTGCAATCCAGAAACTGTCTCCGTCGAGAAGTTTGTCGACCGAGGTTTGTCTCGATCGAGCATTTCTTCGACCGAGGGAGGGTTTGGAGTAAATCTATTGCAATGTTCATTTACAACTTCCAACTACCTCTTATTCAGTCTAATGACTATGGAACCTGCTGGAAGGTTTATCTCGATCGAGGATATTGTCGACTGAGGGCTAGACTGGGGTATGCTTGTGCATGCCATTATTTAGTGTTTGTGAGTTAGACTGAGATGGTTCTCGGTCGAGAATGTTGCTGATCGAGGGTGTCTCAGTTGAGAAGTTTGTCGAATGAGAATGTCCCTGTTTCAATATGTTGAATCATCTACTAAGTGTGTGTATCACTATGTAATTGTGATTCTATCTTAGGGGAGGATCTATCTAAGTGTTGTGAGTAGATAGGGAAGATCTAACTCTTTATTTACATGATATCTATGTACTTGTACAAGTTTTTATATTCGAGTATAATCATGAAAATAAAAGCAATTTATTGATCTTCCAATTTGTATTGATCTTCAACTATCCACTACACATTCGAGTACAATCATAAAAATAAAAGCAATTTATTGATCTTCTAATTTGTATTGATCTTCAACTATCCATTGCCTTATTTGTTTATCCCTAAAATACTAAAATAATAAGTTTGATCCACAAGAATGAAATTTTTATCATCATCAAAACAAAGGGTTTAATAATGTCCAATTTAGCCAACAAGTCCATGATGACACTACCATATTCATCTTTGCATCTTTATGAGTTGATCTAACCCAAAATCATTGGAGTTTCATTCCTGAAGGATCCATGGAGACCAAGGAATATCTATTTTCCTTGTCAATCAAACTTCCATCAACACTACAAAACCCTCATCCATATATATGACATACTTAGAACGTTCCATGACCATGGAAGTATTAGTGAGATCATGCCATACTCCCTTTATACCCCAACTTTAGAGTTGATCTACCTTCTGTACCTACCATATATTTGCAGAGATGACTCTAAGCCTTGCAATTCAAGGTAAGACAATGAAAAGCCTCCTTGACCTTCTAGAAATTCATTTGACCCTTCAATTTCTTTTGGAACGTGTCGATCAACTTTTCCCTCTATTTACCTCCTTTAAGACCTTTTAAGAAATGTAAAAAATCTATCCACCTTACCTTCTAGTCTCTTCACCTACATCTTCATCATAGGATATGGAACTAACCCCAACCTTCAACACCTCCAATTGTTTTTGGGTTTGGTGTTTTTCCCAAGCCCAAGCTTCCGTTTGGTTTTCCCTAGTATTCCATATCCCTCCTCTGCTCCTCCATGGAGGCAAGGATTTATCAGGCTCCTGACCATTGCAGAATCCAATTTTGGCATTGTCCAATTTGGAGACGTGAGAGGAAAGTGATGGTGTAGCCTCCCGATCATGTGGAGAATAGATTTATTTGTTTCAATTATAAGATTTTTCCTACTAGTTTAGTCTGAAGATGTGGTTCATTGACCTTTATGATAAACATGATGAATGTTAGATTTAAATTAATACCCCATTTTGATTTTTGCATGGTCACAAGGCCACATGGGCAACTTTGTCTTTCTGGCAACTGTTTCCATCTGCCATCATGCACAACCATGGTTGACATTCATGAACCATGTGACCACTCGTGGTTGGATTAGCTGAGCAACACTGGAAGGGTTTTTGGACAACGCAAACAATTATTCATTGTTCTTAGTGATTGGCCGATTCTAATTACATTCATAATAATTAAACCATAGGTCAGAAAAATAAGTAAAACTATGTTTTAGAAAGGTTTTTTAGAGGTTTAGATTCTGTTTTATCTTTGATCAAACTCTAATTTTCTAAGATGTAACATTAAGATTTTAAGGTGGTGAATAAAATCAAAATGATATGGAAGATGCTATTTACAGGATATTTAAGGTCCAATCAACCCTTACAATGCGACTAGGATTTCCTCAACCTAAGGAGATCCTACAAGATCTTTTCTAAGAGAGGGGTAAGTTGGTCCATGCACTTTGAGAATTTTGTATTACTTTTCATCGCCATATTATTGGGATGATTAAGTTAAATTATAAGCATAGACATGTACTCCAACATGAATATTGCTCATATCAATCTTTAGAAATGCTTCTTATGATTTCAAGATTTATTTTTAAGAATTTATGTCATGATCATATGCAATTTAGTTGAAGTGAATAATTTTCAAATTAATTACTAATCATGTAGTTGGTTGTATCATATTATCCTCATCATGTTAATTTTGATCCCTCGAGCCTTATGAGTTCAAGTGTAACATAGTGGTACTCAGGTGCAATCATGATCTTAATTGGAGCATTTATTATGGCACTTAAGTGCAAATCATGATCTCAGTTGGATCATAACTAATGGCACTCAAGTACGAATCATAAATTCAAGTGGAACATTAGTTGAGCTATGTGCCTTATAAGAACAATTGGTGAATAAGAGTAGATAACACTAAAATCAACCACCGAGATCATAATATGGGAATCCAAGTTTATTTCTCAATAAATTTTATATTTCCTCATTGCCCAATTATTACTCTGTTATAAAAAAACTAAATATTGCTTATTCTGATGTGATTTTTAATGCATGCATGGCGAAGGGCATGATGTCTGCATGAGGAAAGAATAAGGGAGCATAATCAAGGAGAATAAATCTCAAGGATGATTTAGATGTCTAGCCCTGGTGGGGTGCCAACTATCCTATGATAGTTGGTTCAATTTTTCTTTCATATGAGGATCATGTACTAGTTAAGTTTAGTTTGAAGTTTAAGTTTTATGTTATGGAATGTGATAGATGAGAAATATTATCTTTATCCTATTATGGTTACAAAAAATACATTTTTATGCAGTGGTTATCATTTTGTGACATTCAATGAGAATTAAGCTTTCGCTCAGTATTGTTATGTTTTAAAAAATTGCAGTGTTACACGAAGGGTGTTGGATTTGAAGAAAGTAGTGGTTTGTGGTGAGTTTTGCCCACATTTTAGATAAAAATATATTTTTTTGGACAAGTTGATTTACATAAGCCCTATTTTTATTTCCCATATGAGAATGAAGTTCACAACTAGTAGTTTTCTAGTTTTTTAACTCTCTCAAATCTTGATACACCAACACATGGCATAGGAAAATAAATAATTTGCATCTTATTTTGGTAAGAAATCACTCATGTTGTTGGAGAAAGAGAGTTTGACCTTATAGATTCCATGTTTGGTCCACTTCATAGTCCCACACCCAATTTTTATGCATGTGTTTATCCACATGACTTTTCAAAACTCCTCTTATTGGATATAACTTCAAATATTTTCTATAAATCCATACAATTTGCAATAAATATACAAAAACATTTTTAGAAAGGTTTTTGAATATATAATCTAGTTTTCTAGTTTCTATGCCTAATTTAAACATCTCAAACCTATTTTTCTTAAAAGACATAGACTAGGGATTGTATGATAATTAAGGAAAAACTAATGATATTTATAATAATTTCATAGAATTAGGGTTATATCATATTTAGGGAACTGATAGGAATTTTTCTATCACTGGCAAGTAGATCTTTCATGTAGAGCATCAAGTATGGAAAAAGGAATTTTCATATGCCTATATTTTCTATCAATTCAATTATGATAATATCAAGTATATATCTCTAATGAAAAATATAAGATATTTGATTATGGATCAATTTTTGTTTTCTAAAGTATTTTTTATCTCATCCTTGATTATGGTCATAATGTTCACATCTCTATTTAATTATATGTCATTGCTTTTTGTTATTACGATCAATATTTTTGTATGCTAAACATGGTTAATTTATATTGTTACTTCCAAGTGAGTTTCCTTTTGGTACATTTATAAACTATGTGTAAGAAATGAGAACTTAGGTGCATGTGTCATAAGCTCTACATGAGAAATGAGCTCTTCGGAGAAATTAGCATTCATGGAACATGAGTTGGTGGGAGAACTCATGGATATATGACAACATAGTCAATCCAAGAGAGTAATGATAATAATAAAGAAAAATTAGACAATGATATATGATATGAGAAGTATTCAATGATTGATTCATGTTTTTAAAAATTATAGTTTACTTTTAGTTCATGTAAAGTTTTTCATTGCCTCTTACTCAAATATGTTTTCCATTTTGGTTTGCATGAATGAGGAATCTATGTTCAAAGGAGAAAAAACTAAGGGAGCTTAAACATGGGCCATACATCTTGAGGAGAAATCTAGGAGTTTACCCATGGTAGCATTCCAAATATCTTATGGAAATTACTTTAGTATTTCATTTAATATGAGTATCATACACTTTCTTAGTCTAGTTTAATGTTTAAGTTTTTTTTTGGAACATGAGACATGAGAATTGTAACTGTTATCTTTAACTGGTTGAATGGGACTTTATTTTTTGTGTAATAATCAACATGCATGTGACATTACTCTTCATAATTATGTGTCATCTCATTAATGTGTAGGTTTTAAAAAAGTGGTATGTTACAATATGGTATCAGAGCACAAATAATAGTTATCCACCTGACATTTCTCAAAACATCATTCATATATGTTTCCTTTTATAGTTGGCTCCCAAGACTAGGTTTTATGATAATGGAAAGGGCCCTAGTATTAGACAATGAGACTATGTCCATTGGACATTCTTGTGAAGATAAAATTATCATGGTTCCCTTTGATGCTTTTTTCATAACCCAAGACACCACCATGAGAATTGGAGAGGATCAGCTAGCCAAACCTTAGGTCAATCTAGGATTTCCCTAGTTGAATACTTGAAGATTAAGATTGTCACATATGTGGGTAGAGTTGGATGTGGTGAGCAAATCTAAGATTTTGTTCCAAAACATTAAACATGATTTAGATGCTATAAAATTCCCTAACCACTCCAGGGTCCATTTTGGACCCACATGCTAAGAGGTGTAACTCAAATATGGTTGGAGAACCTCTAAACTCCTAAGAAGCCAATTCTTCCCCACTCTCATGGGCTTTTTGCAAATATTGTATATCTGAGGCCATGATCGAGAAGATAGAAGAGTATTTCCTCAACCTTAGATAGTAGAATGTCACTTCTATCACCCAATAATCCATGAAATTTAGAATGATATTGATGTATGTTCATGTCTATGATGAACGGTGCAAAGTGAAGAAGTTCATTAGAGGTCATAAGTCATACATTTGTTTGATTAGATTACAACATAAGAAACCTCCAAAAATTCTTAGTCATGTGTTCCCAATCTAAAAAACATAGATTCATTTGGGTTATGTGCCATAAACATCTTTTGATCATGGGGTGTCATTTCCACTTAAACTTTACCTATAGGTGTTAACCAGATACCCTTATCCGCTAAACCCTTATATACCACTTGGGAAACGGTCCCCTGACATCTAGAAACTCAATCTATCATCACTTAGTTATGAACTACTCCCCTGTTGTGTCCCCATGAACTTGCTTGCTGACTTTTGATCCATGTTGTTGATTCCACATATCATACCATCAGACGACCTTCTGTACCCATTAATTTTCTTGAGTCGACTCTAGGAACCTTCTCTAAGCTCTAATTTGATGGATTCACAACTAAAGTTTATTTCAATATTTTTATTTTTCTTTGTGATTATCTTCAATTCTCGAGCATACCACATAGTTTTACTTGCTCACTTCACCGATAGATTTAGGTTTTGAATGAATAATCTCCTAGTGATATTGGTGTTCTATATGATGGTGTGTTGTGTCATTCCTACTTTCTACTTCTCCTCCATATGAGGCAAAACATTCAACATACCACCACTAGGTCCCCTAGAGGGGTCTTTCTGACTGGTATCATGTTCTAGAGTTGAAGAAAGGAGTAGGTTTGTAACAAATTTTACCTAGATTAGAGATATAATTGTGTATTTATGCATTTTCTTCGCATATAAGAGTGAACACCCCATGTAGCAACTTTCTAGTTTTTCCTTCTCCCAAATCTTGATCCGTCAACCTATGGTACGGGAAAATAAGAATTTTTCCTCTAGTTTTCTCATAAATCAGGCTTGCCCTTTTGAGAGAGACAAATCCTGACCTTGTGGTAAACACATGTTGGGCCACCTCCATGAACTACACCCAAGTTTTGTAGCTATGTTTACATGGCTTTGGATTTCTTTTGATTAGCGAGAACTTAAAAAAAATTGAATACATCCATACACCTTCCAATGTATACACAACAATGCGATTTGAACAGGTTTTTGAATAAGGAATTAGATGTTCTAATTTTAAGCACTAATCGATAATTTCAAGGCATGTTTAACTAAAATTTCTATATTAGGTTATACATGTTAACTAAATTAAAATTAATGAGAAGAATGTTAATTTTAAGACATTAGGCTTTCCATCAGCTTCATGAGAATTCACAAGACCTCTTCTATCACTGGTAAGTGCATCATGTAGTCATTAGAATTATCTCAAGTATATAATTTTAACGACTACATATAAAGTATTTAATTATGAATCAAAATGTTATTTTCCAAAATATTTGTCTCATCCATGATTATTTTATAACTTGCACATATTTCATCATTTATAATTCAATGATTTAAGTTATTATGTTCAAGATTGATCTTTAATATAAATACTTTATTTATGGTAGTCCTTCCAAGTTATTTTCCTTTTGGAACATGTACATGGTCTGTATGAGTAATGAGCACTTGGATGCCTTTATTTATAATCTATGTGTGGTCAATGATCTAATGGGAGTAGTTTAACCTTGATGGCAGAAGACCTCTTGGTGGAACCAATAGATGAAGGGCAACACATACAACCCAAGATAATAATAACAATGATAAGAAGAAATAAATACAAATATAAATGATATATAAGCTACTCAAGTTTAATCATGTGTTTCAAAAGTATAATTTACTTTTAGTTTATATAAAGTTACTCAATGTCACTTACTCTAACATGTTTTATGTATGCTTTGTTTGGTTGGGAATGTGATGTCTGTAGGAGAGAAGGTGAAGGGAGCTTAGAAAAGGAGCATACATCTTGAGGAGAAATCTAGGAGTTGAGCCCTGGTAGGATGACAAACATCTTATAGAATTTAGTGTGAATTTTCATTCAGTATGAGGATCATGTATTAGTTTATCTTAGTTTAAATTTTATATTTTCTGTTGTGGAACTTGATACATGAGAATCTTTTGTTATCCTATGTTTGTTAAATGGAAATCATTGTTATGTGATAATCATCATGTTTGTGATATCCCTCTTGAGAATTATGCTTCCTCTAAGTAATGTGTTTGTTCAAAAAAGTGGTATGTTATATTTCTCCTTGGGATAAAATATTTATCTCAGACCAAACATATATTCCCTATAGTCTATATCCATGGGTTTATACCTTTTCTCTATGGATAGACCGTTGGCATGAATGATTGACAACTTCATTTTTAAAGGAAGTAGTTCCTAGGGCCAGACCCTAAAAAAGCCCTATTGCCTAGTTTTTGTCGTATATTGCCAAGGACTTCTTCCCTTGTATGTAGAAAACTCTGTTGCAGTGAAATTAAGATTCTAGGGGTAAAATGGTCTAGACACAAAAAATCTAAAAACAAAAAATTGACTGTAATATATGATCCATTATTGGGGGAGGTCGAATTAGTTAAATTTTAGACCTTAAAATGTGCTTATATGATTGGGTCACTATGATGGCTTAAAAGGTATTGTTTGAGAAAAAGAAACTATGTCGCAAACTTTAGGTAACTAGATGGTCATCTAAGGTTGTCATAATGGCCCACATGTTACAACTATAGCTTATTTATATGTTTTTAGGTTTCTGTCAAGAAACACCATTAGTTTGATGGGTCTCATAAGCTAAATCGACTAATGGGGCATGCAATGGACTAACAAAATGATAAACCAAGCTAGTTCCATAAGTTGCATTTGCTATTGAGAATTCAAACCAACTAGTGAAGAGTCACTAGAGTGACAAGGATAACTTTTTTGATGTCAGAAAGTCGTTACCTTTGGGGATCATTAGTAGAGTGACTAATGAAAAAGTTGGTTGAATATGAGATAGTCAGATAACTAATACCCTATACTACTAAGACGTCAAAAATGTTGTTTATGAATGTAACCTAATTACATTCTTATGTATAGATAGATTGATGGTGGCCTTATACATATCCAATATTTCACTCCCAAGTACACAAATTTTGAGTTAGGGAAAGAGTTTATAAGAGGCTTCTAGAAATTATTAACTCTTAACTTACTCAAGTGATTTCAATGGTGAGTAAGCATATTGATACTCTGTTATACCACCATTTCCTCTCCCCTATTATCTTTAGTATAATTCATCCTAACCTTGCAAACAACTCCCAATCCTCTTTTTGAAACCCTAATTTCTCCTCTTTTGTGGATAGCTGGTAATTTAAGAGTTGGTTTATGTGATGGAGATACGTTTAGTGGAATAATTTACGTTGAAAAATGTTTACAAACCCTTATGTCACCTACCTACATACATGTGAGTAACTTCATCCCTCATTTAGTGATTTTTATATGCAATTCACAACAAAGTATCTTGAATATAGGCAAAAGAACTTAAATTAAACTAGGTTTGGGCCAAAAGGTTACACATGGAAACTTTTCTATGAGCTTTAAAACTTGGTCTTTCAACATTACTTTGACTAACATTATCATACTACAAAATATACAAACTTAGTTATCAATATAAGCATATACATTTCTATAGTTTTTATTAACTAGGATCTTTTTCAAAGAGATCATCTAGAAAGTTACATATTTGAAATTTATTGATATATTCAATAAGTATTACATATAATCAAAGAACTTTAAGATCATAAGTTTGGATTTTTTTACTCATTGAGAATAGTCATCCTCATGATTAAGTTAAATAGAATTAAACTAGTTAACATAATTTAACGCATCATACATCAAATATAGATAAACTAGATTTGTTAACACTCTCTTTTTAACATGAGTAATATGCTAAATAAAAACTCACCATATAGTTAAATTTGTTGGAGTATTGTAAATCTTCCCTTGAGTCCTGAAGTAGGGCATTGAAACATGATTTCTAGTATCACAATAAGGGCTATCAAAATTTATCTTGAAATCATGTCTCTAATATATGTTAGATTATATGATTATGCATTTTATGTGGTACACATTACTTCTCTAGTGTATATCACAAGAGTAAATTTTCTACTATAGTAGAGATAATCCACATATCAAGCTAATCTATTCAACTCTAATAAGAAGGAAATATGAAGTTGGTATATGCTTCTAGGTTGTAGTACATTGAGATGTATGTCATCCATTCTTATAAGATGTATGTTTTTGATGTAAGAAGTGGAATTAGCTTTCAGTATCAATATTACAAAAGCATTGAGTTATGGAGGTCATAGGAGGATATATCCCTACAAGTAATATATCTCGAACATGCTGTGACATAAGCAATCTTAAATGTTACAAAAACCCTAGTACTTATACAGAATGTTATATGGATTATAATCCCGTAGTAATATAACATAGTTGGTATATTTTATTAGGTTTATTTACTAATTGCTAATTGTTTATTAGAATTGTATTTTGTAATAAATTACAACTTATATATTTAGTTTCTTTTAATATCCTGTTGTAATGCTTTCAATTATGAATCTTAATGTTTAATTATGTCTCTAAATTCTATATCATTTGATTTTCATTTGTGTCTTTCATAGTTGTAGCTCTTAAAGGGTGTTTATCAACTCAGTGGGCCATTATGTGTCATGAGGAGTACATTAAATTTTTTTAACTCATACAATATTGGAACTAACAACATTAGTCTTCACAGAAACAACCATTGCATCCACTTTAACAATAGTTTCTAGGAGGTGTGGTAGTGAAATATAAGTTACACTGTCCATGTTTGTTCATATTTTTGAAAGATGGGGGTTATCACTTATGAATTACACTAATATGTAGATAGGAAATGCAGTCGATCAATTAAGATTTATAATTCCATTTATAAAATTACGTATAAGTGGGTAACATAATTAGTAGTTTTTAAAGAAAATTTGTTAATAAGAGTTTGAACTAGTTAGTCACACATCTAATTCTAAGTCAACTTGTTTTATAAAACAATCAGACCCATCCTCTCAGAGTTTGTCTATAGTTTCAAGTGAGTAAGAACAAGAGTCAATGACCCATAAAAGGAATGTGCATGTTTTATGATTATATTTAAATAAAGTATGATTAGAATTTAAATAACCTTATACACTTATGGTCCCTTTATTATCATTTGTATATTTTATATTTCCTTTGATATTATCCTAACAATGACTTCCAAATAGTTCGTAACATACTATTTTCATGCCAAACAATTGTCTTCTATAGGGCACTAAGAAAATAAGAGTTATGTGAAAATATAATAAACAACAATAAGTAGATTTCAAAGAAGTTTTTAGGTCATCAAAATACTTTAATATTATCATAAGTTACTAATTTCATCTTTTTTCATTTGTCCTCTCTTATCGCGGACTACTGGTATACCCGTATAAGTTAAATCAATATGATATTTAAATAAAAATATCACGATCAAGACATATTAATTAATGTGTTGACAGCTAAATGTACACCTACACCACAACTGTGAATTTTATAGGGTACTTGTTTGATGCATTATGCAATGGGTCAATGTAATACACAATCATGAACTTTTGAATGATCTCTAGCAATTCCTTGTTCTCGTTACTAAGAAAGAATAAGGAAAACTAAAATATAGATCTTTGTATGGAAGAATAATTCATAAGTTGAATTAAAAATTAAGAAAGAAAATTACATAATGGATGGTTATTAGTAATCAAAAGGATCTAGAATTAGATTTTTCCCCATAAAAGAAAAAGAAATTGTAATGTAGATAAGATATATTCTACTACAAAATCATATTCCTCTTCTATAATTTCAGTCAGTAAAATAATTAAGAACATTGTATTACTTATTTGGTAATCATAAATCTTCTCATATAGACAGTTTTATCCACTATTTTACTAGTTTAATATGTAGAAAACAATTAAATATGAGAATTTTCATAGAGACTTCTTGCATTGGAGAAGGACTCACCATATGCATACTTCTATTATGGATGTAGTTAGCCAATAATACTAAAATAGATAAAAAGATATTATCAAGAAAGACATAATCATGCTCTTGGCCTAAAGCGATCTTGAGAATTTTATCAACCATATTTCACCTTGATCTTTTCTTCACTATGAATCGACATAAGACTTTATATTTACTCTCCCGATTGTCACACATGGGTGGCAGAACCAGAGATATTGTAGGCTTTGGATGATGATCTGTAGGGATATTATTTGTTTATGGATCTTATATCTATTATACCATAATCATATCAATAAAATTGATATACAAACACATTTAAAAATACAAATCTAATAGAAATTTAATGGACCTTCTCACAAAAAACCAGGATTTTGTACCACTCTATCATACTTTGTTTTACTTGTCCAACTATAAAGTATTCATAGGAGATATTGGTAGTGTAATGACTTCTATTCAATCATATACAAGCGTAATAGACACACAAGGAAGACCCTCGTACACTGAGTACAACAATAAGTTTGACTAGGTTGGTCACAAACCTTGCCCTTTGCCACATACTCAAGTTCAAGATATATAACCGTGGTTTGACATCTTTGTACACATATATTATTTGAAAAGTCTTATACAAGTTACACAACATATATATTTGATTAACATATTATTATACCATTAATAAAATTACATCAAGATAGTCATGTGGGTTGTTGGGGTTACTCCCATGCCCATCTATGCCTCATGTACAATCTTGCACCTCTTAATTTTAGTGGTGTATGCTCAAAAGGCTGAAATGCATATTTTTTCAAGAGCCAAAATATACTTCAATGGCACACTGGTTCCAACTCTTTTGACATGACTAGGAGACTCTTGAGTACCAAATGCTACTATCTATTATCCCTTTGGCCCATAGGAATGAATGTTCCTTCGTTTCTTTTTATCATACTGTCATAGAGCTCATGCTAATAAAAATTAATGCAACTATTTAGTAAAAAGTAATAGTTAAAAAGAAAATAAACATGGCATTATAAGACTAAAATCTCACCATTTTCTATGTCACATCCATTTCCATAGGGTTGGTAATTTTTCATGTGACAGTTATCAAAAAATCAATAAATTATGTATGTTGGGGCAAGACATGAAATTGGAGTTGTGACTGTGGATTCATTCCTATAGAAGGCTAATTTCTCCTTTTTTTTAGTGGAACAAGGCATAATCACTGGATCCTGATCGGAGGTTGTTAATTTTTTTTACATGCATTTGTTTTTTAGCCTCAAGTATATCTTGATAAATGCAAAAGAGATATTATATTATAACCATCAAGGACATTCAAAGAATGCTTATTGTAATTAATAGAAGTCATCCAACAAATTAAATATCAAAATACTTAATATCTTGAACTCATCTTATTTCCTAGAGGAAGAAAACCTCTTTCTTGTCATTGGGTCAACAAATGTGTATTACATGGTGGTAGCCTTATCTTCTTTACATTCGTTATCCTATATCTAGTGAGACTAAAACTAAAACCCTTATATCTTGGCGCATTGTTGTGGTACCTTTTTACGACGAACTTCTTATCTATGTCAGAAAGGCCCCACATCATTCAAAAGTACTTATAATATTATTTAAATTGGCGAACAAAATCTGCATTTAGAATTTTCAATCATGAGATAAATACATATAAATTGTAGGTATGTCCTTCCATAAGAGGTCTTTCATGGTAACTTCAACAGTATGCCAAGATTCTATAAGTATTGGTACATTTTATGTTCAATGACTTCTAAACAACATTTGTGAGCACTAGTATTGTCCCAAATATGTGTTATGGTGTCATCTAACTGAATGAACATCTTATCCCCTTTGGACCTAATCTTTATAAGATACACATGAGGTTCGGCCATCTAGAATATGTAGCATTAACACTACTAGAAGCATAAGCACTACAAGAGTGTGGGCCCTCTACCTCCTCTATGTATTCCTACTTACAATAATCCACCTCTGATGCCATACTATAGAAGTCTATGAAATAAAAATATTATAAATCATGTAGTTTCATTAACATGCTTGACATGTAATATAAGAATAAGTGAAAACATATGCATCTAGTATTACAAAATGTAGATTCAAAATAATGTTATCTATAACATACATATACCCATAAATAGAAGAAACTCACATATCTAGTTCTGTAAATTTTTTATTCATAAACATGATTGACTGATAATATAACCATTAGTGGAAGTACCACATGCATCTAGTATTATTTGATTGGTCATCAATTGATATTCTCTCCTAGTTATCTTTACTTGTATAGTGTATATCAGTGTTAAATTTAACATTTACACATAGAAAAACAACTAAGAATGGACTTGAGTCATCAAACATGTCATAATTCTCTTATCCATCTATAAGATCTGCAATGAAATACCTTTTCCCTTACATAATGATAGACCATTTTTCAAGTGATGGGTCATACAGATATAATACTTGTTTTGTCTATGATGATATAATGAATGTTTCATCCTACTCGCCAATCTTAATAAAGAACACTAATGTGAAGCCCAACTCATCCATTATAGATCCTTTATTGTTGTCAGACCTAATTATACCCAAAAATGAGAACTCTAAACCCTATCTAGTCAAATTCAGATGTCTTTAATGACATTTAATATACATCTTCACTTGTCATTGTATCGTATCCTTTTCACAAGTAGAATACAACAAATATGACTACACAATGAACTTGGTGTTTTGTACTACAATACTACCATCTAGATTCTTTGTGTAGTATAAAATTCATCAATGTTATACCTTTTGTTTTAAATGACATCTTTTTTTGGTTTAAAGTTAAGAAATTTTGTGACATACCCAAACATAGGTATCTTAACTAATATTTTCCCTTTCTTATGTTCAGTTTCAGTTATGCTAATATAAATTTGTTTTCCTCTGATTTAACTTAAATCAGAATTAATGGAATCCTAGAGAATATAATATTTCAACATATCACCTTTTATACAAGACTAAAAATAAATTAATTATTTAAGAATTTGATTAGGAGTTAAGTATATCACTTCATTGATCAATATTTGACCCAAGTATGACAATCTAGAATCTTCCTAAGTCTAATTGATGTAGAAAACTTAATGAGTGTGAAATAATGCCTCAAATTGATTATAAAATGCATTACATTAATACTCAATATAAAGTTTTTGTAACTAGATGCAAAACATTTTCAGAAGAAGAAATTGAGGCAAAAATAAGATTCTTCATACTTTAATTAATCTATAGGTCAAATCTCAATTCAATTGGACTTGATTTGATCACTTAATTACCGTCTTTACTTTAGAAGGAATTGTGGACATATACCATTGAATTTCATTTAAAACATTAACCCCTTTAAATTAAATATGTGTAACATAGCCCATGCGTTACTTTCCTCACCCTACTATCCCTGACCCATGCACCCCTCTCTTTAGCGTCGACAACGAAGGTCACAAGAAATGACACTGTTACCTCTCCTCTTCCTCTCCCATGCCTCTCCCTTGGCGCCCTGAAGCCCTAGCTCCTAGTGTGACAGTCGTAACGACTGCGAAAACCTCCATCCACTACCTCCTCTTCCTCTTATCGCCCCTCACCCCTATCGATCTTCTATTTCTTTTTCTCTCTTCCACCTTCCTCTCCAATGTGCGCAGAACCTCAATGGTGTCGTAGATGCCCCCTTGACTTTCCTATGTTTTCTTCTCCTCCACCTGCACCCAGTAGCACCAGGAAGTGCCAAGTAGTGCTAGTGATGCCAGGCTATATCAGGCGCCTCCAGGAAGTGCCACCTCTCCTCTTTCACATCCATGCACAAAGTCATCAACAACCTGACATGCAATACAACCACACCCCAACGCTGACGGTCAGTGCTAGATCTTGCCAAGATCCACAACACAGTTGCCACACTCTAGGAAGATGTTGTCGCTTCCTGATTCCCTCTCTCCTTACACCTTACAGTCCTACAAGAAAAGGACTACAACAACCTTTTGCAATGGCCGACGTTGATCTCTTGGCACCCAAAAGTGTCGGAGCTCCTACCTCTCTTCACCTTGGACCAGGGCACCACCACAATACCATACTCAGACTCCATCCTTCTGCAACTCCTCCTCGTTGCTTCATGTTCATCACCTGGTCTATCTAAACCCTTAAAAGGTGACCATATTGAATATTGTCCTTTCTTACAACCAAAGCCTAGTGTAGAAGGATCACCGCTTACCACTGCAGTCACCATGCACGGGGGCCTCATTTCCACTTATGGTGGATTCCAATGAGACACATTACCATCTCACCCTATTATGTGAAGATCACTCCACCGTCAACCTCTCCCCAACCACCATCATCACAGATCTACAAGGCATGAGTTTCAGACTCTGATACATCATCTTCATCACTGTCTCAACACGACCTCCATGATTATCATCCCTACAGATGTAGGGGATCCGAAGTAATAAGTTAAGCCACTCCACCTGACCTTACCAACTGGAGGTGCGAATGTAATCATGATGGAATACAAGGGCGTCCAATTTGTGATGTCAGGGAGATTCTTGATCCACTAAACACTGAATGCATCTCTGATTAAGTCCTAGGAAGCCACAACTTTGAGGAGAATCCTTATTCAATTACTTGTCTCACATCAATGAACTGAATACCGTGGAGGTCAATATCCAATCCATCCATTCTTATTTTATGTGATTCTAGAATCTAGTCAGTAAGATAAGAGGAAAACAAGAAATTAAGTAATATGCAGATTGGTTATATAAGTATATCTAAGCATGGTGGTTGTGTGCATCCCATTAGTACATGTATAGACCCATATTAACATGTTATTCTTGAACATCCAACCACACATTCATATTTCAGACTACTATAATTGTAGAGATTGGTTAGTACATATGTAACATTGTGGAATATGAGAGAGTTATGAGAGATAATAGGTAATACAAGACTAATCCTAGTTGTGAGTAAGGAATGTCCATCTCACTCATGGTTAACATATATTCATATGCCTGTATAAGTATGTATACTTGTAAGTTAGAAAACCTAATGTTCCTAGAGGTATAACTACTTACTCTAACCTATATCAAATAGCCAATTAAATGATAATCAGAGTATGTTGGAATAAATAAAGTGTTGATTTAGTGACAACTTAGATTGGATGATCTATTATGTTAATAGTTGACATATTTGTAATAATATTTATATATTTGAGAGTTAAAAATTTGTGGGGAGGGTAAATGAATTAGCAAATTTGCTATATATTAGTAATAAAATCCAATATAGAGATCTTGTCCCCTTTAGAACTAAACCCTAGATTACTATTACCAACCAAGGGGTATTTTGAACCATGTATTATTATACTAACTTTAATCATCATTCCTATCATGTCCTTAACCATCCAAATACATAAATCCTAATATATCCTTAGGTGATAGGGACTAGGATAAAAACTAAATAAATAACTATATTAGGAATTAATACACATGTTCACTTTGATTTGGCTGACGTATCTAATATGTTTCTAGGATGAATCTATGTCTTGGTGGACCCAAATGTACCAATAGAGTTAACTATTAACCATGAGAATCTGGTATGTACTCCTCCCTATTAATAACTGAGCATTTATATGACAAAATTTTCCCATAATGAGGTAACTTTTGCAATACGTGCTCTTGTTCCATTTGTTGGACAATTCATATACTATCAAATTGAGTTATTGTTATTCTTCTAAAACTACTTTTATCATGTTAAATTGGGTCAATGACCCCACCTGCTATTGTTCTTAAATCATGCCAAGTATGTTTATAAAAGATGTATCTTGCCACTCTATTAATGCATATTAGATAATTCAACTAGTTTAATTATCGTAGATGCTTACGGTAATTATTAGGGCACATCTACTTCTACCCAGGGTGCGTCTTTCCACCTCGTTTTATACAAGGACACATCTACTTCCACCTAGGGTGCATCTAGTTCCACCCATTTTACTTAGGCCATTGACTCAGTGGTGTCATGACCCTACTTTAGTTACTTTAGTCAAATGTATCAGAATGCAAATGTTTATGTGATTGGATTGTTGATTATGGCAAGAATTGTACATTTTAAATTGTTTAATTATACTACCTCATTTTATTGGAAATTCCATCTTTTGGTACATCTCATTGAAACTTACCTAGCTCTAGTGGACCACTTTTTTATGGGAACATCTTACTTTACTGTTGAAATAATTAATTTCCTGGTTAGCCTTTTCATGTACATACTCAACTTCTGCTAATTCATATCTTATTTTCCTATTTTTTCTGGGTGTTCCCTACACCCAGGTATAGGTACTTTATAGGACAGAGACTGAGGATGATTGTGAGCTCATTTGTAAACATAAGGACAACATGAGATAGCCTTGTTACTCTCTGTTGAAGGGCTTATGTGTATATAGATGTAACCTTTTCATTTTATGTACCATCCATAGGGTTAGAAAAGTTATGTACATGGAAATATTTTGTAACTTTGTAAATAGTAATGTTTTCCACTGCTTAATTATTTCGTGGCTCATGTTTGTACCATTGTGTGGGCCCACTATCGGGCCCCACTCCTTACATAATGGTATCAGATCCTAAGAAGTCAGTAACTAGACTATTTTAAGTTATCCTAGGTTGTTCCTTAGTAGGTAGGTGACCCTTTAGAGGTTGTTGTCATACCTAAACCAAAATCATGTTCACCAATTAGGGTTTCACCCTTATCAGATTTAGTAATAATATGTATCCTAAACATAGTATGTGGATGACCTAGTATTGGATATAGTCTTACCAATCCTACCCTCTCTTTATAGGTATAGATTTCTATATGAGAATATTGATTCTCCTAGGAAGTAGCCTCTACCTCCCACCTTAGGGGAGGATAAATCATATGCTATAAAGAGTAAATTTACTTGAGCTCACATTATTGTGCGTAACCATGATACAAGTCATTAAGCCTTTTGATTTCATTGCTTTCAAGCATGAATATAATACACACATTATATGGATTGAGCATGCATGGGTACAAACATATGATATTGATATGAGTTTTATATTTGGAGGTATTCTATGATAGCATATGATGATATTAACTATATACTTTAAGGTTAGACTTGTCTTGCCTGCACCATGGAGTTATCTCTACATAGTTTTTCTTGAGACACGCGATCCAACGGATGGATACTATCCTAGTTAAACTTGTAATATCTCATAAATAAGGGTTTGCTGAAGGAAGATATAGGTTTTAAGTAACTATCCTTGGAATTTCATTCCTCACATACCCATAAGGTAGTTGGATCACAAAATAAAACTTTGTGCCATGTTATTTTCCTAAAGGACATATTGAGGCATAGTCATGTTGGAATCTATAGTGGATACTCTTTTTCTTGAAACTTTGGGTGTCCATGGACACTGAGGTTATAAGAAGCAGGTACATCTAGGGTTTGTCCTTAAATAGTTGACCACTCACTCATCTCGACCATTTAATTAGTTTTTTGATGTGTGGTATGAGGATTAGTTTGACTAGCTAGTTCACCTGGGTTGGTAATGACACCATGGATGTAAACCAACTAGGGAAGTAGAAACTCTAATGTCTTCATATTATGGTTACACAATCTTATAAATAAATAATGTTTGGGATGTGATGGCCTGAGTTAAGATTAAGATAATGGTGGAATAATGGAGATTGTGCCAAGTAGGACCAACTAGAAGAAACATGTATTCCTTCATCAAGAATTTGGATATGCTTGTTGTATTCATTGATGATGTGAGTAGAGAAGTCTCTTTTGTGAAGATGAACTGATGTTAGGGTGAAAGTATATGTTTTATGTGGTAGAAAGCGGTTGACTTGGTTCTCAAATTGATTTTGGTGCCATTTTGGATTCTCATTGCAAGGTTTTCATCATCAAACATATTTTCATTATTATATTATATCTAAAAAAACTATTTTTAGATTTCATCGATGGTTTAAGAACCAAGTCACCACCACAAGGAAGTTGTAGTAATAGATAGGATTGTTAGTGTAGAAGATCTTTAGCAAAGCCCCTATGACTGATTAGGTCTAACATGTAACCTATAACTAATTGAGAAGTAGTAAGTATGAAGAATAAGTTTAGATATGAATGACCTAGTTGACCTACCCCTATTATATCTCACAATTTGTTAGATTGTAGACTAACCCTTTAAAGGGGTAGATTCATGTACATTTATTCATCAGGAATGCAACTTAACTTAAGGATTATATGAACTTAATATTGTATATAAGATGTAATGCTTGGGTAATTTCCTCCACTAAAAGTCATACACATGTGATTACCCATAATTAGGGTAATGAACATTATCTAGGACAAATACATTGTACATAGGTTGGATAACCTAAAATAAATCAATACAAATAGATGTACTCATATGTTAGCTAAGCCTCTAAATGGGAGAACCCTATTAGTTGATGTTAGTCATAAGGGTGCTCTAGGACTTGATTGAGTGGATTTCGGGGATGAAATTCTCTTTAAGGGGTGGAGTGCTGTAATAAATCTAATATTTTCCCTTTCTTATGTTTACTTTCAGTTATGATAATATAAAATTATTTTCCTCTGGTTTAACTTAAATCAGAATTAATGGAAGCCTATAGAATATAATATTTCATTATATCACCTTTTATATAAGGTTAAAGATAAATGAATTAATTAAGAATATTATTAGGAGTTAAGTATATCACTTCATTGATCAATATTTGACCCTAGTATGACAATCTAGAATCTTCCTAATTCGAATTGATGTAGGAAACTCAATGAGTGTGAAATAATGCATCAAATTAATTATAAAATGCATAACATTAATACTCAATATATTTTTTTTGAAACTAAATGTAAAACATTTTCAAAACAAGAAATTGAGGCAAAAACAAGAGTCTTCATACTTTAATTAACCTATAGGTCAAATCTCAATTCAATTAGACTTGATTTGATCACTTAATTAATCATCCTTACTTTAGAAGGAATTATGCACCAAAAATTTAACCCCTTTAAATTACATATGTGTAATGCAGCCCATGTGTTACTTTCCTCACCCTACTAACCCTGAACCACACACTCTTCTCTTTGGAATCAATAACGAAGGCTATAGGAAATGACATCGTGACCTCTCCTCTTCCTCTCCTTTTCCTCTCCCTTTGTGCCCTAAAACCCTAGCACCTGGTGTGGCAGCCATAACGGCTAGGACAATTGCCATCCACTGCCTCCTCTTCCTCTTGTCACCCCTGACCCCCGTTGGTCTTCTATTTCTTTCGATTTCTATTGCCTTCCTCTCTGATGCGACCAGAACCCCAACAGTGATGTAGACGCCTCCTCCACCTACACTCAACAATGCCAGGAAGCACCAAGAAGTTCTAGTGATGTCAGGTTGTGTCGGGCACCTCCAAGCACCACCTCTCCTCTTTCGTGACCCTGCACAAAGTCTTCAACAACCCGACCTACAATACAACCAGACCCTGATGTCGACAGCCAGTGCTAGATCTCCCCAGGAACCTTTATACAACTTTTTCACACTTTAAGTAGCTTCTGTCGCTCCCTGATTCCCTCTCTCCCTGCACCTTTCACCCCTACAAGAAAAGGACTACAACAATCTTTTGTAATGGCCAACGTTGATCTCTTGGCACCCAAAAGTGTCGGAGCTCCCACCTCTCTTCACCATGGACTTGGGTGCCACCACAATACCATACTCATGTTCCATCCTTCTGCAACTCCTCCTTGTTGCTTCATGCTCATACCCGATCTACCTAAACCCTTGAAAGGTGACCAGATTGAATATTGTCCCTACTAGCAAACAAATACTAGTATAGAAGGATCGCTGCCTACCACTGCAATCACCATGGATGAGGGCCTCGTTTCCACTTACGGTAGATACCAATGGGACACATAACAATCTCACTTTATTCTATGAAAATTGCTCCACTGTCAACTTATCCCCAGTCACCATCATCACTGATCTTCAAAGCATGAGTTTCAGACTCTAATACATCATCTTTGTCACTGTCTCAACACTACCTCCATGATTATCATCCCTACAGATGTAGCATCCTAAGTAAGAAATTAAGCTAGTCCTCCTCACCTTTCCAACTGGAGGTGCAAATGTAATCATGGTGGCATACAAGGGCATCCAACTTGTGATGTCAAGGGAGCTTCTCGAGCCACTGAACACTGAGTGCATATCTGATTCAATCCTAGGAAGCCACAACATTAAGGAGGATCATTATTCAATTACTTGTCTAACATCAATGAACTGAATACCGTGGAGGTCAGTATCCAATCCATCCATTCCTATTTTAAGTGATTCCAAAATCTAGTCGGTAAGATAAGAGGAAAACAAGAAACTAAGTAATATGTAGATTGGTTATATAAGTATATCTAAATAGGGGATTTGTGTACATGCCATTAGTAAATGTATAGACCCATATTAACATGTTATTATTGAGCATCCAACCACACATTCATATTTCAAACTACTATAATTGTAGAGATTGGTTAGTACAAATGCAACAAAGTGGATGATTAGAGAGTTATGCTAGATAATAGGTAATACATGACTAATCCAATCTGTTAGAAGGGAATGTCCATCTCACACATGGTTAAAATATATTCATACACTTGTATAAGTATGTACACTTGTAAGTTAGAAAACCTAATGTTTCTATGGGTATAACTACTTACTATAACATATACCAAATAGACAATTAAATGATAATCAGAGTATGTTGGAATAAACAAAGTGTTGATTTAGTGACAACTTAGATTGGACGATCTATTATGTTAGTAGTTGACATATTTGTAATAATATTTATATATTTGAGAGTTAATAATTTGTCAGGAGGTTAGATGAATTAGCAAATTTTCTATATATTAGTAAGAAAATCCAATATAGAGACCTTGTTCTCTTTAGAACTAAACCTTATATTACTATTACCAACCAATGGGTATTTTGAATCATGTATCATTATACTACCATTAATCATCATTCCTATCATGTCCTTAACCATCCAAATACATAAACCCTAATATATCCTTAGGTGATCAGGACTAGGATAAAAAATACATAAATAACTATATTGGGAATTAATGCACATGTTCACTTTGATTTTGCTGACATACCTAATATGTTTCTTGGGTGAATCTATGTCTTGGCTGTCCCAAATGTACCAATAGAGTTAACTTTTAACCATGAGAATCTAGTATGTACTCCTCCGTATTTATAACTCGGAATTTATATGACTAAGTTTTCCCATAATGAGGTAACTTTTGCAATACATGCTCTCGTTTCATTTGTTGGACAAGTCATATACTCTCAATTTGACTTATTGTTATTCTTCTAAAATTACTATTATCATGTTAAATTGGGTCAATGACCCCACCTACTGTTGTTCTTAAATAATGCCAAGTATGTTTATAAAATATGTATCTTGCCACTCTATTTATGAATGTTAGATAATTCTACTAGTATAACTATTGTAGACGCTTATGTGTAACCATTAGGGGACACCTACTTCCGCTTGGGGTGTGGCTTTCCACCTCTTTTCATACAAGGGTGCGTCTACTTCTGCCCAGAGTGTGTCTACTTCCATCCAGTTTACTTAGGCCATTGACTCACTGGTGTCATGGCCCTGCCTTAGTTACTTTAGTCAAATGTATCAGCATGAAAATGGAAATAATTGTACTTTTTAAATTGTTTAATTATACTGCCTCATTCTTTTGGGAATTCCTTCTTTTGGTACTTATCATTGAAACTTACCTATCTTTAATGGCCCACTTTTTGATGGGAACATATTTCTTTACTTTTGAAATAATTAATGCCCATGTTAATCTTTTAATTACAACTCATCTTTTACTGATTCATATCTTGTTTTCCTATTTTTTTTTGGGTGTTCCCTACACCCAGGTGTAGGTACTTTATAGGACAGAGACTCAAGATGATTGTCAACTCATTGGTGAACATAAGGACAACATGAGATAGCCTTGTTACCCTCTGCTGATGGGCTTATGTGTATATAGATGTAACCTTTTCATTTTATGTACCACCCATATGGTTAGAAAAGTTATGTACATGGAAATATTTTGTAACTTTGTAAATATTTATGTTTTTTGATGCTTAATTATTTCATTGCTCATGTTTGTACCTTTGAGTGGTCCCATTATCGGGTCCCACTCCATACACATTTGATGTTCTCAAAAACATCATTTGGTGTTTGTGAAAGTTGATTAATGACTTTATCTTCAATCAACCTAATAAAATTTTGATTATGCTCCCATGCAAGACCCATTGAACTAGATCAAGGATGTCCTCTCTTGATAAGAGGTGTTTAGTGATATTAATACCTTTAATTGATTTTGTGTATAAAAACAAGTGTGCTTATTCCTACAAAGGATTATTAATTCGTTTCAATCATGATGTCTTGATTTAATGTTCTAATTGATCTTGATTCATATATTTTCATTCATATTTCTCCATATTATCGTATAATCATTTATGCAATAATAATTTTCAATTGATATGTATTTTACATTAATTTACCAATTCATAATTGTCTTAATGCATTGCATGTTTAATTTTATTAAGATTGGATACTTGATGTTACAATGGGTAGCACCAAATTCATTGCCAATTCCACCAGGATACTACCCAGAATAACATTCTTCACCAAGAAGACTAGATACCATTGACCCCTAGGTTGGCGTCATAGACATCATGCATAGGGAGTCATAATATCAGACTCAATACCACCTACCTCCAAGTTAGTGGCACTGACATTGCATTTAGGGAGCAGTAGAATCCCAAATCATTAGACTCAGTACCACCAACATCTTTTTTGGTGGTAGTGACTCATCACCCGGACTATTGAACATGGAAGTTGTTGCCAACAAGTTTTGTGTCAGTATCACCAGATCAGTCAAGATCAGAAAAGAAAATTTAGAGTTGTTAGTACTAAATTCCATTAGGTACCACTAACATTTTCGCACTGAAAGGCTACAATTCTAAGTGATTAGTTTGACTATTGACTTTTTAACTTAGTCTATGATCCACTTAAGACCTTAAACCAGTCACAACCACCATACCCATCTTGGTAGTCGTGTTTTAATTATCAAGAGTAGAGGACAAGCAGAAGATAGAGGTAACACTTTGTTTAAGATATCAGATGAGTGGTGTATCTATGCAAATGACTATAGAGTGCAACCTTGCCAACAAACCTCTTCATTATTGACATCTATTTGGTTAAATCTATTCGATTTCATTTTTTCTTCTCCTAACCTTTACTATGATACCACATTTGCCATATTAGACTAATTTACTTTTTATCTAGGACCTGAGAGTAACCTAGTGTGAGTCTAAATATAATGATTGAATTTTATTGATAAAATTAGTTTTACATAATTTTCATATATTTTAATATGATCATTGTTTACATATGATTAACTTGGATAATATTTCATAGAATTTATTATATCAAAAAAAGATATTTATCTTCAGACGTTTTTCATGAATGTAGTTAAGAATGTGATAGGAAATTCGGTTAACAAATAGAAGCAATAACTAAGAGATCAAACATCATAACTATATTTGTAATAATAAATACCATTAAGATATGATTTTGACCAAACTGAATACAATACAATGCCTAAAAAGAAGGTATTACTAGTTTTTGATCCAAAATATAAGAAATAATGACCTATTAATAATTGAGTAGAATTCAATATAAATAACATTGTGGTGAAACCACTAATATTTGATCGAAACTAGTTAGTATTAGTTAGTAGTATTCTGAGTTTGAAGAGTTGAACAACCCAGTAACTCACATTTTGATATGAACTTGACACATACTCTTGAATTTTACACGAACAATTTAGTTGTGTCATTTCCTTGAGATAACAAGTTTCTTGTAATGGGATTTTGTCTTGCTGCAAATTTTCATGCAATGTACCAAATTGTCAAAAGTGTCCATTACCTCCCTAACCACATAAACATCAACCACAATCCCTTGAGGATGATAATCAATTTGAATGTCACTCTTATAAACACTCATGTTCTACTCAAAAGTATGTATTTATTATAACTAAATTGGACCCATGATCTTCATCTCCCTACTCAAATGGACATCAAGGTGAACTATGATATAAATGAGTGAAGGAGTAAAATGCATTTCAAGATGGCAATAGGTTGCAATCATTTCTTTTTCAACTAATCAAGATCGTTAACATTTAGCACTTTTTTATTATTATGTTTAATTTGAAATAAACCACTGTGATTATAAACCATACATTCTCTGAAAATATAGATGGAATAGACATAGGAAATATTTATTGCATTAGAGTATGACAATCGTGGTATTTAAGACTGATGATCTTTAGATCTTTAATTGAAACTAATGCATGGATATTGAAAGAATAATCTTTTGGCACCTTAATATTGTGCAAGAAATCAAAAAGTATTTTTTCTAATGTCAAGATAAAGTGTAATAAGGAGGTAAACATGTGCAATGATTCCTCATCTCTACTCATTATTCTTTACCTTATATCCATTTCATGTAAATCATTTCTATATTTCATGCCAACTTTAGTGTCTCCTCATATAATAAATAGTATACCAATGACATTGTCACTAACATTTTTCTCATAATTCATGTTAACAATATGATGCGTGAATTTCAAACAACTCAAATAAGGGAAATTACATGATATTTACCTATTCTTATATAAATATCTATCACATGTGGGAATATGGTACATTCTCTTACCTAGTAGATTAACAAAGGCTTCTAGTCCTACATATACATCCTTCTTGATATAGTTTTAGGGGCACTTTAATCCTTAATTGATCCATCAAATGTTTTCTCTACCTTATCTAATAATATAGTGGAGGGATAAATCTTCAAATACCTAGATATATAGTCTTTGTACCATATTATAATTGATAAAAATCTATGTTTTCCTCACATATAGGACATGTTTTGGATGCTTTATATTGTATCTAGACATATAACATAAAATGGGAAGTCAATAAGGGTGATAAAAACATAGCACACAAATTAAAAGTTTCTTCACATGAACCTTCATAAGTCATAATGGCTTGCTAACAAAATTTCTTGAATCCATCAATTAGGGATTGAAGGAAAACATTAATGTCATTTCTAGGTAGAGTGGGCCTAGAATCAATATTTACAGCATGACATATGTATTCGTTATACACATCCAAGGAGGAAATTTGTATGTAACAATTATAATAACTCAAGTCTATTTAGCCTCATAATATTGTACAAATTCATCCCATCATTAAAAAGTCCAATCATATATTCCTCACTTCTTCCCCAAATTACAGGTATTGTAAATTTGTTTTCTTCCATTGTAGGAAAACATGCATGTTGTAGACCCCATAATCATTTTCCTTTACCTATACACACAAAGGTAGATTATGTGCATATAATAAGAAAGTCATTGCTACAAAAGTAGGATTATTGATAGATACCACATCACCTCACCAAGAGAGACATTCTTTGTCTTAATATAAGTCAACATTTTGTACCATGATGCCCCATATTTTGGACAATATTTTAAATTATACAATTTTTTGAAATAATATAGATTCATTTGAGAATATGTGTATATTTTTTGCCTTCATTCCCATTGGGCATGTCATTTTGTTTTCTTCATGTGTCGAGATTGGAAGCTTTTTTCCTAAATGAAGAATTTGTTTCTACATAGACAATAATGATGTGAAACTTATTGACCATAAAGTATTAGCATTTTGACTATACAATATCAACATAGTTTTCATATTCACAAACTTAGTAAAATGATAAAATAGTGGTTTCTCAACATGTACATTATTTGTAAATAAGGAAGGTTGATCATTAAGATTACTGCAACTGCTTCCAGAATCACATCAACCATGTAATTCTGAACTGGTTCATTCACATCAAAATTGCTCCCCCTTTGGTATTCTAGATACTTAATATTGTTGATATTTATTGGTCCCATAATCAGAATCTCTCCATGCTAAGGAAATTATGTGCAAACCTATATAATCATATTTCATATAACATGAACTTTAACTTCCTCAAAAGTTTTTCGTTTCAAATTTTTACAACAATTCCTATATGATAAATAGAACCTATCTCCATGATGTATATTATATTCGCTAATAATATTATAATCTCATTAACACCATATTGTAAACTTGGATATGTAGAAATATGGGAAGGACATCTAACATCAATATATTCTTAAAGCAAAAGACTAAGGCAATTGCACATTGGATTTGGGTGTTAGGTAAATTTAAGGTAAAATAAGTTTGTCTTGGAATTAACATATCAATCTGTAATAGAAAATACTCAACATGCATATAATAAATATTCATCACCAATCCCAATATTAAACACAAAATGTCACTAGTATTAATATAAATGTGTTTTAATTTGCTAGAAAATTTGAGCAAGATTTCCCATTAGTTCTCCAACTTCACGATGTAGATGGGAAAATACCCACTTAATTTGTAGTATGAGAACAAATGAAAAAATTTCTGCAAAATATCTAAGAAAAAGATATGCATTATACACTTTCATCCTAATTAAGACAAGTGTTCAGGAATAGTCCCAAACTAGTGACCATTAAAAATGTACTCCTAAGGAAATTTTTTTTGTCAAGTTTCACGGACATCATTATGCATCTCTAGCACCAAATAAATTTATACTTGGATTTTTTAATTAATTTCTATTCATATCTATTCAAAATAAAAAACATGTATTTACAATAAGACATAAGGTAAGAAGGAAACAAGCTGCTTCGCCACCCCTTTTTGTTTACAAAAATCAATTCTTGAGAACACTACATTCCTAGATTTAGGGCTCATACATCATTGTTATAACTTTCTGAACCCTTTAGAGAAATCTTTATAACATCTGGTTCTAAGAAACTAAATGTATCAAGCACAAAAGGAATAAAAGTGTGTCGATTACAAGATTTCTCATGTTTTGCCACATTGGCTAAGGAAGCTTTGAGGGCAACTTGTCCCACAGTGAATGGCCCGCTCCTCAATCCTACCAATAGAGTAACCATAATTAGGTCAACAAATGCATGCCTCCCAACAATCCATCTGAAAATACGGACATTAGCTAGTCTAAGTGTCAATCTTCCCTCCTATATATTAGTAAAGAAGTCCACAAATGCTTTTTTATTAGTAGCAACTAATGCTTGTTTAATTACACCATAGACGACATCCCTAACAAGATCATCCTTGTACTTGAATCTTGGGTGCTTCATGCAATGAACTGCATGCTCTCGAAAAGCACCCAAGCATGCCTTATGACATATAGGGCATACCTCATTGATTGGAAATAAGGAATCATAACATGGTACTTGAGGACAATATGATACTCCAATTGTGACAATGAAATCCTAACCCATGAATGGGAATGGCAAGTAGAAAATTGTGTGGTGATCATCTTGTAGACATCCAAAAATTGCTTTCTCTCTGACAATCATCGAAAATTTAAATTCCATGTCCTAATATGTTTTCAAAAAAGGGCACTCACCCAAGCATGTTGGGCTTTTGAAGGGGTTGCATCCTTGTTAGGAAAACTACTGAGGTTCAAAGCTGGAATAATGACACAAAGACAATCTAAAGAACTATCAAATCAGAATCCATACCAAATATACCACTGCAATGCAAAATATGATCTTGAAGTACCCAAGATTGAGCCTTGGAGGCCACAAAAGCGTATGAGGAATCCTATAGTACCGGATATAATCCCAAGCTACCAAGTTGAATATGTAAAGACTCCATCCTCCATTGAATGTTCCCTAAGAAGGGGCCTCAACAAGCCATGATGTCTTTAATCGACCCTCATAATCCTTTGTCAAACAACACCGGTGCCTCCTCCATATGTACCAATTGACGTGTCCTTAGGCCAAAAAAAATCTTAAAGATACCTATGCATGATCTAAGCAAAAGGAGTCACATTGTGGATCATGCAATTTTGGAATAAGATGCATCAACTCAACATAATTGTCAACCCTCCTCATGGAAAACCCTTTAATAAAATCACTATCCATGCTAAAATCTCTTCATGTAACTTCACTCCCATTAAAGGTCTCCTAGTTTCCTCACGTGAAGAGCCCTTATGAAGTTTTGTACCTATCACATCTATGTCAAAAAGCAAAGTTTTATGGATATTAAATACAAGACCCAAACTTAGACTAGTTCTTTTAATGATGTCAAGCACCTCGTCCATCTCATGTGTGTCCCCTATAACAACCCCTTCATCAAGATATCGAGCATGAAGAAGAAGGATGTAGTTGTCTCTAATCTCATGAAGAATTGGAAGCACTATGAGGGAAAATCAAGTGACCCCAAAGGATACCTTTGTTTCACTATAGTGGATGACCAAATGTTCTTATCTACAACATATAGTCTTCTTTCCTGATAATGCAAGAATTCCATCCACAAAGTAATAGATGGGCACCTCTCTCTCACCTCACGAAGTAACACAATTCTATCCATCATGTTCAAAGCATTTGAGAAATACACTATAAGCATAGAGAGAGACTCATCTTCATGTCATTCACTCAACATCATATTAACACAATGTAATCTACTTCTTTACTGTCAGATACACCGACTCCTAATTGAAAGTCATTGATATTTAGCCATGTCTTTGCCAACTCCAAGATTAGCAACTTTGGACAGTAAATTCCACCAAATAGTATATATGATGATTTGATGTATTCTATTGTGAATATTGAGCAAAGGCATAAGAGGTGCAAATGCTACAAAATCTATTAAGCACAAGGGGAACCTTCCCACCAACCATAAGTTAACCACCAAGGTGATGGCATGTAATAGATCTATGGCCACACTAGACCTCAATCCACACAAATCCTCTAGTATGTGTTTTGCCCTCAACATGCTTCTACCACACAAAGTCCATTTAGGAAATGATTTGATACGTCAAAGAATAGTATCAGCATCTAATACAAAGGAAGCTTCAAAAAATTACAGTATCTGGTAAGGAAGGAGGTGGCATGTGTGGGTGGTTCATATTAAAAGCATTCATGGTATCTCCATCACATGGAGCCACACCTAATCATCACAAGACCTTCATATTTGTTGTAAAATGACCATCTGCAACGTTTCGTAGGCACTTCCTGATGTTAATATTCTCCTTTTTATCCTCATCCTTGGAGTTATCACCTACATTTCCCATAATCTACTATCTAAAAAAAAATTCCCCCATGTAGAAAGACAGGACACAATTTGACATTATTGTTGTGACTTTATATTACCTAATCTATTGTCCTACCTATTATTAGGCTTGAATACCTGGAAAATGTAATGAGAAATAAGTAAGAACCTCACCCACGTGGATATAGAGCCCAGCTAAAAAGCCACATTGTAAAGATTTGTCTTTAAAAATTGAGAGAATGCAAGATGAAAACTATAAGGGATACTCTTAACAATGTTAATAGGTACTTTGAAAACACAGTCAAGAAGCTCATGATCTAGTATTAGAGCCTCCATGTTGTAAAAAAGCTCACATTGCATAGGGAGGGCTTTTAAGATGCCATCAATGGATCTTCAAATCGCCCCATCTCATTCGCAACCTGGACAAGGCCAGTAGCACAATCACATGAAATTCTTAAGGTCTGAATCCTCATACATGTTCAACATATCCATTGATCAAGGATCTGCAAGGTCTCTTCCACTATAAGAAATAATATATAGTCATTTTAAATTGCTTCTCTTGGCACACTATTGCACTATTCACTATTTATCTGCACCTTCTTGAGACGAGAGATTATACGTGAAAAGACATTCCTCCCCTCCCTACCATCTAGACAACAATTTGGATTATCATACCTCTAATTGAAGTCCAACAGTTGTCATTAGGTTTTTGGTCTCTATTACAAATTTCCTTAGGGTTTGGGCCTCTATAACACCTATGTGGGTCCTAGATGTGATCATTCATCCATAAAACATTAATACTATTAACAATAAACAACAAACTCAATGTAGATATTGATAAAAGAACATTAATCATAATATTTATACAAAATGTTGATTAGATAGAGATTGTCATTTCTAGGGTTTAGATAAGAGATATCCAATACTCATTATATTGTAACTACACAAGACTGAGACGATATTAATAATAATATAGAGATTCTACTTCACCGTCTATGAATTATTTCCAATCAGATAGGCATGGCATATATCTTTCACATACAAACCAAACAAGCAAGTCTCGATTTTCATATGTAGCACAAGAAAAAGGACCCACACATAAGTTGAGGGGGATTCGACTTAACCAAATATGCCTGGATTTTTCTAAACAAATAGAAAGTCACATGTGTAAAGAAAAGAAGAACCACAAGCCACTAAAATTTGGAAGATTTGGAAGTGGAAAAAAAATAATGATAGATGCACCAACAATAGGAACCTTTGGTGGAAGCAGGAATGACAACTGCTGGAAGAAGGGATGATGGTGACGGTAGAAATTTGAAAGGATGGTAATGGTAGAATCTAGTAAAACAATAATGGTAGTACCTAGAAAGGGTAATATAACAAAAACTAATGAGGATGACACCAAAAGAAATATAGACAACATCAGAGTAGGAAACCAATAATAGGGATGGGTGGAATTACCATGAACAATGGGTGGAGGTGGTGACAACATTACGGATGGATAATGGCAGCAACATAGAATGAGGGTTTTGATTTTGTGATTGGAAGTTGTGACTAAAACTTGTTGGAGAAGGATTTTGTGGGTCTAAAAATAATGGGAGATATTATTTCCTTGTCTATTAATGGAAACATAGAGTCAACTCTGTAAAAAAGTTGACACCATAGGTAAGTGACACTCGATTTTTAAATCCATGTTTAGTTTTCAATACAAAAACAAAATCGGATGAAGATCCATCAGTGTCAGTTCTATACCAAAATTCAATGCTATTGGTAGCGATGTCCAAATTTTAATCCAATGAAATCCAACAATTTTTGTCTTTAAATAACTGAAGATTGTGGTATAGTTTCTCTTTTAAAAAACAAATTGATTATATGATAAGTACCTCTAGAGGTAAAAGTTATTCTATTGTATGAATCAAGATTCAATTATAATGATGAGTGTATGTGAAATATTTACAAGTGTATTTGAAACTGTAAGCAACAAAATTTTATAATAGTTAGTAAGTATGCGTAGTAAGTAGATGTTTGTAACATTATGTTGTGATTTATTGTCTGAATATCTCCTATAACATAATGTGTCCTAAACAAAGAAAATTCATGTGATATTTTACAATGTCAAATATTAGTTTTTATAGTCCCTTGTGTTTTTGTTAATCTATAATAAGTTTATCTGTAAGTGTGGTCCCAATCCAAAGGCATGATTAAGTGTGACCTAGTGTTTAGGTGTCATATATGTGTAAGCATACCCCCAATCATGAGTTATGTTTATGTTGTAATGTAGGAGTCATATGTGTAAATGTAATATTCATGTGGATGTTTGTACCATTGGACAACTAAACAAAATGGCTCATATACATTTTATTTCCATCATAATTTTATCAAAAGTGAATAATTATCTACCTTATATTTTGGCATAGATAAGCTTGTTTATCTCTTTGACTTAAAGGTTATCTCACTAGTACCTAGAACAATAACATATCTAGGTAGGCTATGTTAAGTGTATAAGTTTGTCCATACTCTTTTATATTGGGATTAGACCTACATTGTGTAAATAGGTATTGATAGTCATCTATAGTCTTATATAAAGTCTATCTCTCTTATCAATGATAAAAAAAATATATCTTCCACCTTATCTTTGGTAACATTGTATAGCATCTGTATACTTTCTTATAAATAAGTAGCTAGGTTCCCTAGGTGGTGACGTTATCTTCTCCATCATTCCTTCTAGAAACTTCTGATATATGTCGTTTAATGGAACAAAAAATAGGGTCTTAATCCTAGAGTTCAAACCTTCCAAGTATAGAAAGGGTCAATCCACAAATAAAATTATTAATATTGAATTCCAACCCTAATCTCTTTTGAATAAGGTTTGGTGGTTTGTGGATTACACTAGAGAAATGAAGTCAAGCTGTAGTGAAGTAAGCTATGCTAAGAACAAGTAAAATAAATTTATGCTAAGGAAGAAAGAAAAGAGTTTTGGTTAGAACAATAAAAGAAGGTTATCTAAGAATAAGAAGTAATTTTTCAATTAAGAAAAATAGGCAATTTAATGCAAGCGATTGAAGAAACATGATTGAATCAATGTGACAAGATATCAAGGCTATGAGTTTTACCACCACGACCGATGTGAAACAAGATCAAAAGAATTGATATGACAAAATGAGATAGAAGCATGCATGCATAAATATTTTTGAATGAATCTACAAAAGATGACCTACCTATGAACCCATTGGTCCTAGTGTCCATAGTTCCTAGTTCGATCATCTAAATGAGGATCCTTCCATGGTCATATCCATATCCTTATGTATTTGATTTAGTTGTTTGGAGCTTTGGGTTTTGTGGTCACGCCCCTCAAGACTAACGTATGATAAAAATGAGAGATCAAATAATTAAACTGGTGATTATCTAAATAAAAAACCATCTATCAAATAGAATATATAGAAAATCAAAACATGTTAGGCAATGACCATGGAGCTACTCCCCATGCCTTGATATGAGAAACTACTCATGATTTGTTAAAGAAAAAGGGGAAAAAGAAGAAAGAAGGAAGTAAGCCATAGACTACAGGAAAAGTATCATGAAGGATCTTAGCTAGTGACAATTAAATGTCTATCTCCCTTAATTCCTTGTTCCCAAAGAAGACTAAGAAATAAAGAATGAGATTTGGAGATTTTGAAGCAAAAATCAACTTTATTGAAGGACTAAGGATTACATCTATAAGAATTGAAATAATAATGTTCAAAAGTAAATTTCTAGTACAAAAGTAGGATCCTCTTCTTTGTGGAGCCCCCCCTCCTTTTATAGGGAATGAGGGGAAGAAAACCAAAAAGGGGGAGCTTAAAAGAGAGATGGCGGTTGCTGAATTTTATTGTTTGTGCGCCGCCAACCGACCAGTTGGGTTCTAAAAATGCATGAGTACAAGGGGAAGCGGTCAAACCCTAGTGGAGAAGGGTAGTGCAGCCTTTGAATCAAATCTTAGCCTCAAAGAAATCTATGAACTGACCGTATTGAGGTCCTGAGATGAGCATCTGGGGTGGTGAGTGTACACGAGTGAGTGTTAAAACCCAAACATGAGGTGGTCGTGACTTTGAATCTGACTTGTTATGAAATTCGGCCTGATGTCTAGGCTCATGGGATGACTGTCTAGAGGTCCTAAGATGAGAATCTGGGACTCCTATGCTCTCTTCACAGATAGTTCATGTAAAAAGGGTTGATCTAAGGGGTGAAGCACGAGCTATGGGTTAATGAGATGCCCTTTTAGGCCTAAAGTGCAACATCTTTTTTGACTAAAATGATCATTTGAGTTAGTGAGACGGTCGACTTAGGTACGAAGAGGTTCAAAATTGTGCCTTGATGGTGAAACCTGCAAAACATGAAGGAAAATAATAAGAATTTGCACTATTAGTTGAAAATTGGTAAATTGCATTTTATTCTAGAAAATCATTAAAAGAGATAATTCCTAATAAAAAAGACTATGAAAGGCATATAAAAAGAGAGAAGAATATAAATTCATGAAAATATCCCAGAATTAAATTTTTTCATGTCCTCAAGCAAATAAAATCATAAATAAATCCAATATGTACTGGTAACATATCTATCCTTGCCCTCATATTCATCACTTTGTCCCTTACCTCCAAATATGGCCAAGAAACCCAATATCCTAGAACAACGTAACATATATCATATCTTGTTTCTAAATCAAGACTTTGTAGAAAACAATCTTCTCCTTAGTTCTACTTTAACACTCTCAATTTTTTTTTGTTTTTGTGAGTTTTTGCACAGGAATAGGATGAAGGAGGTGTGGAAGAAGATGATCCCTATTCTATTCTAATCAAGAGCACGGACTAGTGGTTACATTGACCACAATTTTTTTGTGCTCTTTGGCATCTTTGGATGGTACACCCCTATTAGACACAAGGGGTACGGAAGAATTGAGTTGGGAAGCATGCCACCCTAGACTTGAATTTTGTTTGGAGGTGATTCTTTACTTTTTCATTTAGGGAGAAGGAGGGGGAGGTTGTTCATGTGCTTATAAACTTTCATTTCTTTTCTTCTTTTTTCAATTGTTTATGAGTGTCATTGTATTGGGTAGATTCTTGTTGTCAAAACATGTACAATATTTATGACAAGTTAATCCATAATATAAAAAATAAAGAGAATTCATTTTTGGTTTTGATTGATTCCATTGAACTTGCCAACATTTCCAAGGAGTGAAGCTAGTTTTGGGGTCCTAAGTTGAATGGTGTTTTCAGTCATTAAAATTTGTAAAAGTTTTATAAGTAAGATTTACTGAATTCAAAGGGGTGCATTGATAAACATCTACTCATATCGGCCAACTTGAGAAAGGCCAATATCTTTCAATATAAAGAGAAAAAAGAAAATAAACTACATGTACCAATTGAAGTAACAAAATATCATGTTGAAAAGGGAAGATAGAAGGGTAGAATTGTTACGTACCACCCACCTCCACCCTGGTCTTAGAATTTTGCTCATCCTGAGCACATCTCAAACCCAATATGGAGGGAAGAAGATCATTGTGGTGGATATGGAGGTGGTCGATGAGAGGAAGATGGAGGGTTGTAGTAGTAATTCCCTCTGTATGGGGAATTGGGGCCATGATAGGCTTGATGGGCCCTATACTCTTTATAAGGCGGTTGACTGGGAGAATAATGGCCCATATCCACATGCCAAGGGTTAGGGGAGCATTGAATCGGGTACATGTGGTTGCGTTGGTGTCCTTGGTGCTATTTCTCATGTTGGATCTCATCCAATTGACTTTGAATCTCATAGAAGCCATAAGGCTTGTCAGGGCCCTCCTCATTGTCGATGCTCCTCCATATGTGAAGTCATAAAGGTGAAGGAGGAGGTCTAGTCACATTGTCATGTACTTCAAATGAGATACTCCTCTTATAGGCACTAGGATCAGGGACATCTTCTTGGTCAGGGTGCTCTAGAAGGAATAGTTGAATATTCCCCGACAACCATGCCATTTTGATACAGGTCATTTTGTGCACCAAAAACTAGGTTCTTAATCCTATAGTTTAAACCTTCATAGGATAGAAAGGGTCTATCCATAGAAAATGTTATTAATGTTGAAACCCAACAAAAATGTCTTATGAACAAGATTGTAGGAGGTAAAATCCAGAGTTCGATGATTTGTTTATTATACTAGAGTAATGAATTGAAGTTGCAACTAAAAAAGTTATGCTAAGAACAAGTAAAAGAAATTTATGGTAAGGACAAAAGAAAAGAGTTTTGTTTAGAACAATAAAAGAGAGTTATCTAAGAACAAGAAGTAATTTTGCAACTAAGAAAAAGAGGCGATTGAAGGCAAGTGATTGAAGAAATGGGATTGAATCAATGGGAAATTCTTTTGAGGCCATGGGCTATACCACCATAGCTGGCGTGAAACAAGATTGAAGGAATCCATATGAAAAACTGAGATTGAAGTGGGGATTTAAAAGAATTCATGAATGAATCTACAAAAAATGAACTCCCTATGGACCCATTATTTCATATTTCCTAGTCCGATCATCCTAATAAGTATCTTTCTACGGTCACATATGTGTCCTTACATATTTGATTTGATTGTTCCGAGCCTTGAGTTTTGTTCTCACATCCCCCAAGACTAATGTATAATAAAAATGAGAGATCAAATCATTTAAATTGGAAATTATCCAAATAAAAAAATCTACCAAATAGAACCATATATAAAATCAAAAGATGTTACACTATGCCCATGGGGTTATTCCCCATTCCTTAATATGAGGAACTACTTGCCATAAATTAAAGAAAATAGGGGAAACAAAGGAAAGAAGGAAGTAGGTCATAGACTAGAGGACAAGAATCTTGAAGGATATTAACTAGTGAAAATTAAATGGCTATCTTCATTAATTCCTTGTTCCCAAAGAAGACTAAGAAATAAAGAATGATAATTGGAGATCTAGAAAAAAAATTAGCTTTATTGAGAAACTAAGGATTACACATGCAAGATTGAAATAACAATGCCCAAAAGTAAATTATGAGTACAAAAAGAAGGATCCTCTTCTTTGTGGAGTCCCCCCTCCATTTATAGGGAAGGAAGGGAAGTAAACCCTCAAAGGGTAAGAGTGAAAGAGAGATGGCAACTACTAAATTTAATTATCTACGCGCCACCACCCACAGACTGGTTGGGCTGTAAAAAGGTGCGAGCCTAAGGGGTAGTGACCAGACCCTAGTCAAAAAGGGTTGTAGTGCCTTTGAATCAAATATTGTCCTCAAAGAAATCTCTGAACTGACCGTTTGGAGGTTATGAGATGAGTGTCTGGGGTGTGAGTGCGTGCAGCCAAGGGTTGAAACCCTAACATGAGGTGGCAGTGCCTCTGAATCTGACTGGGTCTTGAAGTCGACCTGACTCAGCCTTCTGGGCGCATGGGACGAACGTCTAGAGGTCCTAAGACAAGCATATGGGACACCTAAGACACTTGCTTCACTGATAGTTTATGTGATAAGGGTTGAGCCAAGGGGTGAAGCACGAGCTCTGGGCCAGTGAGACGTACATTCAAGCCTAAATTGCAACATCTTTTGTGATTGAAACAATTCTTTCAGTTAGTGAGATGGTCGGCTCAGGTACTAAGATGTTCAAAATTTTTCCTTGATGGTGACCTTCAAAAAATGAACAAAAAGAATAAGAATTTGCATTTTTAGTTGAGAATTGGGTAAATTGCATTTTATTCTAGAAAATTAGTAAAAAGAGAGATGTTCTAATCAAAAAGACTGAATGATATATAAAAAGTGAGATGAATATACATTCATCAATTTCTTATCCATGGTGGAAGTCAAGTTCCTACGAAGGTTATCTTTGTGAAAATATATCTATGGCGGATGCCATTTCCATACAAATTTGTATCTTCTCTGACCAATTTTGTACAAAGTCACCTTTATGGCAACTTATCACCCATGGAAATTGTCTCCACCCGGATCCACATCTTATCTGGTCACTTCTCCAAAAACATCATCTTCGCATAATCATATCTATGGTAGAAATCATCTCCATCAGATCCATCTCCATGGATATTATCTCTATTCTACCTGCTTCATCCTAGTGCACTACACATGCACGAATAGATCTATAAGATTTCTAGTAACCTCCAACTACTATAGAGACTCGATGAAACAAAGTGTTAGAATGCAACATGAAATGTCATTCCTAAGTCTTCTCATCCTCTATTAGCTTACATGTCCTGTCAAGATCTGACACACTGTGTTGCTACAAGGTTTTATTACTATAGTTGACTTGTCACCACCTTACATGTTGTGTCAATCTGGTAACACATCATGTTGCATCCTACCTACACTATATCATGGGAGATGAAAAGAATCCACATCCTATGTCCATACCTTTTCGTTTCTAGAACTTAGTCAACACTTTGGGAAAACTAAATGGACATAAATTTAATCAGTGGAGTTGCAAGATCACTATATGATTCAAAGGTAAATGGAAAGAGAAGTATCTTAAGAAAGGACCTCCTGCTAATGATTATCTTTCACATTAAAAACAACATGATTCTAACCTCTTTTTTACTTTGCAAAACATAATGGCCTCATATCACTGATATCATTGACCACCTGACTTACTACAAGTTGATATCTACTCCTATTGTGAAACTTACCATTGTTGAGGAATGTATTGAGCAAACTCCTCATCTTATCAAGATGAGTGATGAATAACACAATCAAATCCTTCAGATCTAAGCATCCCAAAAAGCCTCATCATTCTTTCCTTTTTATGTTCAGATTCCAGGCCCATCTAGTTCTCCTACAACCTTAATAGCTTTATCCCCAAACACAAGTTTGTCATCCTGGATACTCGATTCTAGTGCAAAAAATCATATTACATGTATATATAGTCTTGTTCCCAATATTTCTATCGTAACACAATATAAAGTCACCATTATAAATGGATCTTATATTGTCAATTAGGGAATGGGGATCATATCACCCCTTCCTTGTATCAACCTATTACCCTTCCTTTTTCTATGTTCCTTTCCATTTAATTTAATATCTTTTAATAAGATAACATGTACTCTTTCTGCCTTCATCACTTTTGATCTTGGTCGAGTTTTATATAGGACCTTTGAATGTAGGTGGTGATTGGTTGAGGGTATGAGGAAGTTGGTCTCTACTATCCACAAATGACACTGAAGGGTTGCATGGTTGTATTTCCTTTACACATTCATTGTCACCTTAGTCACTTAACTCTCCAGAAACTTTTCATTTTACATCCTCAATTTTCATGTTTAGGTAAACTTTATTGTGAAGATTTTCAACTAGGAAAGCACCATAGATCTAGTTTTTTATATATAGATGTCATGTGTGCATACTCTATCTTTCATATTATTCTATCAAATGTTTGGGGACTAAGTAGGGTCTCCTCCAAACTTGGGTTTCAATATTTTATTATTTATATTGATGAATTATTTAGAACTAGATGGTTGTATCTTATTAAAGATCAATATGAGATTTTCTCTATTGTCAAACATTTTTGTCCTAAAATCAAAACACACTTCTCCCAATGAACTCACATTTTTTGAACCGACAATGAAAAATAGTACTTCATTTGTGCACTTACCTTGTTTCTTTCCTACAAAGGAATAATTTATCAGTCTTCTTGTTCACATTCTCCTCAACCAAATGGGATAGAAGAATGAAAAAAATGCATTATATTATAAAGATAATGAGAGCTATTCTTGCCCAATTGAATGTTCTGAACCATTTTTGGGGACATGTTATCCTCATAGATACCTATTTCATTTACCATATGCCATCACCAATTTTCAATAACAACATCCTATTTTCATTATTATATCCTCATAGCCCTTTATATATTATACCTCCTCCAAACTTTGGTGTGTTAGTTTATCCATGAATTAAGTAATGGTCAAGACAAGGTCAGTCCCCAAGCAGTGAAGTGTGTCTGCCTTGGATATCCCAAAATCCAAAAGAGGTATTCTTGTTATAATCCTATCACACATCATATTCTAGTATCTACTGATTTCACATTTTTTGAACTTACCCCTTACTTTGGAAAATCTATAGAAACCTCCCAAACTCCAGAAGACTTTCCATCACTCTTAGTTGGTATTGATCCTACACAAGCTCATTACCTAATTCTAGTGACACATTTCCAAAGGTCCAGATACCAATCATGCAAGTTCTCTAGATAACTCATAAACGATACAAGATGAAGGGGCATTTTTTAATCATCCTCCAATCACTACTACCTTTGGAGGTTCTACATATCTGAACAATTTTCCTGTTGCCCTAAAATAAGGAAGTGTTCTTACGTGATACATCCTATATCTAATCTTGTATCTTATGATTTGTTGTACCCTTCATATGTTGCCTTTATCTCCAAACTATCTATCATCACAATACCTCATAGTATTTCTATTGCACTGAATCATCCAAGTTGGAAACAAGCTATGGAGAACGAGATGGATACTTTATCTAAAACTGACACATGGAGTCTAGTGACTCATCCTCTAAATAATGTATTAGTTGGTTGCAAATGATTTTACTTCATTAAAGTTGGTCTACATGGGACCATTGACCATCTTAAAGAAAGACTCATCGTAAAAGTTTACACCCAAATGTATGGGGAATATTATCTATAGACCTTTTCTCCCATAGCCTAGATGGCATATGTTTTTCTATTTGTCTCACTTCTCTTGGATAATTCATCAACTAGATACCATGAACTCCTTCCTTCATTTTGACATGTCTGGAGAAACATCTATGGAGAAACCACTTGGGTTTGTTTCTCAGCAGGAGTCTCATCTTTTCGGTTGGCTTCATAAATCCTTATATGGGCTAAAGAAGTCACCCCAAGTGTGGTTAAAGAAATTTAGTTAGTCTATTTAAGCCTTTGGTCTACAACTGTCTAGTTTAGAACACTTTGTATTCTATTAGCATGAATCATCTATTCATGTCCTTCTAGTCATTTATGTTGATGGTGTTTATATTACAGATGATGGTCACCAAGGAATTTCACATATAAATCAGTTTATTTCAAGGAAAATTTAGACCAATGATCTTTTTCCTCTCAAATATTTATTGTATTGAGGTGGAAAGGTTGAAAGATAGAATTATCATCTTTTCGTGCAAGTATGTACTAGACCTTCATTAATAACTGGGCATGTTGGGATTAAAACCTGTAGAATCACCTATGCATGCTAAAATTAAGTTGTATAAAGACTAGTGGAGCCTCTTGTTGATCTTGGACGATACATAAGACTGGTTGGGAAATTGAATGAACTCGTAGTTACGCAGCCAAACATCTTGTTATGTACAAGTTTGGTTAATCAATTTAATCGAGAAACCACATAGTGGTCACTGGGATGTTGTTATTCACATCCTCTATTATCTAAAATGGTTCCCTAAGAAATGTCTTCTCTACACTATTCGCGACACCTAAAGGTGAATAGTTTTTCTAATGTAGATTGGATAGGCTCTATCATAGACTAGCAATATGTAATTGGATATAGTTTATTTGTAGGAGGTAATTCAGTCTTTTGGAAGAGCAAGAAGTAAAATTATGCTTCTCACTCAAGCATTGAATAAGAATATTAGGTTATGACTCATGTCACAGTGAACTTCAATGGGTCAAGAACCTCATGGAAGAACTTGGATTTACACAATCTGAAGCCATGAGGTTGCAGTGTGATAATCAAGCTACAGTTCACACAACGTTTAATCATGTCTTTCATGAACATACTATAAAAACAAAATTTATTGCCTCTTCATTAGAAAGATGGTTCAAGACAAGTTGATCAAACTGATATCAATCCTCTTAGAAGATCAAGTTGCAGATCTACTTAATAAATCCCTACATAGATGTTAGGTTAAAATCTTATGTAACAAACTGGGTGCCTATGATATCTAGACACCATCTTGAGTGGGGTGTTGTATAAGTTTATCCAAACTCTTTAATATTGGGATTAGTCCCACATTTTGTAAATGTGTATTGGCATTCACCCATAGTCCTATATAAATTGTATCCCTCTTGTCTATAATACACATAATATATCCTCTGCCTTCTCTTTGGTAATAGGCTACTACACCATATGTTCTTTGCTTTGCAGTTTGCATCACTATATTTTCAATATCTATAATTTTTTTAATAATACATCCCAATGGATGTAGTTCCAACTACATATCTAAATGATATTTGTAAGACTTCACATTGAGTCATGTATACATATTATGATCTAGTTAACTTACATAATAAAAACATAATATTTTTATGCATAGTTAATATGATACAATAAACTTTGAATGATATGGAAATATCTTGATCGAGAAACAAAAATAAATAAATAAAATCTCTAGAACAATTATAGGATGTTCCTTAAAGATTTTCCCAAGAATTCTAAAATCTAAAGTCTTATATCAACCTCTCCCACCTTTACTAGCCATATAAACATACGTGAGAACCATCCTATCAGATTTGTTAGAAACATTCAAGCACCTACATAATGGACTTCTTGTCTTTGATACCTCTCCATTCAATGGAATATGGTTGTGTGGATCTTTCCTCTATAAATTTCATTTATTGACTAGTCAACCACTATATCTTCTCTCTTACCCTTCTATGTTCCTTCACTACCATATTGGTTCCAAAGAACCACATCTAGACAATCTTAACATGGATAGTATGATGGATATGTGGTGCTTGTATCTCTAAATATTGCATGGTTTCTAGGATTTAGACTTACTACTTGCGTATATGTGCTTGATATGCTTGCATCTCCTTCTTCACACTTGGACCTTGGTTTGATGTCCTAGTATTCTATGTATACCTTGTATAATAAGTCTCATTTATAAATATTTATATTCATCTTCAAAACTATTTGGTTATAGTGTAATGTATTTGTTGGACTTATAACTGATATTGATTTTGATATACAACCATTCTCATTTTTTACTTGACATACTTGTTGGGAAATATGGGCACAAAGTATAGAAGGGGAAGTAAAAATTTCCTCTATCTGTATTCCCATAATAGCAAGATCAGGTCAACTACTATGAAATAGGAAAGATGGTTTAATGAGTTATACTGGTCCTGGATCAAGTCTAGCGACAAGAACTCACTTCAATGCAAATATTTTCTAGTTAATCTTTAATGGTGGTTGTACAACTCTTGATCTTCACTACAAACAACAAACATAGCATTATCTACAATGACTCTTGTGGTCTTGCCAAGAACTACATGATGACTTTGCTCTCCTAGCAGCATCCAAAGGACTTCTTCCTCTGGAGTAGTCCACATGGACCAACTAGAACTCATGTCATTCAAATAGAATAGGTAGGAAGGATTTGTCCCTCCTGTTTGGCATACTTGTGGCCAGCTTGCTCGCCAGCAACAATGATCCTCAGTTGTTTGCTCCTGTATCTATCCCTCCCTAGTCGGGTAGGACTTGCTTGGGCTCTCTTGGTTAATACAACCAGAGGGGACAATAATTTTTAGAGCAATTGATTTTCAATTGATGTTATTGTGCTCTGGGAAGGCCCCAATACTTAAAGATCTAGAGGGGGTGATTATGGCTTTTTGGAACTTTTAAAATTAATTTAATAATCAAACCAATTAAATCACTCAACCAAAGAAGGAGGGAGAAACAAGGAAGGCACTTAGATGTAGAGTGGTTCCTACCTTTGAAAATAAAGGTAGTCAGTCCACTACCCAATTGTTTCCAATCGGGATTTTGAAAGTGATTCATTTTATTACCTCACAAGGATGTTACATAAAATACAATCACCTTCCACTCGAAGTAGCCTTCACCTTGAAGTAGCATCAACCCCCTTGAAGCAACCTTCTTGAAGTAACCTTCTTGAAGTAACCATGTGCAATCCCTGGAGAAACCTTCACCACCTTGAAGTAGCTCCACCACATTGAGATAGACTTCACCTAGAAGTAGCTCCAACCTCCTTTGAAGTAGCCTTATTGAAGTAATTTCAACCAAACCTTAGAGAAGCCTTCACTTTGTTGAAGTAGCACCAAATAACCTCCTTTCAATAGCATCCAACCCTACAATATAGAAGAAAAAGATTAGAAGAAAGAAAACACTTATCCAATTGAGTATAGTGTTTTGATCCTATATCAAGCATTTAGATCTCCTATCAAGTTAATATGGATGAAGATATATGTGTATCTAGAAGATTGTAGCTACAAGACACGAAATTGAGTTAAACAAAATAATATGGCAAGTGTAGCTCTTCATTAGTTGCTCACTACAATGTATTCTCAAGTGTAGTTGTGTGTTTTAGGTGTCCGAAGGCCTCTCCTATTTATAGGAATGGTTTGCAAGTACTTAGGGACATTCTACAGGGTTTCTAGAGTATTCTTAGTGCTTAACTAGCTGTTAAGTATCCATTAATTGACTTGCAATGGAGAATTGTTTTGAGTTGAAAAGAACAATCTAGAACCTATCTTGATCGAGGAACTTGTTGACTGAGATGTGTCTCGTTCAAACTTTTCTTCAACCAAGGAGGGGTTTGGGGCAAAATTATTGCAATGGCTATTTACAACCCCCAACCACCAACCACTTGGTCTAACAGTCATGGATTTTGGGTCAAAGATTGCTCGGTCAAAGATATTGTCGACCGAAAACCTATTTTAGGGCACAAATGTATAAGTTACTTATATGTTCTTGTGACTTCAACCAAAGTGGTTGTCGATCGAGAAAATATTTGACTGAGTGTGTTTCAGTGGAGAAGTTTGTCGACCAAGAGAGTCCCTATTTCTATTGAATCACCTTCTAAGTGTGTGTATCATGGGTGATGGCGACTCTAACTCTGGGGTGAAACCTATCTAAGGGTTGTGAGTGGATGAGGAAGATATAATACTTGATTTACATGATATCTAGGTACTTATACATTATATACTTATACAAGTTTCTACATTGAGTACAATCACAAAAATATTGAAAATTTAAGCACATTGATCTTCCATTTGTGTTGATCTTCAATTATTCAATTCCTTATTTCTTTGGACCCTAAAATACTCAAATAGCACGTTAGATCCACAAGAATGAAATGTTTGTTATCATCAAAACAAAGAGTTTATTAATGTCCCATTTAGCCAACAATCTCCCCCTTTTTGAAGATGACAAACATTTCTAAAATATAATCAAAAGCATTTACATTAACATGAGTCTCATACCTGAGATTTTAATTAGATGAAAAGATTCTCTTGTGTGCTAATTATTTCTAGGTATGGTACATTGTATTAATTTCTTAAGGATTATAACATCAATTTATGTCAACCAAAGAGTACAAGAAACTCATTTATTTTGATTTATATTATTTCTCCCCCTTTTTCATTTTAAAAAGATAACCATACTATCATTATTACTCCCCCTAAATAGGATACTCCCCCTTATATGCTTTCTTCAAAAATGTCAAATTTAGCCACAATTTAAAAACCAAGATGAATTTCTCAATAATTTGCAACGGATGTTAATCCCTGTAATGATTTGAAATTTCTTTAGGCTCATGATGGAATCAATGAATGTTATTGATTTCTCAATCATTTGCAAGGGATCTAAATCCCTGAAATGATATGAGATTCCTTTAGGCTCATTAATTGTATCTCCAACCGAATACAAGGGATGTTAATCCCTAATTGGTGTAGAGAATTCAATTAAGATCAAGATGTGCATTTTTGTGAGATCCCCCTTAATCTCATAACAAAAGTGAACTTAAAGATACTAAAGATATTTCAAATTATAAACTTCACCAAAAACAATTGATTAAGTAATATTGTGAGTCAATTTTTATAAGCAATCTTGTTTCTTGCACTATCTTAAAATTTTCTCTTAATATAAGTATTTTACATGATGAGCTACTTACATATTTAATATACCAATGTTGGGTTCAAATGATTTGCTTTACAAATAAGAATTTTTTTCAAGCTTATTTACAGTCGACCATGACTTCGACTGGGACACCCCTCGATTGAACTCATTTTCTTCTGAGAGGCATTTTTGTAGATTTCCAATTAACGAATCTTTATCTAGAGTGATCCATTTTGTACTATTTTATTAACATGAGTGACTAGTTAACTTCTTTTGTATACATATTCAATCTTGTTTCAAGTCATGTGCTTACGAAACATAAATTTCTTCTTTTATTTTTACATCCTCTCCAAGGGTTTGATGTCCTTATGACCTCAAATATTGCCTATTAATGCATAAGTTGTATCAAAGTCTTTTTCTCTCAAGACATCCTTATCTTTATTTTGTCATACTCATTTGGTTCCAATGAATATTTGCCTTCAGGTCTAGGAACTGAATTTATGCATTATTTTAAGCTTGTATATAAATTGTCCAATAATCAACTTTTTTTTAGAATATGATTAAATCTTGTTGTATATAATCATCATTTATTCTTCAATTTGCTCAGATGTCGACTTGTAAATCTTGTATGCTTTCGAATAACTTGGTTTTAAAAAATAATTTTAAAGTATGAATATAGTGACATGGTTTTTAGATAAATAACAAATTTTAAAATAGAAATATCCTCGATCGACAATTTTCTCGACCGAGAGAGGTGTCGGTCAAAATATTTATCAATCAGATAAGTTTTCTAGAAAGTGTGAGTTACGGAAGAACCCCTCTTGGTCAATTATTTACTCGATTGAAGAGTGTCCCATTCGAAGATTTTTTCGACTGAGAATGGTTCTGTCTATTTTTAGTAATTTCAGTAATTTCAAGTAAAACATATGTTACTTCAATAAAGTTATACAAGGATATACAAGTTAAAGATTAGTTTAGTTGAGATGATACATTATGAGTTTCAAAGTAAATTTTTAGGTCAAATCTCAACTAATCATGTTCAACATTCCTATGTTTTGCGTTTTGGAACCCAAATTAAGTCAACATCCTTTTTCTTATATCGGCATGAAAATGAATAATGTCCAAGACGTAAGCAATATTGACAATAGATGAAATCAACTTCATTTCTCTTTTTAACATTTTTTTTATTAGTTGATTTGTTTTTAAGTACATACATAACTTTAGTCTTGGGCACTTATGTTCTTCTAGTTTTTGGTTTTTGATCTTTGGGTACATAACCTAAACCACTTCTTTCAATTTGACCAAAAGAATCCTTTAGGATTTTATCAATAATACCATTGTTTTTTCAAGCTACTAATTTCCTTTTGTAACTTAGCAATTTCATCCATTTTCTTTTTAATATTTGACTTTACTTGGTCTAGATTAGATGACAAACTATCTCTTTCTTTGACAATAGCATGATAATCTAAATGAGTGCATAAGATTGGTTGAGTTTTAAGATCATTCAATTTAGCAAGTAGTTCATCCTTTTCTTGATAAAGGAACTTATAGTATGTTTCTACAGTAAGCAACTTGATATTGCAATCATTAAGATATTATTTTAAGGTGGATTTTTCAGACATAATGCTTTCTTTTTCAAAAGCTAGATCCTTCAATTTAGCATATAGATCTTCATTAGTTTTTGTAACTCTTTTTAATTTCCTTTTACAATCAACATACTTATCATGTAATTCTTCAATACTAGAAACTAACCCTTCTTTAGATAAATTAAGAATACTGACCTCATCTTTATCTTCATTGGTTGTAGCAGTGAGACATTGTACCTTGTCTTCTTTAGTCATGAGGCATTCTACTTCTTCTTCTCCACTCTCACTATCATCGCTCGAGTCATCCCATGCTGCTTTGTAGGTTTTTTCTTTCTTCTTGAGAGATGGTTTCCTTCCCTTCTTGACTTTAGGACACTCATTCTTTAAGTGTCCCTTTTTGCCACATTCAAAGCACGTAGGGGAATAGAAAGAAGAAACACTAGAAATTTTGTTAGATTTAAATATTCTATATTGCCTACCATTTACAATGAGAGCCTCCTTTTCACTTTCTTCTTCACTTGTATCATCACTAGCTTTAGTCGTTGCCTTGAATGCAATGTTATTACTTTCCTCCTCTTTGTGTTCGACCTCCAATCTTTTGTCTTCTTTAAGGGTGACCTCATGAGTCTCTAGGTTGACAATGAGATGACCCATCCTCAATCTGGTGAGATCGTTGGCTTCTTCAATGGTCGTCACCTTTGGATTGTACTTTGGAGGCAAAGACCTAAAAATTTTGGAGACTTGATCTTCTTCACTTATAGATTTTCCAAATGCACTTAAACTGTTAATGATAGAAGAAAAGCTTGCATACATATCACTAATAGATTATGTTGGTTGCATACAAAATTAATCAAAATTTTGTTTAAGAATACTAATTTTAGTATTTTTAACTTGAGTAGTTCCTTCATGTGGTATAGAGAGTTTATGTCATATGTCATAAGCAGTTCCACATGAAGAGATTCTATTGAACTCACTTAAAGAAATAGAACAATATAGTACACTCACCGCCTTAGTATTTAATTAAACTTGTTTTACCGTGTTTGGATCCCATGTTGCATATTCGGTTTGGGAAAGCTCATAGGGTGTAAAAACCATCCTCCAAAGATCCCAACTGATTCCTTGGAAGTAGAACTTTATCCTTCCTTTCCAGTAGGTGTAGTTTATTCCATCAAAGTGTGGTGGCCGGCTCATGTAGGTTCCTTCAAGGTTGAGGTTGAGATGTACACTGTCCCCCATTCTTCAAGACCTGTTATGGCTCCTTGAAGACCTTCTCTGATACTGATTGAAAGATCTAGAGAGGGGTGAATAGAGCTTTTTGGAACTTTTAAAATTAAATAAATAATCAAATCAATTAAAACACTCATCCAAAGGAGAGGGAAATAAGGAAGGCACTTAAATGTAGAGTGGTTCCTACCTTTGAAATCAAAGGTAGTCAGTCCACTACCCAATTGTTTCCAATTGGGATTTTGAAAGAGATTTATTTTATTACCTTGCAAGGATTTTACATAAAATACAATCACCTTCCACTTGAAGTAGCCTTCACCTTGAAGTATCCTCAACCTCCTTGAAGCAACGTTCTTGAAGTAACCACAAGCAATCCTTGGAGCAGCCTTCACCACCTTAAAGTAGCTCCACCACCTTGAGATAGCCTTCACCTATAAGTAGCTCCAACCTCCTTTGAAGCAACTTTCTTGAAGTAATATCAAGCAAACCTTGGAGAAGACTTCACTTTGTTGAAGTACCACCAAACAACCTCGTTTCAACAGCCTCCAACCCTAGGAGTAGTCAAGGAGAACAAAATACAATATAGAAGAAAAAGATTGGAAGAAAGAAAACATGTATCCAATTGAGTACATCACTTTAATCCTATATCAAGCATTTCTCCTATTCAGTTAAAATAAATGAGGATTTCTGTAGTGTCTTGGAGATTGTAGTTGTAGGACACGAAATTAAGGTAAGCAAAATAAGATGGCAAGTGTAGCTCTTGCCTAGTTGCTCACTAGAATGTATTCTCAAGTCTAGTTGTGTGTTTTAGGTGTCCTAAGGCCTCTCCTATTTATATGAATGGTTTCCAAATACTTCGGGACGTTCTATATGGTTTCTAGAGTGTTCTTAGTGCTTAAATAGCCGTTAGGTATCAATTAATTGACTTGCAATGGCTAATTGTTTTTAGTTGAAAAGAACAATACAGAACCTGTCTCGGTCGAGGAACTTGTTGACGGAGAAGTGTCTCAGTCAAAATTTTCTTTGATTGAGGAGGGGTTTGGGGGAAAATTGTTGCAATAGCTATTTACAACCACCAACCACTTGGTCTAACGATCATGTATTTGTGGTCGAAGCTTGCTCGGTCGAAGATATTGTCGACCAAAAACCTGTTTTAAGACAAAAATGTATAAGTTATTGATCCATGCTTGTGACTTCGACCAAAGTGGTTATCGATTGAGAAAATATAAATCCGAGTGTGTGTTAGTCGAGAAGTTTGTCGACTGAGAGAGTCCCTATTTTTATTGAATTACCTTCTAAGTGTCTATATCATTGGTGATGGTGACTCTGACTCTGGGGGAAAACCTATCTAAGGGTTGTGAGTGGATGAGGAAGATCTAACACTTGATTTACATGATATCTAGGTACTTGTACAATATATACATGTACAAGTTTTTACATTGAGTACAGTCACGAAAATATTGAACATTTAAGCACATTGATCTTCCATTTGTGTTGATCTTCAATTAACCAATTTCTTATTTCCTTGGACCTTGAAATACTCAAATAGTGCATTAGATCCACAAGAATGAAATGTTTGTCATCATCAAAACAAATATTTTATTAATGTCCAATTTAGCCAACAAATACCCATCAATTTATAGGTGGGGTTTGGGCCAGGGTTCCCAGTCTATTCAAGATCTGTGTGGGAGTGGAAGAGACAAGAAGATCTTGAATTTTTGCAACTTGAGAACCACGAGATGGTCGTATGGTGACCCAGATGGTCATATGACACCTTCAGATGGTCATATCGCACTGCTAGACTGTCGTCTGGCACTTTCCCAGTCGCACATGAAATTGGCAATTTGATTCCAATTAATGCTAAACAGTAATTCCTTGCACCAAAAATATTGTGCAATCGAAATGAGTTTGGGAAATTCTAAAACATTTATTTGACACCAAGTGAGTTGACTCATACATGCGATACACCCATATCAGTCACCCAGATGGTTGTCTAGTGAATTGAGTCAAGCCGGTTAGTTCAACAACTTGAACCGGCTGGTTCACACATCAGTTTGGGAAGAACTTAGCCGATTCAATTTCTGATTAGCTTGATGACACAAATGGCCATCTCAACCCTTTAGATGCTTGTATGGATTGTCCAAATTGTGATCTCAACATTTGAGATGGTCATTTTGTAGAGCAGTCAGCCAATCAGTTGTGTGAATTGAGTACCTAAACACTTTAGTAATCAATCCAATTATCATTCAAGATTAAACTCCTCTTCTAGATGAGTTCCTTTGTGTGTGAACCTATAGTCCTCATATCATGTTGGTAGTGAATTTCCATCACTAACTTATGACATCACAAGCAAAGAGTGGTGCCTAGTCGCACATCAGTGCTACCCAAGTGAATGGAAAGTTGGAGAACAACTTCAACCTAGAATTTGTGTAAGGTGTTGTAGAGATTATATAATTCCTTTGTCACTGATATCAAGGATGAACTTGAGGCATGGAATCATCATCCCCTCAATGATCAATCCATGTGCCTTGAATCAAGAGTAGACTGTCTAAGATAATGTCACATCAATATCATATATTGTTCCACATGTGAATTCATATGCCTTTCTCAGTCTTTGTTGTCAAGTGTCCAGGATATCATACTCCAGTAGGAGATATAAATCCTATCTCTATCACTTGAAGTATATCCCCATGTGTTAAAGTCACCCAATCATCACTGTTATAACAACCAATGTTGCAGGACTACATTTGATGATGTCAAAGAATACCCAATGACATGTGGTGAGTGCATTGATTGTAGGTCTAAGAATAAAAACCACCAGCAACACTATGAGAGATGACTATGGCCACCAATTATGGTTTCCATGTGTCACTCTCAAGGTGGGTCTGACTGATACACTATTCCCTAGCATGTATCTGTGTGATTGGTTTGATATTGCCATATCCTGACTAATGAGAATCAATCATCAACCAATCCACACTCTAGTGTTATGTATTACTACTGTCTATCTACCTTTCACAGTAACAACTGACTAGGGACATAACAAGAATGTACATACTCTTAACATTCACATGATCTCATTCTCCAAGTCATGTACTTGAAGACATATGTCATTGAGTATTGACATTCTTTAGATAGTCATAATGTTTCCTCATTATATCATAATTGAATGAAACATCATTAAATGGAATCTTGCATTTATGATTATTAATCAAATCCTCTAGGGTATATGCCATGGAAATCATCACATGATTGACTCTATGTGCATACCTTACCAACAGACTCCCACTTTCACTTCGATACAATCACCCCACAAATCTCATTCTTAGTGATTCAAACATGTCCACCACGTTTCCTCTACACAAGTGCTTAGCAACATTTTTCTATTAGTCAATATATTACATGTTTCCTTATCTCTTTGTTGTACGACTTCTCATATGAGACAAAACATCAGTAATATGGTATATGATATTCCTTGTCTAACAAGTAGCTCCATTTTTGTCACACTATCACTACTAAGTCCTCGAGGCTGGAACATCTATAAGTTCATCATATGAATCTTTAGATCCATATAGTATCACTACATATTTTTAACAAAAGTACACTCATCTCCTATTGTAGAATAGAATTAATGGGTACCCTTCCAACTAACAACATTTCTCCTTTTCAATAAAATATATTTTATGGCTATCACTTTTGTCATTTAAGGAAGCTTGCATGAATGTAACCCTTTACATCCAACTCTTCCTTTTATTGTTATCTTTTGGTTACTAGCATTCTATCCTTAAGTACTTCTCAAGTACTAATGGATATCTTTAATGACTTTCCAATAAACCTTATTGGAATTTAATATCATCTTGTCATGTCCTTTACTTGCAAGATTATATGGGATAATCACATTTATAGCATGCATGATAGAACCATAGATACAACCTGTGGCATCTTAATCATGTTAGTTCCAATCTGGATTCTCTCACTTTGAATCCTTCACTATTGAACTCCTTCAACACTTTTCTATAAGATGTGCTCAAACTTCCATTGTGAACATTCAATAACTATCTCATAGGTCTTGGTCCTTATCTAATAAGACCATTCACTTAATCCTTCATTGTTGAATGGGTTTCTGTGCCAAATCTCAATATTTGCAATATTGAGATGCTATTCCTCATCATATTTGGAATATTCATATATGCCACCAATAAATTTTTGTAATCATATATGTCATCTTTTATAAGTATTCAAGTCAAACTCTTTGACTATCTTGTCAAGTCAAAAGATTCCATCTCTGAGATGCTTGTTACAATCCCAGATTGAACTTTGTAGTTCATAGACTTTACTTGCATTTCTTAGAGTTATGAATCCTTTTAGGTTGTGTCATGTACACATCCTCTGATGTATTCCATTTAAGGAATCCAATTTTTATCTTCATATGCAAAATCTCATAGTCTATTTTAACTTCAACAACAAGATTGACAATTGGTAAAGGAATTTTTGTCATGTTCAAGAACTTGAATAGATTCAACCAATTTGTACTTTTATGTTATCGATGTAGGTCTTTAAATTAAGACCCCAACTTCACCTTTTGGGTATTACCCCTTTAGGTAGTATATCAAGGTCATACCTTGATAGCTTACATGGATTCCATAATGGCCTTGAGCCAAGACTCATATTATGGTACATAATAGGTTCTAGTTGATTGGCTGAGTCATCCAGTTATGACCAACATATCTGAGTTGTTGAATTAACAATCCTCAATTTAATATGTGTTCTACTAGAAATATTTTATTCTATGTTGTTACATGATGAACTTGAGATTCCACAATAGTTTGTGATTCTCTTAGTTCTCATTGTATACTTTTGTTGATCTCAAACATTTTGAGTTCTACTTTTACTCCCACTGATTCTTTAGGAACTCAATTATCCTTTCAACAGACATTTTTTATTAGATTGGGATTAATAGTAACATTCAAGAATTATGGTTTGAGGAAAAACCTTTTAAAGAAACTACTTTCTCAATGTAGGTTTCTATCCTTTTAGACATATTCGGACATTCCCAAATCATATCATATATGATGTCTTATAAACCATTCAGATGGTACATCATTTAGTGATAACTTTATATTTGTGAGGATATAAGAAGATTAGATTAATCGATAGTTATATCATGACTCGTCACGGTATAATATATTCATTCTTACATATCATCATGTTTAGATGGACTTGTGATACATTATCACAGATCTTTATTGAAGGTTCTCAATGTTGTATTTTGACATTTGATCTCATCAAAGTTTCTTCATACTTTTATCAAAGTTACATTTCATTTTTAATCTTTTTGAACACTTCAAGATATTTAAGTTTCTATTCTACTGAGTACATAGCATCATATTACCAGTAATGGAAAGGAAGTATAAGTTATTATCTATAAGAGTCATTCCATAAGATCTTCGTGCACGATATGTATTAGGTCTGATGGAAAGTTTATCCTCCCACTACATTTAGTGAAGGATGTTATGTCATGTTATGTAAAACCAAGAAATGCATATTTCCTTAGGTTCAATAACCAAGGGAACCTATATTAACATCAATATGTATTCTAGATATGCATTTCTTATATGTATGTCTATGGTGACTATTTCTAATGACAGTCTTGAGTTATCAATTATAATCCTTTGGTATTAATGTGAGAACAATTTTATCCAATATTCTTTCAAAGTAAAGATCCTTAGATATATGGACATTACCATGCAAGATCAAATATTTTGAAATAGAAACATTTGTATATCACTTTATTGATTAATCATCCTTGTCATACAAGTTGTTTTAAAGTAAGTTTTTCTATTTTCTTGACATAATGAAATAGTAGTTCTAATAACTCTACTACATGCCCATTGGTCTAAGAATATTAATTTAAATGTAGACCAAAGATTCCTCAACTCTTGCTCTGCATCGTCCAACTTTTGTCCTCCATGAGGGATTTTACTTCTTATCAGATCTTACACATCGATATGTAAGAACTCTGTTTGGTATCACATACTAAGAAGTAATAAAATTTATCTTATAATGTTTATACCGGAAGTGGAGGCCTCAGTGCCTTCCTTCTTCTTCTTTAGTTCATCTAACCAGAGTCAAAAATTTCTTTTACAATGTCCAGGTTGTTGACAATGGTGACATTTGCCTCTTTTCTTCACTCCTCCATTTGCTTTGAGATCTGAAGACTTGGGATTCTTGCCAGATTTAGAACTTTTCTTAGCTTCACCTTTGCCTTAAAACTTCTTCTTTTTCTTGTTGATCACCATCACAGACTTGGGCTTGTCTTTCTTCAATTGTTCTCAACATGCCCAACAACCTTATCAATGTTTTATCAAAGTCGTTCATGTTGTGGTTCATGACAAATGGACTATATGATTTAGGCAGAGACTATAATATCAAATCAATGGCCAAGTCTTGACCCAAGGGGAATCCTAGTCTAGATTGGTTCTCGACATACCCAAAAGCTTAAGCATATGAGGACCTGCTTTATCTTCTTCTATCATGTTACAATTTAACAGTGCCTTAGAGATATCATATCTCTCTTGTCTTTACAGATGTGTAACCCTCTCAATCACATCCATGCTCTGATGTTGCCTCTACAACTCATAGTTCAAGGAGCATAGCATCAGACACTTGACATCCACGACATCTTCAATATGCTTCTTGTAAGCATCTCTGTCAGCCTTTGGTGCAGTTGGAAGTGGTTCATCTAGTTCAGGCATCTCCAGGACATAGAGCTTGAGCTCTTGTGTGAGAATGATTCTCAACATCATGAACCAGTCATGGAAGTTGTTTTCAGTTAATTTGTCGTTCTCAAGGAAGTATCATATAGAAAAGTGATTTTTGTTCTTTGCCATTTGATTCTACAAAAGAATATGTAATTTTGTCTAAATTCATTTTGATTTGATTTGAGTACATTTAGGAGATAATAATTATGTCTTTCATTAATTATCATTCTCATTATTTTATTCAAATTGATAATGCTCTAGTATCAATTCATAAAATTGCAACAAATAATTTTCTAATGAGAAAGATCCAAGATATTTCAACTATGGCCAGACCAACGCCACAAACCAAAGTGAATTATCAAGGTAGGAAATTTTTTCCAATTGCATCATATGCAATTCTTGATAGACGATATGCACAAATACTTGCCATAATCATTTGTATGCTTCTGGGCTTAGATGCTCTAAGAATCACCAGTTAAGCCTAACCTAGTATCAAACATGATAACAATGCACCCCACGAAGCCGAAACCTACATTACTACCAATACACTTCCATGAGGTAGACGACGCACCATGCAAAGGCATAACCTGTGCTTGTTCAAACAAGTTTTTCATGTGGGTTGTTGTATGTATAGTATCTTAGACTTAATATGTTTGATTTTGGGATTTATATATATCATATATATACATATATTATATTCAATCACCACATATATAGTACATATCATATACGTGCTATATCCCACAACGTAGACATGAAATATAAAACAAAAGGCGATCAATATGGCCATACATACTTGTAATTCCTTGGAGCCAAAAGGAAATACTACCACTGAGGTCAATCATCACATCATATGTATGAACTTATTGTTGGTGTAGATTTGTTCGTGCCAATCTGGGTAGATCGGTTCAACCCTTGAACCGGTCATCTCACCTCTTGTTCATTCGGTTGGTCCTCTGAGATGGTCGTCTGACCTCCAGTCCAATCGATGTTCAGACTACTTCAAAATGGTCAGTTGGGTCCACCAGGTGGTCGGTTGGCTCTAACGTTTTGTCCTCCATGGTCCTCCAAATGACCGGATCGTCTCATGAACTAGTCATCTCGTTTGGCGACGATCATCTTCGTCGTCATTGCAAGAAAGAAAACTATCATATTACTACTTTATTACATTGATAAAGAGAAACTTCAAGTTACATTTGAGGGGAGAAAATGTAGGAAAGAATTTACTTTACATTGGGAAGAGGGAGTTAGAGACTTGGTACGTAGACTAAGATAAATAAGAACCAAACCATTCAACCACACATATATAGGGTATAGGCCATAATCATGCTACACATCCACCATCAAAACTTCTTTTAGGAAGAAGCATGTAAATTGCATATTATATATATATATATGTGTGTGTGTGTGTGTGTAAATATATATATATATATATATTAATATATTTATATATATTAATATATATATATATTAATATATATATATATATATATATATATATTTATATATATATATATTAGTTTGGGATTATGTGGTCTTTGATCAGATTCACATATGAGATAGTTTAAATATTTTCATCGTATGTAATGAATAAATGATAAAAACTAAAAATCGATCATATTGATTATCCTAAAGTATAGTAAATTGACTTAGCTCTGATACCACTGTTGGGAAATACGCACACAGAGTATGGAAACAAAAACATAAATTTTATCTATCTGTAGTCCCATAACATCAAGATCGTATCAACTGCTATAAAATAGGAAGGATAGTTTAACAAGTTATACCTGGTCTTGGAGAAAGTCCAGTGATACAAAAATTATCCTTAGTTGTTCTCTCTTGTAGCTACCCCTCCCTAGTCGGGTAGGACTTTCTTGGACTCTCTTGGTTACCATAACCTGAGAGGACACCAATTGTCAAACCAATTGATTCTTAGTTGATGTTTTTGTGCTCTAGGTATCCCCTAATACCCCTCTATTTATAGGCGGGGTTGGGGCCAGGGTTCCCAGTCTATTTGGGATATGTGTAGGAGGGAAGGTATCAAAAGATCTTGAATTTCCACAATCTCAGAACCAAAATACAGTCGTATGGTGATCTAGACGGTCATTTGGAATTTCTAGACAACCGTCTCGCACTTCCAGACATCCGTCCGACAATTTTCCAATCGCACATGAAATTGGCAATTCGATTCCAATTAATGCTAAACATTAATTCCTTGCACCACATGTATTGTGCAATGGAAACGAGTTTGGGAATCCTTCAAAACGTTCATTCGTCCCAAAATGAGCTGTCTCACACATGTGAGATGCCCATCTTGCTCACCCAGACGGTCATATGGTGAGTTGAGTCAAGCCAGTTGGTACAATAGCTTGAACCGGCTGGTTCACACTCCAGTTTGGGAAGAATTTAGCCAATTAGATTTCTGATTATCTTGACAAACCAAACAACTCTCTAAACACTTGAGACGCTCATCTGGCTTGTCCAAACAGACATCTCAACATTTGAGATGGTTGTTTGGCAGTGCACTTAGCCAACCAGTTGCGTAAATTGAGTACCTAAACACTTTAGTAATCAATCCAATTATCATTCAAGATTAAACTCCTCTTCTAGATGATTTTCTTTATGTGTGACCCTATAGGTCCCATATCACATTGGCAATGAATGTCCATAACTAGCTTATGACATCACATGCAAAGAGTGGTGCCTAGTCTCACATCAGTGCTACCCAAGTGAATGGAAAGTTGGAGAACAACTTTAACCTACAATCTATGTAAGGTGTTGCATGAATTGTAGAATTCTTATATCGCTTATATCTAGGATGAATTCGACACATGGAATTATCATCCTCTCAATTTTCAATCCATTTTACTTGAACCAAGAGCAGACTGTCTGAGATAATGTGACCTCAATATCATATATTAATCCACATGTGCATGCACATTCATTTCTTAGTCTCTCTTATCAAGTGGCTAGGATATCATACTCCAATAGGAGGGAGAAATCTCATCTCTATCACTCACAGTTTATCTCCATGGGTCAAAGTCACCCAATCATCACGGTTATAACAACACATGTTTCAGGACTATGTTTGATGATGTCAAAGCATACCCAACGACATGTGATGACTACAGTGATTTTAGGTCTAAGAATCATAACCACCACCGTCACTATGAGAGATGAATATGACCACCAATGATTGGTCCATGTGTAAATCTCAAGGTAGATCTGTCTGATACATTGTTCTCTAACATGTATCTGTGTGATTGGTTTGATATTTCCATATCATGACTTATTAGATTTAGTCATCAACCATACCACAGTCTAGTCTTATGTGTTACTAGTGTCTATCTACCTTCCATAGTAACAACCGACTCGGGACATAACAGGGATGTACATACTCTTAACATTCATGCGATTTCATTCTCCAAGTCACATACTTGAAGACATACATCATTGAGTATTGTCATTCTTTAGACATTCATAATGTTTCCTCGTTATCTTATAACTAAATGAAACATAATGAATTGGAATCTTTTCTTTATGATTATTAATCAAATTCATTATGGTATATGTCATGTCAATCATCACATGATTGGATCTATGGGCATACCTTACCAACAATATTCATATCATTGTTTGATCCTATATGACTTGACTTTCTCATATTGAATATGGAAATTCAAAGGTTGTACCTTTTAATATCCATATCATTTTTACAATATGAATACATTTTTAGAGATTGGATAATTAGAACTTCTACATTTATATCTTACCCTCTTTTATATCACTAGAAAGGCTCAATACATTAGGAGCTATTTTCTTGTTCAATTAGTATCAAACATGAATTGGTTTAGTAAAAAATGAAAGAATCATGTGTTTAGTTCTCAGAAGATATATATATAGTGAATGTCATATGATATTGTTATTGGAGATGATGATGAAAATTTTTGTTAGAAGTATAAAGATTTAAAATTCAAACTAGAATCTTAAAGTTTTTTATGATTGACTCTAAGGAGCTTATACGTTCTAATTGATAATTAATGAAACATGGAATTTCATTAAACATTTAAGGAACACATTAGTCGTAGTAGAAATTTTGGTGAGTGATGCTTGAGATGAGACTTAGAAATATCCATTAATTTTCACTTATCGCATATGATTACAATGTATAGACGTACTACTTATTCCATAGGATCAAAAACCTAGCATTCAATGAGACATCCACTCTCCTCTTCCATATATGACTAAATATTTTTATTTTAGTCATCATTGAGAGTTTTGGAAACCACAAAATTCGAAGCTAGCATGATAATGTGACATAACAAAGATTGTCAAATCAGTTTTGACAAAGTCCAAAGAGTGTGGGTTGCCACATAAAAGACTTCATGGTAAAATGATGAAGTACAAAAGGGTTTTAAATTCAAAGTGAGATTTATAGGATCTTGCCAAAATGTTGAGATGATGCATCTTTTCTAACATACAAGCAAGCAAAGAAAGAAGCTAAAAAGTCTATTCAAGAGGCAACGTCTAGATACTTTAAAGAGATTTATAAGAAGATATATATATATATATATATATATATATATATATATATATATATATATATATATTATGCCTCTTATAAGAGAAAGAAAATAAAGAGACTAAAGTCAAGTAAATTTCGTCAATAAATAACATGGTAAAGTGTTTGAAAAGGATGGCGATATCAAGAAAAAACAAAAAAACTACTTTCATAAGCTTTTTAATGGAGACACTATTAATAATGTAAGAAAACTTGTGTAACATGCATATAAAAGTTGTAACTATACGCAATGAGTTTCACATTTTGAAGTAAAAAATGCTTTAAAAAATATGCAAATTAGAAAGACATACATAGTGGACAATATTCCTATTGATTTCTGAAAGAGTATTGGGGACAAGAACTATGTGATTGACAATTTTTCAAAAATATTATGAAGACCAAGTTGATGCCAGATAAGTAGTGAAATAGTACTATAGTCCCCATATACATGGATAAAGGGGATGTTCATAGCTGTGCAACTACAAAGGTATAAAGTTGATGAGTCATTGTAGAAATCTTTGGGAGAGGATTATTGAGCAAAAGGTAAGATCTATAACACAACTATCAGACAACCAATTTGGTTTCATGCCAAGAAGATCAATAGAAAATGTGATTTTTCTAAAAAGTAGGTTGAAGAAGAAGAATGGAGAGAGCAAAATACATCTTCATGATTATTATTGATTTATAAAAGGCTTATGATTGACTACCTAAGTAAGTGTTGTTAATGGTTTTGGAGAAATAGGGTGGGTAAATCCAATACATCAACCTAATCGAATTCATGTATGATAGCTTGACTACAAGTGTGAAGACTCTTGGAGGAGAGGCACCAACATTTCCTCACAATTTGGGTACATCAAGGATCAACTCTGAATCTATATTTATCTATTCTTATTATCTATGAGTTGGCAAAACTTGTTCAAGATGATATTCCGTGGTGCATGTTATTTGCTTATGATATTTTGTTGATAGATAAAACTGAAATTTGATTGAATGATAAAGTTTAACTTTTGAGTAATGTGTTTGAATCAATTGCATTGATGATTAGTAGGATTAAGATTGAGTATATGCATTGTAGTTTTAGCCAATCTAGGATTGTGAATAGCGGGACCAAGTTGTACGAAGTGGATGCACAAATATATGATACATTTCTTTATTTAGATTCTATTATTCAAATAGATGATGATGCTCGAGATGATGTTGGTCACATGATCATTGTAGGATGGTTGAAATGGAGGAGTGCAACTGGAGTAAGATGTGATCGGAAGATCCCTCTCATATTAAATAGTAATTTCTATAGATAGATATTCGGCTGACAATGCTATATTGGAGTGAATGTTGGACAGTGAAGAAATAAGGGTTCGACAAGATGAATGTGTCTGAAATGAGTATGCTAGGATGGATGTGTGGGAAGTTAAGAGAAAATCACTTGAAAAATGACTATATTAGGAACAAATTGGGGATGATGGGTATTGAGGACAGGTTGTGTGAGGGTCGTCTATGATGGTATGGACATGTACAAAGTACACCGACTAAGACGTTTATATAGAGTAATGCGATTAAGTCAAACACAATTAAAAGAAAAGGCGGCAAACATAAATTAACCTAGAAATAACTTACAAATAGAGATTTTGAATCTCTACATTTTGATCATAATATATAACCCACAACATAGTTGATTGGAAAAGAAGGATCCATGCAGCCGACCCCAACATGGTTGAGATTGAGACTTAGATGATGATGATGATAGTGATGATGATGATCATCATCATCATGATCATGATGACGATGATGCCGATGACGCCGACGACGCCGACGACGATGATGATGATGATGATGATGATGATGATGATGATGATTGAGTTTACCAACTAAGTCATTGCTATAGTAAGTCTTCCCTTCAAGATCGAAATAAATAAATGTATCTGGACATGACCTGCTATTAATTACATGAAAAGTATATCCGAAATATTGAATTTACTAGGAGTTGCTACATGGAAACGCACACATTATGTTGTAACTATAACCAGTCGTTAAATCTGGATACGCAAACAAACAAATTAAGTAGCGGATCTAGAACCATAAAAGATTGAGGTTTTGAATAGTAACACACAAGTTTCAAGATGGGAGAAAAGGACGTTATATCAAGTACTCCTACTCACATTTGAAAATAGGACTAACTGCATAATACCGGTAGTTTCCTACTGATTTTTTATATTCTCTAAGAGAAAATATATAATCTCTTTAATATATTTCCAACCCAACTTCCCCAATTGAAAATTATATCCCTATCATTAGGGTCATTATTGTAGGGTATTGATGGACGGGGATGAAAATCAGATGACCAATAGGCCTTTTGCGTGACTGATCAGGAAAAAGACTTCTGCTGCGGCCAACTATTCGGCTGTGCACACAGAGTAGACACGTTCCAGCAAAATAATTGTAAGGATGAGGGACGTCAGTCCATCACCTACCCCATACCTGTGTAAGACTTTGAGATCGAACTTCTGTATTCCGCGGTGAGTGGCATAGCAATGTCAAATGGCCTGCCTTAGGTGTGTGGCTTCTGGAATATGTTGGTTCACTTCCCGCATAATCTATCCAGTCGGATCTTGCGAGTAAGGGAGGGCGGATCAACGCATGCAGATCACTGAACAAATAGCTGAGCCGTAATCCAATGCATGTCAAGGCATGCCGCATGTGCAGCTTTGGACGTTCCTAACGAAAGCATGCATATTTTATAGGCTAAGCTACACATAGTTAGGTTTATACCCACGGACCCTTCCGGTTTCTCGGTAAAAAACAATTTTCCTACCCAGCCCCTTTACGCTAGATACATATTTGATTTGTAACGGGCACCTGAAAAATATGTCTACTTCTCCCTCTCGTCACTCCCCTCTCCCACTATAAATCCTTCCATACAACCGCGCGATACGCGAAACCAAGATCTTGATGAATCCCCATATCGGAGCAGACCAAAGAACATACCGTTCGAAACCCATGATCTCTCCTCTGCTTAGGTGTTTCGTTATCTCTCCACCGGTTACAGCTAATCTCTAGGATTTCATTTCCACCGCAACACCATTTCCTCACCTCTTCCGTAGCCTTACTCTGCCGCAGCGTTCCCTCACCTCTCCCGCGCCGCGTTGTTCCCTCCGCTCCCCCCCGCTTCTCCTTTTCCGACGTTCGTTCCCTGCGCTCCCGTAGCCGTTCCACCTTCTCCCAGCAGCTTCTCCTTTCCGCCAGCCCCTCTTCAGGCTCACAAAGCAAAGTCGTAGAATTCCCTACCCCAGCGACCGTCGTGGACACCACAGACTGAGAGCGCCCCCGATGCTTGGAGCATTGGCAAGAAGAGTAGTCAATCACATCACAAAAGACTTTGTTTCACCCCGATCGTAAGGACAATACTCGAATTTTCCCTCTTTCACATGTATAGTACATGTATTTCCATCAAATCTAAAATTAGTTTGTTGTGCTTAAATAAAAATATCAGGATGTGAGATTAGTGTGGTTTAAATTGATGTTCGTAACCGTGTATGAAGCAACCGATATTGGATTAAACAAAAAAATACAATACCCACTTGTGGGCGAATTTTGTGGCTACTTTTTGTCTGGATATACACTATACTTTTTGAGATCATTAACCAGTGGGTACAATACTTGTGTCTGCATTTTGTAACAATTATTTGTCCAAATGACCAATGTCGCTATGGGATTCCTTATATACTATACTTATGCTTCTAGACCAGTTATATAGTTATATTAGATTTTGTATTTGGCTAGGTACTTACTTATGCTTCAGTAAATGAGTTGAAATTAGCAAGTAGGTATTGTACTTGTGGGTGCATTATGTGGATGATTTTTGATCGGATGTGCATTGTACTTTTGAGATCATTAACAAGTTGGTATTATACTTATGTTAGTATTTTGTAACAACTTTTTATCCATATGACCAATGTTGCTATGGGATTCCGTAGGTACTGTACTTATGCTTCTAGACTAATTATACAATTATGGTTGATTTTGTATTTTGCTAGGTATTGTACTTATGTTTCAATATCTGAGTTGAAATTAACAAGTGGGTACAATACTTATGGATGTAATTTATAGTTGATTCTTGACCGGATGTGCACTGTACCTTTGAGATCATTAACAAGTGGGTACTCAACTTATGTCTACATTTTGTAGCATTTTTTTATCCAGATGACCAATGTTGTTATGGGATTTTGTAGGTAATGCACTTATGTTTCTAGACCAGTTATACAATTATGCTTGATTTTGTAATTTTTAAGATATTGTACTTATGCTTCAGTAACTGAGTTGAAATTAACAAGTAGGTACAATACTTATGGATGCATTTTATAGCTAATTCTTGACCGGAAGTGCACTGTACTTTTGAGATCATTAACAAGTTGGTACTCAACTTATGTCTGCATTTTGTAACAATTTTTGGTCCAAATGAGCAATGTTGTTATGGGATTCAGCAAGCATTGTACTTATGCTGCTAGACCAATTTTACAATTATGGTTGATTTTGTATTTTGTTAGGTATTGTACTTATGCTTCAGTAACTGAGTTGAAATTAACAAGTGGGTACAATACTTATAGATACATTTTATAGTTGATTCTAGACTAGATGTGCATTGTACTTTTGAGATCATTAACAAGTGAGTACTCAACTTATGTCTGCATTTTGCGACAATTTTTGTCCAGATTACCAATGTTGCTTTGGGATTCTATAGGTATTGTACTTATGCTTCTAGACCAGTTAGACAATTATAGTAGAATTTTGTATTTTTCTAGGTATTGTACTTACGCTTCAGTAACTGAGTTAAAATTAACAAGTGGGTACAATACTTATGGATGCATTTTGTAGCTGATTCTTGATCGGATGTGCACTGTACTTTTGAGATCATTAACAAGTGGGTACTCAACTTATGTCTGCATTTTTTAATAATTTTTTGTCTAGATGACCAATGTTGCTATGGGATTTGGTAGGTATTGTGCTTATGCTTCTAGACCAATTAGAAAATTATGGTTGATTTTGTATTTTTCTAGCAACTGAACTTATGGTTCAGTGACTGCATTGGAATTAACGAGTGGGTACAATAATTATGAATGTATTTTATAGTTGATTCTAGACCGATGGTGCATTTTACTGTTGAAATCATTAACAAGTGGGTACTCAAAATATGTCTGTATTTTGTAACATAATTTTGTCCAGATGATCAATGTTTCCTTGGGATTACGTAAGTATTGTGCTTATGCTTCTAGACTAGTTAGACAATTATGGTTGATTTTTTATTTTGCTAGGTACTGTACTTATGCTTCAGTAACTGAGTTGAAATTAACAAGTGGGTACAATACTTATGGATGCATTTTATAGCTGATTCTTGATTGGATGTGTACTGTACTTTTGAGATCATTAACAAGAGCATACTCAAGTTATGTCTGCATTTTGTTATAATTTTTTGTCTAGATGACCAATGTTGCTATGAGATTTCATAGGTATTGTACTTATGCTTCTTTACCAGTTATACAATTATGGTTGATTTTGTATTTTGCTAGGTACTGTACTTATTTTTCAGTAATTGATTTGAAATTAACAACTGAGTACAGTACTTACGGATGCATTTTATAGCTGATTCTTGACCCAATGTGTACTTTACTTTTGAGATAATTGAAAAGTGGGTACTCAACTTATGTATGCATTTTGAAACAATTTTTTGTCCAGATGACCAATGTTTCTATGGGATTTCATAGGTATTGTCCTTATGCTTCTATATCAATATATAATTATGGTTGATTTTGTATTTTGCTAGGTATTGTACTTATGCTTCAGTAACTGAGTTGAAATTAACAAGTGGGTGCAATACATATGGATGTATTTTATAGTGGATTTTTGATCGGATGTGCATTGTACTTTTGAGATCATTAACAAGTGGGTACTCAACTTATGTCTGTATTTTGTAACAATTTTTTGTCCAGATGACCAATGTTGTTATGGGATTCCGTAGGTACTATACTTATTCTTCTAGACCAGTTATATAATTGTGGTTGATTTTGTATTTGCCTAAGTATTGTACTTATGCTTTAGTAACTGAGTTGAAATTAATAAGTGGGTATGGTACTTATGGGTATACTTTATAGTTGATTCTAGACCAGATGTGCATTGTACTTTTGAGATCATTAACAAGTGTATACTCAACTGATGTCTGCATTTTGTAACAATCTTTTGTCCAGATGACCAACGTTTCTATGGGATTCTATAGGTATTGTGCTTATACTTCTAGACCAGTTAAAGAATTATGGTTGATTTTGTATTTTGCTTGGTATTGTACTTATGCTTTAGTAACTAGGTTGAAATTAACAAGTGGGTACAATACTTATGGATGCATTTTATAGCTAATTCTTGAACAGATGTGAATTGTACTTTTAAGATCATTAAGAAGTCGGTACTCAACTTATGTCTGCATTTTGTAATATTTTTTTATCGAGATGACCAATGTTACTATGGTATTCGATAGGTATTGTACTTATGTTGATTCTTGTCTAGATGTGCACTGTATTTTGGGATCATTAATTGTATATGAAGTAACTGAGTTGAATTTAACAAGTGAGTATTGTACTTTTGGGGTATCAACTTGTATGTGAATAACTTTGTTGTACTTTATGAGGTAGGTATTGTACTTATACTTCTAGACCAGTTCGCATAGCAGAAACCTCGGATTTGGGACGGCATCTTGGGGTGCCCATCATCCACAAAAGAAAGGCCAAGGCTCACTTCCAACACCTTATCGCAAATATGCAGGCTCGTATCAATCAATGGAAGAATCGCTTCCTCTCCTTGGCAGGCCGCATCACCCTATCCAAATCCATCCTGAGCGCGTTACCTTGCTACACTATGCAAGCTGCCCTGCTCCCATTGTCAAGTTGCGACAGAATCGATCAATCGATCAGGACTTTTCTCTGGAGCGGTTCTTCCCAAGGGCGGAAAACGCATCTCGTCGCATGGAAACACGTCATCAAGCCGAGAGGCCAAGGCGGGCTCGACATACACCAAGCTAGAAATTTCAACATGGCGTTGCTAATGAAGTCGGCCTGGACATACCTACAAAATGAAGCAATTCCGTGGGTCGGTCTTTTGCGTGCTAAATACTCTAAGCAGAACGTAAATAATCCTTTAGGCTCCCACGTTTGGAGAGGCATATGTTCACTTCTGCCCTTTCTCCTCGCACATTCCAGGAAGGGGGTCATTTTCAGTTGGGATACTAACGTATGGCAAGACGCATGGATAGGAGAGGGCTTCAAACCCATGCTGTGTGAGAACAAACTTATCCCAGAGGACATTCAAGACCTTCAGGTTGCTTGCCTAGTCAGGGACGATGGAACCTGGGATGACGACTTCCTGCGATGCTGGTTTACTGCCTCCTCAAGGTTAGAGATTCTTTAGATGCCTCCGCCTAGATCCCACTATGGACCAGACAAGCTAATCTGGTCACACTCGATTAATGGTATGTTCTCAGTTAATTCTGCCTACAAACTCTTGAGGGGATATCTTCCTAGTATAGACATCGCCCTCTTCCCTTTGATCTGGACCATTCCGGTCCCGCATAGGGTCCAAACCCACCTCTGGTTAATCCATTGGAATAAGCTGCTCACCAACGAACTCAGGATGAAGAAGAAGCTGACCCCTATGGCGACCTGCTGCCGTTGTTCGACAACAGACGAGACGGTTCTCCACGCCCTAAGAGACTGCAGTGTTCCCAAAGCTACTTGGCGGAAGATCATACCAAGCGAAGTTACGGAGTTCTTCTCTCAGGACTCCACTGTCCTATGGTTGGAATACAATCTAAAACTATGGAGAAAGTGAATGGCTGGAACGCCTTATTTGCCACGGCCTGTTGGTTCATCTGGAAAGACAGGAATGCCGCTATCTTCGAAAACACAAAGCCCCCTCCCCCCGCTGTTCTCGCCACCAATTGCCTTGCCTCGGCAGCTGCATACTCCCATGCCTTCCACAATGAGGACTCCCCTCCACGACGTCAACCCCCGCCCGCGCCCAACATTCCTGTACACCCGGACTATACTATCTTTCAAGTCGACATAGCAGTTGATGCAGGCCGGAAATCCATTGCAACTAGCATGATCTCCAGAAGCACCAAGGGGGACTGGAGGACAGGCTGCTGCAAGATCATTAGGGGGTCGGATGCTCAAACCGGAGAACTGCAAGCTATACTGCACTGTGTGCAATTCATCAACTCTAACAACGGGCTTACCGGAACTATTCTCACTGATTCGAAGCTGGCTTACCTGTGGGTAAGTAACCAACAGAGCCCACCCCCTAGATACGCACTTCTGGTCCGAGCTATCAAGGAAGAGTGGACTCAGAATCGAGTTCAAGCTATTTACCATGTGCGACACAATCTCAACAACCTGGCGGATCTGCTAGCAAAGCATTGCCTCAAGCAGCCGGACACCCCAACCTTCTTTGAGTCTTGCCCCCCTTTTCTTTCGAAGGCTCTCCTCGAAGATCAAGCTATGTTCTCTCTAATGTTTGCTTCTCAAGCTAGTTTTTAGGGTTACCGAGCTACGGCTTGGAGCTTTCCAAAAAAAAAAAATTTAACTTTGTTGTATTTCAAAAGATTGGTACTATATTTATGTTTCTAGACCAGTTATACAATTATACTTGATACTATATTTTGTTAGGTATTGTACTTATGTTTTAGTGAAAATGGGGGTATTGCAAGTTTCAGAAGTAATTTTGCTATATATTTTACTTATGCTTTTTGGGGTATCTGCCTGTATATAAATAACTTTGTTTTACTTTATGAGTAGGTATTGTACTTATACTTCTAGACTAGTTATACAATTATGCTTGATACAATATTTTGCTAGGTATTGTACTTATGCTTTAGTGAAAATGGGGTATTTTGCTAGGTACTTTACTTATGCTTCAGAAGTAATTTTATTGTTGGTCTTATTATTGTTGGATGGGGATAGATTACTATTATTGGCTTGATTTAAAATATATTATAGACAAATGTTCATGCAATAGTATATTTTTGAGTTTGAGTATTAGTGTACCTTTGGGATAAATATGTGGTTTTGGTTTGTATTGTACTTGGTTATGAAATGAATACAACTAGTGAAATATTGTACTTGTATATCAAATGACCTTTAAACCATATATTTTTCTTTGAAGGATGGAGAATGAACGTGGATTTCAGTCCAACTACAGCTTTTGAAAATTGAAAAAGGTGTGCGAATTGGCTGGGACAGACCATAAAAAGAAATTCAAGAAGACATTTTTTGGTAGATTTTTGGACACGAAGTGTCCTTCTACATTGGATCTTGGATTAATAGAAGATCTTGTCCTCAGTTATGATGTGCTGCAAAAGGGATTTCTCTTTCGAAATGTGGTGGTGAAGTTGAAGACAGAACATGTATCTGAAATTTTTGGTTTGATTTCTTAGGGTAAGTACTGTACTAGATATATGATGATGTGTGAATAAGTACTTTACTGGATAAATGATTGTGTGTGAGTACATTCATTTAAATATTTGCATTATTTACTATGCAGGTGAAGATGTAACCATGTATTCAACAGATATGATTGTGAGCAAGAACTCAGTTATGAGAGGGGAGTACTTTGGGGAAGACCCCAAAGTGAAAGATGCAATGGAGACATTGGAGATGATAAGAAAGAAAAAGGATGAAAAAAGTGTCACATATTTTGTCAAGATATGGATTTTGGTTCTACGGATAGATTTTTTGTTCCGTTATGGGAGTTTTGCTATCTACAAGGTTTTCTTTGACATGGTAGATGATTTGCAGTCCCTTAATAATTATAACTGGCTAGAAGCTATCACAGAATACCTAAAAATGGGCTTGTTGATGTGATTGCTAACAACAAAGGGTATTTAAAAGGATGTAGTGCAAGGTTAATGGTAATATTGTTAGTATTGTACATATTTAGATGAATTGCTGTTGAAAGTAGTAAAATACTTGATGATTATATTGTTAGTTCTATATGTCTTTTATTTTTTGGTTAATGTTATTTGTAATTAAGTTTCATGTCTAGTTTCACAAGTGCCAAATTCTACTCCCTGCTGACAACAATGATGTGTTTCCAATTATTAATAAATAAAACTATGAAAGAAAAATGAGTGTGTTTTTGCATAAGAAGAAAATTAGTTTGTGGAATTTCATCATGGATTACATAAGGTGTGATTGGATAGAGAAGAAAATAAGTACATGCAAGAGGATGGCTAAGGAAGAATGCAGCGGGAGTGAGGTGGGAGATGAAAAACCACTAGAGGGGGGATGAATAGGGTTTTAAAATTAATTTAACAATTATTTAACTCAAACAACCAACCACAAAAATATTGGATAAGGGGACAAGGATTTAGAGTGGTTCCAACCTTAGAAAATACTAAGGAAGTCAGTCCACTACCCGGTTGCTTACCCAACTGGGATTTTGAAAGAATTAAATTTTATTACCTCGCAAGGAATTTACATAAAATTACAATTCTTTCACCAAACCCTTCGAACAGCCTTCACCTAGAAGTAATTGCACCAACCCTGAAGCAGCCTTCTTGAAGTAACTTCAAGCTCCCCCTTGAAGTAGCCTTCCTCTTGAAGTAGCTTCCCGTTGCAATAACCTTCTTGAAGTAGTTCGAAGTCCACCTTCTCCACCGAGAAGAACCTTCTCAAATCCGCAGTCTCCAACCCTAGGAGTAGTAAGGAGAATACAAAGGATAAAAGGAACAAGAAGGAAAATGGAAATTACACTTAACCTTTGAAGCACAAGGCTTGATTTGCCTATATCAAGCATGTATATCTCCTAACCAATTTATATGGAAGTGTGATTGCTGTGGATAGGAGATACTAGCCTATAGGACATGAGATTAGAGCAAAGAGAACAATAGCCAATTGCAAATGTGCTCAATTGCTCACAAACAGGTTGCTTAATGCAAGTGTATGCTCAAATATTGCTCAAGTGTAGAATAAGTGAGTTTAGGTGTCCTAAGGCATGTCCTATTTATAGGAATGACCTACAAGTGCTTAAGGACGTTCTAGACACTTTCTAGAGGGTTCTAAGTGCTTAACTAGCAGTTAGGTACACTTTAGTTGCTTTTAGCAATGGCTAATTAATTAATTCTACAAGTGCTGTCAGAACCCATCTCGGTCGAGAAATTGTCGACTGAGATTCCTACTCGGTCGAGGGTTTGTCGACCGAAAGACTCTCTGGATCAAGTGTTTGCAACGTTCATCTCCAACTGCCAACTACATTGTCGGCTGTGTCTAACGGCTACTTGGGTCTTTCTCAGTCGAGAAGTTTGTCGACCGAGAGTGTCTCAGTCGAGGAATTTGTCGACCGAGATTGACCCTGTTTCAATGTTTCAAATAAAGTGCTAAGTGTATGTATGAGTGTGAATATGTGACACTAATGAAGGGAATGATCTATCTAAGTGTAGTGATTGGCTAGGGAAGATCTAACGCTTGATTTACATGAAGTCTAAGTACTTGTACATTATATATTTGTACAAGTTTACAATTGATTACATTTCATGAAATTTACAAGCATTCAAGCATATAGATTCCCTAGTGCTTTGTCATCCACCTCATTCCTGCAACACTCAAGTAGCACGTTAGATCAACAAGAATGAAATGTTTGTCATCATCGAAACAAAGAGATTTATCATAATGTCAATTTAGCCAACAGGAGACATGTAGGCGGAGCTGGAATCATTAAAAGCTAATAAGAAAAGGTTGAAGAAGATCATAAGAGATGCATTAAAAAATAAAAGGAAGAGGTGACAATGTTGGGTATGGAGATAGATGAGTTAAAGAAAAAAATATATGATGTGAAGGTGGATTATGAGAGGTCGAAGAATGCAATAAACTTTCTGTGTGAAGAACTATGGGTGAATGGGATTCCTGATCCAACTCTTTCGTTGGATGGTGATGCAAAGGTGGTAAAGGATGACATGATTGCACAAAGGTGATCAAGTTGTTAAAGTACAATACTTAATATTCTATTTCTCAAACACATATATTTGTTACTAATTGTTACTCTTTACATGATGTTTCAGATGCATCTAATGTAGGGTGTGGTATGCAACTAGAGGTACAAGCTAGTGAATCATCTTTTAATGATTTTGTAATAGATCTTCGATTGAAGAGAATTGGGTCATATATGAATGAAGCTTCATCAAATTATGTTGCTGTTATGGTTTGGATGTCATATCAAGCATAATATCATTTCCCATAAAACACAACATAATAAATGTTTCAAGTAAATAATTTAATATTACAGTAGTATTGTACTTGTGTGTTAATCACCATTTGATTATCTACTAGATTGTAGTATATGTCATGGTATGTACTAAGGTAATTTTTGTATTTTTATTGTTGAGAGATAAAATTTCAGACGATAATAATCTGAAAGGAGTAGGGGTGAGAATAGCATTTTGACGTAGTTATGTGTATTTTACATGTCTAATATATGTATTTTTGTTGAACAGAACATAGACAAAATACTGAAGAAAGGTTTGGCACAAAAAAAAGGAATTTCAAGTTGGTTATTAAAGACGAATGAAAAGGTATAGCTGTAAAGAAAGTGGACAATGAAAATATTGCCACAATGGTTGATACAGATGAACAATGAGAAACACCTACTAAACTGAGCATGGAGGTCGAAATGCAACAAGTTGATGTAGGAAGGTAACACTAAGTGATGTAAGTGGAATATTGAATAAGGACAATGTAAGTGAATACGATAAAAATCTTTAATTAATATATGTTAGATATGGGTATTGTGTCACATAGTACTGTACTGAAAAATGGGGATGTTGATATTATTATTGATCTATCATATTTTGTTTTGGAAAATAAGGATGATGGTGTCAAGGAAGTACTTGAAAAGAATGATGATTATTCACATGCCGTAAAAGAGCATGGTGATGTTGCTACAGAGACGATTGTTGAAGGAAGGGATGGTGAAAGGAGGAATTGTGATGTCACTACAGAAACGATTCTTGATGACAAGGTAGTACTATATTGGATGTTTGCAGTAGTGTTGTACTTAATGTTCGTAGTATTGTATATAGTGATTATGCATGTATTGTACTTTAATTTAATTTTTTTTCAATGATTAGGCTAAAATTGTCAGACATATTGGAGTTGATGTGCAGACTAATTGTTATGCACATGAAGGTGGAAATGTAAATGAAAGTGATGTCATTCAAACTGTTGTTCATGAACAATTTGTTACCCATGAGGTAATTGAAGTACAATACTTTGGAGTTTGTTAAAGTGTAGTATGAAACTATTTTATTAAAATGGATACCATTTCCGTTTTGATGTGCTTAATGTTTGTAGTATTGTAGTTAATATTATTGTATGTTGTGTAAAAAGTTATTGTGATGGTTAATGTTTGAAGTTCTATAGGTAATGTTTTTAATACTGTAGTTAGTATTTTTGTATGTTATGTAAAAAATTGTAGTGATGCTTAATGTTTCAAGTTCTATACGTAATGTTTGTAGTATTGTACTTAGTGTTGTTTATACTTAATGTGTTGTTCTTAATGTACTGTACTTTAATTTTCTTTTTTTGTAAATTGTTAGGATGAGATTGTCAATGATATTGGAGTTGATGTGTAGACTGATGGTGATGCACATGAAGGTGGAAATATACATGAAGGTGGAAATATACATGAAGGTGATGTCATTCAAACTATTGTTAATGAACAGTTTGTTACCAATGAGGTAACTAAAGTACACTACTTTGGAGTTTGTTAAAGTACAGTATGAATCTGTTTATGAAGATGAATACCATTTCCTTTTTATTGTTCTTAATGTTTGTTGTAATGTAGTTAGTATTTTTGTATGTTGTGTCAAAAATTGCAGTGATGCTTAATGTTTGAAGTTTTGTACATAATGTTTGTAGTACTGTAGTTTGATTTTTTATATGTTGTGCAAAAAATTGTAGTCATGATTAATGATTTAAGTTCGGTACATAATGTTTGTAGTACTGTACTCAGTGTTGTTTGTACTGAATGTGTTGTTCTTGATGTACTATACTTGAATTTTCTTTTTTTGTTAAATATTAGGATGAAATAGTGAATGATACTAGAGTTGAAATGCAAAATGTTGGTTATGCAGATGAAGTTGTAAATGTGTCACTCTCTAAAAATGTAGTTTAGAGTGATGTTGAGGAACAAATTATTAGCGATAAGGTGATTTAAGTACAGTATTTACAATTTTTTCAAGTACATTACAAAAGAATTTTATGAATATGCTAACATTTCCTTTTTGTTGTAACGTTAGGCAAAATTTGCCAAAATAGATGTTCTAGATGCAACAATGGATGTTAATGTTGTTGAAATTGGTAGTGATCAACAAGAAGAAAGTTCATGTACACTAAAAGTTCATATATAGTACTTTAATAATTATCTAGGTACAATACTAAATCAAAGATTTGGTTTGAGCTAACTATTTCTCTCTACTATATCATTTTCATAAAAAAGAAAACAATGGAGTAGAAAACTGAGTTTATGCTTGACACAGAGATTGAAACTATATTTGCTTCACAAAATTTGATAGAAGAAGCAGAAGATGTTGGAGATTGTTCCAAAACAAAAATCCAATACAAATTTGTTGATCTAATGATGAAAGAAGACCAAGTATTTGGATCTGATCTTAAGTAAATTAGTTAATGAATATGTTTGTAAAGAGAAATAATTTTTGTTATTATTTAATCGATAAGCAACAATGGGTCGATGCTTTGACTGACCACATGCAAAAGTTTGAGAAGAAAATGAGTCCAAGTTCGCCTGTGAAAAAAATTAAGCATAAACCACAGACAAGGAAGGCCAAAATGTTAATGGAAGCACCAAAGGGTTCGTTTAAGAAAATGTGGGATTTTGATAACAAAGTTGTTGAGAGTCTGCCTAAAGTAGAAAGAGAAAAACTGATAAAGGCATGTACAATATTGTATCGTTTGTCATTTTTATTGTTTATTAAAGGTATGTACAATACTTTCATGAATATGAGACATTTATCATTTTGAAATTTGTATGTAGCTAACTTGTCAAGGAAGTGATAAAGATTTTGTAATATTTAGATCTCCAACAACAATGATTATGCGGAAGGATCTGAAAGAGATGTTGAAAGTTGGAGGGATGGTGACAAATTTGGTAAAATTACATGTTGGAAGTAGTTGTGTAGTACTATACACGTCTATGTACATATTGTATGTCACTTTGGATGTACTATACATTAGTGAAATGAATGTCTTTTAAAAGTTAATTAATGAATATTGTGTAGTACTATACACGTCTATGTATGTATTGTACGTCACTTTGGATGTACTATACATTAGTGAAATGAATGTCTTTTTAAAGTTAATTAATGAATATAAAATATTGTTTTAGATCATGGAAGTTGTGATGGAGTTAAAAAGGGGGTTTTATGAGAAGATGAAATGTGAACATTATTTTATTTTTAATACATCACTGGCACCGGTGATAAGTGATCAAAATCATGGAGAAATGGTTACACATTTGATCTCTAAAATTGAGCAGATCAAAAGGTCTAAGGTTTTCTTGTTACCTGTACTGACCAGAGATCACTAGCATCTCATTATTGCTTCTCCTAATAAAAAGGTTTTCATGCACTATAATAATTTAGAAATGAGACAAGAATACAGTGCAGTCGATGAGGATGCAAAGCATGTGGTAAGTACAATACATCTGTATGTAATGATAATTATAAATTCATAAGTTTAATACTACTTTGAGACTTATAGAAGGCAAATGCGGTCAAGTATTCCATGAATAAACATGGTGGGATTTCTGGAGATTGGAACATGATCTTTGATAGGTATGCACTGTAGCAGCCACCAGATTCTAATGATTGTGCATTATATGTTATTAGGTGGATCCAAGAGTTGCTAGAAAATGGCACAATTCACGACATCCATGCTAGTGATACATCCACTGTGAGGATTTTATGCTTCGTCATTGATGAACTCAGAGTTCTCAATTAAGTAGAAAAGAATGATCAATGAACAATATATTTTGAAAAGTGCAATGATGAACAATGTATAACTACTGAATGATGAACAATGTAGAATCCATTGTATGTTCTATGATGCACAGCTATTGAACTGATGTTGTGTTCAAGTGTTGTTATAATAGTTGTTTTACTAAAAGTTCAACATTTTTGGCTCTATATTTGCGATTTGTGTGTGATAAGATCTTGCATATGTAGGTACTGTATGAGATAGTAAATTAAAAATTGTCCCAAATTTTGATTGTGAAAATGAATTTTTACACTTTAAAATGTGTTATTATTATGGTGTAATGTACTTGAGTATATGCTCGAGTAGTGCAGTTGATACATAATATATGTGAATGGTGTTACCCAATGTCAGTATAATGTTCACTATGTATTTAAATACGAACTATAGATGATTCCTTCTTTTTGGTAAGTCCTTGTATTGTGACGTACAGTACTTGGGTATGTGTATGGGTATTGTACTTGATTGGTGCACAATTATTTGACGTGTATGTGATTAAATTTACTTTAATTGAAGTGTGGGTAAGAGTGTATGTAGGCTGTATGTATATAGGAACTACATATTATTCAGAGTGTATGCATGAAACTATAAGTTGTTTGATGTGTAGAACAAACTTTTATTGACATAGTGTACTACGCATGTACATCCAGTGACGTATTGTGTATACTTTTTTTGACATATGGTACTTAAATGGATATCACCATTAGAGTAAATATCATTACTTCTTTGATGTTGGTGTGTGTACACAAAGTTGTAATATGATTCTTCTACACATTAAGCTTTGTTTTGATTGTGGGGTACCGTACTTGAGTGTATGCTCAAGTATTGTACTTGACAGTTGTGTATACATAATCTATGTGAATGTCATTACCCAATATAAGTATAATGATTTGTAGTATACGACCGTAAATCAGTACATACTCATAAATTCAAACATAGCTAAAGTAATTTGACTACATTCTAGAAATGGGATAGACAATTATTAAACCACTTAAACAAATATCTATTTATTTCAGGAAAATTGGGACATAAATTAGTTGGGATCATGGAAGGATTTGATAGGTTAAGCCCCAATTCCATATTAGACGAGCAAACTTCTTCCATAGTCTATTAAATTTAAGGATATTCATTGAGATCTTGAACAAGTCTATTCAGAAACGTTTCATAAACTATTAGTTGTGAATCGATTTCATCCACAACCATTGTGTTGTAGTCTAGGTGTATTGTATGGTTATCATTTGTTGTCGAATGTTGGGGACTGCATCTTCGACATTAATTGGATCTGGTACTAAATGTGATATGATGTTGTCTGGAGGTATTGTATGGGAATTTGTACTGATATCTTTTGCTGCCTTTTTTTTAGGTGTCCTTTTTTCTTTGGTGTCGATACCTCTTTTTTATTTCTTCTGCAAAGTTCAAGGTCTTCCAACACGAATAGCTACATCAGGCTCTTGTATAGCCGGTGTGTTTTCCCTTAATACAAACATAAACATAAAAATGTTACATGTAAACATAATGTACGTGAGTTATATATGTGAAATGTATGTACAATATGTCAATAAACATTTACCGTTATGACTTGACCTTTCTCTTTTAAAATACTATTAATCTTTTGATATGCATTTGTAGATCTCGTTTGTTGTGTTCATAATTTTTGATAGAAGATCTTGCTATGTTTGCAAACCCACCACATATACTAAAAATATCTTTTGCACGTTGCTCATGCTCATAACCCATACTGGAAAGTAAGGTGTGAGAGGTGTTGTATTCCTGATGTAAATCTTTTTTCCATCTCTCCAATATATATTTTTGTGGGATCTTATCTAATTTTAGATGTCTACTAATGACTCATAATATATGACTACATAAAATGTCCTTTGACTCAAAATATAAACATGACATTTGATCTCTTTCTCAAGATTGATGTAATGTATGTGAAACTCCTTTGTAAATTATTTGCATTCCTCTGAATTTATCATCAAATCTTTTTTATCGGTAACAAAAAATGATGAATGTAAAGAATCCCAAAATATGAGTTTAGACTCACAAAACATCATTCGTTCAAGTCCATTTTGGAATTTTTGATAAATATTAATATTATATGTTTCAGCGTACTGTGCCTCGATCTTGGAAGCTATTCTAAGGTGGGTTCTTTGTGGAAGGATTCAAAGTCTGCTATGTTCTCTTTTTCATATTTCGATTTAAGGAAAGAATCATATTGAGAAACAATTTACTTTAGTGATGTACATGAATTTATATAGCCATCAAAAAAAGCATTCATAGATTCACTTCTTTGTGTTGTGGATATATCGGCCCAGAAAAATCTATCAACATAGACGGGCACCCAAAATCTACTTTAGCTCATGAATATTAGAAATCCAACTCTCTTCTTTCTTACTAGCGAGTTGGATAGCCCTCTACTAGGTGTTCTCAAATTCAAGTACAGATTTACTCTCAGAAACTGTCTCCTTAACTATTTTTGAAATGACTGAGTTAATTCCCATTTTCTTAGGAAGTTTTTCATAATATATCACATACACAGACAGTGACGAGTATTAGGAAAAGCAATTCTAACATCATTCATTATATGTTGGGCTTGATCGGTGACAATTCCTTTCGGTTCCAAACTACCTGAAATTACTAAAAATTTAAATATTACGACGTACAATACTGGAATAATGTATTAGATTTTGTGATGATAATAATACACATCCCAGTAAAATAGAATGACCATGATAATTAAAGCCAACAAATGGGGAAAATGGCATTTCATAACTATTGGTTAAGTAAGTTGTGTCAAATGTGATAACATCATTAAAGTATTGGTATGCATGTCTTGATCTTGAGTCCGCCCAAAAAATATTTTGTAGAATGCCAAGGTCATCCATATCAAGTAAATAGAAGAAATCATTGTTTTATTTTTGCATTATTATGAAATATTTCAGAATTGCTTGAGCATCGCCTTTTCCAAGGCGGAGATTTCTAAACATTACAACATAGTTCATCAAGTCCATCTACGTAAATGGAAGATTATCAAAAAAATCCAGCTCCATCAACAAAATTAAACATAGATTTTGCAGGACGGATACCTATAAAATGAGAAAAATTATTACTATGTACAAAGTACATTACAAGAATTATTTGTTAAGAAAGTACAATACACAACTTTGATGCAATGTACTTACCACAAGTACTATACGAGAAGTAAAATGTAGTAAATATAGAGTATGTAAAGGGAAGTACAATACGTGAGGTTAATAGTAAAAAATTATTTACCCACACTGTTGTTTAGGTCTGTATCTTTAAATGTCGTGAGGGTTCTTCCATTTGGATAGTAAAAGTCTGGCGATGTGAGGCTGTAGAAGTTCATCGTTATGATTTTCTATGAATTTGTAAATATAATACTTGCTAAGATAATTGCGACAAAGTCTAATATGAGTTGGACATTTTGTCATTGTAGTGGGCTTATATCTATACAAAGACTCTTTCTGATCTTTGGGGGGTGGACCTGATTGGCATAAGAAAATGCCACTCTTTTAACAAAGTTATCACCCAGTTCTTTAGCAGAGTGCATTGTCATAATACAAAGTCACGTTTATCGGCATAATTGGTGTAAAAATCTCTCACTTTTGGTATAGATTCAAATGTTAAACCAATTTTCAGCTTAAACGTAACCTCTACGTTATTAGGTATAAAGTTAGAATCATATTCATTTGGGCATGAAACGATTTGTATAATGTAGTAAAAATATCAGAAAATATGCATAAAGACTCATATGTATAGAAGTATTATATGGAGTGAAATTTATTACAACATCATAAACAACCACTTGCAATGGAGTGACAACTTCATTCAGCCTACAAGAAGAATTATTGTTGTCTTCAAAATCCATCTGAATAAAAAAAATTGTTAATACTAAAGGTTGGATTTAAAGAGTAGTTGTGTTGAATCTAAAGAGTGTGTGTTGTAAGTATGGTTAAGTTTGTCTAATATTATATGACAATAGCTATGAGTAATGCATCTTATGTCTGATATTGAATGATATTAATTTGTATGAAAACTATTGCACGTATGATATGAGTTGTGTAAGTATTGTATCTATACACCGTACTGATTATTATATGTATATTTAGTACATATGGTTGCTTAGATTATTAGATCTGCTGGATGTACATTGTTGATGTACGCATGGTTAAATTGATGTGAGTTGTGTATGTACAGCACGTCTACTTTACCTAGCTCTATGGATCTATTTGATGTACGTATTGTACGTATGGTTCTTTTATATACTTGAAATACGTATTGTATATGCAAAATGATATTGATCTGTACGTATGAAGGAATATTGATGTATTGTATGTATGCATTGTACCAGTAATATGGCTACGTAATGTACGTATGGTTCAATTGATGATCTAGTTGTGATTTTATTTTTATAATATAACTTTATACTAGTCTTCATTTGTTATGGGTATTGTTCGTGTGAAATAATGTTATAACTATATAATTATAAGAAATATGAAGGGTCTCAGTTCTTTTCTTCATTATGTGTGTATGTCGTATGTGTGAGGGAGCTGTTAATATTAATAACGGAAAGCTATAGGTAGATGTTAACATAAATATTTATTTTAATTTCATTATGTATAAGTTATTTAATTTCACTATACTCGTGTAACAATATGTTACCAAATATTGAAGCTACTATCGTGTACATAAACTCATGTAAGAATACAACATAAAGGAATAAAATGGAAAAACCTGATTTGATGGATGGAGAAGGATTCAATTGTCAAAATGTCTGAAATCAAGCTGTCATTATTGTAACTACAAAGACAACAACATAGCATTGTAACAAAATAGAAGTGATAAATGAAAATATTGTATGTACAGTACTTATTCGTCTGGGAAGAAGGTGAAGAAGACTGGGAATAAGTGAGGGAAGAGTTGATTAATACCTGAGATTAAAAAAAATGGAGGGAATCGTTAGAGGGAAACAGGACTGGATTTCAATTTGGTTGGGAATAGTCATTGCTTGCATGGTATTTGTATGTTATAACATGTAGAATCTGAGCCGAAGTGGGAGGAGATCTCTCTTTACATGGATCATATCTGTTGTACGCGGAACCTCTACATTTCCCAATGTCTGGGTGGGCGCGCGGGTGGGGTGCCAATAATAGATAGAATTTATCTATTTTTATTGCCACGTAAAGGGTAATCCAGCTTGACTACAAAATATATTCCAGGAGAGGATTATCTAGTTTAAGTTGAATATCAAATGAGAAAATATTACTGTATAAATGGATCCGCCTGTCGAATTTCAACTTAGTTTTCTATTTACATTGGCAAATGCTTAGAATGATCATATCATTCTATTTCTAAACAAAACACAAGCTCAGATTCATTTGGGGAGATTCATTTCTAATCTCATGCCAATGTTGCCATCTTGTATGAGTATGAAATTATCTTAGAGTTGGTTTGGTTTGGTACAGTGGAATGTGTTGTAATACTGGATACTAAACAAGGATTTTTGAAATAAGAAGTTATTAGCATGCTCATTAAGGTGTGCACAATACAATGTACTGTTCTTACAAGTATTTCTGTCTTACTCGATGATATAAGTCAGTACAATAAAAATTGGCGCAGCCACTCTCACAAGATAAATCAATGATTTGATCAGCGATACATACACACAAATCGATGTAGCATCCGAGCAAACAACATATGATCATTCATTCAGCAATCACCAACATAGGCGTTTATAGTGGCAACGACAAACAAAGAAGTGAACAATCAGTGAGAGAGAGTTGTTATTTTTCCAGATGTTCTAAAAGACTCGCATACAACTTTATTTAATAGGAGCGTACCGCGTATGAGAGGATGCGATAAGCTGTCAGATAAAAAATTTGCAACCGCAGTCTTGAAGAGACATGATTTGTACCCTCCTATGTGTAGGATGCAACGTGTGCCAACATGCCCAGTCAAAGAGTTCCCGGTTGGACCGGTCTAAACCCCCTTGGGTGTCCCACCATGCACGTTCAAAGCACATGTTTCCTTTTGTTTCTATGGATAAAAATCCATATATAAGGAGGGAAATCTTTGAGCTTACCCTAAAACTTTTCTATTTTGCTTTAATATACTATCTTTATACAACAACTCTCCACTATTTCAAAACAAAATAATACAAATTTAAATAAGATCTCACAGGAAGAACTTAAACAAATGGAAAACAAAAGTTTTAGTAGAACTAGGTTCTTTGAACCAAAATATATAGTAGATGTGCACAATTTGTAGAGGATTTATAAAAATATGTTCTTGAAGTAATTCCCATTTTATCCGATTAGAGGCCCATCACTCATATTATATTCATAAAATCAATTACAAAACGGTTTGGGGCATTAAGGTCATATGCCTACTAGAAATACTCACGAGTGCTTTAGAGACTTGGTCATGTCTCAATAGAAACGGGCCCATTCCACATTCATATAGTTGGACTTTCATCAAGTATATATTACAGCTATATACAACATCATTAATGGTTATAAAAACTATTAAAAATAAATTTATTTAACTATCCACTTAAAGTTATTGTTTACATCATTATAATGGGATACAAAATATTACAATACATTGAGTCGTTCAACAACTTTTTTTTTCCATTGAACCTCCTTGGGATCATCATTATGAAGGTTGGATATCCATCAGTTTGACTTCTAGTATGGGCATAATCTCATTCTCCTCGATGTGACGCTCACTAGTCTTTGATATAATGGATTTGTTAGAGAGTCTGTCAAGTGTAATTTTAACTTTACATAATTAAATGAGATTATGAAATCACATATAAGTTGTCATACAATATTATAACATAGATGAATAAGTCTACTCTTCCCATTATAAGGTGTATTTTAACTCTTGTTGTGGAAGATTGATTATCACAATGTATAAACACTGATGAGGAAGATTTCTCCCAAATGAGAAGATATACTAGAATATTTTTTATCCATTTGGCTTTAGTTCCAAACTTTTCTAAGTTAATAAATACAGATTCTATAGTGGAATGAGTTATACATGTTTTGTTTTTAGATCTCAAAGACACAACACTTCCACCCATGATGAACATATAGCAACTTGTAGATTTCAATTCATCTGAATTAGAAATTTAATTGGCATCACAATACCCTTCTAGTATAGTTGGACAACCACCAAAATCCAATCCATGAATTATTGTTCCTTTTAGACATCTCAAAATCCTATGTAGAGCATCATAATGGTGATTTTAATAATTTTGCATATTTATACTTAATCTCCCAACTTGATATTCTACATCTGGATGAGTGTATTTCATTAAGTACATCAAGGTTCCAATTACTTGTGTGTAGGGATGGACAAAAAAACAAACAAAACCTTTAAACTCAAACAAACTAAACCAAACTGACCAATGCAGTTGGTTTTAATGATTGCAAATGGTTTGGTTTGTTTCCAAAGTTTTTAAAACCATTTAACAATGATTAGGTTTAGTTTGAGGATTCAGATTAATCAAGCCATACCAAACCAATATATATGCACTTATATAGATGTATATATATAATTTTATTATAGATTATTATGAAAAAAATACGTAACTAAACTAAATTTTACGATACTTAATAAGTGTCTTAATGTGCAACGCAAATGCTAAACAAATAAAAGTAAGGCTTATAAAATTTTAGATTGTGGTATAACCTCTAGTTATTTGAAGATAGTTGGACACTGTGTACTAATGGTTTATATATGTATTCCTATGTTACACATTTTTAAGAAATGCTTTTTATATGAATCTTTTTTATATTACTTTAGTTACTCATATGATAGTTTGAAACCATTTTAAAATGGAATCAAGAACTACAAATCAATAGGTCAAGTTGGTTTGGTTTTAGTCTAGTTAATGGTTCGATTGTTTGAAGAATTCAGAAATCCATATATATGGTTTAGTTTGTAGTTTTACTAGTAAATAAAACCAAACCAACTATGCCCACCCGTACTTGTGCATATTTAACTTGTTGATCATTATTACTTTTTTTAGTTAAGTTTGCAATTACAAATGAAAGGTGTGTTGACGAGATACAATCAAATATTAAAAATCTTTTGAGGAATTTCTCAACATAATGTTCTTGCATGATTTAATCATAATTTTTAAGAAGTTTAATTCCAAAAAGTATATCCACTTATCCCTTATCTATTTTGTCAAAATTAGAAGCCAAGAAACTTCTAGTACACTTTATAATTTCAATATAATGCCAAAGATAAGCATTTCATCCACATAAAGACATATAATACTACTACATTGGATATCAGCTTTAGAATACATTCATTTGTCTCCTTCATTTATATAGAACCAATATGTTCTAATAACTTCATCAGTTTATGCCCTTGTTTCAGTGGTTTCTTCAAGCCATAAAGAGATTTGGTTAGTCTACATACCATATGTTCTTTTCTTGATACAACAAATCCTTTTGTTTGATCCATATAAATTTTGTCTCATGAATCTTCATTTAGGAATGTTGTTTTAACATCCATTTGATTTATGATTAAGTGTTATAGATGCTAATTCAATTAAAACCCTAATTGTAGAAATTCTAATTATGCGAGCAAAAGTATGACAATAGTGAATATCCTTTTGTTGTTTATATCCCTTAGCAACTAATCGATCTTTGGATCTATCTATAGACCTATAAGGAGTGGGACCTGTGTGTGGATCCACCCCTCACTAAATTTGATGAATAAACACATTTACTCCAAATACACTAACAAGCATGTTGGAATACATGTATTCTTTTTCTCAAATTAATAGCATGCAAGACCAAAGTATAGAAGAGGAAATAAATGTACTGACTACATTCAATTTTACAAGATATAAGATAATCTATCACTAGGGACTTACATAAAGGAAACTACTTCAACATCTAGACAAAGGGAATTCCAAACTGTATCAAGTCTACCTCCCACAAGTCAGCTCTGCTAAGCCATTTCCACATCATTGTGTCATTTCCACCATGTCCTTCACCTATGGTTTTGGATGCATACTCTGCAAGAGAAGAAAAAATGGAAGTTGTCAGCATAAAAATACTAGTATGAGAATATAAATAGAGATTTACCAATATTTTAAGAAAAAAATACAACATTTAAACTTTATCAAGGCTTCCTAGATCAAGAGTAATAAAAAACATCTAATTGGATATTAAAGGGAAAATGTAAAAAAAACAAACAATAATGAATTTTCTTGTCATAAACAATCTCACACTGAAATATCACAATCATATGCAATTATGAATAGTGCATGTTAATGCAATCAGACAAACTTTATATAAGTAGGGTTGCGACTCATAAAAACTCAAGACTAGAAGTATTGGGTGGAAAATATACATCATGGGAAGAATATGCATGCCCTTTATATATACGAGCGGAATACATGCACTTGGGATGGAATACACACTTCTAAATGTTATTGAGGTACATGGGTACTAATACTGTAAATATGTTTAGTATACAATACATGCATGAATGTAGAGGCAATACTTAAGTTTACTCAAGCTTAGATAAAGAATGAGATCATTCAACTAATGAAAAATGTCAGTCAAAGGATCGATAAACAAATATCCAACAATATCTACAAGTAATATGCACGTTGAGATCATAAAAGTTGACCTCATGAAAGTTATTTATCATTTAGTTCAAGTGCTCAAAATAGGGTTTCCGCATAGAATAATATGAGAAAGATATAAATAAAATCCAATTAGTATATCCAACAAAATAATAAAATCACAAGATTAACATAAGTATAAAATTACTCGTATGAGTCAACATCTCGAAGGAAAGACAAGTGAATAGGTAAAATTTCCAAAGAACCAAGAGAAAGAGAAATGTAGTTGATTTCTCAATATGATTAATAAAAGATGCAACATACCTCATATGTGTATTAAAAAGTCAGGTTCAAACCCTTTGTCCACATCAAAGTCACAAGCCACCTATACTAAATACATACATATCATATATATATATATATATATATATATATATATATATATATATATATATATATATATATATATATATATCTGTGTGTGTGTGTGTGTGTGTGTGTGAAATTAGGGTTAGATTCACATTAATTACATAAACCCTAAAAATTGCTTTTTTATTTTCAATGAATTAGTTTCTTGAAGCCACACCATATCGTAGATTATCTTTTTTTCAATTCATAGCATATTTTAATTTATTTTTCCAATTTATAGATTATTAGATATCAATTAAGAAACTCTAAACAATTACAAAAGTAACATCCTAAATGTTTGAATAAAATAAGGTTAAGGTTTTTAATGTACTTCCTCACTAATAAAATTCAAATCATGGACTTCAATGTAAACAAACCCTAATATGATAATAAGATTAAGTAAATATCAAGTAACAAAATTCAAAAATATTAAAATGTTCCTATATTCACTTGTAGTATAATTACAACAAAAATAACCATAATTGGTGAATAAGTCACACATAAGGGTTGACAAACAAAATTGACCTACTGAATATATATATATATATATATATATATATATATATATATATATATATATATATATATATATATATATATAGAGTCTGGCTAGAATACACTCGAGTGTACGGATCGCACGAATACACTCAAGTGTGTTTGCATATCAAGACTATTTTTTGAAAAATATAAACCGTTGATTTTCATCGTCATACTATAACTAGGCTACATATAAATTTTGAACCCATTTGGATGAGTGTAAGTCACTCATCCAAGGGCAACAAAATCGACGCGCGAAACTAATTTGAAATGCATAATTTTTGCGGTCTTCATAACATGAGCTATACATATCCAAATGTGCTCAAATTTTGCGTATGAGTTGTTCACGAGATGTTTAAGAAGATCAACGGATTAGATTTTCAAAAAAAATATTGCATCATGAAAAACTAATTGAGTGTATTGTGCTCCGGATACACTCGAGTGTATTCTAGCCTGACTCTATATATATATATATATATATGTTGGTCTAATCAAATTTACAAAAGTTAGTTATATTAATAAATATATTTCTTAAAAATATGAGCCCATGATTATTTTAAGATGATCCTAGAGAACTAAATATCAATTTAACATAAAAAGAAAAGATTGGTGTAACCCTCAAAATAGAAATCCAAGTGGATATTTAGATTCTCCACCATCAATTTAATTACAATACAAATTTTCATTGTATTTCAATAATCTATGTGGTCGTATTTGATTTATGAAAAAATACCTAAATCATTAAATAATCACATGTATGCAATTTGTGTATCTTTCTAAGGTAGGTTGTTATATATTTTTTCATGTCATGCTTTTGGGTAGAGGTGAGTCTGAGTCAGACTCACAGAGTAAGGGTTGTTTACAAGTAGGGGCACCTTCTCCCTTGCTTGACACCTAAATTTTAGAGGATTCAGCCATTAGTTTTCGCCACACTAATGTCTCCCCCAATGAATCCAAGTGCAAATTGGACTCCTCAATAGTTGTGCCTCGCTGATCTGAGCATTTTTCATTCTTGTTTTGATAGGGATCTAAGCCCTAGAATCCCCATTTAAAGGGGATTGCTCCATCTCTCCCATATTTCCTTCCCTGACTAGGAATCAAGCCCAACCAGCCACAAAATATTATAAGGGGTCACCCGAAAACACCCCCAAACACCAAGGAAGTTAACTCCAACATCAAATCACCCTCAATCACTCCCCACACAACCATCCTACCCCATCTACCATATTGGACCATCTCGAGCTCATCATGATGTTCTGGTCATCCTTGATCCCTGAGGAGTATTTCTAGATGTTTATAGAGGAATAAAAAAGCTTTTCTAGTTATGGGTTATCATAGAATCAAGGTAACTCTCTACTTCCTAGTTTGCTCTCTTTTTCATCATGGTACTTCCAGACCTTAGGGTGTTCTAGAAAACCACCTCTATGGAGCCTGGTTCTTGTTATTTCCTTCACCATGTAGTTGGTCATGGGACCTTGTGTGTGTCTAGACTTGTTGTGTGCATCTTTTTCCCATTGAACCAGACCTCCCTTCTTCTACCTCGACTCCCCTACTCCTTTTTATGGTGGAAGGATGTCCAAGTTCTCTAGGCCACACGACAACTAGATTCGGGGCTCATTTCCTTCATAAGGATGTGGTGGATTCATTGTTGACTTATGTTTCGCAGTTGATTTTGATGCCAGAGTTCTGGGTATAACATATCCTCCCCCTAGTTTCGATCACCAGGATTATATCTTTGTTTCAGTAGAATAAAGCTACTAGATGGCAAATTACCACCTTTGCCCTGGATCATTTCATATTCCTTTCATGCGCACATGGGCATATGGGTAATTTAATATTGTTTTGACAGTGTGATTTGGTTGATAGGGATCACTATGCTACTTGTGCAGTGTGTATGGACCACCTGATCAGCATCCAAGCGGCTTGCAATGGATAATGAGGTATATATGGCTATTTAATGATTTTCTATTGGTCAAAGATTTGAATATTTGTATCAAATTAATTTGATGTCAGATATATGCAAATAAATGGTCATTTGAAAGACAATGAAACTAGGAAATTTTCTAAGATGGTTTTAAAGACTAATTTGACTTTGTTTTCCCCTGATTTATTAAAGTACCATGAAACCCTAGAAATCAAGTTAAGGATTAATCATTAAAGAATTGTAATTGCTATAACAGGGTAATTGGGATTCAATCAACCTCAGGAATGTGACTAGGATTTCTTGAACCTAAGAAGAGAAAGTATCTTTTCTTCAAGAAAGGTAAGATTTTCATGCACCTTGAACATAACTATTATTTGTTTTCATGTATGTATGTACAATGTACATAGATTGTTCTGAATGTACTACTTGATGTTTCAACTTCTTAATATCAATGAATATATAATGAACTACATGTCATGTTTATTGTCAATAAGTTAATGTATCAACTTTCATTCACATTAAGATTTAAGAGAAAATTAAGAGTTTTCAAGAGAAAGATAATGAAAAATGTTAACTTATATAAGATTCTAATCAGGCTCCTCAGAGCAAAACTATGAGGCACTTTGGTGCATAAGAGAAGAGGTACTTCAGTGAAAAATCCAAGTATTGTTATATAGGTCTAGATAAAAGGAATAATTTACAAGCAATGTTTTAATTTTTAAAGTATATTCTCAATTTACATATTTATTTGAAGATATAATATGTTCAATTACACTTTCTGAAGTTGTTTGATGCATGGCTGGGGGAGTGATGCCTACATGTAAGGAACAACAATAGAGGATAAAAACATCATACATGCAAGGACTAGTTCGAGGATCTTCATAAGGAAGGACCTAATGGGTGCCAACTATATTAGAATGGTACATATAGATTTTCTTTCAAGTTAAGATAAGCATGTAATAGTTTTAGTTGTAAATTTTATGTTATAACATTACGATATTATCATGTTTTTGTTTAATGAATTATATCTTTATGCAATGATGTAATATTTGTGATATCCCCCTTAAGAATTATGCTTCTGCTTTGTAATCGATATGTTTGAAAAATGGGGTGTTCCAAGTAAATTCCTTGGAAAATAACATATTTATTATATTTGATTTATATGATGAAGATGATTCCATTTATGAAGAATAATTTCTTGATTCCAAATAATATTTTATTTTATTTTCCTAATATACAAATAATTTATTGTGAAAATTTTAAAATTCTAACAATAGAAAGCTTTGAAAATCCAACAATAAGATGTATATATTTTAATAATTCAATGAGTTTGGCCCATTGGGAGTGGCCACCTCGGTGGGTCAGCCAAAGAGATCAACAACATGAAAAAAGTCAAACATGACCATGTAGGTGGGACTATCATCAGATGACTTCTGGGTCAAATATGACAAAAGGCATCATGGATTCTAGAATCTTTGACATATCAAAAAGCACATGCATGGTTCATCCACCAAAGTTGGAATGGGAGACCAGAATAAGAAATCTGAGAGGAAAACCCACAGATTTAGTAACTATGGAATTAAGGACCAGGGTCCAAAAACTACAAATCCTAGTTATAATTGCCATCACATCATCATTTAAGGATAGTCCTGGATAGACATTTAGAAGGGAACAAAGATTCCCATGACCAAAATCACATCTGTAGAGCCCGACTAAAAACATAATAGTAGATTATCACCATGATTGGCACAAAGCAGACAAGTGAGCTCGCTAAGACCCTATGAAATCAAAACCACTAGAAATAAAGAGAGAGATGATGGAGGAAAGGACATTTCAAACCCATAAACATGAGACCAGAAAGGAAGAAAGCAGGGTATACCTTGAATTACACAGAATCAATAAAGAAACATGTTGTGCAGGTCTTACAAGAATCGCTTGGCATGATTGGTGATGCATTTGAAGGTTTGGGCCTCATCATCGGATGCACAAGAGCCACTAGAGGAGTATGGATTTATAGAAGGGTTTTGAACAAAGACGTGAAGGAAACTGACTAATGATTTACTCTATTATTTGATCATAAAATGTTTGTGAACTCCCTCATATATATATATATATATATATATATATTTGGGGTCAAGATGGTGTAAACCCTCTCTAGGAAACAAAATAGAGTGGATGAATAATAATTCGAGTTGGATGAAGCATTATTGAAGATGACATTAGAAAGGAATGATTCATTTCAAAATAGAAAAGGAGGTTTGGAAAATAAATACGAACATGAAAGGAGAGTGAGAAACACTATGAGGAACAAAATAATCAGGGAAAGCATGGTTTCCGGATTACGAGAATAAGAAAAAGACTAATGTATGAGAAGGACTCATCCCTTAGGATTCTAATCCAATGGTCTGGTTTGGATCTGGACATAGAAAAGTGTGTGACTGAGTGAAACCAAATAAGACAATGTGTGAAAATATATGCCAAACATTAGCAATTCACTTTTGGGAAAATGCATTTGTTGGTGTTTTGATTTCCAATTTAAATTAGAACAACTTGGACTATACAATTAATCCCAAATTTGGCACCCAAACTATTGGGACCCGAAGAACACAATTTTTCCATTTGATTTGGGTTTGGGGTGTACTTTTGTGAGTTCTATTAAATATAAGGTTTAGGTTCTTATCCATTATATTTATCATAATATTACAATGAAATTGTCAATGCTCATTGTATTAAGTCATATTATCTTCATTGTTACCAAAAGAGTTACCTTATATCATTATGTACAAATTTTTGTATTTTACTTATCGAACCTATTAAGCTCATAAATTCAATATTAACTTAGATGATGGTATATTAGTCATAATTATGGACATGAAAACTCCAATTATTACTCTACATGTGACATATTTCATGAAATCACTTACATGTTAGTACATATTTAGGTCATTAGGTTAATATCAATGTACCATGATATGTGATTCTAATGCCACTTAATGTGTTATCTTTGAATTCAAGTCTATACATGTTAAGGTTACCATTGAATTATTTATTTTACACGCATTAACTATAGTAAAAAAGTTACCAACCACTACATTAAGGTGAAACTCTATCCTTGTTTGGTAAAATCTAAAGAACTAAGAATACTAACCTCTTTATCACAAGATTAGGGTTTCTAGAGTCAAGATGCTAGGTTTCAATATGTTACAACACTCCAACATATAAAGGGATTTCATCCTCAAAATATATTATCCATACATTATCAATCAACTACTCTCCACCCCTTAGAAAGGTTTAACATAATAAGTCAAACTACACATCTCCAAGATATTAGGGTTACATATACATCTTGTAGTTGTACAAGCTTTGGTTGTTTATGTTATTGATAAGTCATGTATCCAACTAACATGTCATATCCACCTAGAGTTGAATTGTAGGTCCCTGTGTTTCTAACCTAACAACCTTAAGGTTCTATGAGCAACCAAAAAGTCATTATTTACAAAAGTGTGGTTCAACTAAACCTTTATCCCAAGCCATGCTTTTCTTAGTTATAACTCCTTACACAAAACTAGGGTTTTAGACTTCTACTCTAACTGGTGCTAGGGTTTCACTTCCCAACTTCATACTTTCCTTCATTATGACTCAGTACGAGAAAACATTGATAAAATCCGGAGAAAAATATCTTTATTACATATATTATTATCATGAAAAATAAATTGATAGAAAAATTGTGCGATATAAAAATGAAGATAAGTCCCAAAATCAATGCGAGAGCCAAGTCAAAATTTTTTATTGAATATCTTCTTATCCTACATAACTCCACATCCTAACAACGTAACTCCATCCTCAAGTCAATCTTTATAACATCCAAAGATATAAGCCATAAGTAACCTACATCATAGGGTATGAGCAACTAGAGTCTCATCACATTAGGTTTAACACACTAAGATCCTCATGTGCACTTCATCACTATCAACCAACTAATCTAGGGTATACATATCATCTACAAATGTCACATAACCTAAGGGCTCAATAAGGAAGTTATATGACAAAGATAGGAAACCTAACAGAGATAAAATTGAAATCATTAGACTCTAACTAATGTGGCCCTAATACCATCTTTTAAACAGTGGGCTTGTGAGGGGATACATTCCTCACAAAGTTTGAGGAATAAATCCATCTAGTCCAATCACACTAACAAGAATGATGGAATAAGTGTGTCTTTTTCTCAAATGAATGGTATACAAGACCAAAGAGAACATGGGCCCCAAAGTGGAATCATATTGGGTGGGAAGTGGAAGAGGGCAACATGAAAAGAAGAAACAATAAGTAGTCCAACGTACAAAGTTAGAATGTATCCATTAGTCTTTTGTTCATCCAATAGATATTAATTATATAATTTAATCAAGATTGGATGTCTTGACATCCTCCTTCTAATTGATTGAGAAAAACAACACTCCTTTTTTGGTTTTTCCACCTAACGAGTTAATCCTCAATAAGTTAATCCACACGAAGGAAACTAGAACAAGAAACAAAGTATCATGCATGCTAGAAGTAGAAATAAATACAACCATCATAGTCAATTTTACAAGATACAAGATAATATCCCACTAAGGGCTTACACAAAAGCAACTACTACAACAGCTAGGCATAGGGAAGTCTAAAATTTCTCAAGTCTATCTCCCATGAGTCATCTCCACTTACATCCATAAATGCATTATTCATAGGTTTCATATGTTTCTTAAAACTTTTTCTCATAAATTCCTTGTTCCACATACTCATATTTATGGTAGACTAAGTGACCTAAGTCATTTATACATTTTATATTATAACTTATCAACCTTTATTTTCCTAATCTTTGAGGTATACTCATTCACTGGGGTATTCATACTCACTTGTTGGGAGTATTCTCAATGATCTACTCACTCTCTGGCTGTGATCTCCATTCATACCCACCCACTAGGATATTCTTCATCCATTCATTCCTCCAGAGATAGCCTTAGGTCATTGAGCAAGTTATATTCATATTTTCATTTTCATATATAACCCTTGGTCAGTTATGTCTCTCATGTATAATCCAATATCTCTTTTTTTCACATGCAACATGCATACATTTCTCCACATTCATACATGGACATCTAGGTCACATATACTTATTTACATTTTCCTTAACTCCCATTACTCTTACCCTAATTAGGGTTCATATTGGTAGGGTTTCCATCTTACCCATTCTACTTAGATTAGAATTTTATGTAAGGGTTAGAGACTACACCCTACCTCTTAGGAATTTTACTTAGATTAGGAATTTTATGTAAGGTCTACGGAATTTTACTTCTGTGCACTAAGGAAAATCAGTATTTTCCATAGTCGACCCCATCTGAAACGTCAAAAATAGAAGCCTGCGGCGTATGTGGAATTAGGTTTAGATTTGCACATTAACAGTTTCAATTCACATCGTATGCAATATAGAAAATAGTATACAGCGATTCGATCATATCGAAACTAATCCGAATACGTCATAGATCGACGCTACTCTGATACCACTGTTGGGTTTTGTGGAGAAAACATGCGCGGCGGAAGAAACTAAATCCACGCAACCTGTAACAGGATCTCGTCGATAACAGCGTATTCGGAAATAGGTTTGTGGGATATACCTTATCGCGGAGCAAGTCCGGCGATGTCCCGCTGCACGACGGTGCAACACTGCTTGTCAAACACGGACAAATCTTCTCTCCCGTTCGCTGTCGCAGGTTGATCCGGCGATGCTCCTTTGCGGCGGTGACGTACGTTGCTCGCAGCACGTACAGGTGGTCGTCGATGTCCTCCGAACGTAGGCATCAATGTGTCTGCGTCTCTACTTCGTCCACGCGGATGGACGGAACTCCACGTCGCGCTTCTCAAGCCGGCGGAAAGGAGTGTGTCTCTGCGGCGGCGTGCTAGCGGCGCGTTGCTCTCCTTTCTCTCCTAAGGACGGCGACGGCTAGGTTTACGTACATGAGCGTAAACGGAAAAACCTCTCTCTATCTTATATAGATATGGGCCGTCGATCCTCCTTTAAATAGGATACGAAGGGAAGTAGGGTTTCCTAAACCTATCAGTAAACAAAAACGTTGCGTTAATTAAAACGCTCGTGGATTAATTAGAATATTCCGGAATTCATTAATTAACCAAATAATCACATTAATTGATTAATTAATATCCGACTCCATGCAATCGCTTGGGATGGCTCTACGGGCATACATATACCAACAGTTTATATGTCCCATGACACACTAGGGTTTTCCCAAACTAGCCCTTGTTCTATCTAGGATTACCCACACATGTAAAGCCCAAAAGACATTTTTCTCTACATTATCATTATTTCCATGCTACATGTACTTTACCATTTCCACATTACATGTACATTATCATTTCACATTATGTGCATATTAATTGGTGGAGGATGCCCTAATCCTACTTCTCTCAAAAACCCCAACTCGATATGAGGAGGGAAGTTTCTTTTTGGGTTTATCAAGAAAGAGGATGAGTTGTGGATGAAGCAAGATGAGAAAGAACCCTAAAGGTATTTTACCTTGGGCAAAGACTTCTGACTTTTTATAGGTAGGATGGATGGGTTTGGGAGTCCTCGTAAGCCGACTAGAGGTGCGGAGAAAAAAATTTCCAGCCCCTGATCGTGGTCCATGCTAGACACCTCAGTCTTTAGAAATGCCCTAATAATTCCCTCATATTTTCTACTAGATTACTTGAAATTATAAACTATTAAATATTATTTGACAAAATCAGGGGCTCTGATACCAAATGCAATGACCTTACTATTAGCATCCCCCAATTAAGGAAAGACCTTCAAGTTGAGAGCCATTACCTATATTCCCAATGATCTAGACTTAGCAAATAATAAACAACAACTAATTTCATTTATTCCAAATATTGTTTACAAATTGTACAATGATATTCCTCATAAAAGTGATACCTATTGAGGAGAAGTAACTAGCTATCTAATCCTCCTTTAACTTATCTTTAATTCTTTTAGGTAATTTCCATCTAGTTTATCTCATATTGACATCTTCATAATTAGCATGTACTTAAAATGCTGACAAACTAAACATGTTCAACATATTTCTATACTGGTACATGGGTTCATCCAATAATCACAAATACATATATTCAATCATCATTTTCTTGCACATAATAACTTGTATTTTCTTTTATATTATGACCCATATTTGGTCAACTATTTGAGGTGTAACCATTATCCATCATTGGTCTTATGTACATTATCCTTTGATTAGTTGAACCTAGGGTTAAGAATATCAATATTTACTTTATGTGATACTCATAGGGACTTTATAATTTGCATGAAGTAAATAAACATCCAACATATATCATTCATTCAATCTTCGAGAAACCTCAGAACAAAATCATAAGTCGATACATGTAATCATAAGAGTAACAATGGACCTTGATGGTGAGACATGTTGATTATTAGAAAGAATACACTTCAAGCATATTATCCAATCAACAAAGCAATCAAGAAATCCATACTTTAGTCTGCATGAATATAAATCCTAAAGTATCACCTTCATATTAATCACATTAATTAGATTAATATATATTCATTCCTAATCTAGGATTCAGCATTTCCTTAGTTTTGAGTTATCATCGGGGTTATGTTTGATATTCCAAATTCTTGTGTTCATTGTCTTAATGACTCAAGAACCCTAATTCATATTGGATGTTTCCAAAATTATCAACTCTACCATGCCTTTTTATCAGGATCATTAGATTCCATTAGGATTAATAATACTTTGTCAAGTCATGTTCTTTTCACCTAATTTTCATATACATGATTATCCATTTTAGAGACCCTAACTATCATCATCATGACACCAATCATGTTAAGTTACCATTATGTTCAACAATGTTATATAATAACACAAAAGAAGGCTTTTTAACATGTTAATACCCAAAACTAGAGTTTTTATGCTTCAAACAACACTTAAACCCATCTTTTCAATACTTTTGGAAAAGGAAGCATTATCAAATCTCAATTGTATTTTATTTGGATTCCCCTCATTCTTTTGATAAATTTTCATACATTATGTGTCCCCATCCGAGTTATCGATTATTAGTTATGAATTTTTACACCATAAACACTAATCTGACCAATTTTCAAGTGACACGTCTGCGTTAAGCCTTATTTCTTACTTACTAAAACTCTCAGTGGAATTAGGGGGAAAAGACAGATGTACCCTCATCTGCCACACATACTTGGAGGGTCAATCTGGTCATTTCGTTATGACCTTCCCCCTACCTCGTGTAGGGGGGCGCCTTCTGTCTTATGTGTGTTGATGTGTATGACCCTATGTGTGAGTACTGCTGGGAGCGCCATGGTGGCATCCTCCCTCCACCACGTCACACCTCTACATTCATGTCTCCATCCACTCCTTTGACCACCTTCGTAGAGACCCTAACATGCCATATACCTACAAACGCAGTGCTGAAGCAACTACAGCCGAGCCTACCATCACGAGGGGTGCCTCTCTCAACCCCTGCTCATGCACCCACAATGGCTACCTATGGTGGAAACGTCCTTCTACAATATTGAACCACTCAAACCCAGGATCAAGGTTGGTTCCCTGAAGATGAATGTTGGGCTCCATGCATGTCGATGTTCGGAGTTCTCTATCTCTCATGGAGACTTTAGGATGATGCTAAGATGACAACACCTAGACCATGGGTCATTGCTGATGTGGGGATTCTTCTCCTTGTTGCTAGTGTAGAAGACTTCTTTAGAGATCAAATAGGATGACTCATAAAAACTATGACAAAGGTGGTATATAAAGGAGAAAGGTGAGCGAGAGTCCATATGTTTTTCTGGCTCCTTCGGCTATAGCCTTGCAGGTTTGTTAAGGAACTTCATGGCGGGGGTAACTAGAGTGTATTGGGAATGAGACTCTCTATAGTCCTCCACTTGGTCTATCAAGACACATCCACCTATTCTGATGGCAAGGGTTCCCTCCTATATATACATATCTTTAAGGAAAACTCTAATGGTCTCCAGGGGGTCTGGGTTCCGCTTCTTCATACAAACATACATGAAGGCACAATCATGGTTATAACATATAGCTATGGAAGGGGTTTCCATATTTGTTTCTATCAATAAAAACATATTCCTTCCCTTCTAGTTTCCCTTTTTCCTTTCTTTATTGGAAGGAAATTGCCAAAAGGCAATGTATTCCATAAACATACTACCACCTTTTATTTTCTTTTGAAAATTTTGCATATTATTGTAACATCCCTGACCTGGGATTTGGGTAACCCTAGAAATTTTTCCTAAGTAAGTTTCATAGAATATTGTCTTAATCTTTGAATAGTAATTAAGAGTTAAGGAGAGTTTAATTCTCAAGATTTAGCTTGTTTGCAAATTGTTTGTGCTCTATATGATAGTTTTTGTGCAAATTGCACTTTACCAAAAATAAGGGGTTCACATGCAAATTATCATCTCTAGAGTGTCCCTTGTCTCTATTAGCATCATCTAGAGGAGAGATAAAGGAGGGGGCACCTTGTTTGATTCGTGTTTGAGTGATAGCACACTTGGTGGTGAAAGAACTAAAGAATGTCAAGTATCTTGAACCCTAGATAAGGTTGTGTCGAGCTATGAAGAGTATATGGGAGTGCCTATCAATTTAGCAACCATAGAGGAGGTCACATATCAGTTTAGCAACTTTTTGGAAGTATTCATATCGAGCTAAGCACCTCAAGTAGGTGAAGCATATCGGTTTAGGACTTCCTTGGAAAAGTTGTATCAATTTACATGAAATGTGATATGGGGTTGTGATATCTTGTCAACCAAGATACCCAATGGTCGATATCTCATCCTTGAATTATCCACAAGAGTTTTGCATGTCAAACTAATTATGGTTGTGTGGTTCCACCATGCATGGACACATGTCATCTAGTTACATATGGTGATGACACCTCTCATGTAGCCTCTCTCATGAGCCTCAACTATATAAGCCTCTCTTTTCACCTACTAGTGAACATTTCAACCCTCATATGATCCCTTTATTGGTGAACAATTATAAAATCTTGAGGAACAAGAAGGACCTCTAGCATCAAGCCTAAGGTGAAACCAAGGTCATCTTCAACCTTGGGTGGACTATGCTTCTCAGATCATGGTTCCTTTCTTTCTTTTCTTTTTCACCAAGTTTCTAACTATGATACCTTCTTCTTGATGGAGGTGAAGCTATAACCAAATCTTGGACCTTTGAATAGGTCATCTTCATCCTTGGGAACGTGAATCTTTAGATCTTGAAGCTCTTGTTGTGATCTTGAGGTGGGTTATATAACTTAAACTCAACTCTATTATTATTCACTTCAATCATACAATACTTGGTGATTCCTTTACAATTTCGACTTTCCTAGGTTGAGTGATGATTTTATGAGATCTAATGGATATATGGGGATGTTTTGCATGAACTAGAGTGTTAGTGGACGAATGGTTGGAGCTTGAAGATGATTGAATATCCCATTCACAATCCCATATTTATTTAAGAAATTCTAAATCAGTATTAGGTTATGTGAGGGGAAACCGATACATATGAGGTCCTAACCCATTATCGGTTTGCTACATGTAAAGGACAATCATTCTTACAGTAGTATAGCCTGTCAACTAAAGTTAAGGATGAGGGTAGGCCGATATCATGAATGTTGGGTGAAGATATGAAGTCTGAGGGATAACCTAATATGTTCTAACCCTAGCAACCTGACACCCCTCTAACCTGACATAAATGTGAAAGGTGACACACTTATTTGGGTTTGTGGACAAAAAACATGTGAAGGTGTGGGATAAACACTCCTTGAAGTCATGACCAACACACCAAGTAGTGGTCAGGCTGGTACCTTGATAGGTGAAAGCATATAAGGGTGTTGATGATGGCTAACCCGATACTATCAAAACCCTGGAGGCCAATATCACTTGAGGATAGCTAGGGAAACACAATAGATGGTGCTATGTCTGATACACTAGATCATAGTGTGGCCAATACCCTAGAATACACTATGGCTGACACACAAAGTAATAGGGTGGTAGATACCATAAAGTGAGGTCAAGATGTGATGCTTAAGTGAGGTGAAAATATTATGCTAAAGTGTGAAGAAGGTGATGCACCAAGGTATGGTGAAGGTGATACACCAATATATGATTCATGGCTTATATCACATGATGCACGTCAAGGAAAATATCACCTAAGTACCTCAAAACTGATATCACCCTAATAACCTCTAAACTGATATCACTTTGATATTCCATGGGCGACACAAGTGATAGTGTCATGGGTGACACAAAGTCATAATGGTGTCTAAGTCGATACACCCCTAACCCGATATCAACTGATGGTGTCTAGGGTGACACATCCTTTCATTCTTAGGCTGACACAAGTGTGAGTGTCTAGGTTAACACAAGCAAAGAGTGTCATGGACGATACATGTGTCTAACCCTACACAAAGTGAGGAGCTTAAGCAGACACAAGTGAATGTGTCTAGGCCGACATAAGAGTTAGTGTGTAGGTCGATACACTTTAATGAGTCTAGGCTGACACATGAGAAGTATACTCAAGTTGATACTTGATGATGTAATGATATGGATACACTTTGATTAGTGTAGGCCAATACACTTGAATGAGGTTCAAGTCAATACAACAAGTAAGTTGAAACCAATATTCTAGTAAGGATGAGAGAGGAACTTTGTATCACTCATGTTGATAATCAATTAATGATAATTGGTGAGAGTAACCAAGTATGTTTGAATACTAGGGCAAGGAAATAAGCTCCTAGATGAGAGGAGTTACGAATTAGGGTTTGGTGGTTGAACATAATCCTAGAAACCCTAATTATCTACAATAGAAATCCTAACCCTAATTATTAGAGGGTTGTAACTTGATTGTGTGATTATATGTGATACAATTGAATGTAAAGATAATAATATAAGGAGGAGTTATGGTTTAGGGTTGGTTATTGAATATAACCCTGGAAACCCTAATCGGTTGAAAAGAGAAACCCTAATCCTAATAACAAGAGGGAGTGTAACTTGAAATGGCATGAGGATAATAATCAATTTTACAATAATGAAGTATTAACCATGAAGGCATTATGTATATAGAAAAATGAGAGCTATAGTGGCTATAATCTAGTATAGCTTGATTATGCCTTACGAGGCCTATGGAATAATTGTATCACAAGAAGGATGTGAATAGGTCTGATGACCTAGAAGAGGCATATTTCCTAGTAAGGTGATGTGGTACTCAATCATGAGTTTAAGGGATTGATATCCCATGATGAAAGTAATAGGGTAACGCAAAGGTGTCCAACTATTATAGAATCCTTGACAATATGATATACCTTTCATACTTGTAATTGATGCTATAAGATGTTGTAATGCATTTAACCCATCACATGGCAGAACAATCACAGGATTGACAAAGGTTAATACCTAGAAGTATAATCACATGATTAATAAAGGTCAATACTAGAAATATAGTCATAGGATTGATAAAGGTCAATACTTGGTAGCATAATCATAGGATTGATAAAGGTCAATACCTGGCGGTATAATTACAGGATTGATAAAGGTCAATATCTGGTAGTATAATCACATGATTAATAAAGGTCAATACATGGCAGTATAATCACAAGATTGATAAAGATCAATACCTGGAAGTACAATCACATGATTGATAAAGATCAATACATAGAAGAAAAATCACATGATTGATAAATGTCAATACTTGGCAGTATAATCACAGGATTGATAAAGGTCAATACCTGGTAGTATAATCATAGGATTGATAAAGGTCAATACCTAGCAGTATAATCATAGGATTGATTAAGGTCAATATGTGACAGTATAATCATAGGATTGATAAAGGCCAATACCTGGCAGTATAATCACATGATTGACAAAGGTCAATACCTGGAAGTATATTCACATGATTCACTAATATCATACCATGGCAATATGATCACAGGATAAGCTTGAGATGTTGGTATATCATGATTGATAAATGATATGCATGTTCTTCATATTCCTTCTAAAAGGATTGAATAACCTATTGGTCAGTCATAGACATCTGGTCTGTTCATTTATGGGGATACCTTGTTGATGTTTGTATTATAATTGAACCTACTTAGCATAGTCATTGATTTATCATTATCTTTGAATAAAGAATTATATCTATGATAATAATAATGTTGGCAGAGAGTTATATCTCCCACTGGGACTTTTAACTCACCTTGTGGGTTCAACAACTTTTTAGGTGGACGTCCGTGAGGTAGAAAAGATTGTATAAGCTGAGACATGATAGAAGTAGGAAGAAGACCTAAAATTTGAAGTGGCGAGCTGTCAGTTTCTCTTATTGTAGATATAATTCCTATGTGTCATCCCTATACTATCAGGTCCTTGGGGGATAGTTTCATTACCACTAGTACAATCCATCTGAGTTTTTGGATAAAAGGTTGTTATTGCTATTAGTTTGGTCATGTACATGTTTTTGGTAAAAGCAAACCAATATCAGATGAAACAGGGATGCTGCAGAGATAGAACATGTATGATATATCATGTTGTATATGATAGGCTTATCTGTGATATATCATGGTGTATATGACATGCTTTGGGCCTTTCTATAATATATTTCCTAGGAATAGATCTTTATGAAAAATGGTTTTATTTTTTAGTGATTTTTTGGTTGTTTCTGCATGATTTTGTGTGATGTTGTTATCAGTTTGATAGCAGTCATCACAATTATCTTATATTTTGGTTATTCAGTACTCCAATAAGTCATTATCATTAATTCATGCAAGAAAACTCTCTTTTCTTGAGTATTCAACATAATTCCATATTTAACAATATCAATTGTTGATTACTTCTAGAAATCCCTTTATATTGGATTTCCCATTCTTTCTCTTGTCCAACATTATTATTGGATTATTGCAAAGAAAATTCCCTTTACTTCTTTAACATGTCCCAATGACAATATTATTCCTTAAATAATACCATTGGGGGAAATATTTATTATAACATGCTTTATATTTATATTATTCATTTTTTGAAAATTGATGATGTAACAATATGAATTGGACTTATCAGGCGTGACCACCTAGGTCAGTCATGCCAAAGAGATCCTACGATACCAAATGCAACAACATGATGAAAAGTCAAAAATGACCATACATACATGACTATAATCAGATGATTTTAGGGACAAATGTGACAAAAGATATCTAGGATTCATCAACCTTGACAGATGCCACAATGCAACCATGGTTCATCCACCAAGGGAGGAGCGAGAGACTAGGAAAAGCAATCAGAGTGGGAAAACCCACAATTTCAGTGACTCTAGAGTCAAGGACCAAAGTCCAAAACTTGAAAGCCTATCATCTCTACAATGACTGCCATCACGGCAAGATTTAGTGGAAAGTCTTGGTATGATAATCAGTGAGGAACCTATATGCCCAAGACTGGCATGACATCCATGGAGTCCTACTTAAAACACCATACTAGGTTAGTAGGACTGGCACAAATAGCACTGGAGAGTTCTCTAAGACTTTGTGAAATCAAACCACTAGAAATAAATAGAGAGTAGGATGTCATGAGAACATTACAATCCCATAATACTCAGACGTGAAAGGAGGAAAGCTAGTTATACCTCGAATTCCATTGTACCAGTGAAGATATTTGCTTTTTGGGGCTTACAAAAATTGCTTGGGATGATTGGTGATGAGTTTGAAGGTCTAGGGCACGTCGTCAGAGGCACAGGAGCTTCTAGTGGGCATGGGGTTAATATATGTGATTTGATCAAAGACATGAAGGAAACAAGCTCACAATTTACTTTGGATATGATCATCAAATGTTGAACACCCTCTTATAATCGTTAGGGGTCAGAAGGGTTTAAACTTTATCAAGAAACAAAATAGAGAAGAGGAACAATAAGTCAGGTTGGATTGAGCAATACGAGAGATGAAATTGGAAAGCTATAAGAATCATTGATTTCTAAACAGAAAAGAAAGGTTTGGAAAAGAACTCCTAAAATCTTGGCTTCCCAATAGCAAGAAGAATAAAAAGATAGAGGTAGGAGAAAGACTCAGGGCCCAAAGATCCCAATCAAAGGGTCTCGTTGGGACCTGTCCATAGGAAACTACGCAACTGAGTGAAAGCCAAATGAAAATAATATCCCTAACAAATATAAAGCTAAAAAATTAGGGTTGTCACTTTGGGAAAGGACATTTGTTGATGTTTTTTTCCTATTTAAATTAAGAGAGCTATTATTATGCATTAATCCAAATTTTTTCACTCAAACTCATGGATCCCAAAGAACACAATTTTTCCATTACATTTGGGTTTTGGGGAGTCCTTTTATGAATCATACTGCAACTAGGGTTTAGGCTCTTCTCCATGATATGTATCATAATATTACATTGCTATGGTCAATAGTCATTGAATTTAGTCCTATTGTAACAACCCCGTCTCTCGATAACCCCCACTTAAGCGAGACCAAGAGATCAGAGCCGTTATCTAATAACCCAGATCAAAGGTTCAACAAATAATCATTAACAATTATTAAATTCTACCAACTATACTTAAATATGGTAAAAATAAAAACTTTGCATACCTTTTAAAATTGGGATTTCAAAACTTCTATCCACACAGATACTAATCTATCTAATCCTCCTTTGCACTTTAATTCTCATTTAATTCCACATATGCCACTTTACTGTTTGTTCTTTTCACTATACCTAAAACACCGACAAACAAAATGTCGGTCAGCAAGAAGCTGGTATGTGGGGGAAACAAAAATCGTACAACTATATTAACAATGTAATCAGCTAATTATCATTTAACAGCCAAGATTATGTTTTAAACCATACCATCAATCCTTACCTATCCCCTAACTCTGTGCTATCCCTGCAGTGGACTTGTATGCTACCTCTCTTTTAGGTAGATTCTTACCCCCATGGTCCTACCTTACAGGTAGCCAATACAGAAGGTAATAGAGTCACATGGCACTACCTAAAGGTAGCCTAATATCTAACTCTATGTGACTTGATGGACCTACCCCATTGGTAGCCATGTACTAAGTCATCTAATGACCTGATGGACCTACCCCATAGGTAGCCATGCACTAGGTCAACTATTAAGCCACACAGGGGACCAGGATCTGAGCTGGTAGGCACATATCTTATGTGATAGTCATAGCCACATTATAGTTTTCATGAACTAAATTCATCCAACAGTTTATTTCAAGTCATCGATGAAAATTTTAGAAAACCTCAGAAAACTAACTCAAGAAATTCATAAGCGTAACCACATACCTAATTTGATGATTTCACAAGCATTAAGTAATTCCAACCAAGAAAGCAATTCAACAATCACATAATTCGTGAAAAGAATATATGCTCTATTTATTACACACTTTATCAAGAATCTACTTTATTGACTTGGACTCACTTTCTAGGGTTTCTAATCCAAATTAAGGTTTCATTAATATTCATTAGGGTTTCTTAGATCAATTTCTCAAACTTTATCCCTTTTAGGTCAACAAACCCTAAAATACTCTTTTCTACTTATATAAACCCTAATTGCTCAAATTAATCATTTTAATAGTCTTTTATACCCAAATTGACTTAGGATCATCATATCTCTATTTATTCATGGATTTGAACCATTAAATCAATTAAAAGACATATTCATCTAAATTAGGGTTTTCAAGCCCTTTAATGCATATTCATGCACATGGAACCCTAAATTAAACCAATTATATAAAAAGATCATCTTTTTAGATCCTATTTTCACTTTTATTAACAATAGGTTGATATTGTCTTGAATTATCCAATGAACATCATTAAATCCATCTATCATCAAATCTAAGGGTTTTTCATTAATTAAATCATTAAAGATGATAACTTTATGTACTTTCTCAAATTTCAAGCATATTTATGCACATAACTCTAAATTAGACTAATTACATCCAAAGTTCATCCTTTTCGATCTTAATGTACCTTTTTACAATTAATAGGTTAATATCAAATTTAATCACCCATTAAACTCTACTAATTCATTAATCATCTCAACGTAGAGTTTCTTAATCTTTAATTTATCAAAGTTGATAACTTACATTACTTTTTAAATTGCAAACGGAATTGTCTTCTAAACATATTTTTATTGAATTCCTCTCTTTTTTCTGAGCAAAAAGCATATATTATTCATATTCATCTGAGCTACCGATTATTAGATATAATGTTTGCAATAAATCACTTACTTTGGCCAATCAGAGGGCGCCATGTGTCCATTCCCATGCAATGTTACTTTTGGGAAAACATAACGAAAGGATGTGATTGCCCTTGGTTAAGTTGTGCATGCCTTCAGCCCACAGAGGGCATTTTTGTCCAACAGCAACTCCATCTTCTTCCTCGCGTTTTCCCAGCCAATGCCACTAGGTCAGGGCCGAACGCTGCCCATCCTCTCCTTCTTTGTCCCCGTCAGCCATCAGGGATGGCTCGCCCACCTCCGTTGAGCCTTGGCACACGTGAGGGTCCCACTGGATCGGGGCCATGATGGCCAAGAGAGAGATTAATGGGTCAGTGATCAAGGCAGACCTACAGCCAACCTGCACCAGTTGCGGGAGTGTTGGAGCACAGGGATGATGGCCGCATCTTTTTCTGGGGACGTGGGGACATCCAACATCCATCAAGATTGTTTATTGATCCCACGTTTCTTCATAAATGTGCTACTCTTCCTCCCTAGGGTTTACATGCAAAGAATACGATGGGAGAGAGAGAAGAGTTCTTGAGATTCTCTAGAGCTCGATCCAGGGGGTCTGCCCCTTTTATAGGGAGGATATCCTCTCCCTAAGAGGCCCATCTAAGAGGGAACAAGTCCCCTCCTATTAGGAATCCTAATCCTTCAAAGAGAAGAAAGTCTCTTTCTCTCTCCTAAATATCCTCTTGATATTCATTGTCCTTGGGATATTATAATTACGAAAATCTCTTCTTTTATCTTCTTAGTACTTGCCCTTCATTCTAATGGCATGAAATTCTATTTTCATTTAATAGAAAATACTTTCTTTTTAGCAATGCCACCAAAATTCATTATTCTCTTATTTTCTTTTATAGATATTTTCTCTTTCCTCTTTCTTCATTGGGACTCCTTGGATCCCAAGAAACTCTAATAATTCGAAATTCCTTTTTAAGGAATACTCATTATCCATAAATGCATCAATATGCATTATTTCACATTATCTTGTTTATTTCTCATTAAAATATATCTTTTCGAGGATTTCTCTTTATTTCTCTTTTATTTTCCTCATTGGCATTCCTTTTAACATTAGGAATCCTTGGGATACGAAATTCCACCAAGGATAACTCAATTATACCTCTTTTCACTTACTTTCCACATTTTACCATTGTTTTCAATTTCTTTCTTAATAAAGAAATAATTAATTGATCTTTTCTTTTCTTATTGCTTTCTTTTTGCAATTTTGGACTCCTTGGGACACAAGAAACCCATGAGGCACGAAATCCATCATTGGATTACATTCTTTTGCCTTCCATAGGTTTCCACATCTCTCTTTTCTCAAAAACTCAATTATTCATTAATCGGATTTTCTTGTTATTGTAAATGAAATCCATGTATTCAAAAAAAATTATATCATTATTTGTTCAAATATTTGTACTATGAGAAATTACATTTCTCACCCAATGAACCCAAGAATTTGGGGTTGTAACATCCTTCCCCTCTTATAGGAATTTTGTCCTCAAAATTCTATCAAGCAAACAAACAGTTCAGGATAAAACTTTTCCATATCCATTATCGGCCCCTATGTGGCTTTACCTTATCCATGGTGCTTCCAAAGAACCTTTATCATCACATATTCTTTCCTCTGAGTTCTTTCACCCTGGCGTCTATAAACTGCACAGGTGACTCAGGCCATTTCAGCCTCCCTTGGGGCTCACTAGGTTCATTGCTCAGCACATGGTCTGGGTACCTCACATAGTGCTCTAACTTGGACACATGGAACTCATCACACATTTCTTTATCCTGAGGGGTAAGGCTAACATTCTCTACCAATCCATTTTAATAGACCCATGTATCGAGGACTCATCTTTCTCAGATGTAGCTTAGAGGGGACGGATTTTCACATCACATATTCTCCCACAGTGAACTGCATGTCAGTCTGCTTTGCATCAGCTCGTGAATCATGTCACCATTGGGCTCTCTCTCAGCCATTGCACGATCAAGTGACTTCATCTGCACACACTGTGGTTCTTTTCTGACCTCCGTGAGGCCTCCTTCACCAACATCATCTTAATGAAGTGGTGACCGATACAGCCTCCTTATAGGGCCTCTCTAAATCCCGATACTGGCTATGGTGGTTATCATCACATCTTTTATAGGACAAGAACTGTCTCTAGATATCACCTTGAATGAGAACACATGCTCTCATCAGACCCTTTTTAGTCGGGATCATACTAACCATTAGTTAGGGGTGATAAATTGTACTATCATGGAGTTCTCCATGTACCTACTTCCACCTTATGGAAGTGAACCTTTAAGTCATACTCAGGAACTTTTGAACTCGTATCATGGTGTAGTTGAACCATCTATCTCATATGTAGTTCAACCTGATCTGTCCCTTGACAGTACTCTATGTTTCTCATGTCATCTAGGTAAGGTGATCTACCATAACCCATATTGCATCTTGACCTTCCTTGGTCTAGGGAAGACTTCATCATCCATAGTGATGAACTCCCTTTCCCTCTCGGGGATGCTTTATCCTTTATATCAACACACTGGGTTACTGGTGTTCGTGATTCACCTCCTGGCTTGCATGGCAACATACCCCATGCAACCTCATTTTAAGCATCCAAAGTACTACTGTCACTTACTATCTTTGTAGTACCAAGGTGTATCATGATCTCTTGCATGTCATGATTCCTCAAGATTGATTCCTCAGAAACCCTAAACCACTCTCATCAGGGTTTTATTACCTTCCTATCAAAGAAGTGCATCCGAGGTTCTATCACCCTCCTTTCACTACATCAAGGACTAAACTGGCTAACAAAACAACCATTAACTTGTTCAACATATCTTGTTACATCTGAGTGTTATCCAAAACACATCTTCTTTCCAAACTTAGGGTTAGCTAAACAACCTCCACTTCTTCTAGCCTCTAGCTAAACTAGGCAGCTATATCTCAACCAAAGCATCCATTACCACTTCACCTCCTTAGGTATTAGGTAATGTTGAAAACATACACCTCCATGTATTCTACTTATCCTCTCATCTCAAACTCTAAGTTTGTCTTTATCAAGAAACTCTAAGGTGATCCTCATGGTTATCAAACTCAACCTTGTTCCACTTGCAAATTCCACATAGCACTAGATAAAACACCCTCATAAGATGACTGCACTACTCCTCTTAGTGTTGGTAAACCATCCATGTATTGTTCACTCCACCAGGGTATGTTATCATCTCTGTCCTCATACCTCATAGCAACCTTCCAACTTGCTTCATCTTTTATCCTTGGTGTATGGCATGCATATTGTCCCATCTCTCCCTCCCATAACAAGAGGACATAAGCATTTGGCGGCCGTCCAAACACAAAGTTCTTCCTGTTCCAAGAGTAGAGATGATACATCCCACATTGCCAGTACAACTTCAAATCTAAGTTGAAACGTGAAACTTATGTCTCTACATCACAATCATCTTAATATCAAAGTTACTTCTATGGAAAACTGGTCTCGAACCTACTTGGGTTTACACACAATCATTGGTCATCTCCTCTAAGTCTATAGGGTGCCGCCACTTTTGGGGTCATCCCTCTTCCCTTATGCATCCAGAGAGTGCCCTACTCATCTGCCCTTTGGGTCCCATGAATTCATGAAGGTGATCAATCTCCTAACCCATGGCCCTCAGACAATGATAGTTGTTACCTCTCGACCCTATGGTCATGTGCAACTAGGGAATTAGGCAACTCCTACTTCCATCGGTCTTATCCCTACCTGACCCTAGGACAGACTTAGGATTCTAACCTAGTACATGATCAACTTAAAACCTTACCCAATCCTTCGTCATCTCTCTCTGCATTCTTGGGTTGTCTTTCATCCTTTCTTAGGGATCATGGTGACCTACCTACCTTGGTCAGGCCCTGTACCGGTTACCTCCATGGTAACACATCCACATGTACTTAGAGATGGTTAAATATGGGTCTACAGGTTTAGTCTCATGCCATGTACTTTTCATTTAGCTTTCTCAAGATCCTATGAAACCTCTTTAGGTTACCTCAACACCAACAAAACTGGTATACACCCAACCAAAAGGGTCCCTCTCCCAGGATGGGAGGAAACTACACCTTGATAACAAAGGACACAAGCATCCTTATGTTTAGGGTCTTCCTCAACGTGATCATGCTTAGCCCTAGAAAGCTACTAAGGCACAAACAGACATCTACACAACCATGCTAGGTCACACTTGTTCTCATCCTCAACATTAGAGAAACTTAGCTGTGAGGGATTCATCAAACATACCTTTAACTTTAAGGGGTTTCTTTTATCTCTACACATGAGGAGTACCATGCTCAAAACTATAGAGACTCAAATCTCACCATGAGCATCTGATATGGTGCTTCCCCTCTTAGACCTAGGAACCCTAGATCCACCTTTCGGTGTCCAACTGCATGCTCAATCTCCTAACCACGAATCAAACATGTCCAAGGTATGTCATGTGCTTCCCATGATCCTTTTATTCGAGAAACATTTCAGATTTGAGTCCTCCTCAAGGACAACCAACTAGGTATAAAGCCTCACAACTGGTTACTTACACCTCCTCAGGGTCTAAGGCACTCTTTATCTCATTCAGCAGATAGTCACATATACCATAGGTACCAGAAGCATCATCCTCTCTCTAGGGTTTGGTTCCTCTAAAGATAACTAAGATATCACCAGCCTCTACGGGTCAAGCATAGGGAAACCACTATCATCCACTTAGGTCGCATCATCCTCGACTCCCCACTATTCCTCATGTCTTATAAGCTAAGCTTCCAACCTTCTTGCTAGGGTCCTGCTTTCTCTCTCCAGAGCTAACTCCACATCCAGCCTTCCTACTAGAGGTCCTTTCTCCATGAAGGCACAAGCTCACAAGCATACCCCTATGTGGGTGAAGCCTATGCTCAACTCATGTTTGGCTCAAGATTATTCCTAGCCCTTTATGCTCATCCCATAAGCCATGCATCATGCATACTGGCTAGGGTTTCAACCTACTGCCGTCCACTGACGTACTCTGAGTGCAAGCTATACCCTACCTGCATAAGCCCATAGGGTTCTATAGGTTCTTCTCTAACTTCATCCATGAAGGAGCTACCATTTGCTCTAACATGCAAGACCCTTTCTCGGGTTGGGTTGCCAAAGGTGCTAGGTCATCCAACCTCTCATGGATCGTATGGCAATCCAAAGGCATGTCCAACCAAACATCCGGTCAATCATGACATCTAACTCATCATGTCATCTCTCTCTAACCTTCACTTAGGGTTAGGGTTAACATCATCCTCAAAGGATGTGATAGGTCTCTACTTTTAATGGAGGTCTCTACTTCCAAGACTAACTCTCTCTACTCATCATCCTGGCAAGGAGGTCTATCCTCATGTCTCTCCTGAGGAAAATGACAACTCGTGTCATATGACCTAAGAATGTATCTATTCCTTTACGCTTACTCTATTAAGCTTATGTCCATGACATATTATTTACATGCTTTTCATTAATTTGGTGGAGGATTCCTTAGACCTTATTAACCTTACCCATACCTCAAGAGGGTGAGGAGAAGAGAGAAAACCCTAATCCTTAAGGTCCTTAATAGAATTTGGGTTGAGAAGGGATGAACGAGATGAGAGAGTCCTAAAGGTATCTTATTTCAATTCATACCCTATGACTTTGTCCAGGTAGTCAGACGGATCCGGGAGTCCTCGTATTTCGACTAGCGGTGCGGAGGAAAATATTTCCAGCCCCCGGTCGTGATCCTTTTCTAGACACGTCTGTCTTTCGAATAATCCTCTAATAACTCCCTTGGGTTCTACAGAATGTGTAAACTTTAATAATTATTAAGGATTAAGTGAGGAACCTATGCTCTGATACCAATTGTAACAACCCCATCTCCCAGTAACCCCCACTCAAGGGAGACCAAGAGATCAGAGCCGTTATCTAATAACCCGGATCAAAGGTTCGACAAATAATCATTAACAATTATTAAATTCTACCAACTATACTAAAATATGGTAAAAATAAAAACTTTGCATACCTTTTAAAACTGGGATTTCCAAACTTCTATCCACACAGATACTAATCTATCTAATCTTCCTTTGCACTTTAATTCCACATATGCCACTTTGTTGTTTGTCTTTTCATTGTACCTAAAATGCCGACAAACAAAACATCGGTCAGCAAGAAGCTGGTATGTGGGGGAAACAAAAATCATGCAACTATATTAACAATGTAATCAGCCAAGATTACATTTTAAACCATACCACTCAATCCTTACCTATCCCCTAACTCTGTGCTATCCCTGTAGTGGACTTGTATGCTACCTCTCTTTTAGGTAGATTCTTACCCCCATGGTCCTACCTTACAGGTAGCCAATACATAGGGTAATAGAGTCGCATGGCACTACCCGAAGGTAGCCCAATATCTAATTCAATGTGACTTGATGGACCTAGCCCATTGGTAGCCATGTACTAAGTCATCCAATGACCTGATGGGTAGCCATGTACTAGGTCAACTATTAAGCCATAGAGGGGACTAGGATCTGAGCTGGTAGGCACATATCTTATGTGATAGTCATAGCCACATTATAGTTTTCATGAACTAAATTCATCCAAAAGTTTATTTCAAGTCATCGATGAAAACTTCAGAAAACCTCAAAAAACTAACTCGAGATATTCATAAGCGTAACCACATACCTAATTTGATGATTTCACAAGCATTAAGTAATTCCAACCAAGAAAGCAATCCAAGCAAGCAATTCAACAATCACATAATTCCTGAAAAGAATATGTGCTCCATTTATTACACACTTTATCAAGAATCTACTTTATTGACTTGGATTCACTTTCTATGGTTTCTAATCCAAATTAAGGTTTCATTAATATTCATTAGGGTTTCTTAGATCAATTTCTCAAACTTTATCCCTTTTAGGTTAACAAACCCTAAAATACTATTTTTTACTTATATAAACCCTAATTGCTCAAATTAATCATTCTAATAGTCTTTTATACCCAAATTGACTTAGGATCATCATATCTCTATTTATTCATGGATTTGAACCATTAAAACAATTAAAAGACATATTCATCTAAATTAGGGTTTTCAAGCCCTTTAATGCATATTCATGCACATGGAACCCTAAATTAAGCCAATTATATAAAAAGATCATCTTTTTAGATCCTATTTTCACTTTGATTAACAACAGGTTAATATTGGCTTGAATTATCAAATGAACATCATTAAATCCATCTATCATCAAATCTAAGGGGTTTTCATTAATTAAATCATTAAAGAAGATAACTTTGTGTACTTTCTCGAATTTCAAGCATATTTATGCACATAAACTCTAAATTAGACTAATTACGTGCAAATTTCATCCTTTTCGATCTTAATGTACCTTTTTACAATTAATAGGTTAATATCAACTTTAATCACCCATTAAACTCTACTAATTCATTAATCATCTCAACGTAGAGTTTCTTAATCTTTAATTCATCAAAGTTGATAACTTACACTACTTTTTGAATTGCAAAAGGAATTGGCTTCTAAACATATTTTTATTTAATTCCTCTCATTTTTTTGAGAAAAAAGCAGATATTATTCATATTCATCCGAGCAACCAATTATTAGATATAATTTTTGCAATAAATCACTTACTTTAGCCAATCAGAGGGCGCCATGTGTCCATTCCCATGCAACGTTGCTTTTGGGAAAACATAACGAAAGGACGCGATTGCCCTTGGTTAAGTTACGCACGCCTTCAGCCCGCAGAGGGCATTTTTATCCAACGACAACTCCATATTCTTCCTCGTGTTTTCCTAGTCGTTGTCGCTAGGTCAGGGCCGAATGCTGCCCATCCTCTCCTTCTTGGACCCCATCGGCCACCAGGGATGGCTCGCCCACCTCCGTTGAGCCTTGGCGCATGTGATGGTCCCACTAGATTGGGGCCATGATGGCCGAGAGAGAGCTTAATGGGTCTGCGATCAAGGCGGACCTACATCCAACCTGCAGCAGTTGCGGGAGTGTTGGAGCACAGGGATGATGGTCGCATCTTTCTCCGGGGATGTGGGGAAATCCAACATCCATCAAGATTGTTTATTGATCCCACGTTTGTTCATAAACGTGCTACTCTTCCTCCCTAGGGTTTACATGTAAAGAAGACGATGGGAGAGAGAAGAATCCTTGGGATTCTCTGGAGCTTGATCTAGGGTGTCTACCCCTTTTATAGGGAGGATATACTCGCCCTAAGAGGCCCATCTAAGAGGGAACAAGTCCCCTCCTATTAGGAATCCTAATCCTTCAAAGAGAAGCAAGTCTCTTTCTCTCTCCTAAATATCCTCTTGATATTCATTATCCTTGGGATATTAGAATTACGAAAATCACTTCTTTTATCTTCTTAGTACTTGCCCTTCATTCTAATGGCACGAAATTCTATTTTCATTTAATAGAAAATACTTTTTTTTAGCAATGCCACCAAATTTCATTATTCTCTTATTTTCTTTTATAGGTATTTTCTCTTTCCTATTTCTTCATTGGGACTCCTTGGATCCTAAGAAACTCTAATAATTTGAAATTCCTTTTTAAGGAATACTCATTATCCTTAAATGCATCAATATGCATTATTTCACATTATCTTGTTTATTTCTCATTAAAATATCTCTTTTTGAGTATTTCTCTTTATTTCTCTTTTATTTTCCTCATTGGTATTCCTTTTAACATTAGGAATCCTTGGGATACAAAATTCTACCAAGGATAACTCAGTTATACCTCTTTTCACTTGTTTTCCACATTTACCATTGTTTTCAATTTCTTTCTTAATAAAGAAATAATTAATTGATCTTTTCTTTTCTTATTGCTTTCTTTTTGCAACTTTGGACTCCTTGGGACACAAGGAACCCATGAGGCACGAAATCCATCCTTGGATTACATTCTTTTTCCTTCCAGAGGTTTCCACATCTCTCTTTTCTCAAAAACTCAATTATTCATTAATTGAATTTTCTTGTTATTGTAAACGAAATCCATGTATTCAAAACAGATTATATCATTATTTGTTCAAATATCTATACTATGAGAAATTACATTTCTCACCCAATGAACCCAAGAATTTGGGGTTGTAACACCTATACATTCACATTTTTACCAAAAGAGTTGCCTTATATCATTATGTACAATTTCCATGTTTTACTTATTTAACTTATTAATCCCATAAATTCAATATTAATTTAGATGATGGTACATTATTCATATTTATGGACATGAAAACTCCAATTTTTATTGTAATTTGTGTTTTAGACATATTGTACCTCACTAGACATATTCAGTCTTTATGTGAATATTAGTTAGCAAAGGAACATATGTGACACATTTCATGAACTCACTTAAATGTTAGCACTTATTTAGGTCATTAGGCTAACATGAATGTACCATGACTGTGATGTTAATACCACTTAATGTGTTATATTTGTTTTCAAGCCTATACATGTTAACATTACCATTGAATTATTTATGTTACATGCACTAACGGTATTCATTAAAGTTACCAACCACTATATTAAGGTGTAACTCCATCCTTGTTTGGTAAAATCTAAAGAATCAAGCATACTATTGTGGGTTTTACTACACCAAGAAATTCACTAGGGTGAAATCCCTAGAGTTTACCTAAACAAGTATAATAATCACCACTCTATTTAAGATGGATTTTATTGTATTATAGTTAAAGATTGAACTTAAAGGACAACATACTTAAGAATTAATATGATCATGTCAACCGCACAAGAACTAATATTTAATACAAGATTGATATATAGTTGTTGATTATATTAAGTAGAAAATGTTAAAAGTCTGCATTAAAAGGTTTGGTAAATAATTGGATGTGAATACTAGGGTGGATTGGATTTCACCACCATGACCTATCATTCACCCTCGCACTATGTCGTAATAAGAATGAACATATATGTTGAGGAAAGGAAAATCCCCCAATGGATGATAGGATTAAATCCTGAATAGATATCACTCTAAGCTTGTCGTCATGTTACCTAGAGATCATGTATCTATCGCCTTAGAGTCAGCTATCCAAAGTTCTCATCATGGGTTTTACATGAATTAATCAGTATCCTAGATCTTAGATTCAAAGTTCTCTACATCCAAAATATGATTTACATATAAACTAGATGGTCATGCAAGAATATAAGCATAAAAATGATTGATTTATAACATATGATGGTTCAAATAATTAAAGATGTAACAAAGAGAATGAAACTGATTAGTTGCGCTACTCCTTGCACCCTAACCAGAGACTACTTGCTCATGGAAACAATAACATAAATAACAAGGGATGAGAGAATTAAGGTCATGATCACTAAGGATGAATGAGTTGCAGTCGTGTTGTACAGGAACAACTCTTTACACTCTGATGAAGGTGGCAAAAAATAGGAAAGGACACCTCTGAATGTTCATCAGGGATGGATTGAGATCATTATTCTTCCTCCATGTGAACTAGATTTATTGCTTTGTGGAGAAGGCAATAGGATGATGTAAGTGGAGGCCATCAACCGATACAAATAGGTGCGGCATAAACAACCCCCCGCCCCTGTCGAGGTCTATATATTAGAACCTATGTGATAGGGAAAGTGAAATCCATTTGGTTGGTGTTTGTGATGACCTTGATTTTTTTAGGGTTTTTACAGACAATATCATATTTGAGGTTCACATATATTCTTGGTTGGTAAATCCCAAGTTAGGGTGACTTTTATTCAATAATGGATTATTCAGAGTTAGATGTTTACTTAAAGATACAATTGATGATTATGACTATTAATTGAGTTCAAGTATGATGAATAAGTTTAGTTAATTGATTTGTGCACATATGAGTCCAAGGGACTCATTTAATAGTTCCAATGGACTCAAGTGATATGTTAGTGAACTTTTAGGTATTAGTATCATAACAAGTGCTCTTGGACTTGTAGAATCAAGATTTTATGATTATTTGAATTTAATTCATGGTAAATATACCTTTTTATGAGGTTGTTTGCAGAATCTATATGCATGGATAAATAATAGACCTTGAGTCTCAAACTTTAATAGATTCTACTTTAGGTTATTGTGAGCCTATGTCAAAAAATTCAGAATGTTTGGAGATTTCTACGAAGAGATGCAACTATTTGAAATTGGGGACATTGATGATATAATTTGTTCAGACTTTGCTCCTTTAAGTATCTAGTACCTAGGTCTATGAAATACTAATGTTATGAATCCTTTTACTAGTTGGGAGCCATTGAACCAAGGAACTGGTCATCCCCAACCTCTGTCAATTACGAATCAGAGGGATATGACTAGGTTGTGAATCAGCCGCACCAGATAGAGAATAAACAATAGATCAATGTGATCTCCTAATTGAGAAGTCCTCACCACCTCACTCCTAGAATCTCAACAACCCCTCACTCGTGCTAAACCATGGAATGATAAGAGAGGTCAAACGATTTTTCCTCACTGCCCTCTCCACCATGGTTTGCAGGAGTCGAGAATAGGTGATAGTAGGAAGGGAGGAGGGAAAGTGGGTTCCAGATCTTGTGAGAGATATCCCCTGCAACCACAAGATTCCCCAGATGCCTAGTAGCCGATGGGTCATTTTCCCTGGTATTGACTAGTTCCACCATGACTAGTTGAAAGAATAAGGGTTGGGGGACCAAGACACTGGCCTCCTATGACAAACTGAAACCACCCATGAGTAATCTGGGGGTCTGTGGTTCTCATGGACCTATTTCCAAAGGGTGGAGATGCACAGAGAGAAAAGCCCCAATCTAGCGGAGCTTTCTCTACCGCCGATCCAAGTCGGATATTGGCAGGCTATTTCCGGCCACTCAGCACCTCCAGGAGGAGCCTCCATGTATCTAACTTCCTCCACGGTCCTTCTAGACTCATTTATTGAAGACGAAGACCAATTTTGGGTTGTGCACCCCTCACTGTAGATCCATTCATGTGGTGGTGGTGAGTCAAGTAGGGGATCCTCATATCAGGATCTCGAGTGTGAGAGGAAAACAACGTGAGCCAAGTTCCCAGCTTGCGTTGAAAGCATCTGAACCCACACAAAGACCCATCACTTATTGGAAGATAGGTCAACCTCTATCAGAACCCCTCGTCACCCCTTCATTGTGTGTGGCATTCTTCTATTGTGTTGTGGAGAGATAGACAGGAAGAAGGAGTCAGGGTATGACTCGGGTCAGACCAAAGTCATCACTCTCAAGACTATTATAAACTGGGTGACCCAGGTGTGAACCCATGTGAACCGAGCACCTTAGGAAGAAAACCAGTTGACCCAGCCTACTCCAGCACACGCCCTCTGAAGAGAACATGTGGCAGATCCTAGTCACTGAGATGAGGATCCGACAACAAAGATAATTCCAAACAAGTTAAATATCTCATTTAATATACCGATCTTAGAAATACTATTAAAAATAGCTCCCTTAGCCAATAAATTCATCAAAAATACCCTTGGACTCTGAAAAATGTCTATTTTGTCATGAGACCCATATATCAGACCTTTGAAGTAGTATTATTGTTGAGTGTCTATTTATAAGATGATGCTTCATTTAGGTTGTTTGAGACACAATAAATGATATCTGTTCTAAATAAATCTTAGAAAATTCTTATAGACACTTAATGATTATCGAAACATGATTTAGACCCTGGTCTAACTTTTATTGCTCAATATTAGGTATTTCCTCATTAATGACCAATTAGATGTTTATAAACTCATTTTAATTCCATAAAATAGACCAATCGTCCGAAAATTATGAAAATTAAATCAGACCTAAATAATGACCTCTAGATTAGTAGAAAAATATAAAAGACATGTTTTAGGTCAGTTGAACCTAGGTTTGGTCAAAACCCTAAATTGGTCCTAAATATTATTAATAATGGTGAATATTGTATTAATGATGATTAATTTCTATTAATCAGGTGATGAACAATGGTCTAGATGATCAAGGATAAATAAGAATCTCTGAACTCAGGTATGTGGGTTTTTATTAAGTATAAGAATAGTTTTCATAAATGCATAATGATATGATGTACTTTAGATGCTTGTGTTTGCATATAAATTCTTGGATGTGTATTAGTAGTATATGCTCCGCAAAACATTTAAGAACATAAAAAGTAATACATAGTTTGTAGCTACTAAGTGGATATATTCTCTCTCTTCATCTAAATATAAGGTTGGCACTCGATCCCCATAGCCCAAGGGGCGGGGAAAAATGAAGTGTGACATCTCTCTCTCCCCTGTAAATATAAGGTTGACACTCGATCTCCATAGCCCAAGGGGCGGGGAAAAATGAAGTGTGACGCCACTTAGTAGTACAAACAAATCAAAAGACATCTAAAAGTATGTGTTTACCTGATTATCACTTTAGACAATATTTTCTTTTACTCTTTCTTTCTCAAGTTATTTCAATTATTCAAGCATATTAGTATTATATTTCTACCCACGTACACAACACCTTGTGTGTTGATTCATTGTTTCACGTATGTTTTAGGCTCAGAGATAGCATGGGAGGAAAAGATGAGAGTGAGCAGTTTTCTAGGTTGTACCTGTTGTGTAGATCCTAGTTAGCATACTTGTTTAGACTTGTAAAATTTCTCTTTTCAATATGTAAATGTAAGTTGTGATAATTCATGTTGTAAATATACATGTTGAATGTTGAGATTGTTTATGGTGTATGCATTGTATTTGAATGTTCATGTATGCGTACGTCGCTTCCGCATCGCTCTCTGAAACAATTAACTAACGTTTTTGGGATTGTCTTCTTGGGCCTCCTAAGTCTCGAGACGATAGAATCTGGGGACATTATAGTTGGTATCAGAGCATGAACAATAGCTACACCTAACAATTACTCACCGTGAAATATAAAAACTAAATCTCACATTTCACATTAAATCCTAGAAATTTAGTAAGTTGTTCTTTAGGAATATGGTTTGACTTAGCCTCTAAGTAAGAACCTAGATGTTTGAGAACTAGGTTTAGACAAGTGCGTGAAACCCTTTCCATATAGAGCTCATATGTATGGGGTAGCTACACTAGTCTACACCTTGTTCTCACCATTTCACTAGGTGACATGACACTAGACTATCTAATGTGTGTGGGATACTCATTTTGCTGATTTGGTTTTGTTTTCCAGTCGGCTCGAGCCTTGATAGTTTTCTCCAACGTCTGCCTTCATGGAGAAAAACTATATAATATTTTATTACCTATATGTAAATACAAAAATGTGTCTCTCACACATGAGAGTAGTAGGTGTTCATGCAACCTAAGTGAAAGGAAGTGACATAAATCTAGAAGAGAGAGAGAGAGTAGATTTATAATAGATGTCTAGAGCCTTATTGGATATGTGATTGTTAGAGTAGATGATTGATTTATATATGAAATAAGGGGGTGTAATCTTATCTAGGTTTGATCTCCAATGGTGTAAGTTTCCTTATAAACATTTAAGTTTCATATGAGTTGAATCTAATTTTGGAAGATCTAAACTAAGTCTTGACGATGAAAAGACATACTCCTTTCTTATTAAGGCAATCTAAGTTAAGATAAGGTTGAATATGCATAAGCCTCAAGCTCTTTTACAAAGGAGGACCCCTTTGTTATGACAAAATATGTGGTGAACTCCAGAGAGAGTGAGACCCACAGGGAGAGGGTCATAGGACCTACCCCCAATATATGAAAAATATGAGATACATGTGAAATGATGTGTGCTAAGTTGGGTTACTTTTGAGTATATAAGTTGGGTGCTTTTGGCATGATTCAGTCCTATGTGTGAGAGTTGGGTACAAATAATGTTATGGGTAGAAAACTCATAAATTGAAAGTCACTCTTTTAATTGAGTTAGGTCCTAGCTCGAGTGACATATGCTTGTGAAGCTCATCATTATCTACAAGTGAGTTGACATATGAAAATCTAATTCAGAGAGTAAAATGTCTTGTGCATAAGATACTCACACATGTTGTACCTTCTTCTTCTATTTCTTTATATATGATGCTAGAAACCTCACTTAAGCTATTTTAATGATTATATATGAAGAGTCACTCATATAAACTTGACATATTCTTAAATTTCCCCTATAATAAATGAAAGATATAATTTTGAAGTCATGATAAGATTGATCAATATATTCTCTTTCCCTTCATATCATACATGAAAGGTATAAATTTTCAAAGCATGAGTTTGAAATAAAGACATCTTTGAACCAGAGAGTACATGATCACAAAATATAGTTCTTAACCTCAAATCTTCAAACTCTAAGCTTCTAGGTTGATAAAAACTCTCACAAAATAGGGTGAAACCCTAACATACAAAGATGAATATTTATTCCCTCTAATAATCCAATCATAGGGTGTGTTGATCATAAAAATAGACTAATGATGTTAGTGATAATTCTAGTAATTAATGACTTCAAATCATGATATCACATTACAAAGGTGTGTATGGTAGATGAAAATCTTGATTAATATCTTCACAACTTCCTATGTACAGACAAAACCCTAATTCTTAAGGGGAATAAGGATATACATATCCTAATATTAAAGAATTTCATGTGATGACTAAAACATTTGATGATGCTTCAACCTTTATAAGGTGGGGTGGGAACACCCAAGAATCTCTAAATCTTAAGATGACCACTCAGGGTATATCCAGAATGATGATGAGAACTTTGGAAGCTAGAATTGATGACCTATATGAAGTTGAACCTAGCTATATTACCTTAAAAATGAAATCAGTCAAATTTCGAGGACGAAATTCCATATAAAGTGGAATGAATGTGATGACCTTGATTTTTTTAGGGTTTTTACAGAGAATATCATATTTGCAGTTCACATATATTCTTGGTTGGTAAATCCTAAGTTAGGGTGACTTTTATTCAACAATGGATTATTCATAGTTAGATGTTTACTTAAAGATACAATTGATGATAACGACTGTTAATTGAGTTCAAGTATGATGAATAAGTTTAGTTAATTGATTTGTGCACATATGAGTCCAAGGGACCCATTTAATAGTACCAATGGATTCAAGTGATATATTAGTGAACTTTGAGGTATTAGTATCATAACAAGTGCTTCTGGACTTATAGATTCAAGATTTTATGATTATTTGAATTGAATTTAAGGTAAATATATCTTTTTATGAGGTTGTTTGCATAATCTATATGCATGGATAAATAATAGACCTTGAGTCTCAAACTTTAATAGAATCTACTTTAGGATTTTGTGAGCCTATGTCAAAATATTCAGAATGTTTGGAGATTTCTACGAAGAGATGCAACTATTTGAAATTGGGGAGATTGATGATATAATTTTATCAGACTTTGCTCCTTTAAGTATCTAGTACATAGGTTTGTGACATACTAATGTCACACATCCTTTTATTGGTTGGGAGCCATTGATATAGGGAATCGGTCATCCCCAACCTCCGTAAATTACGGATCAGAGGGATATGACCAGGTTGTGAATCAGCTGCACCAGATAGAGAACAAAAAATAGATCAGTGTGATCTCCAAACTGAGAAATCCTCACCACCTCACTCCCAGAATCTCAACAACCCTCACTCGTGCTAAACCACAAAATGATAAGAGAGGTCAAATGATTTTTCCTCAGTGCCCTCTCCACCATGGTTTGCAAGAGTCGTGAATAGGTGATAGTAGGAAGGGAGGAGGGAAAGTGGGTTCCAGATTTTGCAATAGATATCCCTTGTGACCACAAGATTCCCCAGATGCCTAGTAGCTAATGAGTCGATTTCCCTAGAATTGACCAGTGTCGCCATGACTAGTTGAAAAAGTAAGGGTTGGGGGACCAAGACCCTGGCCTCCTATGACAAACTAAAACCACCCATGAGTAATATGGGGGTCTACGGTTCCCATAGACCTATTTCTAGAGGGTGGACATGCACAGGGAGCAAAGCCCCAATCTAGCAGAGCTTTTTCTACCGCCGATCCAAATCAGAGATCGACAGGATGTTTCCGGCCACTCAACACCTCTAGAAGGAGTCACCATGTATCTAACTTCCTCCACGGTCCTTCTGGACTCATTTCTTGAAGACGAAGATCAATTTTGGGTTTTGCATCCCTCATTAGAGATTTAGTCTTGTGGCGGCGATGAATCAAATAGGGGAGCCTTGTATCAAGATCTAGAGTGCGAGATGAAAACAACAGGAGTCGAGTTCCCAGCTTGCGTTGAGAGCAGCTTAACCCACATGAAGACCCATCACTTGTTGGAAGATAGGTCAATCTCTGTTAGAACCCCTCATCACCCCTTCATTATGTCTGGCATTCTTCTGCTGTGTCGTGGATAGATAGATAGGAAGGAGTCAGGGTATGACCCGGGTCAGACCAGATCCTCACTCTCAAGACTATTATAAACTGGGTGATCTAGGTGTGAACCCATGTGAACCGAGCACCCTAAGAAGAAAACCAGTTGACCCAGCCTGTGCCAATACTAGTGAAGGACACACCCTCTGAAGAGAACATGTGGCAGATCCCAGTCACAAGGATGAGGATCCGACGACAACGGTAATTCCAAACAAGGTAAATATCTCAATTAATATACTGATCTAAGAAATACTATTAAAAATATCTCCCTTGGCCAATAAATTCATCAAAATTACCCTGGACTCTGAAAAATGTCTATTTTGTCACGAGACCCATATATCAGACCTTTGAAGTAGTATTATTGTTGAGTTTCTATTTACAAAATGATGCTTCATTTTAGGTTGTTTGAGACACAATAAATGATATCTGTTCTAAATAAATTCTTATAGACACTTTATGATTATTGGAACTTGATTTAGACCCTGATCTAACTTTTATTGCTCAATATTAGGTCTTTCCTCATTAATGACCAATTAGATGTTTATAAACTCATTTTAATTCCAGAAAATAGACCAATCGTCAGAAAATTATGAAAACTAAATCAGACCTAAATAATTACCTCTAGATTAGTAGAAAAATATCATAGACATGTTTTAGGTAGTTGAACCTAGGTTTGGTCAAAACCCTAAATTGGACCTAAATATTAGTAATAATGGTGAAGATTGTATTAATGATGATTAATTGCTATGAATAAGGTGATGAACAATGGTTTATATGATCAAGGATAAATAAGAATCTCGAAACTGAGGTATGTGGGTTTTATTAAGTATAAGAATAGTTTTCATGAATGCATAATGATATGATGTACTTTAGATGCTTGTGTTTGCATATAAATTCTTGGATGTGTATTAGTAGTATATGCTCCGCAAAACATTAAAGAACATAAAAAAATAATATAGATGATTTGTAGCTACTAACTGGATATATGCTCTTTCTCTCTCTCAATCCTCTCTCGCTTCCTCTAAATATAAGGTCGACACTAGGTCCTCATAGCCCAAGGGGCGGGGAAAAATGAAGTGTGACATCTCTCTCTACCCTCTAAATATAAGGTCGACACTCAGTCCCCATAGCCCAAGGGGCGGGGAAAAATGAAGTGCGACGCCACTTAGTAGTACAAGTAAATCAAAAGACATCTAAAAGTATGTGTTTACCTGATTATCACTTTAGATAATGTTTTCTTTTTCTCTTTCTTTCTTATGTTATTTCAATTATGCAAGCACATTAGTATTATCTTTCTACCCACGTACACAACATCTTGTGGGTTGATTCATTGTTTCATGTATGTTTTAGGTTCAGAGATAGCATGGGAGGAAAAGATGGGAGTGAGCAGTTGTCTAGGTTGTACCTATTGTGTAGATCCTAGTTAGCATACATGTTTAGACTTGTAAAATTTCTCTTTTCAATATGTAAATGTAAGTTGTGACAATTCATGTTGTAAATATACATGTTGAATGTTGAGATTGTTTATGGTGTATGCATTGTAATTAATTGTTCATGTATGCGTATGTCGCTTCCACATCACTCTTTGAAACAATTAGCTTACATTTTTGGGTTTGTCTTCTCGGGCCTCCTAAGTCTCGAGATGATAGAATCTGGGGACACTACAGTGTTCACAATTTGACGGATGAAGGATGAAGGTTGTGGAGGTTGATGTTTTGGAATTGACACAACAACCCTACACTTTCAGTTGGTCGATGCTCTTTCTATGGGTCTTTCCCTTCTATTTATAGGTGTAGGGTAGGATTTAGAACCCTCTGAGTGGCCATGGAGTGATGTATTTGCTTCCATGGAGGAGAAGTGTCAGTAGTAGTGTCAGGAAGATGAGGGGTTCATGATCTATAGTAATGTCATCAGTAGGTGAGGAGTCTTGCGACGTTTAGTGGAGCCATCAAAAGTCAAAGCAAAAGATCTTCCTTCAGAAGTGAATGCAGATTTTCCATCAGTTGGTGAGAATAGAGAGGCCATTAAAAGTAGCATATAAGATTTCCATCAGAATGTGGGATCAGGAAGTCTATCGGAGGGCAAATCCTACCCAACCATCAAAATATGGTAGCATAAAAGCCATTGAATGATGAGCAAAATGTATCCATGAGAAGGCTATACATGTTTTCCATTAAATGTTTCATGTGGGGTTTCCTTTAGTTGATAGTTGTAGGTGCCCCATCAGTTGTAATGAATAGAACTACCTACAGAAGGCAGTGAAGACTAGTCAATGGAAGATTGCTTAGGTATTCCATTGGGATGTAGACACTACTGTGCCATACGAAGGAAAGGAACATCACTACCATCTGAAGGCAAGGTTTGGGTTCCCTTAGGTCTTCAACCATGGATTGGCCATCGACAAAGTAGTGCGGCTCAAAGGTTTTGGTAGAAGTACACCCACCCTAGGGATGTTGTTGGCGGATGGATGATGGTCTAATCTGATGGATCAACATTTGATTGAGGGGCAGAATGAAAAAAATCGATGTCTTGGCAGGTATAACATGATTCGATGGTTTCAACAACTGATGAAGTAATGGATCATAAAAAATAGGATACATTTCTTCAAATGTTTCTTGTTCCCACTAGTCAGTTAGACTATCTCTGTAAGGACCCTGACCCATGTTTTGGGCTAACCCTTTTTGCTTTGCTAAAGAAAGGTGATTAGAACCTTAATCTAATCCCTCAAGAAGTTTTGATATCATGTGATAAGCTTATGTTTCCAGTTTGGTCCTGTTTGGATGTTGTTTGAGCAATGTTTGCTTGTTTTGGACCAAAGTGCAATTTACCCAAAGTAAGGGGTTATATTGCAATATGTCACATATATAGCATGCCTTTAGTTTTATAGCATCATTAGAGAGATATTTATGCTATGGGGAGCCTTTTGGAGTGCCTAAGTTCCAAGTTTGAGCTTGGTTGGATGATGCTTGTGCTTTAAGTGCTAGTTTTTGTGTAAATTGCAAATTACCCAAAGTGGAGGGTCAATATGCAATTTACCTACACTAGAGTTTTCTTGCTTCAGTTTGGCATCATATAGGATGTGGATGAAGGTTTGGGCACCTTTTTTGGATGATAGTTAAGGAGTGACATCTCTATATGGTTTTTATGCCTTATATGTCACATACGCTATCTTGTCCTTTAGTGTATCGGGTAGAGCTTGGAGTATGTATCAGTTTTGAGGGTGTGTCGCCCATGGAAGAGGATCATCTGCACGATACACCACTTAGAGTGTATCACCAGGCTGTGCATTTGGATCTTGGGTGGCAACAAGTGGCATTAAGAGCATGAGCAAGTGGCATCTAAGTTTATGTGGTTATGACACCTTTCCTTTGTTACCTCTCTCTTCCTTGGTGTATATAACTCCCTTCCTCCTTACCCAAGTGATCCTTTTCGGCCACCTCTTTCCCCTTCCTGTATGGGATGAGCTTGGGAGCTTTGGGAGCTAAAGGAAAACCCCCATGGAGCTTGGGAGGCTGAGCTCCTTGCCCATGGAGATTTCTTGCTCAAGATCTGACCTTGGTGAGTCATGCTTCTTTACTAGCTTTTCCTTGTACTTTCTTCTTCACCTCCTTCCTCATCTGTCGGCCATGTATGTACCCTTTATGAGAGTAGGAAAGGCCTTGGTTCTCTCCCTCTTTACTTCTTCTTGAGCTAAGCATAACCATGGCTTCTTCTTCTTCTTCATCTTTTATTTCTTGAGGTGATGATGATGGAGCTGAAGGCAAGTTTGGAGCCTAGGATGGATGATCTTCATGGTGAGGAACGTGGGTTTTCTGCTTGTATTAGGAATCTTGATGTCTTTCATGGAGATCCTCTTAAGGTGGGTTACATAACTCTTAACCATCTCTATGATGTTCACTCTCCATATGTGCATACATTGATTCTTGTCTTTAAATCGATACCCTTCTCTATGATAGTTGTGTATGTGGAACTTGAGATCTATTATAATGGAAATGGTCACGTTTTATTATTGTCTTTATCTTGTTTTCCTTGTGCAAGTTGGTGAAGGGTGTCTTGAGGTTGAAGATGATCCACCCGATACGGTGCTTACCTGATATGGGGCCTTACCCGATATAGAGTCTTGCCCGATAGGTTGTGCTTTGGTTGATGCATTGTAAGCAATACCCCTCTCTCACTTTGTTGTTGAGAGGTGAGCCTAGGATCCTTTGATCCAAATATGTACGATAGTGAGTCCTTGGGCAATACCCCTCTCTCACTTGGTTGTTGAGAGGTGAGCCTATGCTCTATATGGTTGGGCGACATGTTAGTTTGGCCGATAGGGTCTCCTTAACCATAGGTTGGCCGATATACCCTCTTGGATACCTTGGGCGACATGAGTAGACATGCTTTGATGTTGATTTTTGAGCAACACCCCTCCTTTCTTGAGGTGTGAGGTGAGCTCTAGCTCTTGGCTGATATGATGATGGGTGATGTGATAGTTGGCCGATATGAAGCCCTAACCTTAGCTTTGACAATATAGTGTCTTGTCCGATATGATGATGGGTGATATGATAGTTGGCCGATATGAAGCCCTAAACTTAGCTTGTACAATATAGTGTCTTGGCGGATATGGATGCTCTAACCCTAGTTGCCTGACATGGCATCTTGGACGGTATGGAGTCTTGGGCGATAGGGTTTCCCTATCCCTAGTTGACTGATAGGGGTGCTCTTGTTGTGATGATATCTTGGGCAACATGGTTTGTTGCCCAAGATAGTGCTCCATGGATGACAAATATGTGAGTTTGGGTGTTATGGATGGTCCCTTGATATGCTACCCAATATCATCAACCCTAACCCCATATGAGTGTATATGTATCGCCTAACTTGGGTGAGACTAAGTATGAATGCTTGGCCGATACCCTATAGGGGGATATGATACCTTGGCCGATATGCCTTTGCCTAATACATGTCTTCCTTTGGTTGATTACCTGACATGAGTATATGCTACACTTAATAGCTTGGATGGTTCTAGGGTTGAGTGCTTAGCCGATACGGGTCTGAGCCTGGGTGGTAGGCCTGGGGCGATACAAGTTGAGAGTTTGGATGATATGGTGCCATGAGTAACACAAGGACTAGTGAGGCTTGGGTTAACCAAGTAGGGCAGAGGTTGTTACACCTATATCTTGTTAGTAGAGGTAAACATAGATGGGGCAAGAAGGAAGTTAATTCTGGTAGGGATGACCTGGAGAGCACCTTGGTGGATTTGGTGTTATGAGGTCCTTGGTCGACACAGTTTTGAGATTGCCTAACCCTAGAGGAAGTGAGATGTGTTGGTTGAACATGGAATCTGACATGCTTAGATCCATGAGTTGTTTGATATCTTAGAAGGTGGTCTCTTGATAGTGATGGCCTAAGGTATGTCTGGGCAATATGGCCTTTGGAGGTGTTCTTGGATGATATGTCTGGAGGCATGGTGCTTAGGGTTGTCGGTGCCCGATATCCCTTTTGATGAAGGATTGTGCTCTACTTGATATCCTTGGGTGAGGGTTGGTACCCTACCCGACACCCTTTAGTGAAGGTTCATTGGTCGTTGCTAGTTTTTGGTGAGGGTATGCGACACCTCTAATGAAGGGTTGTTCCCTAACCAGATAAACCTAAAAAGTTATCTTGAGCCTTATATGATAGTGTGTTATCTTTCTACCTTGGGCCCATATATTTGATCATGATGATAAGACATGATGTATATGTTGTGAATATTAGTATGGTGGTTACCTATGGTTGATGATAGGTGAACCTTTGATAATCCTTGATGGTAGATCATAGTTGTATGATCCTTAAATAGGAATCCTTAGGGATGGCACGCATAGTGACATGAGATGTAGGGTATGGTGGGATACCCATGGTATGGTAACAGTAATGTGTATTGTTTAATATACAATCTAAGACATTGTGCTCCATGTGTTCATTATAAAGGATGTTGTTCCAATCCTATAAACATTAACTTAATGACATAATAATCATGATATGTTCTTTTAAAGATTTGTATCTGGTGATCAAGTTATCTCTCTTGCTATACATCCTAACCATGCATGTATTATCAATTGAATTCATAGCCAGGTAAGAGCTTTGATGGTCATATGAGTATGTGCTTTGTGTGGCACTTGGTATGTGTGAAATATCTGAGTAATTATAATGTCCCTTTTTGATGAGATAACATGTACCACTAGCATGATGTGAGAGGCCTTGTGACCTAATAAAGACCGAGTGCTTGATTGAGGTGTTACCCTCTAGTTGTGATATGAGGGATTGTTATCCCATGATGATATATGATGATGAAGCCTTGTGAAAGGAAGTGGCTTTATGTGATGAAATGAGGGATTAATATCCCATGGAAATATGATGGTATTGATGAACGCAGTGATATATGATGGGTGTTACCCATGGAATGGCAATGTGTGCCTTGATGGTGGGATTGAGTCCCTGTAATGTTGATTCTTGAGATGGATCTTGATGATTGGCAAGAGGCCAAGTGGTAACATGTGATGTGGGATCCTGGTGATGGATTAGGATGATAGTGATGGCTTTGAGAATAAGAGTGACAATGTAACGCATGATAATGAGATCTATATTTTTTATTTTTTTTATAGTTTACATGTTACATAACTTGGTTGAATCTTGCAATCCACTTAAAATATGTTAATTAATTACAGATGAATCTTTCATGTAGTTTCCCTGGCCATAGATCCATCATCGTCAGGAGTTTGGTGATGGTGAAATTGGTTCTCCTAAAGGTTAACCTGGAACACATATTGTTGAATATGCGGGGTGCGCCTACGCCCTAAGTAGTAGTGCATGTAGAGCATGGTGAACAGGCCCATGGCTCAGGATTAGAGCATGGTTTCAGGCCCGTGTCTTAGTGTGGTTAGAGCATGGTGAACAGGCCCATGGCTCAGGATATGTGATAGAGCATGGTGAATAGGCCCATGGCTCAGAGATGATGGAGCACGGTGAACAGGCCTATGGCTCAGTTTTCTAGCATCGAGACATGTACCAAGGTGGGCTAGGCAGAGGGTAGCCTGACCTTGTATGGCTGAGGCCACTTAAGCATGAGACTGTGGTCCTACTTGTTGGTTCTTGTGTACTGACCACAAGGGAAAGAGGTCATGGAATTCAGCTCTCCCATTGACCTTGTATGGCAATCGATTGCGACCAAGCGTTGGTCGGTTTGGATCTGAGTGGTATGACTAACTTCCATAGGGCATAATAATTTGTAATCAAGCCATATAGTATCTTTGCTTAGGGTAAATAGGAAACATTGGTTGAGGCCTTGAATGATGTAAGCTTTCCCATATGCTCTTAAACGGTCTTTGTATAAGTTTCTCATATAAGCTTTCTTGAGAACAACAATACATCATTTTGGTATCTCCTTTGACTAAGAGCAAGGCACAACTCTACAATATTTTTATACACTCTCTGCTTCTATTCCTTACTTTTTTTGGGATTTTTTATGATGTAGAAATGGAATGGAGGACTATGTAGCTCTTTCTTTTCATGAGATTGTGAGTTCAATTGAATATGAGTCCATTTTCCTCGGTATTTTTTAAGAATATTTCAATGATGTTCTAAGGTCTGAATCAAGGATGAGGAATAAGTGTCATTTTCTTAAGAGAAAGATATATAAAGATGTTGGGTTTTAAAGGAGGCAGAGAAGGCAGCGAAAACAAAAATTTTCTCCTCCAAACCCAGAATAAGGAAACGCGTCAATATCTATACAATAGGAAAGGATGGTTTGTGGAATCATTCCTTGTCCCGAGGCTTGCTCTATGACAATACCTCGCGCCTTGCACGGTCTTCACCTCTGGTCTTGGACGATGTCTGTGCAGCTCCTGGTCGCACCGGGATTGACAACTCCTAGTCTCACCGGGACTGTCGGGATTGACAGTTGTCCTCCGACCGGTAGAAACCTCCCGCCTATGAAGTAGTCCACACGGACCACCTGGAACTCCAATCTCCTTGTCCCACAAGGAATTGAAAGGAGTCTCACCCTCCTGTCAGCGTACTAGTCTCCAACACACTCTCCTACCACCACTCGCAGTTGTAGTTGTCTTTCCCTTGTTGTGCCTCCCTTATCGGGTAGCACTTGCTTGGGCTCTCTCTCTCGGTTACCAAAACTAGAGAGAACGACAACTTTGTAGAGCAACTGGTTTGCACTGAGTTGTACTTTGAGAAGCCCCCAATACCCCTATATATATAGGAGGGTCATGGGACAAGGTTCTCCATCCCGGGCAATGTGGGACTAAAGCAGGAGTAGACTTTTTCTCTTTTGTTTCTAATTGGTATCAAATACCAATCCTTGTTCCATCAAATTGGGCAAGTGAAACGAAAGGAAAATTCTCACCAATCCTACTTTCCCAACTTGCTCGGTTGCAACAGTTGAACTGATTGTTTGAACACTTGAAGCAATCATTCCACCCTGTCCATGAGTAGATCGACTCACAACCTGAGCCGATCGGTTCACCAAGTTGAGCCGATCGATTCATCTCATGAGTCGATCGGTTGGGAGTGCAGATTGTGCAGAATCAGTCAATTGCAGTTTCAATCAATCTGATACTCTAATCAATCATTCCAACACTTTGAACACTATGATTTTGAGCTATCAATTAATTGAGTGTTTAATTGAACTACTAAACTCCTTTAGTAATCAATCTAAACATTGTTTGTGGACAAAACTCCTCTTCCAGGTAAAATCCTATGTGTGTGACCCTGCAGGTCCATTTCACGTTGGTAGTGAAAGTCCATAATACTTATGACTTCACAAGAAAAGAGCGGTGCCTAGTCACACATCAGTGCTACCCAAGTGAAAAATAAAGTTGGAGAACAACGTTCAATCCTACAATCCGTGAATGGTATTACAGTGAATGTATAATTCCTTTGTCACTGATATCCCGAATGAACTCGAGGCATGGAACAGTCATCCTGTCAACGTTCATTCATTTTCTTGATCTCAGAGTAGATTGGAAGATATATGTATGACATCAATATCACATATTGATTCACACATAAGTGTGCACGCCTATTTCAATCCTACTCATCAAATGGCCTTGGATATCAAACTCCCTCAGGAGGGACAAATCCCATATCTATCACTCACCCCTCAAAAGCCCCATGTGTCAAAGCCACCCAATCATCACCTTTATAACAATCCATGTTTCAGGACTGCGTTTGATGATGTCAAAGTGCACCCAACGACATGTGTTGAGTGTAGTGATTTCAGGTCAAAGAATCACACTCACCACCATCACTGTGAGTACTGACTGTGACTACCATGTCATGGTTCCATGTGTCAAACTCACAGTGGGTCTGTCCGGTACACTTGTTCTCTAACAAGTACCTATGTCTTTGGTTTGATATCTCTATATCATGACTAATGAGATTTTGTCATCAACCAACACCACAATCTAGTCCTGTGTGTCATTGTTGTCTATCTACCTTCTACAATGACATCCGACTAGGGACATAACAAGAATGTACAAACTCTTAGCATCCATATGATCTCATCGTTCAGGTCCTGAACCTGAAGGCATACGTCATTGAGTACTGTCATTCTCTAGACATTCAATCTATTTTATCACTATCTCATATGACTGAACCAGAAAGAATTGGAAGCTTGCCTTTGATGTTTATCAAATCAATCTTAATGTATCCCATCAATCATCCCATGATTGGCTCTCAGGGCATACATACCAACAGACTCCCACTTGCATTGTGAGCTAATCACCCTTGAATCATATTCATAGTGATCTTCAAACATGTCCCACATGTTACTGTGCTCTAGTGTGAACATAGTGAGTAAAGGCAACACCTTGCCAAAGTTAGTATAAATTGCATGTCTCACATCTCTTCACTGTACGTCACACGTATGAGATGGAGTTTCCGTAATATGCGATCTAGTATTCCTTTGCTAACCTTTAGCCACATTGCATGATCAAGGATTCCATACTTGTCATCAATGAGCAGAATATCTATAAGTTCATCTCATGAACTTCCAGATCCATATAGTATCAACTGTTGTTCTCTAACACATAGATACTCGACATTTCCTTTTAAATGGTTTTGTTAGAACACTTCCAATTATCAACAAACTTTCACTTATATATATCCTATATATATTATTGCGATTAATTTTCTGTCCTTTCGGAAGCTCGCATCAATGTAACTCTTTACATTGAACTCTTCCTTATCTCCATAGAACTAGTACTTCTCAAGTACTTATCAAGTTCTAATGGTATTCCAGTAACCCATACTGGAAGTAAACAGACATCCACTCATCATGTCCCACATACGAGTTTTTAGGATGAGCACATTATATTGCCATGTCCTACATACAAGATGATGAATGCATTTTGTTCTTACCATGTCCATACATGCAAGATAATGGGATGATTACATACATGATAGATCCATATCTATTCTTAGTGTTCCCATTCTTCATAAGAATTGGACACTTGGCCTTGGGATACTAACTCTATGTATCATGGACAAGTTTTCTCCCACTGAATCTGTGTATACTGAACCCTTCAGTATAGATTTCCAATGTATGCTCTCTCCTTTCTAGGTCAAGAGGTTTTCGAGAACTATCTCTATAGATCTCTATTCCTATCACATAGAAAAAATCTCTATCTTCCTTAAAGATAATTTCCACTTTTGGATTTCCATTTTAGAACATTTCCATTTCACATCAACATGTGGAATGTGAACACACTCCCACTAAATCACAGATCCCTTCTTTATCTTTGACATATCAGTCAAACCCTTTGACTATATCATCAAAGTAAAGATCCAATTCTGAGTTACTTGTACTCAATCAATCACATTGATTAGAGCATTGTAACTTATAGACATCATTTGCATTAGTAGATTCATAAACCTTATAGATTGTGTCACGTACACATCCTTGTTTTATTCCTCATAGGAATGTGGTTTTAGTATCCATATGCCAAATGTCTTAGTCATTAAGTTGCAATCAGCAAGCATCATCCTTCTCAAAATGTTATCCATGTATCTTAACACTTAAGATTCATTTGCACTTATGGATTTCATCCAATGGGTGCTACCATCAAGGTCATACCTTATGGTTCACATGGATGTCATTTAGGATGTAATGGTCATAAACCATAACTCAAAATTCGGTTCTTCATATTCATCTAGATAGTTGACTCATCACATGAACAACTCATCACATAGATAATTGAGGTGTATCTGTTAAGGATATAAGAACTGACAACTCCTTGTGATTCTTAATGTCCTTTATTAGTGTGGGGTATTCTTTTATTAAGAAAAATTCAGTTATTTGATAATCATTCTCTAACTCCTTAGAGTATGATTCCTTCTTGATTTAGACATCACCATGCCTTAATCATGAGTTTACTATGATACACTATCATAATCACTCATAAGGATCTCAAACATTTGGTCCAAGTATTTTATTCATTGATCTCATCAAGAATTAACACTTTACCAAATTTGCACTTCATCTATGATAATCTTGAACACTTCAAGATATTCATATTGGTATTTCTCTAAACACCATTTGAAGTATTACCATTTGTTCCAATAGGTATGTAAATACATCACATGTATTATTCTTTATAGGGTAATCATTCTCCCACTACCATTAGTGAAGATTGATTAATCATGTCCAAGAGATTCATGTCCAAGTATTACCATTTGTTCCAATAGGTATGCTATTTCATATTCTTACTGGTTATCCAACCAAAAGAGTCTAGATTTATCTATCATATGGAAACTAGAAATGAATTTCTCATGATTGATGCTAATTTGATTGTTTGAGTTATCAATAACTTTAGGTATCATTTTATCTTATGCATATCAAATACCACAAGATAAACAAGGCATTGCCACAAAGATCATATCTTTAAAAGATTGAAACATCAACTTTATTGATTGCCATCATTTTCATACAATATGCAAAAATAAAGTGTTTCTATCTATTGGCAAATATGAAATAGCAGTTCATAACTGTATTACATGCCTTTTAGGCTGAAAATAAACTAAAGTACTCCTATATATGGCGGCAACACTTGCCCCAATAATTGAGTGCTTTACAGTTTACATCTTGGTATCATATACCTCAAAAGTGTTACAAGTTTACTTTCATGACACCTTAGGTAGAGATCTCCATCCCCTCCTGCATCTTCTTTTATTCTTCCAGATATAGAGGGCAATCCCTCATACACCCTTACCCCATGTGCCTTGAGGCTGTAGATGGCTTGGATTGCGGGCTAGCATCAGAACACTTCTTTGCTTTGCCCCTTATCCTTGCCCTTAAGAATTACCTTTTCTTTGATCACATCAAAGTTTATGGTTTGTCTTTCTTCATCTTTGCCTCTACTATCCTCAACATGTCCAACAACTCTGTCAACGCTTGTCAAAGTTGTTCATGTTGTAACTTATCATGAATTGTATGATTCTCGCAACATTTGCAGTATCATACCAATAGCCAACTCTTCGCTCAGAGGGAATCCTTCTTAGTCAGGTTTTCCACATACCCAATCACATTGAGTGTGTGAATACCTTACTGGATCTCCTTCTATCATGACATACTAGGACAGTGTCTTGGAGACATCATATGTCTCATGTTGTCTCTGCAACTCATAGTTCAGAGAACACAACATCAAGCACTCCTCATTAATGTCTTCCTCGGTATGCTTCCATAAGCATACTTTCCGCCATTGATATGGTGGGATCGAGTTCATCTGGTTCTGGTATAACTAGGACTTAGAGCTTTTGCTCTTTGATTGAGAACACTTCTCATCGTCCTAACCAATCGTGGAATTATTCCCATTTAATTTGTTGGTCTAAAGGACCAATCACAAATAAAGTGATTATTGTTGATTAACCATTTATTGTACAACAAAAGGAAAATATGCAATTTTAGTCCAAAAACTCATTTTTCACTTATTTGATTGATTTGAAAAGTTGACAATAATATTAGGCTTTTAATTAATTATCGCTCCCACTATTTTAGTTCAAATTGATAGCCCTCACCATCAATTCGGAAGATTGCAGCGTACAACCTTCTAGTGGGAAAGATCCATATTTCATCAAGTCATGAGTCAGCTTTGGCTGATCGCCCACAATCTTGACTATTTAGGTAGGCCATCATGCCAATTGCATCATATGAAACTCTTGATGAATAAACATGCGCAACACATTGCCATGAGCATTCCTTGCCTCTGGTCTTAGACACTCTAAGAATCACCAGTTAAGTCTAACCCAAAAGCCGACATGGTAAACATGCACCCTACTTTGGCAGAACCTACATGTCTACCCTTCACACTTCCACAAGATAGACAGCGCACCACACTTTGGCGTAACCTACGCTTGGTCGATCGAGTTTTCATGTGTGGCGCTAATGGAAGGCATATAAGACTTAATATTTTAATGAGGGATTTGGTTTATATATACATATACATATCCAATCACCACAATACATAGTACGTATCATATACATGCTATATCCCACAGAAAACATGCAAAATGATAAAAGCGATGATTATGGCCATCCTAATGTGATTCCTCGATCCAAGAGGAATCATGGTCATCTAGGTCTACATCACATGCAACCTGTACAAGATGAACTCTGTGTTTTACCTTTCTGGGTTTGATCAACTCATCACATGAATGATCGGCTCGCCATCAGACTGGTCGGCTGGGTGTTACCAGCCGATCTGTTGGCTCCTCCAACCGATCGGTTCTCCTGGTCATCGTGCATCACTTCATGGCCGCCACCTACTCATCTCACTCCTCGAATAGGTCATCAACTGATCGGCTCACTCCTTGAACTGATCGTCTCGAACGTCAACCGATTGGTTCACTCCTTGAACCGATCGTCTCAACTGTCGTCAGGATGTATGCCGTTCTTTGACATAACAGGAAATAAAATCTATCCTATTTTACATTGTAAAAGGAGAAACCCCGACTTACATTCGGGGGGAGCAAAGGTAGGAAAGAAATCTTGAATTATTTTGAGTTACATCAGGAATAGGAGAAAGGGTATCAGTGTGCAGACCGAGATGCAAGAAACCACATACAACCATACACAGATAGGGTTTATTGGCCATAAACACGCTATACATCCACCACAAAACTCATTTAAGGGTGACGCATATCAAGTGCATTAATAATACATATCATATATGTAAATTGAGATTTGTGGATTTAGGATTGGACATGCATAAAGCCAATTTTATTTGCATCGTATGCAATAAATAAAGGCGACAAACCAAAATCGATCATATCCATAATCCCTAAAGTATAGAGCAGTTGACGTGGCTCTGATACCACTGTTGGGTTTTAAAGGAGGTACAGAAGGCAGAGGAAACAAAAATTTTCTCCCCCAAACCCAGAACAAGGAAATGTGTCAACGTCTATACAATAGGAAAGGATGGTTTGTGGAATCATACCTTGTCGCGAGGCTTGCTCGGCGACAATACATCACGCCTTACGCGGTCGTCACCTCCGGTCTTGGACAGTGTCTATGCAGCTCCTGGTCGCACCGGGACTGACGACTCCTGGTCTCACCGGGACTGTGGGGATTGACAGTTGTCCTCCGAGTGGCAGAAACCTCCCTCCTCTGAAGTAGTCCACACGGACCACTTGGAACTCCAATCTCCTTGTCCCACAAGGAATTGGAAGGAGTTGCATCCTCCTGTCAATGTACTAGTCGCCAACACACTCTCCTACCACCAGTCGTAGCTGCAGTTGTCTTTCCCTTGTTGTGCCTCCCTTATCGGGTAGCACTTGCTCGTGCTCTCTCTTGGTTACCAAAACCAGAGAGAACGACAACTTTGCAGAGCAACTGGTTTGGACTGAGTTGTACTTTGAGAAGCCCCCAATACCCCTATATATATAGGAGGGTCATGGGACAGGGTTCTCCATCCCGAGCAATGCGGGACTAAAAGCAGGAGTAGAAGGGTTTGAGATTTTCCACAAAACAACCAACTCACAACCTGAACCGATCGTTTCACAACTGAAACGGTCAGTTGGGGATCTGATCCAGTCGGTTGACACCTCAATCGATCGGTTGGGACACCTCAACCAGTCGGTTCGTGGCCCTGGTCGGTTCCCGATTGACTTTTTCTCTTTTGTTTCTAATTGGTATCATATACCAATCCTTGTTCCAATCAAATTGGGCAAGTGAAACAAAAGGAAAATTCTCACCAATCCTAGTTTCCCAACTTGCTTGGTTGCAACAGTTGAACCGATCATTTCAACACTTGAAGCAATCGTTCCACCCTGTCCATGATTCAATCGGCTCACAACCTGAGTCGATCGGTTCACCAAGCTGAGTCGATCGGTTCATCTCATGAGCCGATCGGTTGGGAGTGCAGATTGTGCATAATCAGTCAATTGCAGTTTCAATCAATCAGATACTCTAATCAATCAGTCTAACACCTTGAACACTATGATTTTGAGCTATCAATTAATTGAGTGTTTAATTGAACTACTAAAATCCTTTAGTAATCAATATAAACATTGTTTGTGCACAAAACTCCTCTTCCAGGTAAAATCCTATGTGTGTGACCCTGCATGTCCATTTCACATTGGCAGTGAAAGTCCATAACACTTATGACTTCACAAGCAAAGAGTGATGCCTAGTCACACATCAGTGCTACCCAAGTGAAAAAGAAAGTTCGAGAACAACTTTCAATCCTACAATCTGTGAATGGTGTTACAATGAATGTATAATTCCTTTGTCACTGATATCCCGAATGAACTCGAGGCATGGAACAGTCATCCTATCAACGTTCATTCATTTTCTTGATCTCAGAGTAGATTGGAAGAGATATGTATGACATCAATATCACATACTGATTCACACATGCGTGCGCATGCCTATTTCAATCCTACTCATCAAGTGGCCTTGGATATCAAACTCACTCAAGAGGGACAAATCCCATATCTATCACTCACCCCTCAAAAGCCCTATGTGTCAAAGCCACCCAATCATCACCTTTATAACAACCCATGTTTCAGGATTGCGTTTGATGATGTCAAAGTCTGCCCAACGACATGTGTTGAGTGTAGTGATTTTAGGTCAAAGAATCACACTCACCACCATCACTGTGAGTACTGACTGTGACTACCATGTCATGGTTCCATGTGTCAAACTCACGGTGGGTCTGTCTGGTACACTTGTTCTCTAACAAGTACCTATGTGTTTGGTTTGATATCTCTATATCATGTCTAATGAGATTATGTCATCAACCAACACCACAATATAGTCTTGTGTGTCATTGCTGTCTATCTACCTTCCACAATGACATCTGACTAGGGACATAACAAGAATGTACAAACTCTTAGCATCCATATGATCTCATCGTTTAGGTCCTGAACCTGAAGGCATACGTCATTGAGTATTGTCATTCTCTAGACATTCAATCTATTTTATCACTATCTCATATGACTGAACCAGAAAGAATTGGAAGCTTTCCTTTGATGTTTATCAAATCAATCTTAATGTATCCCACCAATCATCCCATGATTGGCTCTCAGGGCATACATACCAACAAAAGCAACATCAATATTGATAAATATTTAAAAATTTTCTATGAATGCACTTCCTCACAAATAATTTGTATAAACATAGCTTGAAGAACAAGGATTGTGTTTTTTGGAGAGGTATTTTTTTATTGTCTTCATCATTCTTGTCTTGTATATGAATACATTTCAAAAAGATGTTGAAAACTCAATAATTGAAAGAAGACATAGAACGATTAAGGGAAAAAGGTTAATATTTTATGATACTATGGATACCTATATCACAACATTACCCCCCCAACTTTAAACATAAACTATCCTCAAGGTGTGAAAATAAGAAAGAAAGATCTAAGCATGTGACATTCATACTTAATTTTGATAAGAGTGATCTTTAGCAGCCTATTTAGAAGTCATGATCATCATTAAGTAGTTTCCACATAGGAAATGGTCATTATCTCCATGACACTCCTCCAGCACAGCATGAAGAACTAGGATTGAGTACATATATTGCAGAATGTAGACTCAAAAAATGTTGGAGAGACATATTTGTTGAGGGAAATGATGAAAAAATTGAGACAGAATCCTTTTTTTTGTTGAGAGGTGTAAATGATGCCATGTTGATAAATAAGAGGAATGATGGCTCTGGGACAAGTGTCAATGACACATTCAGGTATGTTGGTGCTAAAGTGTAGAACTGAAGACCCATGACACGGAATTAAGAATTTGAGCTATCTAGAAAATCACTCAGAGGTCTTGGGTAAAGATTGCAAGTAATGTCCAATTCTTATTATGTAAAATGGGATAGTAAATAAACACATAGCAGGTGTATATAGTCTCTAAAATAGGAAATCCTTTATCTAGAATTGGTTTGATTATAGAGATCATTTTGTAGATCAAGTTTGTCCATGTAGACATCATCTAGGTCATGACTACGAAGGAACTAGTATGAGGCTATAAGATCATGGGATAAATAACCTTGTAGTTTGAGAGTATCTTTGAGGTCATCTTTCATAACTATCAGATATTTGCAGAGAAATATAATACAATTAAGGTCTCTGCCTTTGATCCATATCATTAGTGAAGTAAGTTCATCTACAGAGAGTTCAGAATAGGAAATTTAGATGAAATTTTGAAACTTAGTTGAACAGATGTTGCAGTCCCATAAATAGGATATGGCTTTGGTTCATTCATCATGTTGAAAATGTCAGCAGCTTCATGAGCCTGTGCAAAAGAGGGTATAGATCCTAATAGTTGGGAATCGAGGGGGAGTTTCTATTTCATCTTCTTCTGGTGCCTCTTTAGAAAGGACTTACTGAAAGGCTTCCTTGGTAGGGCGAGGAATTAAAGGGCATAAATCTTGTAGATTTTCATGAAATTTTGGGTGTTGTAAGAAGCATCATTTGTGCATGAATTCCACTGTCTATCTTTTGTGTAATGCAGAAAAAACATTAAGGTCACGATTATGGACAACAATTCTGTAATTAAGAGCCTCCATGACACAAAGTACAATGAAAGCACTATCACCTTCTCCAATTTATTGTAATGGACTACTGGCTCAATAGCCTAGCTTTTCTAGTTAGGCTTGTAGTAAGGACATAGTGAATAATGTGTTGTAGGAATATAGGGATGTGCATAATTGTTTCTATCGCAAGATCAAAAAATTGCATATATGCACTTTGTAGATTGGCGCAACAAGTGTTGAACAAGATAATTTGTTGTTTAACCATATGTATAGTATGGATTAGTAACCAGACACAAGAGTGAGGAGTTTCTATAACAAAATTCATACTAATACTCTTGATCTTTTTCTTATCATCTTGAGACATAGGTAACTTTGAATAAAAATCTATCCATATCTTGAGAGAGGAAAGCAGTTGATCTCTTTTATGACTATTTGTAAAATATATCAGGAACATATCTAAATTGGAAGAGAAAGTTTTGCATGGTTGAGCTAGTTCAATTGGAGAAACCCAATCCAACTTCTCTTTTATTATATTTGTTTTGTTTAGTCTTTCATAATTTAGAATTTATGTTTAAATTATACTAATTCATTCCTTGAACTAGTGTACCAAACTCACTCCTTTTAATGAACTAAGAAAGTTTTCCCTTCCTTATTTTGTTGTTTCCTTATCTTTGAATTCAAACTCGTATTACTATAGTGGACTCTATATTGAGTCGCATACATCTCTTGGAGTCAAGTATAATTTAAAATCTGGTATCTTTGATTAAGTGATCATGTTTATACTTTTCACCCACAGAAAGGCATGCATAATACATTGTCCTTAACAGTATTTCCCCTCGATGATGTAAGACAATGCAGTAGCATTTGGGGTGTCCACTCTCCCAGGATACATCAATGATTATATTAATGATTCCTACACACAGAAGTCACTACATCCGAGAATAGTATAGAATCATTCATCAAACAATCACTAGTAACAATGATAAACAAATAAGTGAAGTATTGTGAAAGGAGTTTTTCATTTGTTTTGAGTGACTCGTGGGCGCCTTTTTTAATATGGGTGTACCTTGGATGAAAGGATGAGGCCATTTTCCAGTCAAAGTAAATTGAAACTGCAATTTCAAAGAGAAGTGTGACATATTAAATTTATTTAATGTGTCAATTAACAAAAGCAAGACAAGGTTGCACCAATCATGGAAATTCAGGAGGTGTGATTGTTGGGGAATAGGGATAGTAGAGAAGGTAGCAGAAACAATTTTTTTATCTCTATTCCCTTACCAATAGATCACATCAACAATGATGTATCTAAGAAAGAAGGTAGCAAGAGTTATATGTGGTCCTAAAGCAAGTCCAGTGACTACTCATGCACGGTGATATGCACACTTCGCAAGACGCACACATACAACTTTTGATGATGACCTCCTGGTGCAACATCATGGATTGCAGTCATTTTTATCCTAATAGTGTGGAGAAATTAGCCTCCACACCTCTACATAGTCCACATGGACCGCCAGGAACTCCACATTTTTCTACCAAATCCAATAGGAAGGAGTTGTCTCTTCGAATGTCAATGTTCTAGCATTAACTTGCTCTCCCTTGTTGTCTCTCCCTTTTGCGAGTAAGACTTGCTTGGGTTCTCTAATTACCACAACAATGAGTGGACAAAAATTGTCATAGCTTATTGTTGTGTCTTATGAAATCCTTGACTACCCCTCTATTAATAGGAGGGTCAGGGTTTCTAGATCAAATGGGAGTTGAAGAGACATATTTTTCACAAATTTCTAGTTGTTGTAGATCACGAAATGGTTGGTTCATTTCTGAATCAGTCTATTCACATTATAAATTGGTTAGTTCATGTATGAATTGGTTGATTCAACACTTGTATTTTTCAGTTCACTATATATCCTATTCACAAACATATATCTTTCAATGTGACTATTAATGTATGTCATGACGTCAGCATCAATCCATGATCCAATCTTATTGATTGTCCAACCAGATGATTCAACATTTGAGTCACTCGAATCAATTCAATTCTAAACTGCTTGGTTCATTTTTTAACCGGTCGATTCATATTCTGAACCAGGTAGTTCATTTCTGAACCCGATGGTTTGAATTCCAGTTTAGCCATTATACAACCAATGTTCTTTAGATTGAATACCTAAACACTTTAATAATCAAGTTAAACCTTATTCATGAATAAACTTATATTCTAGGTGTATCGTATGTGTGTGACCCTATAGATCCCAAGTTACATTGGTAGTGAATGTCCATAACTGATTCATGACATCACAAGAAATCAGAGAGGCATCTAGCAATATATAATCACTACCCAAGTAACTGGAAAGTTGGAGAACAATTTCAAACTATAATATGTGATCATTGTCATAGTGATTGTATAGCTCCTTTGTCTTTGATATCCATATTGAACCTGAGGCATGGAATCATCATCTTCTTGACTTTCAATCCATGTTCTGTGAACTAGAGCATAATGTATGAGATGCATGTGTTATGACCGCATTTGTGCTTAATTGGTAAATTAGGGTTTACCTAAATGATTACATGCTTGATTAGATTGAACATCGTTTAGACTTGATTCATGATAGTATCTCAATTGTGATGTTTCAAACCTAATAAGAAACACTAATTATGATTTTATCTTGAAGAATTAGGTTTTGAGAAATGTAAACCCTAATCGGAAAAAATTAGGGTTTTGATAGTACATGAATATGGAATTTGATCAGGATAGCAGTGTGGTAAATGATTTTTCATATTTTCTACGTGTTTTATATTTGATTGAATTTTGGATATGATATTTATAACTCAATCATGCATGTCAAAAAACATTTTTTTAATATTTAGATGTCTATACATGTGGTTCTCGACCGAAATATACTTCAACTGAAATGTTGACAGAGTGTTGCTTAGTAGTGTAGTGGTTGATTTTTATTTATTAGTAATTAATAATGATCTAAGATTTATGTTGGAGCTCTGAAATTACATTTTTGACATCATTCTAAATTTTCATAATTTTTAAAGGATTTTTGACCTCTAAAATAAAAAAATTACAATAACTTTTTTATAATAGAAACATATGTTGAAATAAGAAAAAGTATAGTGAGGGGTTAATGTGAAAATTAACCAAGCACCTCAATTGTGCTATATTAGAAAGTTAGAACCCAAATAGATCTCATATTTCTTGATCCATTCTAGAGAAATGAAATTCTATAGAGATAGGAGAGCTAGGGTTTTCAGAGGAGAAAGTGGTGGAGATGCTGACGTAGGCTTTCTCTATTCGAGATATGATGAAATCAAGTAAGTTTAGATTATTTGCATAGCCTTTCATGGTGAATCTTCTCTCACATGTCAAGATTGTGTGCCTCCTCTGATTTGATTTGAAATTGCATAAAATATTTCCCTTTTCTCACTCTTTCTTCATAATCCACATTTCTAGGGTTTTTGAGTTGAAAGGAAGAAGACTTCGGTGATTTGCTAGGGTTTTGATATGATTTTGAGATTTTTAGAGATGGGATACATATTTAAGGTGTTTTCACACCTTAGGGTGAGTGGGTATTTTCTTTAAATAGTAGATTGTACGGAAATAAGTTAAATCATCAATAATCTTTAATTGCTTAGTATGCGAGTACAAACCCTAAATTATCTTTTGATCTAGTTTTTGAAAAATGATATGAAATGGATACTTCCTCTATTTTGATGAATTTTAGATGATAAAAGCATATTATAAATGGAACAATCCATCTTAATGAGAATTCCCTAAGTATTTGCAGAAGTTATAAGAGTAAACTAAAATTTAGGGTTTTCAGCTATGACTGAAATTGATGTATAATTAAATAGAGAAATTTGTCTATTTGAATCTCATTTATTATGAATGATTGTTTATCTAAATGTGTAGTACATATATGTCAGATACTATCTTATATTTCATGTGATGTGAATAGTGTCTGATTGATATCTCAGTAAAGAGGTTGAAACCCTAGATAAGTGGAAAGTTGGAAATTCGCGAATAGATATTGTGAAATCCATTTGAAGTGATTTTCTTGACATCATAGACTTTATTTATTCAATGTTATTCTTGATGCATGATATCTCACTGAATGGTTTAGAAACCCTAATTTATCTTAATTCTAAGATTTCATACATATGTTGATTGTATGACTTGTTGAAAGCAATCTTTATTCAGTGAATGCTTATGACACATTAAATCCTTATGTGAGTCATGTGATAAGTGAATAATGTAAATGATGTTGGGTTTTACGTGGTCAGAGTAGGTCGTGGAAACAAAATAATTACTTGACCATAAACCCATAACCAACAGATCGCATCAATATCTATGTAATGTGAAGGATGGTTTTAGCAATATACCTAGTCTTGAGGCTTGCTCAGCCAAAAAACCTCATAGAAAGTGTTGTCTTCAACCACCTGCCTTCGACGGTGTCTGTGCAGCTCTAGGTCTTAACAAAGACTGTGGTTGACTGTCATGTTCTTGAGCGGCAAAAGTCTCCTACCTCTATAGATAGTCCACACAAACTACCAGGAACTCTAGTCATCCTGAAGGATGGACTAGAAGGAGGTGTCCCCTACTGTCGGCGTACTAGTCATCGAACACTCTCCCACAACTAGTTGCTTTTCTACAGTTGTCTTTCCCTCAGGTAAAACTTGCTTGGGCTCTCTTGGTTACCAAAACCAGAGCGGACAACAACTTTGAAGAGCAACTGATGTTCTCAGTTGTGTCTCTAGAGAAGCCCCATGTACCCCTCTATTTATAGTAGAGGGCAGGGGCAGGGTTCCCAGTCTGTGCGGGAGTAGAAGGGTCTAGAATTTCCATGAACAATTTACACCACCGCAGGTGAACCGGTCATTTCATAACTGAAATGGTAGTTTTGCAAGGCGAGCCGATCGGTTCACTAGTGAACCAGTTGGTTGGGAGTGTGAGCAGACCGATTTACCCAATGAACCGGCCATTTCACTTCCCAAACCTGTCTGTGATTGACTTTCCTTATTCATTTCTAATTAATGCAAATATTTATTCTTGTCCCAATCAAATTGAACAAGTGAAATGAAAAACTTTTCTCACAAATCGGTAAAACCCAACACTGCTCATTTGGTCCAAGTGAACTAATTATTTCACTAGAGTGAACCGGTTGTCACTCTGACCATGAGCCGATCGGTTCACCCAGTGAACCGGTCAGTTGGTGGTCCAGATTGTATAGATTACAGTCAACTCAGCTGTCAAATGTCATCCATGTCATTGAACTCACTTGAATTTATCTCAATCAATCATCTCTTCAAATGTCATCCATGTCATTCTTCAGTCTAAAGACCCATTTACACTTATGGGTTTTATCCCTATAAGTGCTACCATTAAGGTCATACCTTATTTGGTTCACATGTAAGTGATTTTGGATCTTATGCCTTCAAGCCATAACTCAAAATCTGGTTCCTCAACATCATCTAGATAGATTATTGGCTCATCATCATATGACCAATTTATCACCTTTAAGTTTGTAGGATATCATTATCCATCAAGCTCAAGGTGTTTTCTACTAGATATATGAGGTGTATATATTACATGAGGAATTTGAGAATCCACAACACTTGTGATTCTTAATCTCCTTTTGTACCTTTATTTAGTGTAAATCATGTTCTTTAGAAGAATTCTAGAAGATTAGTTATTAGTTTTATGATCATGCTCTTACTATTTAGAGTATGATTCCTTCTTTTATTTAGATATCATTATGCCTTAATCATGAGTTCTCTATGATACACTATCACAGTTACTCACAAGATCCTCAAACATTTGGTTTAAGTATCTCATACATTGATCACATCAAAGAATTAATACTTTTACCAAGTTTGTTCTTCATTTAAGATATTCTTGAACATTTCAAGATATTCATATTGGCATTTCATTAAATACCATATCTTTAGTATTAACATTTATTCCAATAGGTATGTATATACATCAATATGTATTATACCTAATAGAATAGTCATTCTCCCACTACATCTAGTAAAGATTGACTTGTCATCATTCCCAATAAAAAAGACATTCATATCTATTAATGGTTCATTAATCAAGAGAGTCTAGTTTATCCATAAACATGGAAGCTAGAGATGAATTTCTTATTCATTTGTTTAGATGATAATGCTAATTAATTGTTTGAGTTATTAATAACTTTTAGGTATTATTATTTTCCCTCATGCATACCAACTACCATAAGATAAATAAGGCATTTCCATAAAAGATCATATCTTTGAAACTAATACATGAACTTTATTGATAGACATCCTTGTCATTATAAGATGCAGAAATAAAGTGTTTCTATTTATTTTCAAAACAAAATAGCAGTTCATAACTCAATAACATGTCCTTTCGACTGATATAAACTAAAAGGTACCACTATTTATGGCAACAAAACTTGCTCCAATGTTGATGAGTGTTCCTTCTTGGTCCTTTCATAAAGGCCATCACTTCTTTTCAGATACTGGACATCATATATGTCAAATCTATATCTTGGTATCATATACTTAAGATAAAGAATCATTTTAAGCTTATCTATGTAGAGAGGGAAATTTCTCCTCCAATGTCATGGGTCATGACAATGGTGGAATTTGCCTCCCTTGTTCACCCCTCCCTAGGCTTTGAGAATTGAAGATGATTTGGGTTGTTGGCTAGCATTAGAACCTTTCTTTGCTTTACCCTTCCCTTTCCCTTAGACTTTCCATTCTTTCTACTGATCATCATCACAAATTTAGTTTTGTCTTACTTGATCTGTGCCTCGACTATCATCAACATGCCCAACAACTATGTCAGTGAGCTGTCAAAGTTGTTCATGTTGTAGTTCATCACAAACTGACTATAGAATTCTAGCAACAAATGTAGTATCACATCAGTGGCCAACTCTTGTCTCAGAGGGAATCCCAGTCGAGTTCGATTCTCCACATACCCAATCATCTTGAGTGTGTGAGGGCCTACTGGATCTCCTTCTGTCATGACGCACTTAAACAGTGCCTTGGAGACATCATATCTCTCTTGTCGTGTGTGGTCTTGATACATGTTCTTGAGATGTTGAACCATCTCAATGTCCTCCATTTTCTCATGGTGTTTCTACAACTCATAGTTCATTGAAAACAACATCAAGCACTTCACATCAATGGCAACCTCAGTATGCTCCTTGTAAGCATCCCTTTTAGCCTTTGGTGCGTTGGGAGCAGGTTCTTCTGGCTCTGGTGTATCTAGGACATAGAGATTTCACTATTGAGTGAGAACAGTTCTGAACGTCCTAAACCAGTCATGGAAGTTGTTCCCATTCAGCTTGTCCTTCTTAAGGACCGATCACAATGAAAAGTGATTGTTGTTGGTAGCCATTTATTCTACAAAAAGGAAGTTTGCAATTTTAGTCCAAAACTCTTTTGATTTGATTTGATTTGAAAATTGATAATATTAATTAGGTCTTTAATTAATTATTGCTCCCACTATTTTGATCAAATTGATAGCCCTCACCATCAATTTGGAAGATTGCGGTGTACAACCTTCTAGTGAGCCAAGATCCAAAACAATTGAGTTATAACCCGGCCAACGCCAACGTCCATAATCAATTATTAAGGTAGGTAACATTTACCAATTGCATCATATGCAATTCTTGGATAGATGTCATGTGCAACTCCTTGCCAAGTTCATCTTTATGCCTCAAGGTGCTTGATCCGATCAAGGTCACCTTATTAAGTCCAACCCAAAAGCCAACACAACAAATATGCACCCTACGAAGGCAGACCCACATATTCACAATCACACTTCCACGAGATAAACGGTGCACCACGCGAAGGCATGCCCACACTTTGTCGATCAAGCTTTTCATGTGTGCTACTTTTTAAAGGCATCTTCAACTTAATATGTTTTTTGAGGGGTGTTAATGTGCTTATATATGCATATATGTATCCAATCACCACATATATAGTATGTATCATGTACATGCTATATCCCACAAACAAAAACATGCAATAACGATAATGTGATGATTATGGCCGTCCTATTGTAGTTCCTTGTGGCTAGTTCCTTGGAGCTACAAGGAACTATGGTCATCTAAGGTCTACATCACATGCAACTTTTTATTGATAAATATTTGTGCTTGTCAATCCGGGTTGACTAGTTCAACCTTTGAACCGGTCGACTCACCTCTTGGTCAGTCGGTTGGTCTCCTCCAGCCGGTCACTTGGCTCCTTCAGATGGTCGGCTTGTCCGGTCATCTGGGATTCTCATCGGTCCACCAAATACTCCTCATACAGTCATCTCAGTCCATCAAGCGGTCATCTTCAGTCTTCATCATAACAAGAAATAAAGCTACTCCTATTTTACATAATCTTTGTGAAACCTCAAGTTACATTCAAGGGGAGCAAAGGTAGAAGAGAATCTTGACTTATATCGAGTTACAATTAGAATAGAAGAAGAGGGCTTGATGCACAGACTGAGATGCAAATAACCGTAACCAACCACACACATGCACATAGGGTTATTAGGCCATAACCATGCTACACATCTACCATCAAAATTGTTTTAGGGTGACGCGTATCAATTATATATATACCATATCATATATGTATATATTAGTTTGGGATCATGTGGTATTAATCATATATTCACATTAGTCATTTAAATATTCACATTGTATGCAATAAATAAAAGACGGTTAAATCAAAATTTGATCATATCGATTATCCCAAAGCATAGAGGATTGATGTGGCTCTGATACGACTGTTGGGTTTTATGTGGTCAGAGTAGGCAGTGGAAACAAAAAATTTACTTGACCATAAACACATAGCCAGCAAATCACATTAATATCTATGTAATGGGAAGGATGGTTTTAGCGAGATATACCTGACCCTCAGGCTTGCTCAGCTACAAAATCTCACAGCAAGTGCGGTCTTCAACCACTTGTCTTCGACGACGTCTATGCAGCTCCTAGTCTAAACTCAGACTGCAGTTGACTGTCATCCTCCTGAGCGGCAGAAGTCTCCCCCCTCTATAGATAGTCCACACAGACTACTGAGAACTCTAGTCATCCTAAATGACAGACTAGAAGGAGTTTTTCCCTACTGTCAGCGTACTAGTCACCAATACACTCTCCCACAACCAGTTTCTTTTCTACAGTTGTCTTTTCCTCGGGTAGAACTTGCTTGGGCTCCCTCAGTTACCAAAACCAGAGAGGACAACAACTTTATAGAGCAACTGATGTTCAAAGTTGTGTGTCTGTAGAAGCTCCTTTTTCCCCTCTATTTATAGTAGAGGGCAGGTTCAGGGTTCCCAGACTGTGTGGGAGTATAAGGGTCCAAAATTTCTATGAACAATTTACATTGTGGTAGGCAAACCAGTAATTTCATAACTGAAATGGTCATTTGGCTAGGTGAGTTGATCGGTTCACTAGAGAACCAGTCAGTTGGGAGTGTGATCTGATCGGTTCACCCAATGAACCATTCGTTTCACTTCCCAGACCTACCTGCAATTGGCTTTCCTTATTCATTTCTAATTAACACAAATATTAATTCTTGTCCCAATTGAATTGAACAAGTGAAATGAAAAAACTTTTCTCACAAATCAGGAAAACCCAACATTGCTTGTTTGGTCCAAGTGAACCAGTCATCTCACTGACCATGAGACGATCGGTTCACCCAGTGAAATGGTCAGTTGGTAGTCCAGATTGTGCAAAACACAGTCAATTCAGCTCTCAATCAATCTGACACTCTAATCAGTTGGTTCAACACTTAAACTTGATGATTCTAAGTCAAGTCTATTGATTGAATGTTTGATTGAGTACCTAAACACTTTATTAATCAATCCAAACATCATTCATAGATCAACTCCTCTTCCTAGGTTAATCCTTTGTGTGTGACCCTATAGGTCCCATTTCACGTTGGCAGTGAATGTCCATAACTAGCTTATGACATCACAAGAAAAGAGTGGCACCTAGTCACACATCAGTGCTACCCAACTGAAAAGGAATGTTGGAGAACAACTTTCAATCCTAAAGTCTGTGATTGGTGTTCCAGTGAATGTATAGTTCCTTTGTCTCTGATATCCTGAATGAATTCAAGGCATGGAGTCATCATCCATTCAACATTCATTCATGTTTCTTTAACTAGAGCAGATTGTCTGAGATATGTGTCACCCAATATCATATAATGATTCACATGTGCATGTGCATGCATTTCTCAATCTTTCTTATCAAGTGTCATGGACATCATACTCCATTAGGAGGGACAAATCCCATATCTATCACTCACAGTCTATCTCATGCATAAAAGCCACCCAATCATCACCATTATAACAACCCATATTTTAGGATTGTGTTTGATGATGTCATATTGTACCCAATCACATTCGACGAGTGTAGTGATTTTAGGTCTAAGAATCACAATCACCACCATCACTATGAGATATGATTCTAACTACCATGTCATGGTTCCATGTATCACTCTCATGGTGGGTCTGTCTGATACACTATTCTCCAAAATGTATCTGTGTGCTTGGTTTGATATCATATATCATGACTAATGAGACACTGTCATCAACCAACACACACTCTAGTCTTGATGTGTCATTGTTGTCTATCAACCTTCCACAATGACATCCGACTAGGGACATTACAAGAATGTACATACTCTTATCATCTATATGATCTCATTGTTCGAATCACATACTTGAAATGTCATTGACTATTGTTATTCTTTATACATTCATTCTACTCCATTATTTATCTCATATTTGATTGATATAGAATAAATTGGAAGATTGCCTTTGATATTTATCAAATCAATCATAACAAATGTCAATCCTATCATCATATGATTGGCTCTCTGGGCATACATACCAACAAATGAAACCCTAAGGATAGCGTGTTCTGTGAATCAAGTATTGTGATATCAATATTTCTCAGTATGAGATTTGGTTATGCTTATTAGTTTAGTTCTGCCAAATGTTATCATATGGTCTATGAAACGAATGGTTTACAAAGCTAAACTGAGATATGTTGATGTCATGATTGAATTGTGAAATTAAAGAGTGAATTAGACATTTAGATGCCCTAAAAAATTTATAATCCTCACAAGATGAGTCCTATGATGTGGGGAGGAAATGATTTCCCGACTGGAGGTAGTCCAGATCGAGGTAAGTTGGAGTTCACCAGTAGGGTGTGGGGGTCTTGACCAGTAGGGAAGACTCCTTACACTTGTTTGGTACCCAACACCAACCAAGGATGTCGGTGGTACCTGTGTTAAATGTTGTAGTGAGCAATGGTCAGTAGGTCCACAGATGCACAATAAGCCTGAGGGCTTTGACTAACCACCTGAGTACCTAGGTTGAGAGGTGGAGACTGAGATATCCAACCACTCCCATTAGCCTCTGAGAGGCAGGCATATCGAGGTCCGCTGGAAATGGGGTCTTACTCGAGATATAGGATTAGGAACCCAGACATGATTCTAAGCCTTGTTCAGTGAGATCGGAGCTTGTTGTGATTCTTTCACATGTTGTGGTACAACTCATGAGGGTTCAGGGCATAATAAGATGAATGAGAGGTTAAACAAGTATGTGTAGTTATTCAATTATTCTTTGTATGTTTCTAAATTATTAGTTCTCCTTATGGTCAATCAATCATTTTCAAATATTGATTCACTCTTGTATATATAGAGAGTACCCTTCTATATTTATGTTTGTGAATGATTAGTCTCTTTAAAGCTTACTGTTATTATAATTTATATCAGTTGCTCAGTAGTAAATTTGTAATTATATAAGTGCTTTAAACTGTTTCTATGAAATACTCATTCAATAAGTGAGTAGGCTCACCCCTCTACTCAGAATTTTTAGGGATAACTTGTGGATTGAAGTTGTCAATACATCGGAGTAGATCTGTCATAGGATTTATGTATGAGATTAGTTAAGTTTAGTCAGTCTGTCACTCTAGAGTTGAAAGAGAGTTGTAAATGATAATGTGTAACTTTGTTTCTTTAATAATAGAGTATATATTTGGTTATCATGTTGTATGTACATGTAAGTGTGAGAAACATAATGAATGTATGGATGTGTATCATTAATGTTGGGATCATATTAGAGTAATTAAGGTTTAAATCTATTACAAAGTTTGTTCATGTGATTGAATGAGAGAAAATAAAGAGTTAGAAAGGGAAAAAAAGTTGGGAGTGAACTTTGTATTAAGTATAATCCTCAAACTTATGCCCTAATCTCATGATTAGTGGTAATTGTGGAATGTGGGTGTAACAACATGTGATTTCGTATATCACATATTGAGTAACACAGTATATCACATATTGAGTAACACAAGTATGGACATACATTTTTCAGTCTTACTTATCAAGTGGCCAAGATATCAACTCTTGTAGGAGGTACAAATTCCATCTACATCACTCCCCATGTGTCACAACATACCTGAGGGACAAATTCTATCTACATCACTCCCCATGTGTCACAACATACCCGAGAACCACCTTTATGACAACCCTTATTCAAGGTCACACTGGATGGTGTTGAAGTTCATCGAACCAGATGTGGTCAGTATAGTGACTTTAGGTGTAAGAACCACAATCACCACTATCACTATGAGAGATGATTCTAACTACCATTACATGGTCTCTTTGTATCACTCTCAAGGTGGGTTTGTCTGATACATTTTTCTCTAACATGTATCCTATGTGTTTGACTTGATATCACATATCATGACTAATAAGATTCTATCATCTGTCAACACACACATTATTCTTATGTATTATTGTTGTCTATTTTTCTTCCATAGTAATATCTGACTAGGGACATAACAAGAATGTATGTATTCTTAGTAAACATATGATCTCATTGTCCATGTCCTCAACATGAAGAGATATGTCATCAAGTAAATTCATTCTTTAGGCATCTACTATGTATGTTTAATCATCTCATGATTGAGACAAACATAATAGATGGAATTACCTTTATCATTATCAAATCATATATGTGATGCCCCATTACAATCACCATATGATTGGCTCTATGGGAATACACACCAAAAAACTCACACTTGCACTAAGATCCAATCACTTGTGAATCTTGTTCCATGTAATTTTCACATGTCCATCATGTTTCTTCTGCGCAAGCGCTTTTACAGTGGGTTAGCAACATTTGCTTCAAGTCGATATTTTACAAATTTTTATGTCTCCTCGATGTATGACTTGTCATACGAGATGGAAATGGCATAGTATGCTATTTGAGTTCCTTTCCTTTCTATTAGCTCCATTGTTGTCATAGTATTTCTACTATGTCATCAATAGTTAGAACATCCCATAAGTTCATCTAAATGAACTTCTTGATCCATACAATATCCTTTGTTGTATTCGTAACACCAAGATACTCAGCTTCAATTGTAGAATTAGCAAATGTCTCTTAGAATTTTTCCAACTTATAGTTGAATTTTAAGGTCAAACACAATTTTAGATTTGTGATCGTTAATATTCTTTGTCATTTTAGAAGCTTGCATTAGTGTAACCCTGTACACCCAACTCTTCCTTATTACCATAACTAAGGAAGTAATCCTTTTAGTGTTTCTCAAGTACTCAAGGTTGTTCTTCATGGCTGTCTACTGATCTCACTAGGATCTAATAGATATCTGGTACAATACATATGAGATAACATGATGATTACATAACATAGCATACATGACAAATCCAATTGTGAATGCATATTATATCTTACTCATGTTTTTCTATTCTTTACAAGAACTGAGACATTAGTCCGTTGAGAGACTAACTCCATGGAACATGGACAAATTTTCTCTCATTGAGTCATTCATGTTGAACCCCTTCAATGCTTTTCCAATGTACATGCTCGTACTTAGGTCAAAAATATTTCTAGATCTATATCTATAGATCTTAATTCCTAAGATATAGGATGCTTCACCAAACCTTCATAGATAAGGTACTTCCCATCCAAGTTTCAACATTTGGAGTATAAGGATGTTATTCCCTATCATCATGTGGAATATAAATATGGTCCCACTAACTTCTTGTAATCACATGTTTCATCTTCAATTTGACTAAATTCAAACTCTTTGACTATATTGTCAAATCAGAGATTCCAACTCTAAGATGCTTTCTTCAATCCATAGATTGGCTTTTGTAGCATACTGACTTTATTTGCAATTATCAGATTTGTAAAACCCTCAAGTTGTGGCACGCACACATCCTCTACAATATTCTTGTTAAGGAATGTGGTTTTAAAATCCATTTGCCAAATCTCATTGTGAGGACCTGTTACACTAAATGAGATTACTCAAAACATAAAACACAATCAATCACTAATTAATCACAAACCCAAAAATATGGGTAAATTAAAACCGATTTCAACGTCAGCACCAGCTCAGAAACATTGGCATAAGAGCCCAACATCTTTATTATATCCATACTATGACAAGAATTTTATACAAATTGATCTATCACTTTAGCCACAACATATATACACAGGAGAACAATATTTGTATATGTCACACAAATAATCATTAACATGCTAACAAAATTTTGATCCGTCTGAAACACCATATACAAACTTTTCCTTCCCGAACCTGAGAGTACAGGGATGACTGTAGGACACACTAGACATCTAATCAAATTTCTCAAAGATTCATTACTATAGCTCCTCTTTTCTACCACATGTTTGTTTTCATCACTTCTGATTACCTAAAAAAATGTGGCGAATCACAAGAGTGAGAACCATGTCCCAACAAGAGATATAACCTCCAACAACGTTTATTGATTACAACATTTTTAAGTAATTCAATAGTTAAGCAGTTTAATCATATATAACAAATAAGATGAACAATATTGATGATTAACAAAATACATAAAGGAGCAGATAATAACTATCATCATTAGCTAGACTATCATCCTTTATCTTGTTGACAATATAAGCAATTCAGTAGCATATGTAGTTCTAGCATCATGAGCAAGTCTAGTAACATAGCATAGCTAACAACATGAGCATGTCTAATTGGTTGAACATATCAACATCATAAGAAGAGCTAACAATATAAGCACAACTACCTGGATAAGCATGATTAGCAGTATATGCATCTCTAGTTACAAAGGCATGGCTAGCATGCTAAATATAACTAACAACATGAGATACCTAGCATCATGATTATAATCAGTCGTAGAAATATAGTTATCAACAAAAACATAGCTATTGTATGTATGCATCTACAATCTTAAGCATATCCACAACCTAAGTATATCTACTATCTCTTAATTTCACTAAGCATCATCTTTATGTAAAGATGACAAACAGGGGTTATCATCCAATGTGAAACGTCATGTATAACACTAAACAAATATGCTACACAGCTGTATTACAACTTTTATTATGCCCTAGTGAATTTTAATCGTACCATTCAAAGTCCAACTGACCCTAGTGAAGGGCTATTCGGTTCCGTACAAGATCTAGGAGTGTTGGTATCCTAAGATCACTTCCCCTCGATCAGTACGAGTAAAAAGGCAGTGACATATCAGTCAAAGTTGCCACCACAGTGACATATAGTCAAGCTAAAAACCATTAGTCCGACCTTGGTACAGGTCATGACACTAGAAACTAGGGTATTCAAACCCAATCACTGAGGTACAATTATAGTTGCCCTCTATTCATATCATCTTATAATCACTGAGACACGACCGCGGCCGTTCTCAATCACATCAGATGTATGAGGCATGTCCATAGCCAACCTCCACGATCTACATTGTGGATGACAAGGATATATCCTTAACCTGCCACTCCCACATACTCAACAGTATGCGCTCCGAGTTTCCCTTAGGAATACTCATTTCACCATCCAGTAAGTTCTGACATTGAAGATGGTTCTAACGCACAGGGCACTACATGATTAGAGTTGCACTTGATTTGTTATGCCAATTGGGTGAATTAAGGCTGCATGAAACAAGTGGACATACAAACCCTAATTCACTTCTAGAAAACATATAAATATCAAAACATTGAAAAGATATAAAATGTGTGAAACATAATTTCTCATCTCATCATCACATGGTACTATTCACTTTCCATTCATGAGACCACACTAGTCATCATACTATAACAAGATATAAATCCTTTTCACAATATCATAGGGTATCAACCCTTATCAACATAAGAGGATTACACCTCATTTAGGGCTCAACCATGCCCAAAGTTTATTAAGACCATCATATTATTCCCTGCAAGATCATCATTATCTTTGCATGTCTTATAACAAGGCTCAACAACATCAATTATATATAATACACCAGATCAGCACAATATTGCATTTATGAGCTAGATAGTATTCATAAACAATCATAGTAGGGTTATATTAACATTAAGAACATTCCTTTATTACATCAACATGTAAGGAATCTAGATATGATTAACACTCATCATATTCATAATGCACATATTTAGCATACGAAAGTATCAACCATGTGGCAATGATAACCACCAATTAAAACATTAAGGTTATGATCATGTTAAGGAGGTTATTCCAACATCGTTCCATCATATAAGAATATTAAACATGAATACTCATCTTTATCTAATTGCATTAGAGCTAGGTTCAACATGATAAATTATATCAATATTACTAATCAGTACTCATACCCAAACCCTAACTCATAGCATCCCCATTAGATCATGGGTGCATAAGGTGAAGCATCACCATCACATTCCATACTATTCTCAAGTATGAACCCACACATAAATCAAGGGGTAACCATCATGTTATAGCATACTAGGATTTCAACAATAATAGAGTACTCCATGATTGTATTAGTCGTTCAAGGACTTTTCATACCCAATTACCATCATTTAGTTATATTAAAGCTAGGTATAACAAGCTATACCTAATTAGGGTTACATATCAAAACAATATGGTTATCATCCCTTCTATTCATATGAGTGAATAGGTAAGACTAACTTATAAAGGGTAACCCTCCATTTGATCCATCATCATTCAACCCATATCGCCATACCATAATGTCATCCAGAATCATTGGATGTTTAAAATGTAAGACCATTGGTTGTTTACATAAGTAAACACCTTGGATAAAACACCTACGAAGTCCTTGATTTGTGCTCTAAAAAGAGTCACCATATAACCCTAGACATCCCTTGATAATTGATATAAAAAGTTCCATTGGGAGTAGGGTAAAACCCACAATCGACTATTCAGTTAAAACAAGCCATTCATTGTCAACAATTAAGCTCCTTAAGTTGATCATATAAAGGAAACCATCTAAATCACATTATTAGGACCAACATATTACATTAGCCATAATTCCACCTTAATGGAGGAATAAATAGTAGATATCAACCATTGGGTCAAGTTCACATGTTTAAACCATCAATTATAGTATAGGTCTGACCATTGCATCAAGTGACCCAAGAAACCATTGACCTAAGGCTTAATTGATGCTAAAACTATATGATTAACTCACCATAGATTGTAGAGACCTGATCCACCATCATTAGTGATCATTAAATCACTATAGGTTGTTAGATCAACACTAATTCATTAATCAACATCAAATATCAAGCTAATGTTAACATTGATTGATAACATCAGTAGGGTACTTAATTTTTTTTTTAAAATAGCTCAATATCATTAAAAGTAAGCCGTACGACATCTACAAGATAGACATCTCAGAACAAATAACCAAGCAAAAACTCCTATTGCAGAAAGACATAGCACAAGGCTCAGATTGGGATGCGAAAGGTACACTTCTGCTCCGTCCACCTCTTGTAGTGGCTGTCTCAAACAGTTATCTGGGATGGAATTTGTCAATCTACAAGAGCCTATGAGTACATCAGGATAGGAGTTTGCATAGCCGTTGGAAGAGATTACCATCATGAAGACAACAAATGGTCACCTGAAAAAGAGCTTGACGACCAAGAACCAACACAAACACAACACCCCACAAACTGGATAAGAGACAAAACTACCGACTAAGAAAACAAAAGGAAAAACTAGCACAGGACAAACGTCGAGCACTAGGAGTGCACCAACCAGGAGACCCGAGAAAGAGGCCAAACCCCAACTGTGCATATACAAAGGAAGGATGGCTCATGCGGGTACAATGATTGGGGGGTAGAGGGTGTCGGGAACCCCACCACCACTCCCGACCACCACTGCAAGCAGGGACTGGAAGACCCGCACAAAGCACAAAACCCAGCTTCCTCCTCCTCTGCCTAAAGCACTAAGGGGCTCCCACTCCCCATCCGCCCATGAAGGAACCTGAGGCACGACGACATAGGACACCAACAACCTAGATAGATGAAGACCGAAAGAAAAACAACACAAAAGAAAACGCAAAGAACAACCCCCCAAACCTACGACTACAACCAAACCGAACAGACCCACAAACCGAAAGCAAGAAGGGGAAGAAACAACACCCACACCCACAGAGAACAACGTTCCAGAAAACCAGACAAAGCTACCTCCTCGCACCGAAGAACGATGCCGCCGCCAGGAAATGAAGCCATGCTCTGGGACACCTCCTCACACCCAAGAGACCACGAACCAGATCTGGATCTGGGATGCCGTCCAACAAGGAGAAGGGAAGGTGTGAAGGCGAGGAAGCGGTGACCAACTAGATCCGAGGACAGAGAACAGCAGGAGCAAGGTTGAAGACGGAAGCCCAGGGGGAGTGAGGTAGCCGCACGCCGGCCACCGGCCTCCTCCCCCTATCTTGAAGGGAGCGGAAGCCCTAGCCGCAGGCAGACACTCCTTCGGCCGGGACTAAAAAGACACTAGTACGAGAAGTTTTAGAGAACAATACTTAATGGTTGATCATTAAACTTCTAATTGATCCAAAACCTGACCTAAGGGGGTGAACATAGGTTGTCACCATCATTTGACACCCTTGAATATGACCATCAGTTGTTATGAATACAACACCATAGGGTTGTTGCAATGGTACCATCATCGGGTCATGGTTTATAGAAGAAATCAGCTTTAAACCCTAAAATTGACCATTGTTTGATAGGTGCTTAGCACCATAGGTTGTCAAAACAACCTGATCCAAGTCATATTATACCTTAGGAATAACATACACATGATCACGTGTTCATATATAACTGAAATCAGAACAGGGAACATTATAAAAATCGAAATCCAAGTCAAGCATAGCTTTTTAGTGCATGGATCATCATTTTCAAGCAAAAACATGATCTGGAAAGCTTATAGTAAGCAATAAACATGGAGCAAGTTATAAAACTTGCCTCCAATAAGAAGATGAAACCCCACACTGAAGAAATCTCGAGCAGGTAGGGTAGAACATCCAAGAATAAGCTATGAATTCATCCATCTAGCACCTTTCTTCATCAAATGAGCAAATCCTAAACATAATGAGCAAGAAAGGTGGGTTTTAGAGCTTTAGAGAAAATTCTACCATGGAACATTTTTCTGGTTGTGCACTACTGATTTTAACATTTAACAGAGTAAATTAGGTTCGATCAATTGTGTAATTTCACTAATTCACATCACACATATCAATCAACCAATTAGCGTCATACAAGCGTTAATAATTAAAACGTGCAAATTTGGAAATCGAGCGGTGTCGGTACTACCCCGCACCCGGGTATATGCTGTTAACTGCGTCAAACACATATCAAACCAAAATCATCTATTTTATCGAGTCAAATCGTGTGATTGGGAGTGAGATTCTACTCATCGTGGTTCAAGACGTCCGAATATGACTGGAAACACATCCAAAGTCCATTTCTGAGCATCAGAGGGGTCGTCTTCTACATCGGTTCAGCCTGGTTTGAACGAAGCACACACAAACACCTCCTTGGTTTGGCGTCCTTCATTTCTATAGCTATGGATTTGAACAAGGACCTCACAAATGGAGCTTAACATCATTGTTGGTTGCTGTTGCTCATGCCCAAGGGCCGTCGTCACTGCTCCGAACAGTAGTTATTGCTGGTCTGGTTGAGGGCGCCACCCCTAGATAGGTGGGCGTTGCTCATGGTGGCTGGGCGCTGCAGTTGAGTGAGGTAGGAGACGACCTAGCTTGCTCGAATCCCTAGGAGACAAGAACCACTCCACCTCCCCCTTTCTTGCTTGATTAGGCTGTTGTTTCCCCTGTGGTGGTCGACCGGCCATTTTTGCACGTTGGGGAAGATGGGGGCGTAGTTGGCCGTCGTTCCTTGGTGGTTGAAGCGAGAAAGATGAGGGAAAGGTGGAAGGAGCATGGAACGATGTGATGCTGGCTCGTGATGGTGTTGTTGGTCATTGGACATTGTTGGGCGTAGCTGCAAAAGGGGGTGCCGCCCTAGGGCATTGGGGTGAGGAAGGAGATAGGAAGGAGAAGAGGAAAGGTGGGCGGAGGTGGACAAAGCTCAATCACTTGCTAATTCGCCCTAAATCGCCCCCGCGTGGCCTCCTTCATTTTCTATCGATCACACAAGTTGGGCACTGCTACAGTACACCACTTCAAGCAGTTCTGTAAGTCTATCTTGAAGGGAGAAGATAAGGGAAAGAATTATAAAGCTAATTATATTGGAAAATTTGCATATTTAACCCTAAAACTTGAAACCCTCATAACATTTGCCTCGGATGTCCGATTTGAGTGATTCTTTTTGCAAAATTTCAAGAGTGAAATTCTCTACAACCTTAAGGCAAGAAAACATACTAATTAGACTATAACTCTCGATCAAAGCACTAATTGCATCAGTGAGTACTTAATTCAACTTAATCAACTTAATGATGCACTAAGCATTAAATTATGGTAATTAAGCTTGTTCAACTCATTAAGCAAGTTTCGGGGCCTTACACTCGTAGTTATACTAAGCTACAATGGAAAGAATGATCATGATGGGTTTGTATACTAGCATTCATGTTGGTCTTCTTCTTTAAGACCCAATTGCACCTTAACGGTTCTACCCCTTCAGGTGGATCCACCAAGATCATACCTTGTTGGGTGTACATGGACTCTGTCTTGGATCCCATGGCCTCAAGCCATTTCTCATACTCTAGTCCCTCTGTAGCTTCTAGGTAGGTTGTTGGCTCATCGTTTATGTCTAACTCATCTCCTTCATGGGTTATAAGATATCATAATATTTCAAACTCAAGGCGTGTGCTACTAGATCTAAGAGGTTCTTATGTTACATAAGGAACTTGAGATTCCTCAAAATTTGTGATTCTCCTTTTTCCTATTGTTCCTCTTTTGGTTCAATGTTTTTCTCGATCGTCTCCACCTTTTCAAGTTCTACTTTTCTCCCACTAATTCCTTTGAAATAAAATTCCCCTTCAGGAATATAGCTATTCTGGAAACAAAAACTTTTTTGTTGAATTGAAATATAAAAATAGTATTCAAAAAATACATTTATGTGATTTGTGGACAAAGTTTTTCAAGATATTGTTTTCTTATGTAATCTGTTTTTCTAATCTTTATAAAAGACTTACCAGAAAATTCCCATGCCATATCTCATATGGTGTCTTTTTAATCATTTTAGACGGTACATTGTTTCATGTAAATCATGTGCCAAAAAGGAAATTTGAATATTCCTAGATTTATTTCTACTACATCATTATGTTTTAGGTCGAGTTCATTGTGATATATTATCATAGTTTCCCCAAAAGTCCTCAAACTCTCGGTTCAAAGTATTTTTCATATCGATCATATTGAAATGTTTTAATACTTATACCAAGTTGGTTATGTACTTCATTCATGACCACCTTGAATACTTCAACTGATTTAGACTTGTATTACATTAAATACAAACTACCATATCTACTTAGATCATCAATAAATATAATGATGTACTATTAACCTCCTCTAGAATTTTTTCTAAAATGTCTATATACATCAATACATATGAGCCTAATATAATACTCACTCTCCCACTATTTCTAGTGAAAGGTGCTTTTGTTATATTGTCCCACAAACAAGACTTGCATGTCTCTATTGGTTCAAAAACCAAAACAGTCTAGAATCATCATTTTGGATTCTAGAAATGTATTTCTTATTTATGTGTTCCAGATGACAAGACTATAGGTATTCATTGTTTGAGTCATCGAGTCATCAGTAATGCGTCATACATATTTGTCTCTACAACCATCGAGTATAGATTACGAGACATAGGGAACTGCCATATAAGATCTTATATTTTAAAATGAAACATCAATTTATTCATAATATTTTTGTCTATACAAGATACATGATGTTTTCATTAATGGAAGGTATATAACTGCAATTCACTAATTCTATTACATGCCCATCAGGCTCAGGGTCAATGATAGATTCCAACTATAGTGTCAACATCTCTTTCTCTACATAGTTCTAGCTTACTTCTTCTCAGGTCCTGAAGCAGAGATCTATATCTCCTACTTCTTCCTAAGTTCCTCCAGATAAAGAGGAATTTCCTTTTCGAATGTCCAGATTGGTGACCGTATTTGCACTTTCCTTCCTTATTTAATCATACCTTAGCTTTCAATGCAGAAGACTTTAGTTTTTGGCTAGCTTTAGAACTCTTCTTAACTTTACCTCTGCCCTTGGACTTCCCTCTATTGATCATCATCACATATTTGGGTTTTTTCCTGCTTCACATGTGCTTCAACTATCCTCAACTTGCCAAGCAATTGTAATAATGGCTTGTCAAAATTATTCATGTTGTAGTTCATTACTACTGGTTGTATGCTTTCGACAGTGACTGTAAAATCCCATTTGTGGCCAACTCTTGGCTAAAGGAAAATCCCAGTCTAGCAAAGTTCTCCACATAACCAATCAACTTGAGTACATGAGGACTTATTGGATATCTTTTAGCCATAGTGCACTTGAACAACACCTTTGATACATCATATCTCTCTTATCTTGCCTGATCTTGACATATGTTCTTAAGATGTGTTACCATCTCAATAACACCCATGTTCTCATGTTGTCTCTGCAACTCATAGATCATTGAGCATAGCACCAGGCACTTGATATCCATGAAATCTTTAGAGTGTTTCTTTTAAGCATCCATGCCATCCTTATGTGTGGTGATAGTGGGCTCATTTGGCTCTCATGTCTCTAGGACATAGATCTTGTGCTTTGGAGTGAGAACGATTCTCAATGCCCTAAACACATTATAGAAGTTACTACCATTCAATTTGTCCTTCTCAAGGACCTAGCATAATGAAAATGTGTTTGTGTTTCCCATTAGATTCTATAAAAGAAAACTTGCAAATTTTGTCAAAAAAATTTTGATTTGATTTGATTTGATAAGATGATATTAATAAGGATTTAATTATATATCGCTCCAACTATTTTGTTCAAATTGATATCACTCACTATCAATTCCCAAGATTTAAGCAAACAATCTTCTAGTGAGCCAAGATTCAAAACAATTAAGTCAATACCCAACCAATGTTGGAACTCATAACTAATTATCAAGATAGGAAACACTTGCCAATTGCATCTCATGCAGTTCTTGAATAGATTTTATGCACCACTCCTTGTCACAATCCATATGTATGTTTCTAGGCACTTAATCCTATTAAGGTCACCTAGTTAAGCCTAACCATAGTCCAACACAATAGAATATGCACCCTACTAGGGAAGACCCACTTATCTACCATCACACTCCCATGAGATACACGGTGAACCATGCTAAGGCATGCCCAAACTTAGTCAATCAAGCTTTTGTGTTACTTATGAAAAGTATCTTAGACTTAATATTTATTGAGGGATGTTATAGATAAATATATATACATATCCAATCATCGCATACTTGTTGTACATATCATATACATGTTATCTCCAATAACTCAAAACATGCAATCATAAAACATGAGCGATGGTTATGTCCATACTAAAGTAATTATTTGGAGCTAAAAAAACTTTCTACCACCTAAGGTCATACATCTCATGTAGCAACTTGTACTGGAAAACGTATGTTGGCTCAATCGGTCGTTTGAGCCCATTCGTCGATTAGTTGTCCTTTAGTTCGGTCGATTGGCTTCTTGGCTCAAGTTGTTGACTCGATTCCTCGAGTTGATCAGTTAGGCCTATAGTCGATCAGTTGGTTCCTCTGTATGTTGGTCTCCTCATTCCTCCCATCGACTGACTCAACTTCCTAATTGGCCGACTTTCCTGATGTTGAGTGTCTTCTCTTTCTACACAAAAATTAAAACTATCATATTATGTATTACATTGTAAAAGGGAAAACCTTGAGTTACACTCAAGCAGAGTATAATAAGAACTATATTTGGAAATGAGAGAGGCTTGGTATGCAAATCGAATAACAACAAGAAGAAAACCAAACAACCATGTACACACATCCATAGGGGTTTTGGACATCCACCATAAAAAGTTTTTAGGGTGACGTGTATAGATTGTGTTTGTGAATATATATATATATATATATATATATATATAATATTGTATTTAATCAGATATTCACATTAATCATTTTATATTTTGCATTGTATGCAATAAAATAAATCTAATCGTGTTGGTTTAGTTGTTCGATACACAATATATTGACGTAGCTCTGATACTACTGTCTGGGGATAGGGATAGAAGAGAAGAAAGCAGAAATAAAAACTGTGTCCCTATTCCTTTACTAGTAGATCGTGTCAACAATGATGTATCTAGGAAAGAAAGTATCAAGAGGTATATCTAGTCCTGGAGCAAGTCCAATGACTACTTTTTCATGATGATGTGCACTCTTTGCAAGACGCACACAAACAAATATTAGTGATGGCCTCCTGGTACAACACCATAAACAGCGGTGGTTTTTGTCCTCCTAGCATGGCGGCAATAGCCTATACACCTCAATGCAGTCCATAGGGACCAACCAGAACTCTCCATTGCACTACCAAAGCCAACGGGAAGGAGTCATCTTTTTTAACATCAATGTGCTAGCATTGACTTGATCTCTCTTGTTGTCTCTCCCTTTTATAGGTAAGACTTGCTCGGGCTCTGTAGTTACCACAACTATGAGAGAGCAACAATTGTCAGAGCTTATTATTATGTGTTTTGAAAGCCTTGACTACCCCTCTACATATAGGAGGGTCAGGGTCAGGGTTTCGAGATCAACTTGGAGTCAAAGAGATGTATTTTCAAGAATTTCTATCTGATGTGAATCACAAAATGGTTGGTTCATTTCTAAACCAGTCGGTTCATTTCTGAACTGGTTGATCCACATTCTCAACCAGTTGGTCCACATGTGAATCATCATTTCAGCACTTGAATAGGTTAGATCACTATATTTCCTATTCACAAACATATTAGTTTTCAATGTGATGATTAATGCACACCATGAAGTCAGCTTCAGTCCTTGATCCAATCTTATTGATCACCCGACCAGTTATTTCAATGTTTTAGTCAGTCCGCTAAGTTCACATTCTGAATCGATTAGTTCATTTTTGAACCCGTTGGTTCATATTCTAAATCGAGCGGTTCACTTCTAAAACTGGGCAGTTCAAATTCCAGTTCATGCAATATAGAACCAATTTTTTTAAAATTGAATACCTAAACACTTTAGTAATCAATTTAAACTTTATTCATGAATAAAATCCTATTGTAGGTGCATCCTATGTGTGTGACCCTATAGGTCCAAAATTACATTGGAAGTGAATGTCCATAACCAATTTTTGACATCACAAGCATTGAGCAATATCTAGTAACACATCATTTCTACCCAGGTAATTGGAAAGTCAGAGAACAACTTCAACCTACAATTTGTGATTATTATTACAGTGATCGTATAGTTCCTTTATCTATGATATCTGGGTTGAACTCAAGATATGGAAGCATCATCCTGTCGACATTCAATCCATGTTCTTTGAACTAGACCAGACTATATGAGATACATATGAGCTCACATATCATATACTGACTCACATGAGTATGTCCATACATTTCATAGTCTCACTTATCTTGTATCTAGGATATCAACTCATGTAGGAGGGACAATTCTCATCTACATCACTCACACTCAATCCCCATGTTTCACAACGTACCCAAGCACCACGTTTATGGCAACCCATATTCAAGTTCACATTGGATGGCGCCAAAGTTAATCGAACGGCATGTGATGAGTGTAGTGACTTCAGGTCTGAGAACCATAATCACCTCTATCACTATGAGAGTTGATTCAGAAAACCATTCCATGGTGTCCATGTATCACTCTCAAGTTGAGTCTCTATGATACATTGTTCGCTAACATGTACCTATGTGTTTGACTTGATATCACATATCATGACTAATGAGATTTTAACATTAGTCAACAGACACTCTAGTCTTATGTATTATTGTTGTCTATTTTGCTTCCACAGTAATATCTAAAGAGGGACACAACAAGAATGTATATATTTTTATCATACATATGATCTCATTGTTCAGGTCCTCAACTTGAAGACATATGTCATCATGTAATGGTATTCTTTAGATATCTACTATGTATGTGACATCATCTCATGATTGAGACAAATGCAATAGACAAAATTACATTTATCATTATCAAATTATGTATATAATTCCCCATTACAATCATCATATGATTAGCTCTATAGAGATACATACCAACAGGGATTTGCACCCCTCTTGCGCACGGGGCCCAACATGAACCAATGCACTTGGTTCAAGGGTTTCTGATCGGGCCATACCAAATCTTCTTAGGATGACCCACCATTCACTTGCATAGAACATTTTCTCTTTTGTTCCTCTAATATCGGTAAAATAGTTAGGGTCCAGATTAGTGACAGAGATTCCATAGTTAAGATCCTCCGTGACACAAAGTAAAATGAAAGCACTATCTCCTTTCTTCAGGTTTTGCTAATGGACTAGTGGATCAATAACATACCTTTTCCATATAGGCTTGTAGTAAGGACATGACTAATAAAGAATTGTAGATGGATAGGGATGTGAAGAATCCTTTCTGCCACAAGATCACAAAATCCCATATTTGCACTTTGTAGATCAGTGCAACAAGTGTTAAATAGGATAATTTTTTATTTAACCATCTCTAAAGTATGGATTGGTAACAAGACACGAGAGTGAGGAGTTACTATAACAAAAGCTCTATGATTATTCTTGATCTTTTGATTATCATTTTGAGAGAGATACATTTTGATATAATCTAACCAGATCTCGAGAGAGTAAAGGAGTACATATCTTTTATGATTGTTTGTAAAATACATTAGAAACATATATAAATTAGAAGAGAAGGTTCTGCATAGTTGAGGATTGTTTGATTAGTGAAACTCAATCTAAGTTTCCTTATATTATCTTCATTTAGTTTAGTCTTTCATAATTTGTAATTACTATTTTAAATAGATTGATTTGTCCCTAAAATTGGAATACCAAATTCACTCATTTTCATTCGACTGAACTAAGAAAGATTTTATGTTCTTAGTTTGTTGTTTTTTTTCCTATATTCGACCTAGTATTACCACGATAGACTCTTTATTGTGTTGTAGATGTCTTTTGAAATCTGATATAAATTTAAATATGATATATTTGACCAGGTGACCATGTTTATACTTTTGACCCACAAAAGAGGCATGTAGAACGCACTATCTTTAATAGTATTTCCACCTTAATCGACCACGTAAGTCGATACAGCTGCAATTGGGGTGGCCATTCTCCCAGGATACATCAATGATTGGACCAGTGATGCATGCACGCACAAATCCATACTTTTGAAAGTAGTATACAATCATTCTTCCAATAATCAACAGTGGCAGCTATAAACAAAGAAATGAAGTAATAGCGAGAGAGACTTGTCACTTTTCTCAGATGTTTTAGAGCGGCTCACGAACATCTTTGTTAATAGGGGCGTACGGTGGATGAAAGGATGCAGGTGTTTGCCAAACAAATTAAATTGCAACATCAGTCTCGAAGAGATGAGTCACATGTTGAATTTATTAAGTGAGCCAAATAACAAAAGCAAGTAGGGTCCTCATCTTGGCATAAATTTTTAAGTGAGCCAAATAACAAAAGCAAGTAGGGTCCTTACCCTGACATGGAGATCCGGGAGGTGAGATTTGCACCCCTCATTGTCGAAGCTGATTAATAGCTCTTTGTTGTTTAAAATGAAGGATTTTATTTTTGTAATTTTCTATACTTGGTCAAAGCGTTTCTGGTCAGGCAGGCCCAAAACACCTTGGGAAGCTCAATCATTCACTTGCAAAGCCCAATCTTTGTTAAACAGCCCCAATGTACTTGGTTAAAGGGTTTCTGGTTGGATCAACCCAAAACCCCTTTAGAAGCCCAGTCATTAACTTGCATAGCAAATGTTCCCTTTTGTTCCGCAAATATCGTATGGATCTCCATGCCTGGGCGAGGTCCATGCTTGCTTTTGTTATTTGGCTCACTTAATACATTTAACATGTGACACATCTCTTTGAGATTGCTATTGCAATTTATTTTGTTTGGAAAACGCCCGTATCATTTCATCCATGACGAGAGAGAGTTGGTATTTCTTCGGATGTTCAGAGAGACTCACAGACGTCTTTGTTGGCTAAATGGACATCTATAAATCCCTTTGTTTTGATTATGACAAACATTTCATTCTTATTAATCTAACGAGCTACTTGAGTGTGCAGGATTAAGGTGGATGACAAAGCAACTAGGGAAATCAATATGCTTACATGTTTATGTTTTCATGCAATGTAATCGCTTTGTAAAAACTTGTACAAATATATAATGTACAAGTACTTAGATTGCATGTAAATCAAGCGTTAGATTCTCCCTAGCTAAACACCACATTTAGATAAGTCATTCCCTTCAAATAGGATCACATTTGCACACTCATACATATAGTTAGTGCCTAAATTGAAACATTGAAACATGATCAATCTCGGTCGACAAACTCCTCGACCGAGACACTCTCGGTCGACAATCTTCTCGACCGAGAAAGATCCAAAGTAGCCGTTAGACACAACTGACAAGGTAGTTGGCAGTTGGAGATAGACGTTGCAAATCACTTGTTCCATAGAGCCTGTCGGTCGACAAAAGTTCGACCGAGTAGGTGTCTCGGTCGACCATTCCTCGACCGAGACGGTCTCTGACAGCAACTGCAGAATTAATTAATTAGTCGTTGTTAAAGCAACAACCTTGTACCTAACGGCTAGTTAAGCACTTAGAAACCCCTAGAAGTTGTCTAGAACGTCCTTAAGCATCCTTAGGCCATTCCTATAAATAGGACAAGCCATAGGACACTAAAACACACTTGCTACACTCGAGAAATCCTTGAGCATACTTTGAGCAATCTGTTTGTGAGCAATTTGAGCTTTGTGACAATTGGCTACTTCCTTCCTTAGCTCATAATTCATGTCCTATAGACTAGTATCTCCTACCCACTACAATCACAAGTCCATACACTGTGTTAGGAGATCTATACGCTTGATCTAGGCAAATCAAGCCTTGGGCTTCAAAGGATAAGTTGTAATTTCCTTTTTCCTTTCTTGTTCTTTATTACTGTTTGTACTCTCCTTGCTACTCCTAGGTTGGAGGCTGCGGATTGGAGAGGGTGGAGTTCTTCTTGGTGAAGAAGGTGACTTTGAGCTACTTCAGAAGGCTGGTGCAACGGGAGGTTACTTCTAGAGAGGAGGGCTACTTCAAGGGGGAGCTTGGAGTTACTTCAAGAAGGCTACCTCAAAGTTGGTGCACCTACTTCAAGTGAAGGCTGTTCAAAGGGTGTAAAGGAAAGTATTGTATTTTGTATAAATCCTTGGGAAGGTAATAAAATAAATACTTTCAAAATCCCAGTTGGGTAAGCAACCGGGTAGTGGACTGACAACTTTAGTAGTTGCTAAAGTTGGAACCACTCTAAACATGTTACGACCCCATTTGAGCTTAATTGGTAAACTAGGGTTTACCTAGACAATTGCAAAGATTAATTGGAATAATCATTCTTGAAATATAATTAATGACGATAACACAATTAGGATGTCTTAACTATGATAAGAAGTCTAAATGTTCTTTTGTCTTGAGAATTAGGGTTTGAGAAGCATAAACCCTAATCGGCCCAAAATAGGGTTTTGATGATACATGAATACAGAATTTGATAAGTAGAATGTCTCACTAAATGATTTTTAGTATTTTATGTGTAAATCTGATTTACTTCAAATTTGGATATGAATTTGGATATATAAAATGTGAACAACATTGGAAAATATCAGAATTTTTGAAGAATGCTCTGACCTGTTTATCGGCCGAGTTTCAAACTCGACCGATCACATTTCCAGAATTTTACAGAAGTGTGGTAATTGAATTTTATCTTTTGATTGGTATATCCAATTGATCTCAAATTTTAAATGTGCTTGAAAAACACAGTTTTAGACACTCTGTTAAATTGGCATAATTTTTGGATGACTTTTGAATCCCTACAGTAAGAGTGTCGGTCGAGTTTGTGCAGGACAAACTCGGCCGAATATATTGCTGACTGCAATATAGCAGTGTACTGTTCTATTTTTAATTATTTATTGGTAACTCCAAATGATCTCAAATTTTAAATGAAGCTTTATAGATCAATTATAAACAACGTGATAAATTCCCATAATTGTTGGAGAATGTTTGATCTCTTAAATAAACGAATTACAGTAACTTTTGTATAACTGAATATTCAGCCAATATAATTAAAGTTAAGTGTTGGGTCAATATGCAATTGACCCAAGCAGCTCAATTGACTTATATGATCGACCACACACACAAGAAGCTCTCATTCTTCGTCATTCATTCCAGAGAAACGAGCTCCTAGAGAGAGAGGGAGAATTAGGGCTTGAGTGGAGAAAGTGGGGGAATTGCTGAATTAGGGTTTTGCGATTCCAGGAAGGGTGAAATCAAGTAAGTTTGGATCCTTTGCATAGACTTTTATGATGGATCTTCTCTCTCATGTCAAGATTCCGTCCATTCTCTGATTTGATCCAAGATGATGTCGAAATTCCTTCTTTTCTCACCCTTTCTTCATAATCCCCTATTTTCAAGGTTTCCGAGTTGAATGGAAGAAGAATTGGGAGATTTGCTAGGGATTTGATAGGAATTTGAGATTCCCTGAGTTGAGATGCGGTTTTGAGGTGTTTTCACACCTTAGGGTGAGTGGGTTCTTCCTTCAAACATTGTCATGCACGAATTTGATTATAGCATCCAAATCCCTAAATGCTTAGCATGTGATTTCTAAACCCTGAAATGTCCGTTTGAACTAAGTTATTGCAAATTGATATGATATGGATTCCTTTTCTGTTTGAATGACTCCTTGATGGTAGATTCATAACAGAAACGTATACAACACTTCCTAGTGAGGATGCTTTTATATTTATATCAAATGTTGTAATTAGGGTTTGACCTAATTGAGACATCACTAGTGTTTCAACCTTATTGAAAAGGACTAGTAATCCTATAAGTGGTTAGGATGTATCTCATGGGTTATCTTAATTGAATTTTATTCTTGATACATGATATCTTAGTAAATGATATGGAAAAAATCTAAATTCAGTTAAGTTTCCATGATTTCATATCTATATTGATTGTATATGATTTGTTGGAAACAATCTTTATTTAGTGAATGCTTATATCTTAAGAGATCATTATAAGGGCTATGTGACAAGTGAATGAGGTAAATGAAAAGATGAATGAGGCAAATGAAACCCTAAGAGTAGGGTGTTGGCATGTGATGAATGAATAAGGCGAATGAAACCCTAAAAATAGGGTGTTCAATGAATCATGTTATGATAATATGAAAGGTCCCGATATGAGATGTGTTGATGCTTAATTGTTGAATTGTATGTTTCTAGTGCATTTAACTTTATATGCTTGTTCTCTCTGAGATGATATCTACATACCGCAGGGCTTCTTATATTTCAATACATATCTCGTAAATTGCAGGTGATGAGATATGACATGCCCTAGAAAGGGATGTTACTAAGACATGGTATATGTTGAATACATGAGCTATGATGTTTCTTATGATATGATATGGCAGGCCGTGGGAGCCTTATGAGAAATGTAAAATGAGTTATGATTTCTATTTTACATGTATCTAAAATATTAATGTTAGACTTAGGTGCCCTGAACACCGTAGAACCCCTAAGAGGTATCTGCAACGTAGGGGTGAAACTCGTGTTGCAACATTATCCGTGCGATGTCATGGAGACACGAGGATAGAGAGGCAGTGTCCAACAACAACGCGTGCTTGTGTCACGGTGGCACTGGAGGAAAGTGGGGGTTATTGCAACATTATCCGTGCTTGTGTCATGGAGATAACCCCGTGAGACTCTCCGCCTGTGTACTCAGGTTAGAGGAGGAGTCTAGAGTACTAGAATACTGCAGTGAGGCCCTTGAGTGCCTAGGACCCGCAGTGAGGCCCTTGAGTGCCTGAGAGTACAGTGAGGCCCTTGAGTGCCTGAGAGTCCTGTGCAGACCAGGACGAGTAGTCAGACTTAGCATTTCCTGGGTGTGTCGCTAAGTCTTGTACGGTGTGGTCGTAGTGCACTGCGAGTCTCTTATGCAGAGTACACTGCATAAGATCAGGGCATAATCTAAAATATAATCATATAGATTCACATAGTTCCTTATAAATGAAAGAGTTAAGGAAGACTAGAGCATAGTCTTCTAGTAGTTATTCTTTGGATGCAATATTTACATTCTTTGTTATTTCAATTATATTATTTTAGAACTGCTCAGTGTAGTAGTTATTATTGCTAAATTTCATATCGTTACTCAAATTATATCTGTAATCACATTAGTGCATTAGTCTGTTTCCATGAAGTACTCATTCACTGAGCGAGTAGGCTCACCCCTCTACTCAAACATTTTTAGGGTTAATCGCGTGGACTTGAAGATGGTCAGAGCATCAGTGTAGACCTGCCACAGGAGTCAAGTACGAGATTAGTTGAGTCAGTCGGTCCTTGTCACTCTAGGTCCTTAGTAAGAGTTTAGAGAGAGAGTTGTAATTACAATGTGTAATATTGTTCCTCTTGATATGTATGCTAATTAGCAAGTTGAATGTGCATAATGTGTGAAAGACATCGTGAATGCTTATACATGTATCTTTACTATTGAAGTCTGATTAGTTAAAGAAATGTTCTGATTCCTTTGTTAGGATGATATGTGGTTCAATGCGGGAAAACAAGAGTTTAAAAGAAATGAAAAAGTTAAGGGTGTTCTTTGTGTTGCATACAAATCCTATCTTACGCCCTAATCTCATGATTTGAGGAAATTGTGAGATCGGGGCTTAACAGCTTGGTATCAGAGCTCAGGGTGAGTTGTCAAGGACCATTAAGTCAGTAAGTAGAGTCCTATGTGTGGCAGATAGGAGATGTTTGGTGTTAGCTTTGGGGATTTGAGTATTTGGATATCTTGGCCCGATATCTGAGTACTTGGATCAACCAGTACAAGCTACTCTGTCTATTCTCTCACGTATACCCTGGCCAGGTATACAGTGGAAGAATGGGCTAGAGAGAAACCCTAGAAATGTTAGGGTTAGAAAACGAGAAAACAAACAAGAATTAAGAGCATAAATATAAAAGGAGATAGAACTTACATTTCATAATGTTGTTTTGTTGGAAATGTATAGAAATGCTCTTATATGTTTGAATTGAAATATTCAATACTTTGAAATATGGGTCTTTAATATCTGTTGTACACTATGCAATTGTAGCATTTATTGATTTTATTGTTTGTAACAAGTAGACTAGAATTGACCTTTGAATGGGCTTTTGTTTCTATAGTTTTTCCCGCTGATTCGAGTGAAATTGACATCAGCAGGTCTGTTTAGGTTTTCAGTCTGTACGCGATTCGGCCGAGTTGTATGTGATTCGGCCGAGTTTCCTTAATAGGCAATCGAACAGCAAACTGATCGGCCGAGTTGTATGTAATTCGGCCGAGTTTCCTTTTTCAGGAAATCAAACGGCAAGTTGATCGGCCGAGTTTCAAGCGGATCGGCCGAGTTGTGAAGCAATCGGCCGAGTTTTTTACCAATCGGCCGAGTTTCTGAGCTGTGAGTGGCAGTTCAGGAAGAATGTAATCCTTTGTAGTTCTTGGCTTCAGGATTTCAGGTTTGGCCTGGTTCGGTTGGCAGGATGTGTTATTAGGATCTAATGAATCCTATCAATAGCATAATAAGAATAGAATTGGAATAATTAGACCCACATCAGAGTAAGAATGTACATACAGTAAGATGTTGAAACATATGGGCAAGATCAGAATAACTAAGAATTTATTGAAACTGATATCTGAGGTTTAACTTTGGGGTCTCAAATGTGAAACCCTTAATTGGGAATAATAGAACATGATATGAAGCTCATAATCAGTTTATTGATTAATTTTGCATGAACTATACATATGAAATATAGAAAAGATATGTGAAATGTATGTATGGTTCTAGATAGCAAGAATCGATCATGAAGAATGGATCATATAATTGAGTATAATACTTTTATGAACTCTAAAGAAAAGGCTAAGTAGAGAATAGAGTTGAGCATTCAATAGGTCCATATAAGTAAGGAGTCTTCAAATGAGTAAAAGTAAAGAGAATCGTATGAACATGTAATTCATATGACTAGAACAACAAACTAGTTTCTAAGCAAAGAACATAGGTGTAGTTTAACGAATGAATAAGTCATACCAAGGTAAACTGTATTCAGGAGAGAAAAACTTGATTGAAAGAGAAACTATGTTTGACCCATGCATGATCCTTATGATTTAAGAATGAAGAATATGTAATGTATTCAACATGAGGAAAAAAAAACTAATAGAAGGGCTATTAATTTAGAACGTTAACTTCGCAATAGTATAAAGATAAAGGAGGAAATATGTGCAACATGGTATACATGACCATACATATGAATAAGAAACATGGTCATAAGAGAAAAAAATTTAGAATTAAAGATGACGGATTAAAGAGTAGTATATAGTAAGAGGACTATGAAACGTAAGAAAGGGTTTGAAATATGATGGAGAAGTTATAAAATAAAGAGGTTGTGAGATTCAAGCAAGTGCTAATTAATCAAATATCTCTGTTGATAACTAAGTAAATCTACATACGAGAATATATTAAGGGAATGTTTGAATACAAGTATTCCAAGTCTTAAAATCATCTTCTCTTTCATATATTCCTTAATGGGAGCAAGATGGGAATGAAATGATAAGAGAAAATGAATCATATATGGTGCATAACTACCTTGGTGGGGTCATCTAGTGAATGTAATAGTAACATACAATATGATGAAGTGCGATAGGAAATAAATTCTTGTGTGATATCAAGAATGATGAATAATCTATTCCTATCTTAAATGCTTCAATGTTAATGATGTTTATTGTATATAATCATATGAAAAGGATAGGTAGCGAAAAGTAAAGAAGTAATGAATGAGCAGAGAGATATGGGAAAATACTAGCTTTGTGTAATATGTGTATTTGTTTACATGTATGATTTGTTGAAGGCATATTAGGGTATGAAAGTTGGTTCTACATATGATTTCAGTGTATGTGTGCAAGCTATATGTTAAATTAAAGGCATATGATAGTTGTAGTAATTCATACCTGATATGCATCTTATCATGGTGTATTTGTAATATGGGGATACGGTTTGGATGATGTTAGAACACATGGAGAGATACCCTGAACAAGGTAGTCATACATATTCACTCATATTAATAGAAAGGGATGATAATTAGATTGTTTGGACAAGTAACCCTTATGAGGTGTAGCTTGTTATACCTAGCTCTAATATAACTGAGTGATGGTAATTGAGTATGATTAATGCTTGAATGAATGATACAATTGTGGATTACCTTATTACTGTTGTTGAAACCCTAAAATGATATAATGCGATGGTTACACTTTGAATTGTGTGTGGGCCCATAACCCACAGGTCCCAGGATCGAAACAGGATAGCATGGAATGAGGTGGTAATGCTTCACCTCATGCATCCATGACCCAATGGGGATGCCAAGGGAAGTATTGTGCAATTGAGTGTTGAATCTAGTCTTTTAATTCAAGACTGTTTTGCTATCTGAGCAACATGTTATTAAAGTTTAAAACAGCATGGTGAACTTGCTTTTATCACTTAAAGGTGATACAGAACAATAGAACTCTCTGAGCAGCATAAGTTGAGATAGTTGTATCAAAGTATCAGAGTTGCGCAGTGAAAGCGTGGTGGTTTATCTTTGCATTCTATGTTTGACTGAGGCATAAAGAATTTGCTTGATATCATTGAGAACTATTTGAAATATGTTGTGATTTAGTAAAGAATTAAAAGATCTAATGTTGAAAACTACATTCAGGTATGAAATACAAGAATATAATGACATGGAAGGCTTTAGAAGCTTAGAATAACCTTGAATGTATCTTTCTTGTAGGATTATGTTTCGAGGACGAAACATTCTAAGGGGGGGAGAGTTGTTACGACCCCATTTGAGCTTAATTGGTAAACTAGGGTTTACCTAGACAATTGCAAAGATTAATTGGAATAATCATTCTTGAAATCTAATTAATGACGATAACACAATTAGGATGTCTTAACTATGATAAGAAGTCTAAATGTTCTTTTGTCTTGAGAATTAGGGTTTGAGAAGCATAAACCCTAATCGGCCCAAAATAGGGTTTTGATGATACATGAATACAGAATTTGATAAGTAGAATGTCTCACTAAATGATTTTTAGTATTTTATGTGTAACTATGATTTACTTCAAATTTGGATATGAATTTGGATATATAAAATGTGAACAACATTGGAAAATATCAAAATTTTTGAAGAATGCTCTGACCTGTTTATCGGCCGAGTTTCAAACTCGACCGATCACATTTCCAGAATTTTACAGAAGTGTGGTAATTGAATTTTATCTTTTTATTGGTATATCCAATTGATCTAAAATTTTAAATGTGCTTGAAAAACACAGTTTTAGACACTCTGTTAAATTATCATAATTTTTGGATGACTTTTGAATCCCTACAGTAAGAGTGTCGGTCGAGTTTGTGCCGGACAAACTCGGCCGAATATATTGCTGACTGCAATATAGCAGTGCACTGTTCTATTTTTAATTATTTATTGGTAACTCTAAATGATCTCAAATTTTAACTGAAGCTTTATAGATCAATTATAAACAACGTGATAAATTCCCATAATTTTTGGAGAATGTTTGATCTCTGAAATAAACGTATTACAGTAACTTTTGTATAACTGAATATTCAGCCAATATAATTAAAGTTAAGTGTTGGGTCAATATGCAATTGACCCAAGCAGCTCAATTGACTTATATGATCGACCACACACACAAGCAGCTCTCATTCTTCGTTATTCATTCCAGAGAAACGAGCTCCTAGAGAGAGAGGGAGAATTAGGGCTTGAGTGGAGAAAGTGGGGGAATTGCTGAATTAGGGTTTTGCGATTCCAGGAAGGGTGAAATCAAGTAAGTTTGGATCCTTTGCATAGACTTTTATGATGGATCTTCTCTCTCATGTCAAGATTCCGTCCATTCTCTGATTTGATCCAAGATGATGTCGAAATTCCTTCTTTTCTCACCCTTTCTTCATAATCCCCTATTTTCAAGGTTTCTGAGTTGAATGGAAGAAGAATTGGGAGATTTGCTAGGGATTTGATAGGAATTCGAGATTCCCTGAGTTGAGATGCGGTTTTGAGGTGTTTTCACACCTTAGGGTGAGTGGGTTCTTCCTTCAAACATTGTAATGCACGAATTTGATTATAGCATCCAAATCCCTAAATGCTTAGCATGTGATTTCTAAACCCTGAAATGTCCGTTTGAACTAAGTTATTGCAAATTGATATGATATGGATTCCTTTTCTGTTTGAATGACTCCTTGATGGTAGATTCATAACAGAAACGTATACAACACTTCCTAGTGAGGATGCTTTTAGATTTATATCAAATGTTGTAATTAGGGTTTGACCTAATTGAGACATCACTAGTGTTTCAACCTTATTGAAAAGGACTAGTAATCCTATAAGTGGTTAGGATGTATCTCATGGGTTATCTTAATTGAATTTTATTCTTGATACATGATATCTTAGTAAATGATATGGAAAAAATCTAAATTCAGTTAAGTTTCCATGATTTCATATCTATATTGATTGTATATGATTTGTTGGAAACAATCTTTATTTAGTGAATGCTTATATCTTAAGAGATCATTATAAGGTCTATGTGACAAGTGAATGAGGTAAATGAAAAGATGAATGAGGCAAATGAAACCCTAAGAGTAGGGTGTTGGCATGTGATGAATGAATAAGGCGAATGAAACCCTAAGAATAGGGTGTTCAATGAATCATGTTATGATAATATGAAAGGTCCCGATATGAGATGTGCTGATGCTTAATTGTTGAATTGTATGTTTCTAGTGCATTTAACTTTATATGCTTGTTCTCTCTGAGATGATATCTACATACCGCAGGGCTTCTTATATTTCAATACATATCTCGTAAATTGCAGGTGATGAGATATGACATGCCCTAGAAAGGGATGTTACTAAGACATGGTATATGTTGAATACATGAGCTATGATGTTTCTTATGATATGATATGGCAGGCCGTGGGAGACTTATGAGAAATGTAAAATGAGTTATGATTTCTGTTTTACATGTATCTAAAATATTAATGTTAGACTTAGGTGCCCTGAACACCGTAGAACCCCTAAGAGGTATCTTCAACTTAGGGGTGAAACTCGTGTTGCAACATTATCTGTGCGATGTCATGGAGACACGAGGATAGAGAGGCAGTGTCCAACAACAACGCGTGCTTGTGTCACGGTGGCACTGGAGGAAAGTGGGGGTTATTGCAACATTATCCGTGCTTGTGTCATGGAGATAACCCCGTGAGACTCTCCGCCTGTGTACTCAGGTTAGAGGAGGAGTCTAGAGTACTAGAATACTGCAGTGAGGCCCTTGAGTGCCTAGGACCCGCAGTGAGGCCCTTGAGTGCCTGAGAGTACAGTGAGGCCCTTGAGTGCCTGAGAGTCCTGTGCAGACCAGGACGAGTAGTCAGACTTAGCATTTCCCGGGTGTGTCGCTAAGTCTTGTACGGTGTGGTCGTAGTGCACTACGAGTCTCTGATGCAGAGTACACTGCATAAGATCAGGGCATAATCTAAAATATAATCATATAGATTCACATAGTTCCTTATAAATGAAAGAGTTAAGGAAGACTAGAGCATAGTCTTCTAGTAGTTATTCTTTGGATGCAATATTTACATTCTTTGTTATTTCAATTATATTGTTTTAGAACTGCTCAGTGTAGTAGTTATTATTGCTAAATTTCATATCGTTACTCAAATTATATCTGTAATCACATTAGTGCATTAGTCTGTTTCCATGAAGTACTCATTCACTGAGCGAGTAGGCTCACCCCTCTACTCAAACATTTTTAGGGTTAATCGTGTGGACTTGAAGATGGTCAGAGCATCAGTGTAGACCTACCACAGGAGTCAAGTACGAGATTAGTTGAGTCAGTCGGTCCTTGTCACTCTAGGTCCTTAGTAAGAGTTTAGAGAGAGAGTTGTAATTACAATGTGTAATATTGTTCCTCTTGATATGTATGCTAATTAGCAAGTTGAATGTGCATAATGTGTGAAAGACATCGTGAATGCTTATACATGTATCTTTACTATTGAAGTCTGATTAGTTAAAGAAATGTTCTGATTCCTTTGTTAGGATGATATGTGGTTCAATGCGGGAAAACAAGAGTTTAAAAGAAATGAAAAAGTTAAGGGTGTTCTTTGTGTTGCATACAAATCCTATCTTACGCCCTAATCTCATGATTTGAGGAAATTGTGAGATCGGGGCTTAACAGCTTGGTATCAGAGCTCAGGGTGAGTTGTCAAGGACCATTAAGTCAGTAAGTAGAGTCCTATGTGTGGCAGATAGGAGATGTTTGGTGTTAGCTTTGGGGATTTGAGTATTTGGATATCTTGGCCCGATATCTGAGTACTTGGATCAACCAGTACAAGCTACTCTGTCTATTCTCTCACGTATACCCTGGCCAGGTATACAGTGGAAGAATGGGCTAGAGAGAAACCCTAGAAATGTTAGGGTTAGAAAACGAGAAAACAAACAAGAATTAAGAGCATAAATATAAAAGGAGATAGAACTTACATTTCATAATGTTGTTTTGTTGGAAATGTATAGAAATGCTCTTATATGTTTGAATTGAAATATTCAATACTTTGAAATATGGGTCTTTAATATCTGTTGTACACTATGCAATTGTAGCATTTATTGATTTTATTGTTTGTAACAAGTAGACTAGAATTGACCTTTGAATGGGCTTTTGTTTCTATAGTTTTTCCCGCTGATTCGAGTGAAATTGACATCAGCAGGTCTGTTTAGGTTTTCAGTCTGTACGCGATTCGACCGAGTTGTATGTGATTCGGCCGAGTTTCCTTAATAGGCAATCGAATAGCAAACTGATCGGCCGAGTTGTATGTAATTCGGCCGAGTTTCCTTTTTCAGGAAATCAAACGGCAAGTTGATCGGCCGAGTTTCAAGCGGATCGGCCGAGTTGTGAAGCAATCGGCCGAGTTTTTGACCAATCGGCCGAGTTTCTGAGCTGTGAGTGGCAGTTCAGGAAGAATGTAATCCTTTGTAGTTCTTGGCTTCAGGATTTCAGGTTTGGCCTGGTTCGGTTGGCAGGATGTGTTATTAGGATCTAATGAATCCTATCAATAGCATAATAAGAATAGAATTGGAATAATTAGACCCACATCAGAGTAAGAATGTACATACAGTAAGATGTTGAAACATATGGGCAAGATCAGAATAACTAAGAATTTATTGAAACTGATATCTGAGGTTTAACTTTGGGGTCTCAAATGTGAAACCCTTAATTGGGAATAATAGAACATGATATGAAGCTCATAATCAGTTTATTGATTAATTTTGCATGAACTATACATATGAAATATAGAAAAGATATGTGAAATGTATGTATGGTTCTAGATAGCAAGAATCGATCATGAAGAATGGATCATATAATTGAGTATAATGCTTTTATGAACTCTAAAGCAAAGGCTAAGTAGAGAATAGAGTTGAGCATTCAATAGGTCCATAGAAGTAAAGAGTCTTCAAATGAGTAAAAGTAAAGAGAATCGTATGAACATGTAATTCATATGACTAGAACAACAAACTAGTTTCTAAGCAAAGAACATAGGTGTAGTTTAACGAATGAATAAGTCATACCAAGGTAAACTGTATTCAGGAGAGAAAAACTTGATTGAAAGAGAAACTATGTTTGACCCATGCATGATCCTTATGATTTAAGAATGAAGAATATGTAATGTATTCAACATGAGGGAAAAAAAACTAATAGAAGGGCTATTAATTTAGAACGTTAACTTCGCAATAGTATAAAGATAAAGGAGGAAATATGTGCAACATGGTATACATGACCATACATATGAATAAGAAACATGGTCATAAGAGAAAAAAATTTAGAATTAAAGATGACGGATTAAAGAGTAGTATATAGTAAGAGGACTATGAAACGTAAGAAAGGGTTTGAAATATGATGGAGAAGTTATAAAATAAAGAGGTTGTGAGATTCAAGCAAGTGCTAATTAATCAAATATCTCTGTTGATAACTAAGTAAATCTACATACGAGAATATATTAAGGGAATGTTTGAATACAAGTATTCCAAGTCTTAAAATCATCTTCTCTTTCATATATTCCTTAATGGGAGCAAGATGGGAATGAAATGATAAGAGAAAATGAATCATATATGGTGCATAACTACCTTGGTGGGGTCATCTAGTGAATGTAATAGTAACATACAATATGATGAAGTGCGATAGGAAATAAATTCTTGTGTGATATCAAGAATGATGAATAATCTATTCCTATCTTAAATGCTTCAATGTTAATGATGTTTATTGTATATAATCATATGAAAAGGATAGGTAGCGAAAAGTAAAGAAGTAATGAATGAGCAGAGAGATATGGGAAAATACTAGCTTTGTGTAATATGTGTATTTGTTTACATGTATGATTTGTTGAAGGCATATTAGGGTATGAAAGTTGGTTCTACATATGATTTCAGTGTATGTGTGCAAGCTATATGTTAAATTAAAGGCATATGATAGTTGTAGTAATTCATACCTGATATGCATCTTATCATGGTGTATTTGTAATATGGGGATACGGTTTGGATGATGTTAGAACACATGGAGAGATACCCTGAACAAGGTAGTCATACATATTCACTCATATTAATAGAAAGGGATGATAATTAGATTGTTTGGACAAGTAACCCTTATGAGGTGTAGCTTGTTATACCTAGCTCTAATATAACTGAGTGATGGTAATTGAGTATGATTAATGCTTGAATGAATGATACAATTGTGGATTACCTTATTACTGTTGTTGAAACCCTAAAATGATATAATGCGATGGTTACACTTTGAATTGTGTGTGGGCCCATAACCCACAGGTCCCAGGATCGAAACAGGATAGCATGGAATGAGGTGGTAATGCTTCACCTCATGCATCCATGACCCAATGGGGATGCCAAGGGAAGTATTGTGCAATTGAGTGTTGAATCTAGTCTTTTAATTTAAGACTGTTTTGCTATCTGAGCAACATGTTATTAAAGTTTAAAACAGCATGGTGAACTTGCTTTTATCACTTAAAGGTGATACAGAACAATAGAACTCTCTGAGCAGCATAAGTTGAGATAGTTGTATCAAAGTATCAGAGTTGCGCAGTGAAAGCGTGGTGGTTTATCTTTGCATTCTATGTTTGACTGAGGCATAAAGAATTTGCTTGATATCATTGAGAACTATTTGAAATATGTTGTGATTTAGTAAAGAATTAAAAGATCTAATGTTGAAAACTACATTCAGGTATGAAATACAAGAATATAATGACATGGAAGGCTTTAGAAGCTTAGAATAACCTTGAATGTATCTTTCTTGTAGGATTATGTTTCGAGGACGAAACATTCTAAGGGGGGGAGAGTTGTTACGACCCCATTTGAGCTTAATTGGTAAACTAGGGTTTACCTAGACAATTGCAAAGATTAATTGGAATAATCATTCTTGAAATCTAATTAATGACGATAACACAATTAGGATGTCTTAACTATGATAAGAAGTCTAAATGTTCTTTTGTCTTGAGAATTAGGGTTTGAGAAGCATAAACCCTAATCGGCCCAAAATAGGGTTTTGATGATACATGAATACAGAATTTGATAAGTAGAATGTCTCACTAAATGATTTTTAGTATTTTATGTGTAACTATGATTTACTTCAAATTTGGATATGAATTTGGATATATAAAATGTGAACAACATTGGAAAATATCAAAATTTTTGAAGAATGCTCTGACCTGTTTATCGGCCGAGTTTCAAACTCGACCGATCACATTTCCAGAATTTTACAGAAGTGTGGTAATTGAATTTTATCTTTTTATTGGTATATCCAATTGATCTCAAATTTTAAATGTGCTTGAAAAACACAGTTTTAGACACTCTGTTAAATTGGCATAATTTTTGGATGACTTTTGAATCCCTACAGTAAGAGTGTCGGTCGAGTTTGTGTCGGACAAACTCGGCCGAATATATTGCTGACTGCAATATAGCAGTGCACTGTTCTATTTTTAATTATTTATTGGTAACTCTAAATGATCTCAAATTTTAACTGCAGCTTTATAGATCAATTATAAACAACGTGATAAATTCCCATAATTTTTGGAGAATGTTTGATCTCTGAAATAAACGTATTACAGTAACTTTTGTATAACTGAATATTCAGCCAATATAATTAAAGTTAAGTGTTGGGTCAATATGCAATTGACCCAAGAAGCTCAATTGACTTATATGATCGACCACACACACAAGCAGCTCTCATTCTTCGTTATTCATTCCAGAGAAACGAGCTCCTAGAGAGAGAGGGAGAATTAGGGCTTGAGTGGAGAAAGTGGGGGAATTGCTGAATTAGGGTTTTGCGATTCCAGGAAGGGTGAAATCAAGTAAGTTTGGATCCTTTGCATAGACTTTTATGATGGATCTTCTCTCTCATGTCAAGATTCCGTCCATTCTCTGATTTGATCCAAGATGATGTCGAAATTCCTTCTTTTCTCACCCTTTCTTCATAATCCCCTATTTTCAAGGTTTCTGAGTTGAATGGAAGAAGAATTGGGAGATTTGCTAGGGATTTGATAGGAATTCGAGATTCCCTGAGTTGAGATGCGGTTTTGAGGTGTTTTCACACCTTAGGGTGAGTGGGTTCTTCCTTCAAACATTGTAATGCACGAATTTGATTATAGCATCCAAATCCCTAAATGCTTAGCATGTGATTTCTAAACCCTGAAATGTCCGTTTGAACTAAGTTATTGCAAATTGATATGATATGGATTCCTTTTCTGTTTGAATGACTCCTTGATGGTAGATTCATAACAGAAACGTATACAACACTTCCTAGTGAGGATGCTTTTAGATTTATATCAAATGTTGTAATTAGGGTTTGACCTAATTGAGACATCACTAGTGTTTCAACCTTATTGAAAAGGACTAGTAATCCTATAAGTGGTTAGGATGTATCTCATGGGTTATCTTAATTGAATTTTATTCTTGATACATGATATCTTAGTAAATGATATGGAAAAAATCTAAATTCAGTTAAGTTTCCATGATTTCATATCTATATTGATTGTATATGATTTGTTGGAAACAATCTTTATTTAGTGAATGCTTATATCTTAAGAGATCATTATAAGGGCTATGTGACAAGTGAATGAGGTAAATGAAAAGATGAATGAGGCAAATGAAACCCTAAGAGTAGGGTGTTGGCATGTGATGAATGAATAAGGCGAATGAAACCCTAAGAATAGGGTGTTCAATGAATCATGTTATGATAATATGAAAGGTCCCGATATGAGATGTGCTGATGCTTAATTGTTGAATTGTATGTTTCTAGTGCATTTAACTTTATATGCTTGTTCTCTCTGAGATGATATCTACATACCGCAGGGCTTCTTATATTTCAATACATATCTCGTAAATTGCAGGTGATGAGATATGACATGCCCTAGAAAGGGATGTTACTAAGACATGGTATATGTTGAATACATGAGCTATGATGTTTCTTATGATATGATATGGCAGGCCGTGGGAGACTTATGAGAAATGTAAAATGAGTTATGATTTCTGTTTTACATGTATCTAAAATATTAATGTTAGACTTAGGTGCCCTGAACACCGTAGAACCCCTAAGAGGTATCTTCAACTTAGGGGTGAAACTCGTGTTGCAACATTATCTGTGCGATGTCATGGAGACACGAGGATAGAGAGGCAGTGTCCAACAACAACGCGTGCTTGTGTCACGGTGGCACTGGAGGAAAGTGGGGGTTATTGCAACATTATCCGTGCTTGTGTCATGGAGATAACCCCGTGAGACTCTCCGCCTGTGTACTCAGGTTAGAGGAGGAGTCTAGAGTACTAGAATACTGCAGTGAGGCCCTTGAGTGCCTAGGACCCGCAGTGAGGCCCTTGAGTGCCTGAGAGTACAGTGAGGCCCTTGAGTGCCTGAGAGTCCTGTGCAGACCAGGACGAGTAGTCAGACTTAGCATTTCCCGGGTGTGTCGCTAAGTCTTGTACGGTGTGGTCGTAGTGCACTACGAGTCTCTGATGCAGAGTACACTGCATAAGATCAGGGCATAATCTAAAATATAATCATATAGATTCACATAGTTCCTTATAAATGAAAGAGTTAAGGAAGACTAGAGCATAGTCTTATAGTAGTTATTCTTTGGATGCAATATTTACATTCTTTGTTATTTCAATTATATTGTTTTAGAACTGCTCAGTGTAGTAGTTATTATTGCTAAATTTCATATCGTTACTCAAATTATATCTGTAATCACATTAGTGCATTAGTCTGTTTCCATGAAGTACTCATTCACTGAGCGAGTAGGCTCACCCCTCTACTCAAACATTTTTAGGGTTAATCGTGTGGACTTGAAGATGGTCAGAGCATCAGTGTAGACCTACCACAGGAGTCAAGTACGAGATTAGTTGAGTCAGTCGGTCCTTGTCACTCTAGGTCCTTAGTAAGAGTTTAGAGAGAGAGTTGTAATTACAATGTGTAATATTGTTCCTCTTGATATGTATGCTAATTAGCAAGTTGAATGTGCATAATGTGTGAAAGACATCGTGAATGCTTATACATGTATCTTTACTATTGAAGTCTGATTAGTTAAAGAAATGTTCTGATTCCTTTGTTAGGATGATATGTGGTTCAATGCGGGAAAACAAGAGTTTAAAAGAAATGAAAACGTTAAGGGTGTTCTTTGTGTTGCATACAAATCCTATCTTACGCCCTAATCTCATGATTTGAGGAAATTGTGAGATCGGGGCTTAACAGCTTGGTATCAGAGCTCAGGGTGAGTTGTCAAGGACCATTAAGTCAGTAAGTAGAGTCCTATGTGTGGCAGATAGGAGATGTTTGGTGTTAGCTTTGGGGATTTGAGTATTTGGATATCTTGGCCCGATATCTGAGTACTTGGATCAACCAGTACAAGCTACTCTGTCTATTCTCTCACGTATACCCTGGCCAGGTATACAGTGGAAGAATGGGCTAGAGAGAAACCCTAGAAATGTTAGGGTTAGAAAACGAGAAAACAAACAAGAATTAAGAGCATAAATATAAAAGGAGATAGAACTTACATTTCATAATGTTGTTTTGTTGGAAATGTATAGAAATGCTCTTATATGTTTGAATTGAAATATTCAATACTTTGAAATATGGGTCTTTAATATCTGTTGTACACTATGCAATTGTAGCATTTATTGATTTTATTGTTTGTAACAAGTAGACTAGAATTGACCTTTGAATGGGCTTTTGTTTCTATAGTTTTTCCCGCTGATTCGAGTGAAATTGACATCAGCAGGTCTGTTTAGGTTTTCAGTCTGTACGCGATTCGACCGAGTTGTATGTGATTCGGCCGAGTTTCCTTAATAGGCAATCGAATAGCAAACTGATCGGCCGAGTTGTATGTAATTCGGCCGAGTTTCCTTTTTCAGGAAATCAAACGGCAAGTTGATCGGCCGAGTTTCAAGCGGATCGGCCGAGTTGTGAAGCAATCGGCCGAGTTTTTGACCAATCGGCCGAGTTTCTGAGCTGTGAGTGGCAGTTCAGGAAGAATGTAATCCTTTGTAGTTCTTGGCTTCAGGATTTCAGGTTTGGCCTGGTTCGGTTGGCAGGATGTGTTATTAGGATCTAATGAATCCTATCAATAGCATAATAAGAATAGAATTGGAATAATTAGACCCACATCAGAGTAAGAATGTACATACAGTAAGATGTTGAAACATATGGGCAAGATCAGAATAACTAAGAATTTATTGAAACTGATATCTGAGGTTTAACTTTGGGGTCTCAAATGTGAAACCCTTAATTGGGAATAATAGAACATGATATGAAGCTCATAATCAGTTTATTGATTAATTTTGCATGAACTATACATATGAAATATAGAAAAGATATGTGAAATGTATGTATGGTTCTAGATAGCAAGAATCGATCATGAAGAATGGATCATATAATTGAGTATAATGCTTTTATGAACTCTAAAGCAAAGGCTAAGTAGAGAATAGAGTTGAGCATTCAATAGGTCCATAGAAGTAAAGAGTCTTCAAATGAGTAAAAGTAAAGAGAATCGTATGAACATGTAATTCATATGACTAGAACAACAAACTAGTTTCTAAGCAAAGAACATAGGTGTAGTTTAACGAATGAATAAGTCATACCAAGGTAAACTGTATTCAGGAGAGAAAAACTTGATTGAAAGAGAAACTATGTTTGACCCATGCATGATCCTTATGATTTAAGAATGAAGAATATGTAATGTATTCAACATGAGGGAAAAAAAACTAATAGAAGGGCTATTAATTTAGAACGTTAACTTCGCAATAGTATAAAGATAAAGGAGGAAATATGTGCAACATGGTATACATGACCATACATATGAATAAGAAACATGGTCATAAGAGAAAAAAATTTATAATTAAAGATGACGGATTAAAGAGTAGTATATAGTAAGAGGACTATGAAACGTAAGAAAGGGTTTGAAATATGATGGAGAAGTTATAAAATAAAGAGGTTGTGAGATTCAAGCAAGTGCTAATTAATCAAATATCTCTGTTGATAACTAAGTAAATCTACATACGAGAATATATTAAGGGAATGTTTGAATACAAGTATTCCAAGTCTTAAAATCATCTTCTCTTTCATATATTCCTTAATGGGAGCAAGATGGGAATGAAATGATAAGAGAAAATGAATCATATATGGTGCATAACTACCTTGGTGGGGTCATCTAGTGAATGTAATAGTAACATACAATATGATGAAGTGCGATAGGAAATAAATTCTTGTGTGATATCAAGAATGATGAATAATCTATTCCTATCTTAAATGCTTCAATGTTAATGATGTTTATTGTATATAATCATATGAAAAGGATAGGTAGCGAAAAGTAAAGAAGTAATGAATGAGCAGAGAGATATGGGAAAATACTAGCTTTGTGTAATATGTGTATTTGTTTACATGTATGATTTGTTGAAGGCATATTAGGGTATGAAAGTTGGTTCTACATATGATTTCAGTGTATGTGTGCAAGCTATATGTTAAATTAAAGGCATATGATAGTTGTAGTAATTCATACCTGATATGCATCTTATCATGGTGTATTTGTAATATGGGGATACGGTTTGGATGATGTTAGAACACATGGAGAGATACCCTGAACAAGGTAGTCATACATATTCACTCATATTAATAGAAAGGGATGATAATTAGATTGTTTGGACAAGTAACCCTTATGAGGTGTAGCTTGTTATACCTAGCTCTAATATAACTGAGTGATGGTAATTGAGTATGATTAATGCTTGAATGAATGATACAATTGTGGATTACCTTATTACTGTTGTTGAAACCCTAAAATGATATAATGCGATGGTTACACTTTGAATTGTGTGTGGGCCCATAACCCACAGGTCCCAGGATCGAAACAGGATAGCATGGAATGAGGTGGTAATGCTTCACCTCATGCATCCATGACCCAATGGGGATGCCAAGGGAAGTATTGTGCAATTGAGTGTTGAATCTAGTCTTTTAATTTAAGACTGTTTTGCTATCTGAGCAACATGTTATTAAAGTTTAAAACAGCATGGTGAACTTGCTTTTATCACTTAAAGGTGATACAGAACAATAGAACTCTCTGAGCAGCATAAGTTGAGATAGTTGTATCAAAGTATCAGAGTTGCGCAGTGAAAGCGTGGTGGTTTATCTTTGCATTCTATGTTTGACTGAGGCATAAAGAATTTGCTTGATATCATTGAGAACTATTTGAAATATGTTGTGATTTAGTAAAGAATTAAAAGATCTAATGTTGAAAACTACATTCAGGTATGAAATACAAGAATATAATGACATGGAAGGCTTTAGAAGCTTAGAATAACCTTGAATGTATCTTTCTTGTAGGATTATGTTTCGAGGACGAAACATTCTAAGGGGGGGAGAGTTGTTACGACCCCATTTGAGCTTAATTGGTAAACTAGGGTTTACCTAGACAATTGCAAAGATTAATTGGAATAATCATTCTTGAAATCTAATTAATGACGATAACACAATTAGGATGTCTTAACTATGATAAGAAGTCTAAATGTTCTTTTTTCTTGAGAATTAGGGTTTGAGAAGCATAAACCCTAATCGGCCCAAAATAGGGTTTTGATGATACATGAATACAGAATTTGATAAGTAGAATGTCTCACTAAATGATTTTTAGTATTTTATGTGTAACTATGATTTACTTCAAATTTGGATATGAATTTGGATATATAAAATGTGAACAACATTGGAAAATATCAAAATTTTTGAAGAATGCTCTGACCTGTTTATCGGCCGAGTTTCAAACTCGACCGATCACATTTCCAGAATTTTACAGAAGTGTGGTAATTGAATTTTATCTTTTTATTGGTATATCCAATTGATCTCAAATTTTAAATGTGCTTGAAAAACACAGTTTTAGACACTCTGTTAAATTGGCATAATTTTTGGATGACTTTTGAATCCCTACAGTAAGAGTGTCGGTCGAGTTTGTGCCGGACAAACTCGGCCGAATATATTGCTGACTGCAATATAGCAGTGCACTGTTCTATTTTTAATTATTTATTGGTAACTCTAAATGATCTCAAATTTTAACTGAAGCTTTATAGATCAATTATAAACAACGTGATAAATTCCCATAATTTTTGGAGAATGTTTGATCTCTGAAATAAACGTATTACAGTAACTTTTGTATAACTGAATATTCAGCCAATATAATTAAAGTTAAGTGTTGGGTCAATATGCAATTGACCCAAGCAGCTCAATTGACTTATATGATCGACCACACACACAAGCAGCTCTCATTCTTCGTTATTCATTCCAGAGAAACGAGCTCCTAGAGAGAGAGGGAGAATTAGGGCTTGAGTGGAGAAAGTGGGGGAATTGCTGAATTAGGGTTTTGCGATTCCAGGAAGGGTGAAATCAAGTAAGTTTGGATCCTTTGCATAGACTTTTATGATGGATCTTCTCTCTCATGTCAAGATTCCGTCCATTCTCTGATTTGATCCAAGATGATGTCGAAATTCCTTCTTTTCTCACCCTTTCTTCATAATCCCCTATTTTCAAGGTTTCTGAGTTGAATGGAAGAAGAATTGGGAGATTTGCTAGGGATTTGATAGGAATTCGAGATTCCCTGAGTTGAGATGCGGTTTTGAGGTGTTTTCACACCTTAGGGTGAGTGGGTTCTTCCTTCAAACATTGTAATGCACGAATTTGATTATAGTATCCAAATCCCTAAATGCTTAGCATGTGATTTCTAAACCCTGAAATGTCCGTTTGAACTAAGTTATTGCAAATTGATATGATATGGATTCCTTTTCTGTTTGAATGACTCCTTGATGGTAGATTCATAACAGAAACGTATACAACACTTCCTAGTGAGGATGCTTTTAGATTTATATCAAATGTTGTAATTAGGGTTTGACCTAATTGAGACATCACTAGTGTTTCAACCTTATTGAAAAGGACTAGTAATCCTATAAGTGGTTAGGATGTATCTCATGGGTTATCTTAATTGAATTTTATTCTTGATACATGATATCTTAGTAAATGATATGGAAAAAATCTAAATTCAGTTAAGTTTCCATGATTTCATATCTATATTGATTGTATATGATTTGTTGGAAACAATCTTTATTTAGTGAATGCTTATATCTTAAGAGATCATTATAAGGGCTATGTGACAAGTGAATGAGGTAAATGAAAAGATGAATGAGGCAAATGAAACCCTAAGAGTAGGGTGTTGGCATGTGATGAATGAATAAGGCGAATGAAACCCTAAGAATAGGGTGTTCAATGAATCATGTTATGATAATATGAAAGGTCCCGATATGAGATGTGCTGATGCTTAATTGTTGAATTGTATGTTTCTAGTGCATTTAACTTTATATGCTTGTTCTCTCTGAGATGATATCTACATACCGCAGGGCTTCTTATATTTCAATACATATCTCGTAAATTGCAGGTGATGAGATATGACATGCCCTAGAAAGGGATGTTACTAAGACATGGTATATGTTGAATACATGAGCTATGATGTTTCTTATGATATGATATGGCAGGCCGTGGGAGACTTATGAGAAATGTAAAATGAGTTATGATTTCTGTTTTACATGTATCTAAAATATTAATGTTAGACTTAGGTGCCCTGAACACCGTAGAACCCCTAAGAGGTATCTTCAACTTAGGGGTGAAACTCGTATTGCAACATTATCTGTGCGATGTCATGGAGACACGAGGATAGAGAGGCAGTGTCCAACAACAACGCGTGCTTGTGTCACGGTGGCACTGGAGGAAAGTGGGGGTTATTGCAACATTATCCGTGCTTGTGTCATGGAGATAACCCCGTGAGACTCTCCGCCTGTGTACTCAGGTTAGAGGAGGAGTCTAGAGTACTAGAATACTACAGTGAGGCCCTTGAGTGCCTAGGACCCGCAGTGAGGCCCTTGAGTGCCTGAGAGTACAGTGAGGCCCTTGAGTGCCTGAGAGTCCTGTGCAGACCAGGACGAGTAGTCAGACTTAGCATTTCCCGGGTGTGTCGCTAAGTCTTGTACGGTGTGGTCGTAGTGCACTACGAGTCTCTGATGCAGAGTACACTGCATAAGATCAGGGCATAATCTAAAATATAATCATATAGATTCACATAGTTCCTTATAAATGAAAGAGTTAAGGAAGACTAGAGCATAGTCTTCTAGTAGTTATTCTTTGGATGCAATATTTACATTCTTTGTTATTTCAATTATATTGTTTTAGAACTGCTCAGTGTAGTAGTTATTATTGCTAAATTTCATATCGTTACTCAAATTATATCTGTAATCACATTAGTGCATTAGTCTGTTTCCATGAAGTACTCATTCACTGAGCGAGTAGGCTCACCCCTCTACTCAAACATTTTTAGGGTTAATCGTGTGGACTTGAAGATGGTCAGAGCATCAGTGTAGACCTGCCACAGGAGTCAAGTACGAGATTAGTTGAGTCAGTCGGTCCTTGTCACTCTAGGTCCTTAGTAAGAGTTTAGAGAGAGAGTTGTAATTACAATGTGTAATATTGTTCCTCTTGATATGTATGCTAATTAGCAAGTTGAATGTGCATAATGTGTGAAAGACATCGTGAATGCTTATACATGTATCTTTACTATTGAAGTCTGATTAGTTAAAGAAATGTTCTGATTCCTTTGTTAGGATGATATGTGGTTCAATGCGGGAAAACAAGAGTTTAAAAGAAATGAAAAGGTTAAGGGTGTTCTTTGTGTTGCATACAAATCCTATCTTACGCCCTAATCTCATGATTTGAGGAAATTGTGAGATCGGGGCTTAACAGCTTGGTATCAGAGCTCAGGGTGAGTTGTCAAGGACCATTAAGTCAGTAAGTAGAGTCCTATGTGTGGCAGATAGGAGATGTTTGGTGTTAGCTTTGGGGATTTGAGTATTTGGATATCTTGGCCCGATATCTGAGTACTTGGATCAACCAGTACAAGCTACTCTGTCTATTCTCTCACGTATACCCTGGCCAGGTATACAGTGGAAGAATGGGCTAGAGAGAAACCCTAGAAATGTTAGGGTTAGAAAACGAGAAAACAAACAAGAATTAAGAGCATAAATATAAAAGGAGATAGAACTTACATTTCATAATGTTGTTTTGTTGGAAATGTATAGAAATGCTCTTATATGTTTGAATTGAAATATTCAATACTTTGAAATATGGGTCTTTAATATCTGTTGTACACTATGCAATTGTAGCATTTATTGATTTTATTGTTTGTAACAAGTAGACTAGAATTGACCTTTGAATGGGCTTTTGTTTCTATAGTTTTTCCCGCTGATTCGAGTGAAATTGACATCAGCAGGTCTGTTTAGGTTTTCAGTCTGTACGCGATTCGACCGAGTTGTATGTGATTCGGCCGAGTTTCCTTAATAGGCAATCGAACAGCAAACTGATCGGCCGAGTTGTATGTAATTCGGCCGAGTTTCCTTTTTCAGGAAATCAAACGGCAAGTTGATCGGCCGAGTTTCAAGCGGATCGGCCGAGTTGTGAAGCAATCGGCCGAGTTTTTGACCAATCGGCCGAGTTTCTGAGCTGTGAGTGGCAGTTCAGGAAGAATGTAATCCTTTGTAGTTCTTGGCTTCAGGATTTCAGGTTTGGCCTGGTTCGGTTGGCAGGATGTGTTATTAGGATCTAATGAATCCTATCAATAGCATAATAAGAATAGAATTGGAATAATTAGACCCACATCAGAGTAAGAATGTACATACAGTAAGATGTTGAAACATATGGGCAAGATCAGAATAACTAAGAATTTATTGAAACTGATATCTGAGGTTTAACTTTGGGGTCTCAAATGTGAAACCCTTAATTGGGAATAATAGAACATGATATGAAGCTCATAATCAGTTTATTGATTAATTTTGCATGAACTATACATATGAAATATAGAAAAGATATGTGAAATGTATGTATGGTTCTAGATAGCAAGAATCGATCATGAAGAATGGATCATATAATTGAGTATAATGCTTTTATGAACTCTAAAGCAAAGGCTAAGTAGAGAATAGAGTTGAGCATTCAATAGGTCCATAGAAGTAAAGAGTCTTCAAATGAGTAAAAGTAAAGAGAATCGTATGAACATGTAATTCATATGACTAGAACAACAAACTAGTTTCTAAGCAAAGAACATAGGTGTAGTTTAACGAATGAATAAGTCATACCAAGGTAAACTGTATTCAGGAGAGAAAAACTTGATTGAAAGAGAAACTATGTTTGACCCATGCATGATCCTTATGATTTAAGAATGAAGAATATGTAATGTATTCAACATGAGGGAAAAAAAACTAATAGAAGGGCTATTAATTTAGAACGTTAACTTCGCAATAGTATAAAGATAAAGGAGGAAATATGTGCAACATGGTATACATGACCATACATATGAATAAGAAACATGGTCATAAGAGAAAAAAATTTAGAATTAAAGATGACGGATTAAAGAGTAGTATATAGTAAGAGGACTATGAAACGTAAGAAAGGGTTTGAAATATGATGGAGAAGTTATAAAATAAAGAGGTTGTGAGATTCAAGCAAGTGCTAATTAATCAAATATCTCTGTTGATAACTAAGTAAATCTACATACGAGAATATATTAAGGGAATGTTTGAATACAAGTATTCCAAGTCTTAAAATCATCTTCTCTTTCATATATTCCTTAATGGGAGCAAGATGGGAATGAAATGATAAGAGAAAATGAATCATATATGGTGCATAACTACCTTGGTGGGGTCATCTAGTGAATGTAATAGTAACATACAATATGATGAAGTGCGATAGGAAATAAATTCTTGTGTGATATCAAGAATGATGAATAATCTATTCCTATCTTAAATGCTTCAATGTTAATGATGTTTATTGTATATAATCATATGAAAAGGATAGGTAGCGAAAAGTAAAGAAGTAATGAATGAGCAGAGAGATATGGGAAAATACTAGCTTTGTGTAATATGTGTATTTGTTTACATGTATGATTTGTTGAAGGCATATTAGGGTATGAAAGTTGGTTCTACATATGATTTCAGTGTATGTGTGCAAGCTATATGTTAAATTAAAGGCATATGATAGTTGTAGTAATTCATACCTGATATGCATCTTATCATGGTGTATTTGTAATATGGGGATACGGTTTGGATGATGTTAGAACACATGGAGAGATACCCTGAACAAGGTAGTCATACATATTCACTCATATTAATAGAAAGGGATGATAATTAGATTGTTTGGACAAGTAACCCTTATGAGGTGTAGCTTGTTATACCTAGCTCTAATATAACTGAGTGATGGTAATTGAGTATGATTAATGCTTGAATGAATGATACAATTGTGGATTACCTTATTACTGTTGTTGAAACCCTAAAATGATATAATGCGATGGTTACACTTTGAATTGTGTGTGGGCCCATAACCCACAGGTCCCAGGATCGAAACAGGATAGCATGGAATGAGGTGGTAATGCTTCACCTCATGCATCCATGACCCAATGGGGATGCCAAGGGAAGTATTGTGCAATTGAGTGTTGAATCTAGTCTTTTAATTTAAGACTGTTTTGCTATCTGAGCAACATGTTATTAAAGTTTAAAACAGCATGGTGAACTTGCTTTTATCACTTAAAGGTGATACAGAACAATAGAACTCTCTGAGCAGCATAAGTTGAGATAGTTGTATCAAAGTATCAGAGTTGCGCAGTGAAAGCGTGGTGGTTTATCTTTGCATTCTATGTTTGACTGAGGCATAAAGAATTTGCTTGATATCATTGAGAACTATTTGAAATATGTTGTGATTTAGTAAAGAATTAAAAGATCTAATGTTGAAAACTACATTCAGGTATGAAATACAAGAATATAATGACATGGAAGGCTTTAGAAGCTTAGAATAACCTTGAATGTATCTTTCTTGTAGGATTATGTTTCGAGGACGAAACATTCTAAGGGGGGGAGAGTTGTTACGACCCCATTTGAGCTTAATTGGTAAACTAGGGTTTACCTAGACAATTGCAAAGATTAATTGGAATAATCATTCTTGAAATCTAATTAATGACGATAACACAATTAGGATGTCTTAACTATGATAAGAAGTCTAAATGTTCTTTTGTCTTGAGAATTAGGGTTTGAGAAGCATAAACCCTAATCGGCCCAAAATAGGGTTTTGATGATACATGAATACAGAATTTGATAAGTAGAATGTCTCACTAAATGATTTTTAGTATTTTATGTGTAACTATGATTTACTTCAAATTTGGATATGAATTTGGATATATAAAATGTGAACAACATTGGAAAATATCAAAATTTTTGAAGAATGCTCTGACCTGTTTATCGGCCGAGTTTCAAACTCGACCGATCACATTTCCAGAATTTTACAGAAGTGTGGTAATTGAATTTTATCTTTTTATTGGTATATCCAATTGATCTCAAATTTTAAATGTGCTTGAAAAACACAGTTTTAGACACTCTGTTAAATTGGCATAATTTTTGGAAGACTTTTGAATCCCTACAGTAAGAGTGTCGGTCGAGTTTGTGCCGGACAAACTCGGCCGAATATATTGCTGACTGCAATATAGCAGTGCACTGTTCTATTTTTAATTATTTATTGGTAACTCCAAATGATCTCAAATTTTAACTGAATCTTTATAGATCAATTATAAACAACTTGATAAATTCCCATAATTGTTGGAGAATGTTTGATCTCTGAAATAAACGTATTACAGTAACTTTTGTATAACTGAATATTCAGCCAATATAATTAAAGTTAAGTGTTGGGTCAATATGCAATTGACCCAAGCAGCTCAATTGACTTATATGATCGACCACACACACAAGCAGCTCTCATTCTTCGTTATTCATTCCAGAGAAACGAGCTCCTAGAGAGAGAGGGAGAATTAGGGCTTGAGTGGAGAAAGTGGGGGAATTGCTGAATTAGGGTTTTGCGATTCCAGGAAGGGTGAAATCAAGTAAGTTTGGATCCTTTGCATAGACTTTTATGATGGATCTTCTCTCTCATGTCAAGATTCCGTCCATTCTCTGATTTGATCCAAGATGATGTCGAAATTCCTTCTTTTCTCACCCTTTCTTCATAATCCCCTATTTTCAAGGTTTCTGAGTTGAATGGAAGAAGAATTGGGAGATTTGCTAGGGATTTGATAGGAATTCGAGATTCCCTGAGTTGAGATGCGGTTTTGAGGTGTTTTCACACCTTAGGGTGAGTGGGTTCTTCCTTCAAACATTGTAATGCACGAATTTGATTATAGCATCCAAATCCCTAAATGCTTAGCATGTGATTTCTAAACCCTGAAATGTCCGTTTGAACTAAGTTATTGCAAATTGATATGATATGGATTCCTTTTCTGTTTGAATGACTCCTTGATGGTAGATTCATAACAGAAACGTATACAACACTTCCTAGTGAGGATGCTTTTAGATTTATATCAAATGTTGTAATTAGGGTTTGACCTAATTGAGACATCACTAGTGTTTCAACCTTATTGAAAAGGACTAGTAATCCTATAAGTGGTTAGGATGTATCTCATGGGTTATCTTAATTGAATTTTATTCTTGATACATGATATCTTAGTAAATGATATGGAAAAAATCTAAATTCAGTTAAGTTTCCATGATTTCATATCTATATTGATTGTATATGATTTGTTGGAAACAATCTTTATTTAGTGAATGCTTATATCTTAAGAGATCATTATAAGGGCTATGTGACAAGTGAATGAGGTAAATGAAAAGATGAATGAGGCAAATGAAACCCTAAGAGTAGGGTGTTGGCATGTGATGAATGAATAAGGCGAATGAAACCCTAAGAATAGGGTGTTCAATGAATCATGTTATGATAATATGAAAGGTCCCGATATGAGATGTGCTGATGCTTAATTGTTGAATTGTATGTTTCTAGTGCATTTAACTTTATATGCTTGTTCTCTCTGAGATGATATCTACATACCGCAGGGCTTCTTATATTTCAATACATATCTCGTAAATTGCAGGTGATGAGATATGACATGCCCTAGAAAGGGATGTTACTAAGACATGGTATATGTTGAATACATGAGCTATGATGTTTCTTATGATATGATATGGCAGGCCGTGGGAGACTTATGAGAAATGTAAAATGAGTTATGATTTCTGTTTTACATGTATCTAAAATATTAATGTTAGACTTAGGTGCCCTGAACACCGTAGAACCCCTAAGAGGTATCTTCAACTTAGGGGTGAAACTCGTGTTGCAACATTATCTGTGCGATGTCATGGAGACACGAGGATAGAGAGGCAGTGTCCAACAACAACGCGTGCTTGTGTCACGGTGGCACTGGAGGAAAGTGGGGGTTATTGCAACATTATCCGTGCTTGTGTCATGGAGATAACCCCGTGAGACTCTCCGCCTGTGTACTCAGGTTAGAGGAGGAGTCTAGAGTACTAGAATACTGCAGTGAGGCCCTTGAGTGCCTAGGACCCGCAGTGAGGCCCTTGAGTGCCTGAGAGTACAGTGAGGCCCTTGAGTGCCTGAGAGTCTTGTGCAGACCAGGACGAGTAGTCAGACTTAGCATTTCCCGGGTGTGTCGCTAAGTCTTGTACGGTGTGGTCGTAGTGCACTACGAGTCTCTGATGCAGAGTACACTGCATAAGATCAGGGCATAATCTAAAATATAATCATATAGATTCACATAGTTCCTTATAAATGAAAGAGTTAAGGAAGACTAGAGCATAGTCTTCTAGTAGTTATTCTTTGGATGCAATATTTACATTCTTTGTTATTTCAATTATATTGTTTTAGAACTGCTCAGTGTAGTAGTTATTATTGCTAAATTTCATATCGTTACTCAAATTATATCTGTAATCACATTAGTGCATTAGTCTGTTTCCATGAAGTACTCATTCACTGAGCGAGTAGGCTCACCCCTCTACTCAAACATTTTTAGGGTTAATCGCGTGGACTTGAAGATGGTCAGAGCATCAGTGTAGACCTGCCACAGGAGTCAAGTACGAGATTAGTTGAGTCAGTCGGTCCTTGTCACTCTAGGTCCTTAGTAAGAGTTTAGAGAGAGAGTTGTAATTACAATGTGTAATATTGTTCCTCTTGATATGTATGCTAATTAGCAAGTTGAATGTGCATAATGCGTGAAAGACATCGTGAATGCTTATACATGTATCTTTACTATTGAAGTCTGATTAGTTAAAGAAATGTTCTGATTCCTTTGTTAGGATGATATGTGGTTCAATGCGGGAAAACAAGAGTTTAAAAGAAATGAAAAAGTTAAGGGTGTTCTTTGTGTTGCATACAAATCCTATCTTACGCCCTAATCTCATGATTTGAGGAAATTGTGAGATCGGGGCTTAACAGCTTGGTATCAGAGCTCAGGGTGAGTTGTCAAGGACCATTAAGTCAGTAAGTAGAGTCCTATGTGTGGCAGATAGGAGATGTTTGGTGTTAGCTTTGGGGATTTGAGTATTTGGATATCTTGGCCCGATATCTGAGTACTTGGATCAACCAGTACAAGCTACTCTGTCTATTCTCTCACGTATACCCTGGCCAGGTATACAGTGGAAGAATGGGCTAGAGAGAAACCCTAGAAATGTTAGGGTTAGAAAACGAGAAAACAAACAAGAATTAAGAGCATAAATATAAAAGGAGATAGAACTTACATTTCATAATGTTGTTTTGTTGGAAATGTATAGAAATGCTCTTATATGTTTGAATTGAAATATTCAATACTTTGAAATATGGGTCTTTAATATCTGTTGTACACTATGCAATTGTAGCATTTATTGATTTTATTGTTTGTAACAAGTAGACTAGAATTGACCTTTGAATGGGCTTTTGTTTCTATAGTTTTTCCCGCTGATTCGAGTGAAATTGACATCAGCAGGTCTGTTTAGGTTTTCAGTCTGTACGCGATTCGGCCGAGTTGTATGTGATTCGGCCGAGTTTCCTTAATAGGCAATCGAACAACAAACTGATCGGCCGAGTTGTATGTAATTCGGCCGAGTTTCCTTTTTCAGGAAATCAAACGGCAAGTTGATCGGCCGAGTTTCAAGCGGATCGGCCGAGTTGTGAAGCAATCGGCCGAGTTTTTGACCAATCGGCCGAGTTTCTGAGCTGTGAGTGGCAGTTCAGGAAGAATGTAATCCTTTGTAGTTCTTGGCTTCAGGATTTCAGGTTTGGCCTGGTTCGGTTGGCAGGATGTGTTATTAGGATCTAATGAATCCTATCAATAGCATAATAAGAATAGAATTGGAATAATTAGACCCACATCAGAGTAAGAATGTACATACAGTAAGATGTTGAAACATATGGGCAAGATCAGAATAACTAAGAATTTATTGAAACTGATATCTGAGGTTTAACTTTGGGGTCTCAAATGTGAAACCCTTAATTGGGAATAATAGAACATGATATGAAGCTCATAATCAGTTTATTGATTAATTTTGCATGAACTATACATATGAAATATAGAAAAGATATGTGAAATGTATGTATGGTTCTAGATAGCAAGAATCGATCATGAAGAATGGATCATATAATTGAGTATAATGCTTTTATGAACTCTAAAGAAAAGGCTAAGTAGAGAATAGAGTTGAGCATTCAATAGGTCCATAGAAGTAAGGAGTCTTCAAATGAGTAAAAGTAAAGAGAATCGTATGAACATGTAATTCATATGACTAGAACAACAAACTAGTTTCTAAGCAAAGAACATAGGTGTAGTTTAACGAATGAATAAGTCATACCAAGGTAAACTGTATTCAGGAGAGAAAAACTTGATTGAAAGAGAAACTATGTTTGACCCATGCATGATCCTTATGATTTAAGAATGAAGAATATGTAATGTATTCAACATGAGGAAAAAAAAACTAATAGAAGGGCTATTAATTTAGAACGTTAACTTCGCAATAGTATAAAGATAAAGGAGGAAATATGTGCAACATGGTATACATGACCATACATATGAATAAGAAACATGGTCATAAGAGAAAAAAATTTAGAATTAAAGATGACGGATTAAAGAGTAGTATATAGTAAGAGGACTATGAAACGTAAGAAAGGGTTTGAAATATGATGGAGAAGTTATAAAATAAAGAGGTTGTGAGATTCAAGCAAGTGCTAATTAATCAAATATCTCTGTTGATAACTAAGTAAATCTACATACGAGAATATATTAAGGGAATGTTTGAATACAAGTATTCCAAGTCTTAAAATCATCTTCTCTTTCATATATTCCTTAATGGGAGCAAGATGGGAATGAAATGATAAGAGAAAATGAATCATATATGGTGCATAACTACCTTGGTGGGGTCATCTAGTGAATGTAATAGTAACATACAATATGATGAAGTGCGATAGGAAATAAATTCTTGTGTGATATCAAGAATGATGAATAATCTATTCCTATCTTAAATGCTTCAATGTTAATGATGTTTATTGTATATAATCATATGAAAAGGATAGGTAGCGAAAAGTAAAGAAGTAATGAATGAGCAGAGAGATATGGGAAAATACTAGCTTTGTGTAATATGTGTATTTGTTTACATGTATGATTTGTTGAAGGCATATTAGGGTATGAAAGTTGGTTCTACATATGATTTCAGTGTATGTGTGCAAGCTATATGTTAAATTAAAGGCATATGATAGTTGTAGTAATTCATACCTGATATGCATCTTATCATGGTGTATTTGTAATATGGGGATACGGTTTGGATGATGTTAGAACACATGGAGAGATACCCTGAATAAGGTAGTCATACATATTCACTCATATTAATAGAAAGGGATGATAATTAGATTGTTTGGACAAGTAACCCTTATGAGGTGTAGCTTGTTATACCTAGCTCTAATATAACTGAGTGATGGTAATTGAGTATGATTAATGCTTGAATGAATGATACAATTGTGGATTACCTTATTACTGTTGTTGAAACCCTAAAATGATATAATGCGATGGTTACACTTTGAATTGTGTGTGGGCCCATAACCCACAGGTCCCAGGATCGAAACAGGATATCATGGAATGAGGTGGTAATGCTTCACCTCATGCATCCATGACCCAATGGGGATGCCAAGGGAAGTATTGTGCAATTGAGTGTTGAATCTAGTCTTTTAATTCAAGACTGTTTTGCTATCTAAGCAACATGTTATTAAAGTTTAAAACAGCATGGTGAACTTGCTTTTATCACTTAAAGGTGATACAAAACAATAGAACTCTCTGAGCAGCATAAGTTGAGATAGTTGTATCAAAGTATCAGAGTTGCGCAGTGAAAGCGTGGTGGTTTATCTTTGCATTCTATGTTTGACTGAGGCATAAAGAATTTGCTTGATATCATTGAGAACTATTTGAAATATGTTGTGATTTAGTAAAGAATTAAAAGATCTAATGTTGAAAACTACATTCAGGTATGAAATACAAGAATATAATGACATGGAAGGCTTTAGAAGCTTAGAATAACCTTGAATGTATCTTTCTTGTAGGATTATGTTTCGAGGACGAAACATTCTAAGGGGGGGAGAGTTGTTACGACCCCATTTGAGCTTAATTGGTAAACTAGGGTTTACCTAGACAATTGCAAAGATTAATTGGAATAATCATTCTTGAAATCTAATTAATGACGATAACACAATTAGGATGTCTTAACTATGATAAGAAGTCTAAATGTTCTTTTGTCTTGAGAATTAGGGTTTGAGAAGCATAAACCCTAATCGGCCCAAAATAGGGTTTTGATGATACATGAATACAGAATTTGATAAGTAGAATGTCTCACTAAATGATTTTTAGTATTTTATGTGTAACTCTGATTTACTTCAAATTTGGATATGAATTTGGATATATAAAATTTGAACAACATTGGAAAATATCAGAATTTTTGAAGAATGCTCTGACCTGTTTATCGGCCGAGTTTCAAACTCGACCGATCACATTTCCAGAATTTTACAGAAGTGTGGTAATTGAATTTTATCTTTTTATTGGTATATCCAATTGATCTCAAATTTTAAATGTGCTTGAAAAACACAGTTTTAGACACTCTGTTAAATTGGCATAATTTTTGGAAGACTTTTGAATCCCTACAGTAAGAGTGTCGGTCGAGTTTGTGCCGGACAAACTCGGCCGAATATATTGCTGACTGCAATATAGCAGTGCACTGTTCTATTTTTAATTATTTATTGGTAACTCCAAATGATCTCAAATTTTAACTGAATCTTTATAGATCAATTATAAACAACTTGATAAATTCCCATAATTGTTGGAGAATGTTTGATCTCTGAAATAAACGTATTACAGTAACTTTTGTATAACTGAATATTCAGCCAATATAATTAAAGTTAAGTGTTGGGTCAATATGCAATTGACCCAAGCAGCTCAATTGACTTATATGATCGACCACACACACAAGCAGCTCTCATTCTTCGTTATTCATTCCAGAGAAACGAGCTCCTAGAGAGAGAGGGAGAATTAGGGCTTGAGTGGAGAAAGTGGGGGAATTGCTGAATTAGGGTTTTGCGATTCCAGGAAGGGTGAAATCAAGTAAGTTTGGATCCTTTGCATAGACTTTTATGATGGATCTTCTCTCTCATGTCAAGATTCCGTCCATTCTCTGATTTGATCCAAGATGATGTCGAAATTCCTTCTTTTCTCACCCTTTCTTCATAATCCCCTATTTTCAAGGTTTCTGAGTTGAATGGAAGAAGAATTGGGAGATTTGCTAGGGATTTGATAGGAATTCGAGATTCCCTGAGTTGAGATGCGGTTTTGAGGTGTTTTCACACCTTAGGGTGAGTGGGTTCTTCCTTCAAACATTGTAATGCACGAATTTGATTATAGCATCCAAATCCCTAAATGCTTAGCATGTGATTTCTAAACCCTGAAATGTCCGTTTGAACTAAGTTATTGCAAATTGATATGATATGGATTCCTTTTCTGTTTGAATGACTCCTTGATGGTAGATTCATAACAGAAACGTATACAACACTTCCTAGTGAGGATGCTTTTAGATTTATATCAAATGTTGTAATTAGGGTTTGACCTAATTGAGACATCACTAGTGTTTCAACCTTATTGAAAAGGACTAGTAATCCTATAAGTGGTTAGGATGTATCTCATGGGTTATCTTAATTGAATTTTATTCTTGATACATGATATCTTAGTAAATGATATGGAAAAAATCTAAATTCAGTTAAGTTTCCATGATTTCATATCTATATTGATTGTATATGATTTGTTGGAAACAATCTTTATTTAGTGAATGCTTATATCTTAAGAGATCATTATAAGGGCTATGTGACAAGTGAATGAGGTAAATGAAAAGATGAATGAGGCAAATGAAACCCTAAGAGTAGGGTGTTGGCATGTGATGAATGAATAAGGCGAATGAAACCCTAAGAATAGGGTGTTCAATGAATCATGTTATGATAATATGAAAGGTCCCGATATGAGATGTGCTGATGCTTAATTGTTGAATTGTATGTTTCTAGTGCATTTAACTTTATATGCTTGTTCTCTCTGAGATGATATCTACATACCGCAGGGCTTCTTATATTTCAATACATATCTCGTAAATTGCAGGTGATGAGATATGACATGCCCTAGAAAGGGATGTTACTAAGACATGGTATATGTTGAATACATGAGCTATGATGTTTCTTATGATATGATATGGCAGGCCGTGGGAGACTTATGAGAAATGTAAAATGAGTTATGATTTCTGTTTTACATGTATCTAAAATATTAATGTTAGACTTAGGTGCCCTGAACACCGTAGAACCCCTAAGAGGTATCTTCAACTTAGGGGTGAAACTCGTGTTGCAACATTATCTGTGCGATGTCATGGAGACACGAGGATAGAGAGGCAGTGTCCAACAACAACGCGTGCTTGTGTCACGGTGGCACTGGAGGAAAGTGGGGGTTATTGCAACATTATCCGTGCTTGTGTCATGGAGATAACCCCGTGAGACTCTCCGCCTGTGTACTCAGGTTAGAGGAGGAGTCTAGAGTACTAGAATACTGCAGTGAGGCCCTTGAGTGCCTAGGACCCGCAGTGAGGCCCTTGAGTGCCTGAGAGTACAGTGAGGCCCTTGAGTGCCTGAGAGTCTTGTGCAGACCAGGACGAGTAGTCAGACTTAGCATTTCCCGGGTGTGTCGCTAAGTCTTGTACGGTGTGGTCGTAGTGCACTACGAGTCTCTGATGCAGAGTACACTGCATAAGATCAGGGCATAATCTAAAATATAATCATATAGATTCACATAGTTCCTTATAAATGAAAGAGTTAAGGAAGACTAGAGCATAGTCTTCTAGTAGTTATTCTTTGGATGCAATATTTACATTCTTTGTTATTTCAATTATATTGTTTTAGAACTGCTCAGTGTAGTAGTTATTATTGCTAAATTTCATATCGTTACTCAAATTATATCTGTAATCACATTAGTGCATTAGTCTGTTTCCATGAAGTACTCATTCACTGAGCGAGTAGGCTCACCCCTCTACTCAAACATTTTTAGGGTTAATCATGTGGACTTGAAGATGGTCAGAGCATCAGTGTAGACATGCAACAGGAGTCAAGTACGAGATTAGTTGAGTCAGTCGGTCCTTGTCACTCTAGGTCCTTAGTAAGAGTTTAGAGAGAGAGTTGTAATTACAATGTGTAATATTGTTCCTCTTGATATGTATGCTAATTAGCAAGTTGAATGTGCATAATGTGTGAAAGACATCGTGAATGCTTATACATGTATCTTTACTATTGAAGTCTGATTAGTTAAAGAAATGTTCTGATTCCTTTGTTAGGATGATATGTGGTTCAATGCGGGAAAACAAGAGTTTAAAAGAAATGAAAAAGTTAAGGGTGTTCTTTGTGTTGCATACAAATCCTATCTTACACCCTAATCTCATGATTTGAGGAAATTGTGAGATCGGGGCTTAACAAAACACCTGTCTCCTTCTTCCAATTTTCAATTGTGGTTGTTTGAGTTCAATAAATTGTTAAAATTATTTAAAAACTCTATTCACCCCGCTCTAGTGTTTTTCAATTGGTATCAGAGCAGGCTTCAAGGAACCCTTACAAGGTCTTGAAGAAATGGGGGATGGAGTGCTCAACAACCTTAACCTTGAAGGAACACTTGTTGCTAGGCCTCCAGCGTTTGATGGAACAAACTACCAATATTGGAAGAGAAGGATGCAGTTCTACTTCCAAGGCATCAATTGGGACTTATGGAGAATGGTGTCAACCCCATATGAGCTCCCTCAAACTCAATTTGCAGAATGGGATGCAAATACGGTAAAGCTGGCCCAAATGAATGCAAAAGCTGTAAGCATTTTATATTGTTCTATTTCGGTAGGAGAATTTAATCGAATATCTAATTGTGACACAGCCTATGATATTTGGCATAGACTGTCCATAACCTATGAAGGTATAGTCCAAGTCAAAAATTCCAAAATTAGCATGTTTAAACAAAAATTTGAACACTTTCGTATGGATTCAAATGAATCAATTAGTGAAATGTTTGCAAAATTCTCTACTATTGTTAATGGTTTAAGTGCTCTAGGAAAACCTATCCCTGAAGAAGATCAGGTATCAAAGATCCTTCGTTCACTTCCTCCAAAATATAAGCCAAAGGTGACAGCCATTGAAGAAGCAAACGACCTCACTCGACTGAAAATGGAGCAACTTATTGGAAACTTAGAAGCTCATGAAGCAACCCTAGAAGAGGAAGAAAGAAGAGCACGTGAACTTTAGCAAGGAAAGAAGAAGGATGTGGCTCTAAAAGCTTCAAAGGCTGTCACACAAGAAAGTGAGGAGTCAAGTGAAGAAGAGGGAGAAGAAGCCTTGATAGTAAATGGTAAGAAATACAAAAGATTTAAATCTAACAAAATTTCCAGCTCTTCTTCTACCCCTCCTAGGTGCTTTGAATGTGGGAAGAAAGGGCATTTCAAAAATGAATGTCCTAAAGCAAAGAATGGAAAGAAAAGCTCACACAAGAAGAAGGGAGAAAAAGCCTATAAAGCTGCATGGGACGAGTCAAGTGACAGTGAAAGCGGAGAAGAAACCGTGGATTGTCTAATGGCAAGAGAAGATGATGAAAACTCTCAAGAGGTAAGCCTACTTGATCTTTCTAAAGAAGAGTTAGTCACTAGTCTACAAGAAATTCATGATAAGTATGTTGATGTCAAGAAGAAACTAAAGAAGGTTATCAAATCAAATGATGAGCAAATTGCTAAATTAGATAATCTTTCTTCTGAAAAGAATAACATTGATCTTGAGAATTTGTATTTAAAAACATCTTTAGATGATTGCACTAGAAAGCTACTCACTTTGTTTACAAATGTTGATCTTCTTTCTAAAGAAAAGACTGACTTGTTAGCTAAACTAAAAGATTTTCAGACTCAACCTATTTTGTGTAACCATCTAGACTATGATAATGTTATAAAAGAAAGAGATTCATTGCTATCTGATTTAGATCAAGCAAGAAAAGATTTACACAAGAAAATGAATGATATTGCTCAGCTGCAAAGAGAACTTTATGAGTTAAGAAGAAAAGATATACTTGATAACATTCTAAGCATTGGTACTGTTTTCAACGGAAGAAAAGGTTTGGGATATGCTCCAAAGAAATATCAACCCAAAAGAACTCAAACTATGTTTGTACCCAAGAACACAATGGCTAGAAAGAGAAATGAAGTTGATTCTATTACTTGCCATTTTTGTTTACGTCTTGGACACTATTCCTTTTCATGCCCTTATAAAACTAAGGATTCCGAATTAGTTTGGGTCCCAAAACCTCAAACTTAGTAGAGTCAAATATAATTTAGTTGAGATATGACCAAGAAACTCCATCTTGCTATTTATATTGTCTTATCTCAACTAAACAAAAGATTTCATGCTCATTGTTAATTTTCTGCATTATTGTACTGAAACAGAAACTTAGTCGGTCGAAGTATTGTCGACCGAACCATTAATCGGTCGAAGTATTGTCGACCGACCGAATGTCTGTAACATATCAAAATTTACAGTAATTATTTCGGTCGAAAATTGGTCAACCGAGCTACATTTCTGTGTTTTCTGGTTTGTAATACAGTAATCTTCTCGATCGACAATTTGTCGACCGAGACATATGTCGGTCGAACAATTGTCGACCGACTGGACTTCTGATTCAGAACTTTTATACAAATCTGTACTTAAATGATTCTAACCATATCGGACCATCACATGGGTACCAAAATCTACATTTTAATGCAGGAATGGGTGGTTGACAGTGGATGTTCCAAACATATGACCGGAAACAAGGATGCATTCCAAACCTTTGAAGAAAAGAAAAGTGGAACAGTCACCTTTGGAGACAATGGTAAGGGCAAAATCGTTGGAATAGGTAATGTTGGTACAAACCTCGAAATAAAGAATGTTCTACTCGTTGATGGTTTGCACCATAATTTGATAAGTGTTAGTCAATTATGTGATAGTGGTTATGATGTGTTATTTAACAAAACTTGCTGCAAGTTATTGATAGAAAACACTACAAATGTTGTTTATGAAGGAAATAGAGTTGGAAATCTTTATATTCTTAAACCTAACTCTATGAAATCAGTAGTGGGAAAATGCTTGCTTGCAAATGAAAATACCTTACAAGTATGGCATAAAAAGCTAGGACATGCTAGTTCACATGTTATTAAAAAGTTAGTGAAATATGATCTTGTTCATGGATTGCCTACTTTATCTTTTGATCAAGTTGAAAACTGTGAACCATGCACAATGGGAAAGCAAACCAAAGCCTCTTTTAAACCAAAACATGTACTTAGCACCAGTAGGTCCTTAGAATTAATTCATATGGATTTATTTGGACCCATGAGGACACAATCTATTGGTGGTAAAAGATATTGTTTTGTTATTGTTGATGATTATAGTAGATACACATGGGTACACTTTATTGCAACTAAAGATGATACTATTCATGTTTTTATACAATTTTGTTCCAAGATTGAAAATCTATTACAAAGCAAAATATGTACCATTAGAAGTGATCATGGTGGAGAATTTGAAAATCATACATTTGAAGAGTTTTTTATATCTCAAGGGTACACTCATAATTTTTCTGCTCCACACACCCCACAACAAAATGGTATAGTTGAAAGGAAAAATTGATCACTACAAGAAATGGCTAGAACTATGATGCTTGAACATAACACACCCAAAACCTTTTGGGCTGAAGCTGTAAACACTGCATGCTATGTGCTAAATAGAGTAACTGTTCACTCTCATTTAAGGAAAACTCCATATGAACTAATACATTTTAAGAAACCTAGAGTTGACTATTTTCATACCTTTGGCTCTACATGCTACATTTTATATACCAAAGATGATAGAGATAAGTTTGACTCAAAATCACACAAAGCATTCTTTTTGGGATATTCCACTTCTAGCAAAGCTTTTAGAGTATATAACACTATATCTAGAAAAGTTGAGGAATCTATTCATGTTTCTTTTCATGAAGAGTCCAAATCTGAAAATCTAGAAATCATGGATCTCACTAATCAATTCGAAAATTTAAACATACCAAATGATAGTGAGAAAGGTACTACAAATAATCACCAAGCTGAACCACAACCTACACCTAGGCTTATAAAGGATCATCCTCAAGAATTAATTATTGGAGATCCAAATGATAAAGTCAAAACTCGGTCTTCCTTTAAAGATGTTGCAAACATGGCTTTTGTTTCTATCATTGAACCTAAAAAGATATCTGAAGCTCTTAAAGATGACTATTGGATAATAGCCATGCAAGAAGAATTGAATCAATTTACTAAAAATGATGTATGGGATTTAGTTCCTAAACCACAAGATAAGACCATAATAGGAACTAAATGGGTTTTTAGGAACAAGCTAAATGAGGCAGGAGAAGTAATAAGGAATAAAGCTCGGTTAGTAGCACAAGGATATAATCAACAAGAAGGAATAGATTTTGATGAAACATATGCACCGGTAGCTAGACTTGAAGCTATTAGAATGTTACTAGCTATTGCTGCACATAAAAACATCAAACTCTACCAAATAGATGTAAAAAGTGCATTTCTAAATGGCATCATTCAAGAAGAAGTATATGTTGCCCAACCACCTGGTTTTGAAATACCGGAAAAAGGTGACTATGTTTATAAACTTAAGAAAGCACTTTATGGTTTAAAACAAGCACCTAGAAATTGGTATGAAAGGCTCAAGACATATCTTTTTGATAATGGTTTTTCTATTGGAAATTCAGATTCTACTTTATTTTTCAAAACATATACATCTGATTTCCTAGTTGTGCAAATATATGTTGATGACATTATTTTTGGAGCTTCTAATGATTCATTGTGCATACAATTTAGTGACATTATGCAAAAAGAATTTGAAATGAGCCTCATAAGTGAACTAACTTTCTTTCTTGGTTTTCAAATTAAGCAAACACCTTCCGGAATATTCATAAGCCAAGAAAAATATACCAAAGAACTCTTAAAACGTTTTGGGATGGATCACTGCAAACATGCTACTACTCATATGGCTACTTCTATTAAAATTGATAAGGATGAAAATGGGGAACCTATTGATGATTCTTTATATAGAGCCATGATTGGTAGTTTGCTTTACTTAACTGCTTCTAGACCGGACATTATGTTTCCCGTTGGTCTTTGTGCTCGATTTCAATCACAACCTATGCACTCTCATTTTCTAGCAGTTAAAAGAATTCTTCGTTACCTAGCCGGCACTACTTGTTTTGGTCTATGGTATCCAAAAGGACAATCCTTGGATTTTAAAGCTTATACTGATGCGGATTATGCTGGTTGTCGCCTTGATCGCAAGAGTACTAGTGGTGGTTGTTTCTTGTTAGGGAGAGCTTTAATATCTTGGTTTAGCAAGAAACAAAATACGGTTGCCCTATCTACAACTGAAGCTGAATATATGGCAGCTGGGTCTTGTTGTGCTCAAGTGCTTTATATACAACAAGTATTAAACGATTATGGTTTTACTCTTTCATCTACGCCTATTTTTTGTGACAACACGAGCGCCATAAACTTAGCACACAATCCTATTTTACACAGTCGAGCTAAACATATTGAAATCCGTCATCACTTTTTAAGGGATCATATCTCCAAGAATCATGTTTCCCTTCATCATGTTAATACGGAAGATCAATTAGCTGATATTTTTACAAAACCGCTTCCACTAGATCAATTTAACAAAATTCGGAAGCAACTGCTTATCACTCCTTTGGAAGATGTTTTCTTTGATATTTGTGCTACTTAAACAAAAACTCTTATTTGCATCATGATATTTTGGCTTTTAAATGGACATCTTTTTCATTAGATTTGATGGGACATCTAATTAAGGGGGAGTTTTTATTTCTAAACGGATATCTTTTTGAAATGACAAAGGGGGAGAAATAAATATAAAACTAAAACTTAGAGACACTCAATCAATGAGTTTCATAAATAAACTCTTGGCTTTACATTGAAAGTTGCTATATTTCCTAGTGAATTGGATTTCATGTTCCAAAATTCAAGGGGAATAATAAGCACACATTTCATAACCAAGAGGAAAAGCTACAAAAGGTAATCTAAAGGTACGAAACTCATATGGTTTATATTTCCTTTATTTATATTTTTGGAAATGTTTGTCATCTTCAAAAAGGGGGAGATTGTTTGCTAAATGGACATCTATAAATCCCTTTGTTTTGATTATGACAAACATTTCATTCTTATTAATCTAACGAGCTACTTGAGTGTGCAGGATTAAGGTGGATGACAAAGCAACTAGGGAAATCCATATGCTTACATGTTTATGTTTTCATGCAATGTAATCGCTTTGTAAAAACTTGTACAAATATATAATGTACAAGTACTTAGATTGCATGTAAATCAAGCGTTAGATTCTCCCTAGCTAAACATCACATTTAGATAAGTCATTCCCTTCAAATAGGATCACATTTGCACACTCATACATATAGTTAGTGCCTAAATTGAAACATTGAAACAGGAGCAATCTCGGTCGACAAACTCCTCGACCGAGACACTCTCGGTCGACAATCTTCTCGACCGAGAAAGATCCAAAGTAGCTGTTAGACACAACTGACAAGGTAGTTGGCAGTTGGAGATAGACGTTGCAAATCACTTGTTCCAGAGAGCCTGTCGGTCGACAAAAGTTTGACCGAGTAGGTGTCTCGGTCGACCATTCCTCGACCGAGACGGTCTCTGACAGCAACTGCAGAATTAATTAATTAGTCGTTGTTAAAGCAACAACCTTGTACCTAACGGCTAGTTAAGCACTTAGAAACCCCTAGAAGTTGTCTAGAACGTCCTTAAGCATCCTTAGGTCATTCCTATAAATAGGACAAGCCATAGGACACTAAAACACACTTGCTACACTTGAGAAATCCTTGAGCATACTTTGAGCAATCTGTTTGTGAGCAATTTGAGCTTTGTGACAATTGGCTACTTCCTTCCTTAGCTCATAATTCGTGTCCTATAGGCTAGTATCTCCTACCCACTGTAATCACAAGTCCATACACTTGGTTAGGAGATCTATACGCTTGATCTAGGCAAATCAAGCCTTGGGCTTCAAAGGATAAGTTGTAATTTCCTTTTTCCTTTCTTGTTCTTTATTACTGTTTGTACTCTTCTTGCTACTCCTAGGTTGGAGGCTGCAGATTGGAGAGGGTGGAGTTCTTCTTGGTGAAGAAGGTGACTTTGAGCTACTTCAGAAGGCTGGTGCAACGGGAGGTTACTTCTAGAGAGGAAGGCTACTTCAAGGGGGAGCTTGGAGTTACTTCAAGAAGGCTACCTCAAAGTTGGTGCACCTACTTCAAGTGAAGGTTGTTCAAAGGGTGTAAAGGAAAGTATTGTATTTTGTATAAATCCTTGGGAAGGTAATAAAATAAATACTTTCAAAATCCCGGTTGGGTAAGCAATCGGGTAGTGGACTGACAACTTTAGTAGTTGTTAAAGTTGGAACCACTCTAAACACCTGTCTCCTTCTTCCAATTTTCAATTGTGGTTGTTTGAGTTCAATAAATTGTTAAAATTATTTAAAAACTCTATTCACCCCCCTCTAGTGTTTTTCAGTCTTTATTTAATAGGGATGTATCATGGATGAAAGGATGCAGGTGTCACATGTTAAATTTATTCAGTGAGCCAAATAACAAAAGCAAGCAGGTACCTCGCCCACGCATGGAGATCTGGGAGGCAAGATTTGCACCTCTTGTTGTCGAGGCTGATTAATAGCTCTTTATTGTTTAAAACAAAGGGTTTCATTTTTGTAATTTTCTATACTTGGTTAAAGGTGTTCCGGTTGGGCCGGCCCAAAACACCTTGGGAAGCCCAATCATTCACTTGCATAGCCAATCTTTGTTTAATAGTCCCGACGTACTTGGTTAAAGAATTTCTGGTCGGGTGGACCCAAAATGCATTTGGAAGCTCAATCGTTCACTTGCACAACAAATGTTCTCTTTTGTTCCTCATATATCGTATAGATAAAAATCCATATATAGTGAGGAGGAAAACTTCTGAACTCACCTGTGTGAGATTAAATTCTCATTTTGATTTTAAAATACTACTTCTCTACAATTGAGTGCAGTTATGTAAGTTCGTGATATGTGAATTCACAATAAAAAAAATATTGCCAAAACCGATGTGGATGTCAAAGCAAACCGCCTCAGCAGCTTTGGACATAGGTAGCGCAACAAACATGCCCGGATCACGAGCAACAGTAAGATAATTGAACACTTAAATGGGCCGTGCAGCCATGCTGTGACGAGTCAGCACGATATCTTTTATGCGCCTCCACTGAAAAGGGTTGACTACATGGGCTGAACGCAGAGGCTACACAAAGAAATAATAGCATCGAAGCAGGGGAGGCGGTGATCAATGAGGTTTTATAGAGTTACACACGTGACCCATGAATGAAAATACCATATGATGACTGCGAATTGTGAACAGGACCGGACATGGATGCACGTGGTGAAATTGTCCTATCTTTCGGACCACGGATTAAGTATTCCGCAGAATCTGGATAGACTACACAGCCTGTTTCTAACAAGAGTTAAACATCACGTACATCGGCTGCCGGTTTGCATCAAAACAATCAAATTAAAAAGGCCAAAAAAATTACAATGGTATTTTCACAAAAAAAGTTATCGATTTGTCATTCTCTGGAAAGTACCTAGGGAAGACGCATTGCCCCTGATTGGACCCTTGTGTCCCCGGCCGACACATTGGTCATAAAAGGGGAATGTGTGCCCGTTGGTGTTGCATTGTGCTTACCAAGTTACCATATTTCTTACAGATAAATGACAATAATTTTATATTCAATTTATTGTGTTCTTAGCAAACTAAGCGTACTTCCTTTCTATATTAAATCCAAATTCAGCTGTACAAGTGGTTTTCAAATAAAGAGCTATGACAGAAAGAAACCTATCTATACAAGTAGGCTATAATTTGTTATTATGTTTTTTTGAAGTCTCCCCAAATCTTGTCGCGCTTCCTCAAATACGCATTGGTTTCTATGCACCCAAATGTGATAGCAAGCAGTGAGACATTTGAGACGCCTTTTCTTATTAACCAGTTTTAGCATGTCATCCAGGTTTGTTGGGATCTTTAACTCATTCCATAGTTCTAGAGTGAAATCACAGCTCCAGAAAATATGATGAGTATCTTCAGAGCACGACTTGCATAAAGAGCATCTTGATGCCAGAGAAAAATTTCTTTGCTGTAGGTATTCTTTAGTAACAAGTTTGCCATGGAGCAGTTTCCATCCAAAGATTCCCATACAATTGGGGGCCTTAGTTTCCCACAGCCACTTTGCCCATCTGGGAGCAGGGTTTTTGGTACGACAGAGGTCCCAAGCTGCTTCCAAGGTAAAATTATCGAGACCAACGAAATAACACTTATCTCTGGTAACTAGTTGGACAGAGTTGCAGATATCAATTAGCTGATCAACACCACGCGCAGGTGGTAGTTCCCATCTTCCATCTTTGATGAGACCACATAGATATGAGGAAGGTTCCAGTCCTGTTCTGTACATAAGCCTTGTACCAATCGGGTCCTGCAAATAACGCCCCTTGATCCATGGGTCTTTCCATACCTTAATCGTGCTGCCATCACCAATGTCAAATCAGACCAGATGGAGCATGCGATCCCTGTGTTTGAGAACAGACCTCCACATCCAGCTATGATACTGCCTAGCTGTGCAGGTCCAAATGGATTCCGTTTTGATGTATCTAGCATGGATCCACCTGATCCAAAGATTATTTTTACCGTTAGCAATGTCCCAGAGCAGCCTAGTCAGTCCACCAGCAGACCAATCTTCGACTTTCCTGATGCCAAGGCCACCTTCTAACTTGGGTTTGCAGATGTCGTCCCATGCAACTGTGTGAAAGTGTCTACTATCCTCGCTGTCACTCCACACAAAAGTCCTGCATAGTCTTTCAATTTCATTCATAGTTGCTTTAGGCAATGGGAAAACCCCGGTCCAGAAAAGATGATATAAAGTAAGTGTAGAAATCACCAGCTCGACCCTCCCAGCCTTAGAGAAGAGCTCGGTTTTCCAGGAGTCAAGTTTTTGCTTGATTTTGTCCACCAAGGGGGAGCACAGACTTTTAGTAAGTCTTCCAGTGAAAAGTGGAAGGCTGAGATATTTAACCGGGAGGTTGGTTCTCTCAACTTCCAGAATGTCAGCAATGTCAGATGAAGCATTAGGACTCATGAAAAGCTAGCTTTTTTTTGGGTTTAGTTCTAACCCGGGCAGGGTACTGAATTGTTTCATACAGTTTAGGATACCTTCTGCACTTTCCTTAGATGCTTAGGTGAAGATAAGAAGGTCATCTACAAATATAAGGTGGGAGACATCAGTCCCACCAGCCTTTAGAGGTTTAATCTGGGACTCCTTTACAGCTTTGTCAAGAATAGTAGTGAACCCTTGCATACCAATGACAAATAGATAAGGGTCGAGAGGGTCACCCTACCTTATCCCTCTGGAGGCTTGAATAATATTCGTGGGAGAATCATTAACTAGTACTTAGAATGAAGATGATTCCATACTTTCCCTGACCCATTGGATCAAGAAATTGGGAAAATTCATTTCCTTCAGGATATTCAGTAGGTATTTTCTATTGATAGAGTCATATGTTTTACTCAAATCAGCTTTGAGGCAAAGTTTGCTGGTTGTGTTTGTACTTTTGAGGTCAAGCATTACTTCATTTGCAAGGAGAATCACATCAGAGATTCTTCTACCCTTTATGAAGGCACATTGATTAAGGCTAATAATCGAGGGCATCATATCTCTCATCCTATTCGCCATAATCTTTGGTATAATTTTGTATACAAAATTGCAGAGTGAGATAGGCCTCCACTCCCCTGGTGCCTGAGGTTGCTTTACTTTCAGAATAAGGGAAATGTATGTTTTATTTGCTTCCTTGAGCAGTCTGCCTTTCAGAAAGAAATCCTTAATGGCAACGCACATGTCCTCACCCATAATGTCCCAGGTATGTTTGAAAAAGTGTGCATTGAAGCTGTTAGGGCTAGGTAATTTATCATCACTGGCATTCTTGACCACTTCATAGATTTCCTCATTCGTCACATACTTGCTCAATTGAGTAATCTGATCTTCATTGAGATTTGGAAGATTCTGCCAATTGTAATCAGTGGTTTTGCATCCCCTTTCTCTGAATAAATCCGCATAATGCAGCTCGAAGGCTTGCTTAATGTTCTCCAGACCCTGGACTTGGTTATCTTCAATCATCACAGATTTTATTTGATTTCTTGTCTTCCTAGTTTGCATGGAAGCATAAAAGAATCTCGTATTGCTGTCACCCTATTTCAGCCACTGGATCCTTGATATTTGTCTAATTATAGACTCCTCAGCTGCCCTTTCTTGCAGGGCTTCATTTTTTTTTCACCTTTTCAATCTCCCATAAAAGTTCATCAGTAGGATTATTATCTGAATTGGCTTGAGCTTGGAGGGGCTCTTTCTCCTTATTTGCAGCAGAGTTATTCCAGTCGCCTAATCTCTCCCAGTTTCAGGTTTGTAGTGCTCTCTTTGTCAGTTTCAACTTGCGGTATAGCCTGAACATTGGGTTGCCTTCAATGCTATTGTTCCATGTGTTGCTAACAGTCTCTCTAAATCCTTCACATCCAGCCCAGGCGTTAAAATACCTAGTAGGATATTTTTGAGATGGAATAGTATCATCCAAATGCAGCACCAAGGCATGATGGTCACTATATATAGTAGGCATCACCTCAAGCCACATATTTTTAAGCTGGGGCATAACCTGCAGTTGGCAGAAAGCATGATCAATCTTGCTTCTTATGTTGTTTGCACCCAGTTGTTGATTGTTCCAGGTGTAAAAAGGCCATTTGGCCTGAATTTCAATCACATTAGTATCCAGGATAAGATTGTTGAAATCCAACATCGATCTAGCCGAGGGGTCAGACCTACCTAGTCTATCATTAGTGGCTCTAACAGCATTACAGTCACCAAGCAGAATCCAAGGATCTGTAGGGAGAAGATTTCAAATGTCATTCCAGAGTTGGGCTCTGGTACTGTCATCATTTGTAGCGTAGACTATGGTTAGATCAAATTGCCTTTGGTCCACCATCATCTTACAGTGAATGAACTGTTTGGATTGTCTCAAGGGAACAATGGTGATATCGGGGTTGTCCCATAAGATGAGAATCCTCACCTTACTACAACTTACAGAATTGTCAATCCATTTGCAGTTGGGCCACGATTTTTGCATCATCTTCCTTATCTTTCTTCTTCTGACTTTAACTTCAGTAAGTAGGGCAATGTCAGCCTTTGCCCTCTTTATTTCATCCCGGACCATGTCTTGTTTATCCTTTTGTGATAAACCTCTGACATTCCAGACTATAAGAGTGGGTAGACTAATCATCAAGGTGTGGAGGAGTTTTGCTGCCTCCCACCCCTGCAGTCTCAGTTTGTTCATTGTCCAGAGGTTGAAATCTATTGTTCATTTCCTTGGATTATATATATATATATATATATATATATATATATATATATATATATATATATATATATATATATATATATATATATATATATATATATAGTCAGGCTAGAATACACTCAAGTGTACATATTACGTTGTACACCCCAATGGGGTTTGCCTATTGATGAACCCTCCAGATTCATCTGCACAGTCGCCAATTATAGGGATTTTGTTACTCATATCGACTGATTTACCCTCGCTTTGGTTTACTTTGAGTGTTTCACTAATCCCTTGCAAATATTGCCTAAATAGTTCTAATTACTAGTATATTCGACGATATTATCTCTTACACATTCTCCTTTCTCTCTGCAGATTACTCGCAACCATTCGATCGAGATCCAACAGTTCCTTTTCATCCAACCACTAAGGAAAATCAAGAAACTCCATGCATACGGTCTCAAGACCGTTTGGGTCCTCGCGGTCTCAAGACCGTTTGGATCCTCGCGGTCTCAAGACCGTTTGGATCCTCGTGGTCTCAAGACCGTTTGGATCCTCGCGGTCCCAAGACCGTTTGGATCCTCGCGGTCTCGAGACCGCGAGGATCCTCGTGGTCTCAAGACCGTTTGGATCCTCGCGGTCCCAAGACCGTTTGGATCCTCACGGTCCCAAGACCGATCGAAGCAAGACCGTTTGGGCTGTACGTATGCATGCGCTCAAAGATCGTATGATACAATAATCGAAGACCGTTTGAGTTTGATGGCATGCGACACCGTTTGAGCTATACGTCATCAACAACGTCGGCGCCCGTTTGTGGTGCAAGAAGTGAAGACCGAATGGAAGCCTACGTAAAGACTGTTTGAGTTTGCTGCATGAAACCGTTTGAGTTGGCTGTAGAGACCGTTTGAGATGAAGGTTGCAAGACCGTTTGGAAGGAATCATCCAAACCGTTAGTACTCAACAATGCATGAGATAATAACATGCTAGACGGTAAGAAGCCATTTTCACGTGAAGATATGCAGCAGCAAACAAAATGATCATTGCTAGATCATGCAAACCAAATGAGCAAGGAGCCCAAACCGTGTGGGCAGCAATAGCATGCACCAAACCGAGAGAGAGTTGGCCACGTGTATGAGAAGCCCTTTGAATAGGGCTGAGCAAACCGTTCGAATGCATGGAATCATGCAAACCGAACAAGCATGCATGGAAAGGAAATCAAACAGCCAGTAGTTTTCTGCACCCACGAGAAGAACTCATGAGGACCGTTGGCTTTGGCAAATAAAAGAATGGAACTAGTTGTTCACGTGAAGAACGTGAGAGCAGCTGGGCACCTACAGTAGCACGTGAATAATAGATCATTTGATCGGAGAAGAAATCAGCTGAACGACCGCGACAAACCGATTGGAAAATATGAGTATGAAACTGTTTGCTGAGGCCCGCGGTCGTGTGGAATGCACCGCATGGGCAGCTGAGCTGAGGCTCGCGGTCGTGAGGAATGCACCGCATGAAAGCTGAGGCTCGCGGTCGTGAGGAATGCATGAATGCATGTTGCTGCGGACACGCAAAACCGAATAAAGAAATAAGTGGAGAAGGACCGCATGAAGCAAATAACAAACCGCATGCTGCTGGTGAATGCTCAAGACCGCGAGAATGGAAGACCCTCTCGGTCTCAAGACCGAGAGGAGGACCGCAAGCACTAAAACCGTGAGAAAAGGGAACCGAAAGCTAAAGCCATGATATTTTGGGTAATTTGTAGAACAAATGTGGGCTCCGATCTCCAAACGACGAATTAATCTCGATTTAAACATGTGCGGAAGCATTCGGTAAACAGCGGAAGACCAAAAATCACGGGAAATTAAAGCTTTTTGAGACAAGAGCTTGAAACCTCAAACCTTTTCCATAGAAAAAGGATTTAACTGTTTACATCACTGACAATTACTTCTTGAGTAATTATATACAACATGATACAAAACTTCTCAAGGATTCATACTCAAAACAATCCAGGACCTGAGAGTACAGAGGACACATAAGACTGACTCTATACTACACCATGCAGCAGGCTAGATCTCCACCTGAGATAACTACTGCTCTTGATGCTGCTGGGATTGGTCACCTGAGTTCATGTCCCTCCGTCTTCGACGACCACCTAAAAAGTAGAAGTCTACGGGGTGAGACAATTATACATAATTGCCCCAGTGAGAGTTATAACTCTCCACTAGAAGCTTTATAAGCAAAGCAGGGAATAACTAAAGCAATAAAAGCCTTCAAGGTATTCACTAGCAGTTTTATGGTAAGCAAGAGTTCAACCAATAATGAAATATGAGAACATCTATGCTATTCAAGGTAACATCAATCAAATAACTCGTAGATAACTCTAACAGATATACTACGCTGTTGATTATGTTTTTAAGGGAGTATAGGGATGCATCTCACCTTTTAGACTGTGTGGTGGGGAATGATGGACTACATGAATCTACATCAAATCCTCTCACCATTTCTCTTTTAGTGAAGGTATGACGGACTACAAGAATCTACATCAAATACCTACACTAGGATGTAAGGTTCTACACATCCATGTACCCCATATTCTCAAAAGTATATGATCCAGGAGTTCCCTGGGGAAAACCTGCTTCACCATCATTTAGATTCTGACAATGATGGATCTATGATCAGGACTCTACATTTCACTTGATTAGTTAGGTACATTCAGTATTCTTATCATCATACAACAACACAGCTATATATGAGAATACTAAAATGTAGCAGGCCTAACTTATCACAATCATCAGTTATTTCATCTCAAGTCATTTGTCAAGCATGACCTTGATAACATTTATGGCTCTTACTGCCCGTAAATCACAAAAGATGTCACCTAACAGTGCATCAAGATGATTCATTATTCATAAAGCTTAAGACATGCTTTTAATGAATATAACCTGGCATTCCATTCCTGGATATAACCATCATCTCATAACAACCCGCATGGTTCATTAATATAACATGGCATTCCATATCTGGATATGCCCATCATCTCATAACAACCTGCATGGCACATTCAACAGATAATAGTAAACAATTCAACAATTAAGGATGCATTCTCAAATTAGGGTTTCCCTTGGAATCCCCCTCAACTAGGGATTCACATGGAATCACTCTTATCTAGGGTTTCACATGGAATCACCTTCAACTAGGGTTTCACATGGAATTACCCTCAACTAGGGTTAAACCCCAAAAGCCCTGTCAATTAGGGTTTATATTCATGATTAGGGTTTCATGATCTCTCTTCTTAAGGATCATACCCTTAATCACCACATGAATCATATTTATGTATGAATTCATGTTAACATCATCTCAAATTGATTAGGTCATATCAACCCTTCAATCAAGAGCATACAACTCTGCTTAACGTAGTGTATCAAGTCATTGGTCCAGTAAGCAATTAGGGATTCATTCCTTAATTGGTACTAGTCCCTTAGATATTGTTAGGGTTTCAACCTTTGTACCTTATTTGTTTATCATTACTAATCATCATTGGGTCAATGGTTCATTCATCATCTTAATTCTCAAGAGATTCAATCACAATGGACCTCCATTACATAAAGCATCCAATTGAATTAGGGTTTCCAATGTTGATTCCTTCAATCATTGGATACATGGAACCAGTCCTCAATTGGGCCTACGCTCATACTTCAATTGAGTTAAATAGGTCAACCTTCAACTGATTTGACCCTTAAATAACCCTCAACTGGTCATCAATTAGGGTTTTATTCAATTGAATTAGGGTTTACTATTCATCTTTCATGTCTTCACCCTAAACTTAGGGTTTACTATTCACTCCATGGTGAATTGTACTCATTACATCATCATGTAAGAGAAACATCATTATTAAGGCTCTTAATTAGGATTAAGATCCATTAGATATTATAAATAGGGTTTCCATGACCTCACATAGGTGGGTCATTCCCTAAACATGCACATTCATGTGTAATTGAAGTATATCACTAAAGTTTCCACCTTAAAAAGGGTACTTTCTCTCTTAGGATACTTTCTCACTCTAGAAATACTTTCTCTCTCTTCTCACTAGTAGATGGTGACAACACCACTCTAGGTCAGGTTGAGATAAGTCTCCATTGACTAACATAAGCCAAAACATCAACATCATGTGATTAGGGTTTGATTAGAACAAGGTCTTATCCCTTTAGACCCCTCAAGGGTATTTTGGTAATTTGCCACATGATCACCATCATGGGTTAACTCACTAATCACATAGTCCCTTAATGACCTAGGTTACCATTAGGGTTTAGATTGAATCATCATTGAGCTAATTACACCATCAAATGGTTAGGTACAAACCATCACCAATCTCCAAACGGTTTCAACCTTCAAACGGTTTCAACCACCCAAACGGTCTTGAGACCGTTTGACCCCAAACGGTCTTGAGACCGTTTGGATCCAAACGGTCTTGAGACCGTTTGGAGGTGAAGACCGTTTGGAAGGGTTGACTTCCAAACCGTTTGGAGCTTCAATCGGTTTGAGGTCGTTTGGACCAATCGACCTTGAGGTCATTTGAGCCCAAACGGTCTTGAGGTCGTTTGAGCCCAAACGGTCTTGAGACCGTTTGGCCCCAAACGGTCTTGAGACCGTTTGGTCCAAATGGGCTCAAACCGTTTGGACCTCCAAAGGGTTCAAAGGTCACCAATGTTCATGGATATGTGTGATGAAGCCCTCAATTGATCAAAACTATGCTAACCACTTATACATTGAGTCAATTAGGGTTAGCCTTAGCCACTTAGACATCAAATTGACCCTCAATTGCAAGCCAATTAGGGTTCAATCGTTCTCAATTAGGGTTTCAAGTTGATTGGTCATCAATGTTCAATAATGTGAATCAATTCAAGGTTGAACCTATCAATTGACCTCCAATTGGGCTCAAACTTGGACCAAACGGTCTTGAGGTCGTTTGGAAATCATCCAAACGGTCTTGAGACCGTTTGCCCAAAGTTTGACTAAGATCCAAATCGTTTTGACTAAGGTTGAAGTCCAATTAGGTCAAAATCAGCAATTTTCATCAATTCATCAATTTCCTACAATTGGACCTTCAAACCATTATATTAACTCAACCCTAGACCTTCAAACGGTCTTGGGTTGTGCCCAAACGGTCTTGGGACCGTTTGGAGAAATCCCCAAACGGTCTTGAGACCGTTTGGGTCCTTCAACCCACAACTCAACAAGATCTATATGTTAAATCAGCACTTTTTCACCCGATTAGGGTTTCATGTTGAAGTGCCTTCAACTCTCAATTGGTTAAGAATTAGACTTTGATTCTTTGCAGAGATGAAATTCAATATATTAGGAACAGACCCTCAAACGGTCGTCCCTTGGTCAACTCTTTCAAACGGTCTTGAGACCGTTTCAATCCAAACGGTCTTGCAAGACCGTTTGAGAGCAAACGGTTTGAAACCATTTGAACCCAAACGGTTTGCAACCGTTTGGACCAAAAGGGGTCCAAGGTCGTTTGAAAAAGTAACATAGGGAATCACACCCCTCATCTTCAAACTCTAGCAAGGTCGGTTTCTCCACTGATTTGCTTGAAAACGTGCAAGGAAGAAGGGAGGTAGAAGGAGAATTTACCAAGTAAATTGCAAGAATTGAGCATACATATAAAGCATAAGTTTAGAGTTATAAAACCCGCCTCAAAGTTGATCCTAAAGCTCCAAGCCTTCAAGCTCCAAGCTTTAATGGCGTCCTTGAGCTTCCACAACTTGGTCAGGGGTGAATTCTCCAAGGAAACGTTGCTTTGGTCGGCTAGAACAAGAAGACTAAGTAAGCTAACCACAAAACCAACCTTAGAAAGTGAATTCCTCCATGAATTCGAGCTAGAAGGTGGGGTTCTCTTACCTAGAACAGGTTGGTCGTCCCCCTGAGATCCAGAGCTACCCTTGGCCGTTTGAGCAAGAAGAGATGAGAATGAAGTAAAGGAAAGATCGTTCACTTATCTTGTAAAGAGGTGGCTTATATACTTTAGCCCCTTTTACATCCTAAGGACCTTACAAGATTGGAAATCACATCTAGGTCCCTCCTTGCTCAAAGGCACGTCCAAACTCATCTATCCTTATGCAAATCTCATGGAATCTCAAGATCGAAGGGTAAAGAAAGCCAACCTACAACTAGGGTACATCCATGAAAGATTTCTGTACCCAAATTAGGTGTTTTTCACCATAGAGATCATCTTTTCTAATCTGATCAATCTTTGATGTGCCCCTTTCATCATTTCTACTCTAAATGATGACAAGAGTCATAAAAGATGTTCTAGATATTAAGAATTACAACTTGGACCCCTCAATTTGGGTAAATTGCACTTTACCCCAAATTAGGGTTTCTAAGCATGGGAATTGCTTCCACAGCTGCACCTTGGTGCTCAAGCTTGGGAAATCCCTCAAACTTTACCATAACCATTCTCATGATGTCTCAACATCAAAGGAACATCTTATCTTGTGAATTTTGCAAGTTCAACCCTTAAACTGGGTAATTTGCACATAGGTCCCTGCATACAACACAATGCTACAACTTTATACAAAAAGGAGCGAAATTGAAAGTAAATGTTCCTGAGGAACTTAATTACATGCCAGGGAGTGTTCACAAGTATATTAATTACATATTTAGGCAAAACTTCCAGGGTTAGGTCATAACCCAGGTCAGGGGTGTTACAAATTCTTTACCCCTTCAAAAGGATTTCATCCCCGAAATCGATAAAGCATATTATAAGAAAAGAGCAGGATATTTTCTTATCATTTCATCTTCTAGTTCCCAAGTGGCTTCTTCAACACCACGATGGTTCCAGAGGACTTTTACAAGGCTTATATCCTTCTTCTTTAACTTTTTAGTTCTGCTATCAAGGATTGACACTGGTCCCTCCTCATACGTTATATCTTCATTCAATTCTACTTCCATAGGTTGTAGAACTGACTCGGTATCTGGATGACATTTCCTCAGCATGGAAATGTGAAACACAGGGTGCATCTCCTGCAACTCCTGAGGTAACTCTAGTCTATAGGCCACCTTTCCAATTTTTTTTTTCCAACAATTGGATAAGGTCCCATAAATCTAGGAGCTAACTTTCCTTTCTTCCCAAAACGAAGGACTCCTTTCTAAGGTGAGACCTTGAGATACACTCTGTCTCCAACCTGGAATTCTAGGGGTCTACGAAGTTTATCGGCATATGATTTCTGTCTATCTTGTGCAGTCTTAAGCTGTTGTTGTATTACTTTAATCTTTTCTGTAGTTTGCTGCACAAGATCAGGGCCTAACAACTGGTGCTCACCAGTTTCATACCAACACAAGGGTGATCTACAACATCTACCATATAAGGATTCATATGGTGCCATATCAATGCTATGTTGATAGCTATTGTTATAGGCAAACTCTATCAAGCTTAGATGTAGATCCCAACTCCCGGTAAACTGGAGAACACATGCTCTCAACAGATCTTCTAAGGTCTGTATAGTTCTTTCTGACTGTCCATCAGTCTGGGGATGAAAGGCTGTACTAAACCTTAGCTTGGTGCCTAGGGCTCTGTGTAACTGTTCCCAAAAGCGACTTGTAAACTGGGAACCTCTGTCAGAAACTATAGTGACAGGAACTCCGTGCAACCGCACTATCTCTTGAACATATATCTGGGATAACCTTTCAGCAGAATAGGTTGTTTTGACAGGTAAGACAAGTGTATTGTCCCCGAAATCTCAGACAAAAGGAGAAACAGAGTATTCATTAATCATGCCCTCAAGTCTCCACATATTATCTTAATATCATGGAGGTATCATGAATTCTGCAATTCCACACAAGGCTCCTTTCACTAATTCAAACTTACCAATGTTTATGCAGAGCATAAACCCCTAACATATGATGTCCATATTATTGGAAAGAAGCGGCATAAAAGAACATACTTCTATCATCACCCAAGAATATTTATCAAAAAGAACAACATATATATCTAACAAGGATAATATACTCAGTAATCCTTTACAACTCTATGTAATTGGGATAGTTCACATAGTTCTTCTTATTAATTGGAAATGCCACATAGCTTTTCCCTTTTTGATTGGAAACGACACATAGCTCTTCCATTTTTAATTGGGAATGACACATAGCTCTTCCCTTTTTTGTTTGGGGATGACACATAGCTTTCCCTTTTTGTTTGTTTGGGAATGACACATAGCTCTTCCCTTTTTGTTGGGGATGACACATAGCTTTCCCCTTTTTGATTGTTTGGGAATGACACATAGCTCTTCCCTTTTTGTTGGGGATGACACATAGCTTTCCCTTTTTGTTTGTTTGGGAATGACACATAGCTCTTCCCTTTTTGTTGGGGATGACACATAGCTTTCCCTTTTTGTTTGTTTGGGAATGACACATAGCTCTTCCCTTTTTGTTGGGGATGACACATAGCTTTCCCTTTTTGTTTGTTTGGGAATGACACATATCTCTTCCCTTTTTGTTGGGGATGACACATAGCTTTCCCCTTTTTAATTGTTCCATATTTCTTATTTCATGATACTCATTAGATTGTATCAGAATGATTGCTTGATCAGGGCAATCAAAAAGATATCAATCTAGGAGTTTCCATACTCACTTTATCATCAATAGCTGTATACCTGGCCAGGGTTTACAAATACTGAGATCAAGTAGTATGCACTTACATACTGTCTCATTCCTCACTTTTCATATCCTTATCCACACAAGGTTTTCCATTCCTATATTTCCTCCAGGCATCATTTCTAAATCTCATCTTTTGACATACAGATAAGAGAGATTATAAAACATTTTAAGGAACATTGAGTGAGATATAAGTTCTCATCTCCCTTGTGTCCTTATAGGACTAGTCAAAACAATTTCAAAAACAACTATTTTCATATCTTTAACACATAGAAACATGAAAATGAAATATCAGAATGACTTTATTTCCTCTGACCTGCCCGGGACGTCTGCATTGATAACAGATTCTAGGTATAGTATAAGGTTGGTGAGGTCCAGACACCGATGTTGATGCTATATTGGAGGCCTTATTTGGAATATAACTAAGATCCCTATCCCTACTTGGCATCCATTGTGTCTGGGTTTGGGATCTTAATGATGTTGTCGATGCAGAAAATCTCGGCTTCTTAAAACTTTCAGACTTTTGTTTTTGAGTCTGAGTGTACACCTTCTTGCTACTAGTCTGTCGTTTCTCAATTTCAGACCTCTCTATCCTCCTTACTGATTCCACAAAAATGGCAAACCCCTCCCTGTTCTCTAAAGCAGACACATGAGTGGTCAGTTCAGCGTTCAACCCCTTCTCAAAGCGCCGAATTCTTTCCTCATCATTAACTGCCATTTGAGGACAAAACCGCAACAGCTCCATGAACTTAGCTTCGTACTCGCTAATGTTCATCATACCCTGTCTCAGTCTCTCAAACTGAGAGATCTTCTCGTCTAGGAAGGTCTTCGGGAAATATCTTTGGACAAATTCCCGCCGAAAGTCTTCCCACGAGATTTCTATTCCAGGTCTCTTCTGCTCTTCCATGGTCCACCAGTGACCAGCACTTCCTTTGATAAGATAGATAGCATGTCTAACCTTCTCAGCTTCAGGGATGTTGAGGATCCTGAAAGCCTTCTCCAGCTCTGTCAACCACAGATCAGCATCTGCGGGGTCAGCAGTCCCATGGTACTCGGTAGCTCTGACACGACGTAGTCGCTCGAACGTCTTTCCGATACCTTGCCCCTCTGGTTGGACAGGTTCCCTAGGTGCAGGCATAGGCAACCTGTCGGTTATATGTGTCATGGCAGTCATAAACTGCCCAAACATAGTCTGGACTGCTGGGTTACCCATATCAGCTGGGTCAAACTGGGGTGGCTCTCTAAGTTGTTCTGGTACAGGCTGTTCCACCTCTGGTACTCCTGCACCGCCTTGAGGTGCACTGACACTACTTTCTCCCACATACTCATCATGTGGCTCTGACATCTTAAGTATCTTCTTCTCCTGAGGAGTAGAAGACTCTATTAGATAAGGAAGGAATACTAAAGATAGACTCGACTTCCTATGTCCTATGCCTCTGTAGACTCGGCGAACCTAGAGCTCTGATACCACTTAATTGTGGGCTCCGATCTCCAAACGATGAATTAATCTCGATTTAAACATGTGCGGAAGCATTCGGTAAACAGCGGAAGACCAAAAATCACGGGAAATTAAAGCTTTTTGAGACAAGAGCTTGAAACCTCAAACCTTTTCCATAGAAAAAGGATTTAACTGTTTACATCACTGACAATTACTTCTTGAGTAATTATATACAACATGATACAAAACTTCTCAAGGATTCATACTCAAAACACTCCAGGACCTGAGAGTACAGAGGACACATAAGACTGACTCTATACTACACCATGCAGCAGGCTAGATCTCCACCTGAGATAACTACTGCTCTTGATGCTTCTGGGATTGGTCACCTGAGTTCATGTCCCTCCGTCTTCGACGACCACCTAAAAAGTAGAAGTCTACGGGGTGAGACAATTAAACATAATTTCCCCAGCGAGAGTTATAACTCTCCACTAGAAGCTTTATAAGCAAAGTAGGGAATAACTAAAGCAATAAAAGCCTTCAAGGTATTCACTAGCAGTTTGATGGTAAGCAAGAGTTCAACCAATAATGAAATATGAGAACATCTATGCTATTCAAGGTAACATCAATCAAATAACTCGTAGATAACTCTAACAGATATACTACGCTGTTGATTATGTTTTTAAGGGAGTATAGGGATGCATCTCACCTTTTAGACTGTGTGATGGGGAATGATGGACTACATGAATCTACATCAAATCCTCTCACCATTTCTCTTTTAGTGAAGGTATGACGGACTACAAGAATCTACATCAAATACCTACACTAGGATGTAAGGTTCTACACATCCATGTACCCCATATTCTCAAAAGTATATGATCCAGGAGTTCCCTGGGGAAAACCTGCTTCACCATCATTTAGATTCTGACAATGATGGATCTATGATCAGGACTCTACATTTCACTTGATTAGTTAGGTACATTCAGTATTCTTATCATCATACAACAACACAGCTATATATGATAATACTAAAATGTAGCAGGCCTAACTTATCACAATCATCAGTTATTTCATCTCAAGTCATCTGTCAAGCATGACCTTGATAACATTTATGGCTCTTACTGCCCGTAAATCACAAAAGATGTCACCTAACAGTGCATCAAGATGATTCATTATTCATAAAGCTTAAGACATGCTTTTAATGAATATAACATGGCATTCCATTCCTGGATATAACCATCATCTCATAACAACCTGCATGGTTCATTAATATAACATGGCATTCCATATCTGGATATGCCCATCATCTCATAACAACCTGCATGGCACATTCAACAGATAATAGTAAACAATTCAACAATTAAGGATGCATTCTCAAATTAGGGTTTCCCTTGGAATCCCCCTCAACTAGGGATTCACATGGAATCACTCTTATCTAGGGTTTCACATGGAATCACCTTCAACTAGGGTTTCACATGGAATTACCCTCAACTAGGGTTAAACCCCAAAAGCCCTGTCAATTAGGGTTTATATTCATGATTAGGGTTTCATGATCTCTCTTCTTAAGGATCATACCCTTAATCACCACATGAATCATGTTTATGTATGAATTCATGTTAACATCATCTCAAATTGATTAGGTCATATCAACCCTTCAATCAAGAGCATACAACTCTGCTTAACGTAGTGTATCAAGTCATTGGTCCAGTAAGCAATTAGGGATTCATTCCTTAATTGGTACTAGTCCCTTAGATACTGTTAGGGTTTCAACCTTTGTACCTTATTTGTTTATCATTACTAATCATCATTGGGTCAATGGTTCATTCATCATCTTAATTCTTAAGAGATTCAATCACAATGGACCTCCATTACATAAAGCATCCAATTGAATTAGGGTTTCCAATGTTGATTCCTTCAATCATTGGATACATGGAACCAGTCCTCAATTGGGCCTACCCTCATACTTCAATTGAGTTAAATAGGTCAACCTTCAACTGATTTGACCCTTAAATAACCCTCAACTGGTCATCAATTAGGGTTTTATTCAATTGAATTAGGGTTTACTATTCATCTTTCATGTCTTCACCCTAAACTTAGGGTTTACTATTCACTCCATGGTGAATTGTACTCATTACATCATCATGTAAGAGAAACATCATTATTAAGGCTCTTAATTAGGATTAAGATCCATTAGATATTATAAATGGGGTTTCCATGACCTCACATAGGTGGGTCATTCCCTAAACATGCACATTCATGTGTAATTGAAGTATCTCACTAAAGTTTCCACCTTAAAAAGGGTACTTTCTCTCTTAGGATACTTTCTCACTCTAGAAATACTTTCTCTCTCTTCTCACTAGTAGATGGTGACAACACCACTCTAGGTCAGGTTGAGATAAGTCTCCATTGACTAACATAAGCCAAAACATCAACATCATGTGATTAGGGTTTGATTAGAACAAGGTCTTATCCCTTTAGACCCCTCAAGGGTATTTTGGTAATTTGCCACATGATCACCATCATGGGTTAACTCACTAATCACATAGTCCCTTAATTACCTAGGTTACCATTAGGGTTTAGATTGAATCATCATTGAGCTAATTACACCATCAAATGGTTAAGTACAAACCATCACCAATCTCCAAACGGTTTCAACCTTCAAACGGTTTCAACCACCCAAACGGTCTTGAGACCGTTTGACCCCAAACGGTCTTGAGACCGTTTGGATCCAAACGGTCTTGAGACCGTTTGGAGGTGAAGACCGTTTGGAAGGGTTGACTTCCAAACCGTTTGGAGCTTCAATCGGTTTGAGGTCGTTTGGACCAATCGACCTTGAGGTCGTTTGAGCCCAAATGGTCTTGAGGTCGTTTGAGGCCAAACGGTCTTGAGACCGTTTGGCCCCAAACGGTCTTGAGACTGTTTGGTCTCAAACGGTCTTGAGACCGTTTGGTCCAAATGGGCTCAAACCGTTTGGACCTCCAAAGTGTTCAAAGGTCACCAATGTTCATGGATATGTGTGATGAAGCCCTCAATTGATCAAAACTATGCTAACCACTTATAAATTGAGTCAATTAGGGTTAGCCTTAGCCACTTAGACATCAAATTGACCCTCAATTGCAAGCCAATTAGGGTTCAATTGTTCTCAATTAGGGTTTCAAGTTGATTGGTCATCAATGTTCAACAATGTGAATCAATTCAAGGTTGAACCTATCAATTGACCTCCAATTGGGCTCAAACTTGGCCCAAACGGTCTTGCGGTCGTTTGGACATCATCCAAACGGTCTTGAGACCGTTTGCCCAAAGTTTGACCAAGATCCAAATCGTTTTGACTAAGGTTGAAGTCCAATTAGGTCAAAATCAGCAATTTTCATCAATTCATCAATTTCCTACAATTGGACCTTCAAACCATTATATTAACTCAACCCTAGACCTTAAAACGGTCTTGGGTTGTGCCCAAACGGTCTTGGGACCGTTTGGAGAAATCCCCAAACGGTCTTGAGACCGTTTGGGTCCTTCAACCCACAACTCAACAAGATCTATATGTTAAATCAGCACTTTTTCACCCGATTAGGGTTTCATGTTGAAGTGCCTTCAACTCTCAATTGGTTAAGAATTAGACTTTGATTCTTTGCAGAGATGAAATTCAATATATTAGGAACAGACCCTCAAATGGTCGTCCCTTGGTCAACTCTTTCAAACGGTCTTGAGACCGTTTCAATCCAAACGGTCTTGCAAGACCGTTTGAGAGCAAACGGTTTGAAACCGTTTGAACCCAAACGGTTTGCAACCGTTTGGACCAAAAGGGGTCCAAGGTCGTTTGAAAAGGTAACATAGGGAATCACGCCCCTCATCTTCAACCTCTAGCAAGGTCGGTTTCTCCACTGATTTGCTTGCAAACGTGCAAGGAAGAAGGGAGGTAGAAGGAGAATTTACCAAGTAAATTGCAAGAATTGAGCATACATATAAATCATAACTTTAGAGTTATAAAACCCGCCTCAAAGTTGATCCTAAAGCTCCAAGCCTTCAAGCTCAAAGCTTTAATGGCGTCCTTGAGCTTCCACAACTTGGTCAGGGGTGAATTCTCCAAGGAAACATTGCTTTGGTCGGCTAGAACAAGAAGACTAAGTAAGCTAACCACAAAACCAACCTTAGAAAGTGAATTCCTCCATGAATTCGAGCTAGAAGGTGGGGTTCTCTTACCTAGAACAGGTTGGTCGTCCCCCTGAGCTCCAGAGCTACCCTTGGCCGTTTGAGCAAGAAGAGATGAGAATGAAGTAAAGGAAAGATCGTTCACTTATCTTGTAAAGAGGTGGCTTATATACTTTAGCCCCTTTTACATCCTAAGGACCTTACAAGATTGGAAATCACATCTAGGTCCCTCCTTGCTCAAAGGCACGTCCAAACTCATCTATCCTTATGCAAATCTCATGGAATCTCAAGATCTAAGGGTAAAGAAAGCCAACCTACAACTAGGGTACATCCATGAAAGATTTCTGTACCCAAATTAGGTGTTTTTCACCACAGAGATCATCTTTTCTAATCTGATCAATCTTTGATGTGCCCCTTTCATCATTTATACTCTAAATGATGACAAGAGTCATAAAAGATGTTCTAGATATTAAGAATTACAACTTGGACCCCTCAATTTGGGTAAATTGCACTTTACCCCAAATTAGGGTTTCTAAGCATGGGAATTGCTTCCACAGCTGCACCTTGGTGCTCAAGCTTGGGAAATCCCTCAAACTTTACCATAACCATTCTCATGATGTCTCAACATCAAAGGAACATCTTATCTTGTGAATTTTGTAAGTTCAACCCTTAAACTGGGTAATTTGCACATAGGTCCCTGCATACAATACAATGCTACAACTTTATACAAAAAGGAGCGAAATTGAAAGTAAATGTTCCTGAGGAACTTAATTACATGCCAGGGAGTGTTCACAAGTATATTAATTACATATTTAGGCAAAACTTCCAGGGTTAGGTCATAACCCAGGTCAGGGGTGTTACAACAAACCCAACCCGTCCAAGACACATGCCAAGCCTATAAATAGAAGGGTAGAGACATGGTCTGGGACATCCCATCTCACGACGGCCCAAGGCTACCGGACTGGGACCAGGCTGGAACGCTGCCAGATTGCCCGAGCACCGTTTCCGACCAAACTTCACCCACATCCTAAGAATCCCATCCTGAGTCCAGATCCAGTGAGCAGCCAGTCCGGGCGCAGATCTAGTAGGTTGTTCCATCACCATCTCACCATTGTTCACACCATAGCTCCACCTCATCCTACTCTTGATATTCCGGAGGTTGACCTGAAGATCGAGGCGGAGAAACGGACGGCATCGACCACGACGGAGCAGTCCCGGAGACTGCGACGATCTACACCGGGCTGTCACAGATCTACTCTTCTGCTCCGACGATGCTTTCTTTCTCTCTCTTCTCCTTCTTTGTTGCTCCATCTATGAGGAGCGAGTAGTTCCATCCACTGGGGTGCGGGTACTAGCCCCGCTGCCCGTGTTTTGTATCTTGTACTAAAAAGATGCTATCATTTCGTTTCAATACTAAACTGTTTCATACATGCTCGAATGTTGGTCGCGTTCTTGTATGCATCTATTGTCTTTTGTTGTGGTTTGTCTACGACCGCTCCCGAGACTCGAATACCGGTTTAGTGTTGGTTTCTGGTGCGTGTATCCACCGCGCACCCATTTCGGTATCTAGGAACGCTTTCTAAGGAGTGGAGTAAACTCACCTCCATCGTTGTACTTTTGTACTATGAAATGGAATCAGTTGACGTACAAAAGTGCGACCTTGACAGGTCGAGGAACACACTCTGAGGAGAGAGTGGTGCAAAGTACTTGACCATCCGTTCGAGAATTGCTGATGTTGCAACACTCTCACGTTTCTCGTAGCTATATCCTCGAAAGAGGGATAGTCTATAAGGATACTAATCGATTTGGTAATTATCGCTCGCTTGTTAGTTTTTCGATGCACGTTTCACGAGGTTGAGTAAGATTTTCTCTTTGGAGACTACATATCTTCATTGACACGTAGATATGTACCGGATGAGAGTTACTCAACCCGTGAAGGATGTGTGCATTACTCTTGTCCTCTAAGACATCGGTATTGTACAACATCCAGGTATCTTGCTTACAAGTCTTGCTATGATTGGTACAAGTGCAATCCATGTGTAGTGGTGGTGAATACCCGCATCACCCCAGTGATCCATCATCATTTTCTAATCTTAGATTTTAATCATTAAGCTAGTTTTTATTTTTGCCTTTACTTTTACATGTTTAGGTTAAATAACTCAAATCAAACTTCTGGTCTTAGATGATTAACTTAGATTGATACGAAACAAGAAAAAGACACTCAGATTCTTAACATTGTCCTTTGGGTTCGATCCTAAATCTGTACTATGATAAGGCTTCCACACTCTTGTGGGGTTGGAGCATTTATCTAGCACCAGTTGTAGGTAAACCTAGAGAGAACATTAACTCCCTAGGGTTTTTGGTGTATATTAGGACTTCCATTGGAAGAGTAATCTTTTGGTGTAAGTTCTAGCTCCATCACCTATCTAGATCATGTTTTTCTAAAATCGAATCTATTGATCTTCATGGTTACAATAATAATAGGCCACATACAAAATTTGAGCTCATTTGGATGAGTGTAAGTAACTCATCCAAGGGCAAAAAAATTGACGCACAAAACTAATTTGAAATGCCCAATTTTTGCATCCTTTAGATGCATGACCTGTAAGTGTCCAAATGAGCTAAAATTTATTATATATTATGTCTTTAAGATATTTAAGAAGATCAATGTAAGGACCCTGACTTTCATTTTGAGCTTACCCTGTTTGTTTTGCCTAAACCTTGTGCTTGGTTGCTTGCTAATCACCTTTAGTGGTGATTAGGGTTTGCCTGTGTTTTGTTGGGAGTTGGAGGTGCTACTTGCAAAATAACCTAAAATAGGGTTGGAGAGTAAGTTTGTCACCTTGAGAGTTGTCTTTCTCTCTCTTTGCTTCCCTATGATTGAGAGGAAGGTTTGGGTTCGTGCCTTGAGTTGCCTTGGGCTTGGTTGAGCTCTTTTGGGCCTTGTTTTCCCTTGTCTAGGCCTTCCCTTGCTTGGTTGAGCCCTATATTAGGCAAGGATGTCTTGTGTCGTCCATGGGGTATCGCCCATGGGTGTGTCGGCCAAGGTGGTGGTGGTGTGTCGACCTTTGACTTTGTTGACCTTCTTGCTTTGGTTGTGTCACCCTAGCTTGGACATGTGGCCGAACCTTAGTTGAGTGGTGGCATGGAATGTGCATGAAGTTTGCAAGGTGGTAAAATGTGTGAATAAGTGTCCCTTGGTAAGGTGACACCTTGCCTTGGTTTAACCTTGACCCTCATCTATATATGCCTTGCCTTTATCTTCCTTGGGAACCCTTTAGCTCTTTTATTGCTCTTCCCTCCTTGTGTGCACGACACACCTTCCTTGGAAAGCTTGGTGGACAATCCTTTCCCCTTGGTGGAGATCTCTTCTTCTTCCTCTTGCTTGGTGACCAAACCCTAGGTGGGTCTTGTTCTTTGGTAAGCATCTTCTCTCTCTCTTTAGCATCTTCTTCTCCATCTTGCCTACTCTTCGACCATAGTGGTTATAATCCTTGTTCCTTTTCTTGAGGTGGCTGAATGTTGTGTGCTTGGAGCTTTGGAGCTTGAGGAGTTTGCTTAAGGTGGGTTACATAACTTCGAACCCTAGCTATACTACCATCTTTATGTTGCATATTTCATATACGTGGATGATCAACCCTGCATGTTATGTTTCTTGCTCTTGTACATGTTGTGATCTTATGGATATAGTGAGCATGATGTTGTTGATGTTGTTTATGGATCTAGTTGGATGAACCATAGTTTAGGGTTTTCTTTGGTGGCAACACCCCTTTCTCTCCTTGGTCTAGAGAAGTGAGTTTGAGCTCTAGTGATGTAGGCAATACCCCTCTATCATTTTAGTTGAGAGGTGAGTCTATATTCTAGTTTCTTGGGCAACACCCTCCTCTCACCAATAATTTGAGAGGTGAGATCTTGGATATGTGATGACCAAAGTTGAGGTTGGTCCTTGAGGTTGCCCTATTTGTGATAGAGGTTGTGCAAAACCCCTCTCTCTTGGTTGTTGAGAGGTGAGCCGATCTTCTTGATCAATTAGGGTTTGGTGCCCTTGTGCTCGAGGTTGAAGATGACCTTGTTAGGTTGTGTCTTGCATGATATGATCTTAGAGTAGTGTTGCCCATCTAGGGTTTTACCTTTGGCCAATACACCTAGTGGAGATTGTTGGTTTGGTGCTCGATATGGTGGTATAGAGAAATCCTAGTAGGTACCTTAAGTGGTGGCCGATATGGGAATCTTAACTTAGACGGACGATATGACCTTCTAGACCTAACTGGTGTTGTTCCTTTGACTGATATGCCTAGTTGAGCTTGGTCGATACCCTTTTATGGAGTTGGAGCTTGGGCGATACACCGTGATATGTGCTCTGCACGACACACCTTATGGTAGGTCTTAGCAATATGAAGTAGTCTTATGGTGCCCGAGATGATGGTGGTTTAGAGAACCATAGTGGTGTGCGGTTTGAGTAGTCAGCATGTTCATGCCCAATATGGTATCTTAGATGACATGGGTGCCCTGGACGATATGGATGACCCTTGAATGACATGGAGATGTTTTCATAATAGAGGTGCCTTAGGTGTTATACCCTTTGGCCGCTATGGTCAATGTTGAGTGTTAGCCGATAGAGAAACTCTAACCGTAACCCTAATCCTTGGGCACAATAGGCCCTTGGCCGACATCCCTACTGATGATGCATGATTCATCCTTAGATCTGGTTGCCCGAAACCTTATGAGTTGGTTGCATGATACGAAGAAGTGTGGTTGGTCGATATGATGGCACAAGTGCTCTATGGGTTGGAACCCTAGCCGATACATCCTTTGGTGAGGGTTGGCACTACTCGCCATACCTATAGTGAGGGTTGCAGGAGCTTTGGTGAGGGTTCTGATAACCCAGAATGTATATAATTGATAGTTCTCTATTAATAATGATAATACAAGTGATATGATGTAATCACCTTGAATCCTGTATCTATGATAATGGATTAAAATGATAGGTTGTGAACCAGGAAGCTTGGAAGTATATGTTGTTTCTTCACATGATGGTGTGACACATGCATATGATGACAAGTATGGGGCATGATATATGCTTATGATTGATAATAAAATGATGATTTATACAACCTATGTGTAAAATACTCATGGATGTTTCTTTATACTTGATATCATTATAATATTGTTAATCCATGATGGCTTCAGTTATCTCTATGGATATGTATACTAACCATGCATGTATGTCATGTGGATTCATAGCCGGGTAAGAGCTATGAGAAGTATGTGCTTGAATAACACCATGTGATAATGAGACAACAAGTTGATAGGTCTGAGGACCTGATATAAGGCTGAGTACCTACTTGAGGTGTTATCCTCAGATGATGAGATAAGGGATGCATTCCCAGAATGTTGATGCATGATTATGATGCCTTGAGAGGCAGTGGTTGATATAATGAGGGATTGAGGTCCCAAGACAGCATGATGATGGCAATAATGATGTAATTCTATAAGGCTATGTTTATACTTTAGTTTCCTCAATAATTGGCTTTAAATATACTAATTAATTATATATGAACATATCATGTAGTTTGCCCTGGCCATAGATCCATCATCATCAGTATTTGGTGATGGTGAAACAGGTTTATCCTGCGGGATTACCTAGAGTGCATATTGTTGAATATGCGAGGTTTCCCCTAGCCTAAAATAGGAAGGTTTGAGTGCAGTTGTGGTTGTAGACTCAGGATATATGGAACATGATATGTGATGATGAGCATGATGCATTCATGGCTCGGATGTATATATGGGTAGCCTGCGGAGCTAACCCAGAGGCTGAGGCCCTATAAGCATAAGATTGCGGTCTTGCTTGATGATTGATGTACTGACCATGGGAATGTGAGGTCATGGAGTTTGGATCTCCTTACACCTTGTATGGCACCGGATTGGGCTTCACAGCCAATGGTTGGATTTGAGAAGGGAAGACTCACTTCCTCAGGGCATAATAAAACATAATCCAGTCGAATAGTATATCTTGCTTAAAAACACGTAACATTGATTGAGGCCTTGCTTATATATCTGATCTAGTTATACCTTGCAGATATGTGTACGATCCTTATATTTGGTGATAAGTTCTTATAAAGCTTATCTTGTCAATCGTGTTCCATATAGAAATACTTGGTTATATGTCTCCCGGATATCTTGGTAAGATTGATGGTAATAATAGCCTTGCTCAGTATGCTTCTCTTATTATACGCATTTTCAGTTATCTACTGTTATTTCTTTAACCTTCTGAGGTTTTATAGTTGTGGAGGGGAGTTATGTTTCTCGCTGGGACTGTGTGTCTCACCCCGCTGGTTTATACCCTTTTTAGGTGAGCTCTCTAGACGTGGTGGTGTTCGTGAGGTTGTGTCTGAGTAGCCAAAGGAGAAGTAGAAGGCAAGAGATGGACATGTTGTTGTTTTGTAGTAGAATCCTAGAGTCATCCATGTACTCTTAGGTCCTCAGAGGTGTTTGATGACATTTCACGATGTCTAGTTGTTGTAATTTTGGTTTATCCTGCTGATGGCGGTACGTGGCCGTTATGTATATATAAACAGGTGTTGAACTCTGGTGCTAACAGTAAAGCTGGTTTTGATAAGCTGTGGACCTATAACAAGGCTTGTGAATGTTTATATAACATGTTTCTCTACAGGATCTGGATGCAAAAGTTCTCTCATGTATGCTTTCCGCAATCGGTTTTAATTAACCCATGTTTTCGGTAATATGCTGGTTCTGCACGTTTTCACGTGTCATCTCATTGTCTGTGTGATGGCGGGGTATCACAGTTGGTTTGGTATCAGGGCTCTAGGTTCGCTGAGTCTACAGGGATCTAGGAAAAGATTTGCATCTATTCTTATGAGTTTTCCAGATTTTCTTACAATAACCTTCTTCCCTCAGCTGAAGATAAAGCATAAAGATGTCTGGAAACCACGAAGAACATGTTGTCGAGAGCAACGATGTTGCATCAGTTGATGGAGCATGAGGGTAGGAACATGAAGATCGGGTGCTTGAGGTCCCCCAACTTGACCCAGCCATTCTTGAAAACCTTACCTACCAGTAGCTTATGGAGCAATTGATGGCTACGATGAATCACATGGTGGAAAGGATGTCAGTGCCTCTGCCAAGAGCACATGCTCCCCATAGTGAAACATTGGGTATTGGGAAGACCTTTGAGCGGCTTCGCCGAGTTGGAGCTTTAGATTATGCTAGAACAGTTGATCCAACACATGAAGATATGTGGCTGACAGGTCTTGAGAAGGCCTTCTGGATCCTTGACATCCCCGAAGCAGACAAAGTCAAGCACGCTGTATACCTTCTAAAGGGTAGTGTTGGCCACTGGTGGGTCATCGAGGAGGAGAAGCAACCTGGTGAGGAGATCGGTTGGGAGGTTTTTTGGTGAGAGTTCGTCAGCAGATACTTCCCGAAGACATATCTAGATGAGAAGATAAACTAGTTTGAACGATCTGTCAGGGAGAAAAGGGAGTCCATGACCAGGAAAAGGCCTACTCAGTTCCTGGGACAGAGATTTGGTGGCTTCAAGAAGCCAAGGGTTTCAACACCTTCCATAATGTAGAGTTCTCTTACACCATCTCAGTGGTCTCTGAGTAAGGGAAGAGGTTATGTTTCTTCACAATCGAAGGCGCATAGTACAACTTCTGTGGCAGTGATAGGGCCATCTAGACCATAGTTGGAAGGTAGGTCATGTTATCACTGTGGACATACTGGACACTTGAGGTCAAATTGCCCAAGGAAAGATGTTGAAGTGACACAGCAGCCGAGGCAGAATCAACAAGGGTCAGACAGACAGTAGCCCAGTGGTAGCAGAGGGCGAGGATGTGGCCAAGCGTTGCAAGAAGGATCGTCAGCTCAAGGAAGCAGAGGATGTGGACAACAAGCAACAACTCAATTCTATGCTATGAGTCAGCCGGAGGCGATAGTCAACCTGCGAGTGTTGACAGGTCAGATGGAGTTATTTCATTCTGATTTGTCTTCTTCTAGCTTTATATCTGTTTTGGTTGACCCGGGTGCTACACACTCTTTTATCGCACATAGTATGCTTGCTAGCTGTCCTTTACCTGTTAGTTGTAAGAAAGGTAGCATGTTGTTAGAAACCCCTCTCGATGGTTCTTCGATACTTCGAGAAGAGTGTCTGTCTTATGGCCTATCTTTCTCGGGACATAGTATACAAGTGAATCTTATACCACTTGAGATGCATGGATTCGATGTGATTCTTGGGATGGATACCTTAGAGAAGTATAAGGTTGTGTTGGACTGTGGTTCCAAGCAGGCAGTGTTTGATGCCAACGGAGAGAAGTGGATCTTCCAAGGAGATAGGAAGATTCTTCTGACATGTCTAGTGTCAGCGATGGTGGTAGAGAAGTTGTTGTGGCAAGTTTGTAAGGCATTCTTAGCTCATGTTGTAGATACCAAGGCAAAATGTCCTAACCTTGAAGAGGTGACAGTTGTCTGAGAGTTTGCGGATGTGTTTCCTGAGGAGTTCCCCGGTGTTCCCCCACATTGAGAGATTGATTTTGAGATCAATCTGGTACCAAGAACACAACCAGTTGCACAAACACCATATAGGATGGCTCCAACAGAGATGGCAGAGTTGAAGAAGCAGTTATAGGAGTTGTTGGAGAAAGGTTTCATCCGATTGAGCACGTCACCTTGGGGCACTCCAGTACTGTTTGTTAAGAAGAAGGACAGACAGATGCAACTATGTATAGATTATCGACAGTTGAACAAAGTCACGATCAAGAATAAGTACCCGCTGCCAAGGATTGATGATTTGTTTGATCAGTTGTGTGGCACTACAATATTCTCAAAGATCAATCTACGGTCTGGATATCATCAGTTGAGGATTAAGGAAGATGTCATACCTAAGTCAGCACTTAGGATGAGGTATGGTCACTTTGAGTTTGTGGGTATGCCGTTTGGGCTAACCAATGCACCTGCTACTTTCGTGGATCTGATGAACCGAGTGTTCCGTTCGTTTCTAGATCAGTTTGTTGTAGTCTTTATAGATGACATCTTGATCTACAGTTGGGACAGTCAAGAGCATGAATAACATCTTCGACAAGCATTGACTCTTCTTCACCAACATCAGTTATATGCCAAGTTCAGTAAGTGTGAGTTTTGGTTGAAAGAAGTGAATTTCTTGGGTCATGTGATATCTGCAGAAGGAGTCAGAGTAGACCCCAAGAAGGTGGAATCAGTGGCAATTGGGAACAACCAAAGACGTCGACCGAAGTTTGTAGTTTTCTGGGTTTGGTAGGATACTACCAGAGATTTATCAAGGACTTTAGTGCGATCGCGTTGTCAATGACAAAGTTGACCAGGAAGGATGTACCTTTTGTCTGGAATGATCGTTGTCAGCAGGCTTTCCAAAGTTTGAAGGAGAAGCTGACTAGTGCTCCAGTGCTAGTGCAGCCAGAGCCTGGGAAGGGCTATGTTGTTTTCTGTGATGCTTCCAAGAAAGGCTAAGGTTGCGTGCTGATGCAAGAGGATCATGTGGTTTATTTTGCTTCGCGACAACTTAAGAAACATGAAGAGAACTACCCGACACATGATTTAGAGGTGGAAGTTGTGGTCCATGTGTTAAATATTTGGAGACACTATCTTTATGGGGAAGCGTGTCAGATCTTTATAGATCATAAGAACTTGAAGTACATCTTCTCACAAAGTGAGATGAACATGCGACAGTGTCGTTGGATGGAGCTAATCAATGATTATGATAGCACCATTGAGTATCATCCTGGTAAGGCAAACATGGTAGCTGATGCACTTAGCAGAAAGTCTTCTTCTCTTTCCATGAAGAAGGCACAGTTTAGTTCCTTGGTATGCCATAGGTGAGATATGTTTGTCTCCTTGTGGCAGATGAATGTGCAATTGGAAGTTTCCTTGTTGGCATGACTGTTGGCACAAATGCAAGTCAAGCCTATACTGAGACAGCAGATCAAAGACGCACAACAGCTAGATGATACAGTGCAGTTGATCAGGTCAGAGCTCGGCAGTGAAAAGTGTGATGGGTTCCATGAGTCTGAGGATGGACTAGTTTGCTATGATGGTAGGTTGGTGGTCCCCGATGTTGATAATCTAAGGAAGATGGTGCTCGAGGAAGCACACATGTCGATGTATGCTATGCATCCAGGAGTCACCAAGATGTATCATAATCTGAAGGACTTGTATTGGTGGTCTGGCTTGAAGAAGGATGTAGCCGAGTTTGTGGCTAAGTGTGCAGTATGTCAGCAAGTTAAAGTTGAGCATCAGAAGCTGACAGGTACGTTGCAACCCATGCCGACACCACAGTGGAAATTGGATCATATAACCATGGACTTCATAGTTAGTCTACCAAAGATAGCTAGGAATCATGATTCCATTTGGGTAATAGTGGACAGACTGAAAAAATCTGCTCATTTCATATCGATAAAGACAACATATACAGCAGAGAAGCTTGCTCAGGTATATGTAGATGAGATAGTGCGATTTCACGGTGTACTGGCAACAATAGTCTCCGACAGAGGTCCCCAATTCACGAGTCATTTCTGGGAACAGTTGCATACAATGTTGGGAACACAATTGAGGTTCAATATTGCCTTCCACCCGCAGACAGATGCATAGTTTGAAAGGACTATTCAGACCTTGGAGGATCTTTTCTGAGCATGTGTTTTGCAGTTCCTAGGCAGTTGGGACATGCAACTCAGTCTGATAGAGTTTGCTTACAATAATAGTTACCAGCGGAGCATTGACATGGCTCCTTATGAGGCTCTATATGAAAGGAAGTGCAAATCCCCTTTATGTTGGTACGAGTCTGGTGAGTATCAGCTTTTGGGTCCTGAGTTAGTGTAGCAGACAACAGAAAAGATCAGAGTGATACAATAATAGTTGAAAATGGCACAGGACAAACAGAAGTCTTATGAGGACAATCACTGACGACCTTTAGAGTTCTAGGTGGGAGACAAAGTGTATCTCAAGGTCTTACCTTGGAAAGGCATGCTGAGGTTTGGTCGGAAAGGCAAACTGGCACCCAGGTATATGGGGCCATACCCGGTAATAGCACGTGTTGGCAGGGTAGCTTACAAGTTAGAGATGCTGCCAAAGTTGCACAGGTTACATCCGGTGTTCAATGTTAGCATGTTGAAGAAAATTCATCTAGACACAGGGACAGTGATACAACCAGTTGAGGTTGAGCTTGATGAAGATGTAACCTATGAGGAGCATCCGGTGGCGATCCTTGACATAAGAGTAAAGAAGATGAAGAGGAAGGACCTGGTTCTTGTGAAGGTTCTTTGGCATCTTCGTGGTGTTGAGGAATCCACGTGGGAGCTTGATGAAGAGATGAGGTGGAAGTATCCCTCGCTTTTCTCTTCATATTTTAGGGATGAAATCCCTTTGTAGAGGTTTATGGCTTTTAAGGACCCTGACCTTCACTTTGAGCTTACCTTGTTTGTTTTGCCTAAACCTTGTTCTTGGTTGCTTGCTAATCACCTTTAGTGGTGATTAGGGTTTGCCTATGTTTTATTGGGAGTTGGAGGTGCTACTTGCAAAATAACCTAAAATAGGGTTGGAGAGCAAGTTTGTCACCTTGAGAGATGTCTTTCTCTCTCTTTGCTTCCCTAGGGTTGAGAGGAAGATTTGGGTTTGTGCCTTGAGTTGCCTTGGGCTTGGTTGAGCTCTTTTGGGCCTTGTTTTCCCTTGTTTGGGCCTTGCCTTGCTTGGTTGAGCCCTTTATCGGGCAAGGATGCCTTGTGTCATCCATGGGGTATCGCCCATGAATGTGTCGTCCAAGGTGGTGGTGGTGTGTCGGCCTTTGACTTTGTTGACCTTCTTGCTTTGGTTGTGTCACCCTAGCTTGGACATGTGGCCGAACCTTGGTTGAGTGGTGGCATGGCATGTGCATGAGAATTGTAAGGTGGTAAAATGTGTCGACAAGTGCCCCTTGGTAAGGTGACACCTTGCCTTGGTTTAACCTTGACCCTCATCTATATATGCCTTGCCTTTCTCTTCCTTGGGAACCCTTTAGCTCTTTTGTTGCTCTTCCCTCCTTGTGTGCACGAAACACCTTCCTTGGAAAGCTGCGTGGACGATCCTTTCTTCTTAGTGGAGATCTCTTCTTCTTCATTTTTATTGGTGACCGAACCCTAGGTGTGTCTTGTTCTTTGGTAAGCATCTTCTCTCTCTCTCTTTAGCATCTTCTTCTCCATCTTGCCTACTCTTCGACCATAGTGGTTATAATCCTTGTTCCTTTTCTTGAGGTGGCCAAAAGTGGTGTGCTTGGAGCTAGGAGCTTGAAGCTTAGATCTTTGGAGCTTGAGGAGTTTGCTTAAGGCGGGTTACATAACTTCTAACCCTAGCTATACTACCTTCTTTATGTTGCATATTTCATATACGTGGATGATCAGCCTTGCATGTTATGTTTCTTGCTCTAGTACATGTTGTGATCTTATGGATATAGTGAGCATGATGTTGTTGATGGATCTAGTTGGCCGAACCATAGTTTAGGGTTTTCTATGGTGGAAACACCCCTTTCTCTCCTTGGTCCAGAGAAGTGAGTTTGAGCTCTAGTAATGTAGGCAATACCCCTCTCTAATTTTAGTTGAGAGGTGAGTTTATATTCTAGTTGTTTGGGCAACACCCTCCTCTCACCATGGATTTGAGAGGTGAGCTCTTGGATATGTGATGACCTAAGTTGAGGTTGGTCCTTGTGGTTTCCCGATTTGTGATAGAGGTTGTGCAAAACCCCTCTCTCTTGGTTGTTGAGAGGTGAGCCGATCTTCTTGATCAATTAGGGTTTGGTGCCCTTGTGCTCAAGGTTGAAGATGACCTTGTTAGGTTGTGTCTTGCACGATATGATCTTGGAGTAGTGCGGCCCGTCTAGGGTTTTACGTTTGGCCGATACAAATAGTGGAGATTGCTGGTTTGGTGCTCGATACGGTGGTATAGAGAAATCCTAGTAGGTTCCTTAAGTGGTGGCCGATATGGGAAGCTTAACTTAGACGGACGATATGGCCTTGTTGACCTAAGTGGTGTTGTTCCTTTGACCGATATGCCTAGTTGAGCTTGGCCAATACCCTTTTGTGGAGTTGGAGCTTGGGCGATACACCTTGATGTGTGCTCTGCATGACACACCTTGTGGTAGGTCTTGGTGATATGAAGTAGTCTTGTGGTGCCTGAGATGATGGTGGTTTAGAGAACCTTAGTGGTGTGCGGTTTGAGTAGCCAGCATGTTCATGCCCAATATGGTATCTTGGACAACATGGGTGCCCTGGCCGATATTGATGACCCTTGAACGACGTGGAGATGTTTGCATAATAGAGGTGCCTTGGGTGTTATACCCTTTGTCTGATATGGTCAATGTTGAGGGTTAGCTGATAGAGAAACTCTAACCCTAACTCGGATCCTTGTACACGATTGGCCCTTGGCCGACAGCCCTGCTGATGATGCACGATTCATCCTTAGATCTAGCTGCCCGACACCTTGTGAGCTAGTTGCACGATAGGAAGAAGCGTGGTTGGTCGATAGGATGGCACAAGTACTCTAGGGGTTGGAACCCTAGCCGATACACCCTAGTGAGGGTTGTAGGATCTTTGGTGAGGGTTCTGATAACCCAGAATGTATATAATTGATAGTTCTCTATTAATAATGATAATACGAGTGATATGATGTAATCACCTTGAATCCTGTATCTATGATAATGGGTTAAAATGATAGGTTGTGAACTAGGAAGATTGGAAGTATATGAAGTTGCTTCACATGATGGTGTGACACATGCATATGATTACAAGAATGGGGCATGATATATGCTTATGATTGATAATAAAATGATGATTTCTACATCCTATGTGTAAAATAGTCTTGGATGTTGCTTTATACTTGATAGCATGATAATTCTGTTAATCCATGATGGCTTCAGTTATCTCTATGGATATGTATACTAACCATGCAGGTATTTCATGTGGATTCATAGTCGGGTAAGAGCTATGAGATGTATGTGCTTAAATAACACCATGTGATAATGAGACAACAAGTTGATAGGTCTGAGGACCTGATATAAAGTTGAGTGCCTGGTTGAGGTGTTATCCTAAGATGATGAGATAAGGGATGTGTTACCAGAATGCTGATGCATGATTATGATGCCTTGACAGGTAGTGGTTGATATAATGAGGGATTGAGGTCCCAGGACAGCATGGTGATGGCAATAATGATGTAATTCTATAAGGCTATGTTTATACTTTGGTTGCCTAAACAATTGGCTTTAAATATACTAATTAATTATAGTTGAACATATCATGTAGTTTGCCCAGGCCATATATCCATCATCGTCAATATTTGGTGATGGTGAAATAGGTTTATCCTACGGGATTACCTGGAGCGCATATTGTTGAATATGTAAGGTTTCCCCTAGCCTAAAATAGGAGGGTTGGAGTGCAGATGTGGTTGCAGACTCAGGATATATGGAACATGATATGTGATGATGAGAATGATGCATTCATGGCTCAGATGTATATATGGGTAGCCTGCGGAGCTGACCCAGAGAATGAGGCCCTATAAGCATAAGATTGCGGTCTTGCTTAGTGATTCATGTACTGACCATGGGAAGGTGAGTTCATGGAGTCCGGATCTCCTTAGACTGTGTATGGCACCATATTGGGCTTCGCAACCAATGGTTGGATTTGAGCATGGAAGGCTCACTTCCTCAGGGCATAATAAAACGTAATCTAGACGAATAGTATATCTTGCTTAAAAACATAAAACATTGACTGAAGCCTTGCTTATATAGCTGATCTAGTTATACCTTACAGATATGTATACGATCCTTATATTTGGTGATAAGTTCTTATAAATCTTATCTTGTCAATCATATTCCATAAAGAAATACTTGGTTATATGCCTCCCGGATATCTTGGTAAGATTGATGGTAATAATAGCCTTGCTCAGTATGCTGCTCTTATTATACGCATTCTCAATTATCTTCTTTTATTGCTTTAACCTTCTGAGGTTTTATGGTTGCGGTGGGGAGTTATGTTTCTCGCTAGGACTGTGTGTCTCACCCCACTGGTTTACACCCTTTTTAGGTGAGCGCTCTAGACGTGGTGGTGTTTATGAGGTTGCGGTCGAGCAACAAGAGGAGCAGTAGAAGGCAAGAGATGGACATGTTGCTGTTTTGGTGGTTTTGTAGTAGAGTCCTAGAGTCATCCCTGTACTGTCAGGTCCTCAGAGGTGTTTGATGACGTTTCACGATGTCTAGCTGTTGTAATTTTGGTTTATCCTGCTGCTGGCCGTACGTGGCCGTTATGTATGTATAAACAGGTGTTTAAGTCTGGTGCTAACAGTAAAGCTGGTTCTGATAAGTTGTGGACCTATAACAAGGCTTGTGAATGTTTATATAACATGTTTCTCTATAGGATCTGGATGCAAAAGTTCTCTCATGTATACTTTCCGCAATCCATTTTAATTAATCTGTGTTTTCGGTAATATACTAGTTCCGCACATTTTCGCGTGTCATCTCGTTGTCTGTGTGATGGCGGGGTGTCACAATCAATGGTTTAGATTTTTCAAAAAGTTATTGCATCTTTAAAAATGACTGAGGTGTACGGTTCCTTCGGTACACTCGAGTGTACACTAGCCTGACTCTCTCTCTCTCTCTCTCTCTATATATATATATATATATATGATATTATTTTATTTAAAATATAAAATAGTGGACAAATATTTAAGTAATATATAGAAAATATTAAAATAGAGATAACGTCAGAAAAATACAATACACAAAAATATACAAATAAAATAATATATACAAAGGAAAGACGTTATGAATAACTAATATTTTAATAAATTTGTTTCCACTCAATCCATATTTCTTACAGATAAATGACAATAACTTTATATTCCATTTATTGAGTTCTTAGTAAATCAGAATATATATATATATATATATATATATATAAGTTGATATTATTATATTAAAAATATAAAATAGAGGAAAAATATGTAATTAGTATATAGAAAATATTAAAATAGAGATAACGTTAGAAAAATACAATACACAAAAATATATAAATAAATATATAAAAAGGAAAGACATTATGAATTACTAATATTTTATTAGATTTGTTGCCACACAATCCAATGAGTAAAAAAATTAATTGTTATGTCTCATTTAAAATAAATACATTAATGCATATAAAATAGGAAATAATATACATGTACTAATAAGTATAAAGGGCAATAAATAATCCCTATTGTTTTAAATAATCTCAATAATATCATTTTATATGTATTTTTAATGTCCACAACGCAGTAAGTCAATTTTTTTTCTATGTATTTTTATATTACTAATGTTGTCCTTATATCTATATTCTATAATATTAAATATTGTTTATACTGTTGGGTGGAGTTGCCACAATAATATGAAAACATCCAACTATTCATTCTAATTATATATTTATATTGTATCATTTGTTTTCAGTATATTTTTGATTTTTTTTACTTTGCATTTTCCATCTAGTAATTGAACATTACTTTATTATCTACCTTCAGCATAATATCTATTAAATTTATAGACTATTATTTATATATTAAAGGTTTTGATATCCTCATTTTGAATCACCACTTATTATTGTTGTAAAGCTCAAATGTCTAGTACTTTTTGTCTATGATTACAAATTTAATGATTAGTCTGTTGTTATACTACATCTTTACTGCTATATCAGATTTATCCATTGTAAAGCAAAACCTTTTGAAAACCAATGTTTAGACCTATTTCCTCACATCAAAGCTTATATTACACACTTTATTGTCTGTGTTCCCCCATTATTCTCAACAACAAGAAACTTATATGTTGTCAATACTTCCTCATTTTGATATTTCTGTGATCAATGTATCTCTTACGCGGGTGCATTGACTCCATCAAAAATAGTTTGTCCTTCCTAAGTACATATTGCTCCCAAAACATTGATTTTTGAACAATATTTTTTGGAAATTGACAAATTAGTAAGTAAGATTTCAAAATATGTTATTCCAAGTTTTTGTCTTTCAAAATTTACTAATGACAATACAAGGATAGAAGGATGCTGGTCTGGCTGGAAAGTCAAAGACGACCACAATTGGAAATGAATGCCCCATTGGGGACAAATTGCTTTAATGTTATTTTTATTACAATACCATGTCACTAATTTTTAAATTGAATTTATTAATTGTCAACTCACCTTACTAATCGTTGATATATGGGATTAAGAGAGAAAGATTTCTCTCCCCCTCTCCCATAACCCGTGGCGGAGGCCGGATGCCTGGGAGGGTGATAAATCAAGAGATGCTTCTCTGTGTGGTTTCGAACCCGGGTCCCTTCATTGGGGATCAATGGAATTCGCCAACCGGGCTATTCCCTTGTCGACACTAATCACTGATATATATATATATATATATATATATATATATATATATATATATATATATATGTATCATAATCATAAATGAAGATGGGTACATATAATCTACATGTACTCAGATACACAATTCTTTTAGCCATAGAGGCTAGGAAGTGTGTACCGGCTGGTACATGCAACTTATGTGTATCGGTCATTATATTTTATGTAATAATGCACTATTATATTTTGTTATCCGTTACTCTATTTTTAGGCATAATAATAACTATACGTTGACTATAGATTAATGAAGTTACTAAGAGATTATAAAATTTAGTGGCATGATATTATAATTTTTAAAGTGCATTACATCGTGGCCGAGAATGCTTTAGTACCACAGGGCCAATGAGTACCCGTTAGGGACACATTGCTTCATGAACATGACATCTCAGCTATATTTTCCAAAACATGACAAGTTTGTTGGTACATATGCCTAGAGAGCCAATCATATTATGATTGTGATGGCATATTATGCACAAAGGATTTGATTAGATATAAAGGCAAACTATTAATTTATTTTATTTCACTCATTTATGAGATAATGAGGAAACATAATGACTGTCTAAAGAATGATATTACTCAATGATATATGTCTTCAAGTGTGTGACTTGAATGATGATATTATACAAACATTAAGGGTATATACATTCTTGTTATGTCCCTAGTCAGATGTTATTGTAAAAGGCTGATAGACAATAGTAACACATAAGACTAGAGTGTGTATTGGTTGATGATAGAATCTCATCAGTCATGATATGTGATATTAAATCAAGCACATAGATACTTGTTGGAGAATAGTGTATCATACAGACCCACCTTGAGAGTGACACATGGAAATCATAAATGGTGGTCATAGTCATCATAGTGAAGGTGGTGATTGTGGTTCTTAGACCTGAAATCACTACACTTATTACATGTCATTCTATATGTTTTGAAAGTCATCTAATGTGATCCTGAATAAGGACTGACATAAAGGTGATGATCAAATGTTTTGTGATACATGTGGATGATTCTGTGTGATGTAGATGGGATTTGACCCTCCTACTAGAGTTTGATTTCTAGGACACTTGATAAGCAAGACTGAGAAATGCATTTGTATGCACATGTGAATCAATATATGATATAGAGGTCACATATATTTTAGATAGTTTGCTATGGATAAAGGAACATGGATTGAACATTGCGATGATGACAATTCCATGCCTTGAGTTCATTCCAGATATCAGAAATAAAGGAATTAGACAATCACTGTAACACATGACATAGATCATAGGTTGAAGTTGTTCTCTAACTTCCCTAATTATTCGAGTAGTAATGATGTGTTACTAGGCACCACTCTTTGCTTGTGATGTCGTAAACAGGTTATGGACATTCACTACCAATATAATTAGGAACCTATGGGATCATACACATACGATACATCTAGAATAGGAGTTTAATCATGAATGATAATTAAATTGGTTGCTAATGTATTTAGGTTTTCAATTTAAGTAACCGATCAATTGATTGGACTCCCAACTGACCGATTCAAGTGTTGAAATAACCAATTGCAGTGTTTGGTTGATTGAAAATTATATTGGATGAGGTCTGGATGAATAGGGGTGCGAACTGACTGATTCACCTAGTGAACTAATCGGGTGGAGGTTGTGAGATGATCAACTCGTGAGAGCAGGACACCCAGTTCATGATGCAATCTGATTGCATCAAGGATTAATGTTGACATCATTTCCTTCATTAATTGGATTCGAATTGCCAATTCATATGTGATCGAAAAATATGATGAAACGACCCATTCACTGGGTGAGCTAATTGGCTTTCATGCTAACTAATTGTTTCACTTGCTAACTGACCATTTTTCCAGTCATAGGTTATGAATTTTCATGAAATTTTGGCTCCTTCCACTCCCACATAGACTGGGAACCTTGACTCTAAACCCCCTATAAATAGAGGGGTATTGGGGGCTTCTCATCCATAACAACTCAATTTTCTTTGAGAATTGTTGTCCTCTCTGGTTGTGGTAACCAATAAAGAGCCAGAGCAAGTCCTACCTAATAAAGGGAGGGATAGCAAGGGAAAACAACTGTGGGAGAGCAAGTCGGTGACTAGTACACTAACGAGAGGGAAAACGCCTTCCTGTTTGTTCTAGTAGAACGACAGGTGTTCTAGATGGTCCATTTGGACTACCATAGAGGCATGAATATCCTTCCCTCTAGAAGGATAAAGTCAGTGTGTTGTCCGTGGTGAAGACCATGAGCTGCTGTAAATGCCATCCCAGTGCATCTAGAAGACAGTTGTATCACTATAATGGGGAATAGTCGATGGACTTGCTCCTAGACCATGTATGACCTCATTAAACCATTTCTCACATTACATAGTTTTTGATGAGATATTGTTGTTATGGGAAATATGGATAAAAAGAAACTATTTCATTGCCTAATCTGATGCAATATTTCCCAATAGTGGTATTAGAGCGACACCAATTTACTATATTTTGGGATAATCGATATGATCGGATTTTTTATTTTCATCATTTATTTATTGCATATGATGCAAATACTTAAACTTCTTAATATGCAAATCTGGTTAAATACCAAATATGATCCCAAACTAATATATGTATATATATATATATATATATATATATATATATATATATATAGGCCACTTGATAAGCGACACTGAGAAAGGCATGCACATGTACATGTGAATCTATATATGACATTAAGGTCACATATATCTTAGAATTTTTAATCTATATCAAGGGACATGGATTGAACATTGAGAAGATGATGATTCTATGCCTCGAGTTCATTCAAGATATCAGAGACAAAGGAATTAGACAATTAGTGTAACACCTAACACAAATGTAGGTTGAATTTTCTCTCCAACTTTCCCAATTATTTGAGTAGCAATGACGTGTGACTAGGCACCACTCTTTACTAGTGATGCCATAAAAAAGTGATGGGCATTCACTTCCAACATAAATAGGAACCTATGGGGTCACACACATAGGATACATCTAGAAGAGGAGTTTAATCATGAATGATAATTAAATTGATTGCTTAAGTGTTTAGGTATTTAATTTAAGAAACATATCAAGTGGATGAACTCTCAAGTAACCGATTCAAGTGTTGACATGACCAGTTGGAGTGTCAGATTGAATGAAAAATGTATCAGCTGAGTTCTACATGAATAGGGGCACAAACAGACTGGTTCACCTAGTGAACTGATCGGTTGGAGGTTGTGAGATGATAGGCTCACAAGAGTGTGCCACCCGGTTCATGGTGCAATTCGATTGCTTCAAGGATTAATGCTCACATCATGTCGTACATTAATTCGATTAGAATTACCAATTCATATGTGGTTGGGAAACATGACGAAATGACTGGTTCCCAGGATGAACCAATCGGCTTGCATGCCAACTGATTGGTTTACTTGCGAACTGTCTATTTCTCCTATCATAGGTTGTATATTTTCATGAAATTTTGGTCCCTTCCACTCCCACATAGACTGAAAATCCTAACCCTAAACCCCCTATAAATAGAGGAGTACTTGGGGCTTCTCAGATATAACAACTCAATTGCCTCTTACAATTATTGTCCTCTGTAGTTGTGATAACTAATAGAGATCCCTAGCAAGTCCTACCTAATAAAGGGAGGGATAGTAAGGGAGAACAATTGTTGGAGAGTATGTTGGTGACTAGCACACCAACGGGTGGGATAACTCCTTCCTCTCTAGTATAGTAGAAGAAGAAGTGTTCTAGGGGGTGTGTGGACTACCATAGAGCCATGGACACCTTTCCCACTAGGAGGATAACGTCAGCCTGCTATCCGTAGTGGTGACCACGAGGTGATACAAACACCGTCCCAATGCAACTAGAAGACAGTTGCATCACTGCAATGAGGAATAGTCGTTGGACTTGCTTTAGGAGCAGGTATGACCTCGTTAAATCACCCTTCCCATTACATAGTTTTTGACGTGATACTGTTGTTATGGGGAATGTTGATAATTTTTTTTTTATTTCCGCTGCCTAATGTGATGCCATTTTCCCAATAAAGTCGGCATTAAAAATCATAAAAAATGATTTTTCATTCTTTTGCCAATTAGAAATGATTGTACGCATGACAATATTGATATTGATATAATTTTATCTTTTTAATGGTATTCTCATTATTAGTATAAATTGACGATGACAGTCAAACACATATAGAATTCCATGTTGATAAACTAAAATTTACTATTTTGTTATTGATATTTACATATTAATGCTAAAATTAAGGATGTCATAGTAAATTCATATTTCAATGAATAGATAACATTAAAATGATTGTATCTAGCATTATATAGTGATTTAGAGATTCATTTCATAACCTCTAAGATATTAAAAACTAGGGTTTTGGGTATATTTGAATCTGGGTATATGCAAGTAGAAAATATCATTTATTTAGTTTTTTTCTGTGCATTAAATCATTGAAATTGCTATCATTTATTAAGTAAGTTGATTATTTTACAGCTTAGGGTTTATGTATTATACAATTCAAATTTTGTGAAAAGTTAGTAAGTAGCATGTGTAAACTAGTTTGGTATTATTCACAAACTCTAGTTAGTAGTCTACTGAAATACAATGAATTGTGTTTAATTCTAGTTTTTTAGCAAAAGACATTAAATTCAGTATCCACACTTAAGTTACCTTATCAAAAGGAGAAAATATATGCTAATTTTTTCATTATAGAATGTTTTCCTACATGATTTTATTGGGAAGGTGAAGTATGTGATTGATTGATGTATATTTGAAGAGTATCACCTAGTGCTTGACCTGGTCGGGGGGTCAATGGTTCTATTGCTGCATAGATATTGTAAATACCCAATTCTAATCATCTAGGGACTAGTGGTACTGGTGGATTTTGGTTTCGTATTTCACAATTTACTATATTTTGTGTGTTATATCTAATGAAACTGGTTTACATGAAGTTACTAAATTGATATCTAGGGTATCGCTCCTAAGTAGCCAGGATATGGGTCCATATCTTTGTGAACTTTGTGTAGCCATTTCCACTATAGACTCTACAACCTAACCATAGACTAAGATTAGTTTAGATAGCAGTCTTTGGGTCCTAATTTATACCTCCAAACTTGTACGGTAAGTCACATAGTAGTGGATTTAGCTTGGATGAAACAATACAATAGGTTAGGGGTAAGAATAAAATATAATCCAACAATAACTAGTGTTAGTGAAAAATCCATAGACAATATGTATAACAAAAAGAAAATAGATTTCACAGTATATTCTATTTGATACTTGATTATAAGAAATTATACCCTTTTAGAGGTTAATCAATTACCCTATGTTTTTTATTTGTATCATTCTTGAATTCTCTATCACCTTAGAGTACTTTTTTGTCCAATAGTTTATTTTATAGAACTATATACTCACAGAGAAAGTTTGTCACTCAATATTTATAAAACTTTTATATGTTGTGAAAAAGGAGTGGATAAACCACCTGAATGAGAACTTTACCAATAATTTTGGTCGAAGTGGTAGAATTGTAGTTATCTAGGTAGTTAGAGTCATTTTCTTAGTTACTCAAGGTTTATGGGTACTAAAGGAAATGAGTTGTAATATTTAGACTTGTTACAGTAAATAATAACTCAATGTTAGTTTTTTTTAATATGCACTTGTAATACTTTATTTTATTGTTAGTATGTATTAAATTTAATTATCAAAAAATGTAGTTCTGATCAACATAATATTATAATTGTCTTTAATTTTTTTTCATGTTCCAAATGTGTGCATTGTAGTTGCTTTACAAAAATTAAAATATATGCAAAATCCTAATCTTAGGGTTTATTGAAACCTCATTGAGTCTACACATTTTTTTTGTGCAATACCGATAGATCGGTTACATCAGGACTGAGTTCTAAGCAAATTATAGAAAAAGGCCTTATCTTCTAGATAGAATTCTTCGCCTAGGGCAGGGCAGAGCTGCCATTCACTTTCATGAAGAGGTTGTTTGAGGCAGGATTTAGCAAGAATATTCGTAAGCTTGTTTTGGTTTCTCTTGATGTAGACGACATCAGTGGCATTGAGAGCGGCCAGAGCTTCTCTTAATTTGCAGACCGCAGTGAGGTATCTCCCTGGCACCTCAGCAAGATGTTTCACCCATTGTACTGAATTCCAAGAATTTGAGAGGAAAGTACCTTTGTTGTGATTAAGCTATCTCGTGAGCTCTGCCCCATGAAGGAGGGCCATAAGTTCCCCCTCCATGGCATTAGTTCTATGATGCAGATGAGAGGAGCCCCCTAGCCATTCTCCTGTGAAGCTGTGGAGAATAGCGCATGTGCAAGATGTGTTGGACCTGGTAGAAGTGGCAACATCTAGATTGAGGATGAAGTTAGTGTTGTGCAGGCGTATATGGTGTTCCAGGCTGGATTTCATAGGATGATCAGATGGGTTACAGGTGAAGGCCTGGGATGATGAGCTGGCTTCAGCAAAGCATTGTGCCGCCGCAATTCTTGGTGGTATGAAAGTTTTTTCGAAGATCTGCAGGTTCCTGCTTTTCCATATTATCCAACATATAATGGAAAATAATGTCTTCCAGGTAGTCGGCTCCTTGACAGTCCTGAGATTGTATTCCATCCAGCCCTGAATAGTCTGGCTTTCAATGAACAGATTCACCTCCCTGGGCAGAATGAATGACCATATCTGTCTAGACAACCCACAATCCCTTATCGTATGCATGCTATCTTCTTCCGAGTTATTGCAGCGTGGACATGTTGGGTCATCTGTCATCTTCCTTTTAGATCGCATGACGTTGGTGAGTAAACGATCATGTAGCAACAGCCACAAGTGAGCTCTTACCCGGTGCGATACGAGTAGAGACCAAGCCTCTGCAAACAACGGGCTCAATGCGTTTGGCATGGGTTGGCATAGAAGATTGTAAGCGGAGTGGGCAGTGAAGAGGCTGTAGTTGTCTAGCTTCCAGATGAAGGTGTCATCCCCGTAATGGATTCTAGGAGTGGGCATATGACTAATGGCGATGATTGTGTCTTGTACAAACCAGTAATTGAGAAAATCCAGGTCCCAGGATCCGTCATCTCTGAATAGACTCGAGACCTTAAGGTCGACAAGCTCCTCCGACACCGTAAGATCGACTTTGATAGTGGGTGCCACACCTGCTCCGATCCATTCGTCAGTCCAAATCATAGTGTCTAGGCCTGAAATGGCATGACGACGCGAGTTCGCTTTTAGGAGAGGGAGGAAGGTCCTCAAGCTATGCCATAAGTGGGATCCAGTTGATTTAGGTAGTCCATTTGTGAAGTAATTAGATCGCATGATATCCACCCAAGGTATACACCTGTTTTGAAAGAGGTCCCAACCCATCTTCATCAGCAAGCAGGAGTTGAAATCCTTCGACCTCCTCAGACCCAGTCCTCCATTAAGTTTGGGGTTCGTAACCTTGCTCCATGCAACCAGATTTAGACGTCTGTGGGAGCCCCCATTCCACAGGAAGTTCCTGGTAATTTGATCAATTCGTTCACAAACTGAGATAGGGAGCTGGACTTCCTGCATAATGTAGCAAGCTTGCGATTGCAGGACCGATTTGGTAAGCGTTATTCGCCCTGCAAGGGAGAGGGGATTATTCTGCCATTGCGATATGTGCTTCTGAAACTTCTCCAGTAGAGAAGAGAAGAGATCCTTGCCTTTCCTGCGGTGGATGATGGGAACGCCCAAGTGGAGACCGAGATTGCTCATTTCATGGATGCCCAAACTACTACAGATCTTGTTTTTGACTGATCGGGGGGTGCTGTGAGAGAAGAAGACAGTAGATTTCTCATGGGATAGAGCAAGCTCGGAGGCGTGATTGAAGTGCTTAAGGCAGTGAAGGATCACCCTTGCTTGGTGGGTGGATGCTTCTCCGAAGAGAATAATGTCATCCGCGAAGCTCACATGGGAGATAGAAATTGTTTCTTTGGTGATGACGATGGGCCTCCAATTGCCTTTGCCCATCTCCTCCGCTATCAATTGACTAAATCTTTCCAGGCATAAGAAGAAAATGTAGGGGGAAAGAGGATCCCCTTGCTTGACACCGCAAGAAGGGTGAAATGTGTCTGCAACCTCTCCGTTCCAGAGGATGGAAGAGTCCCCAGAGAAAATAATGTGCATAAAGATATCAATGATTTCCTTGGGCAGCGTAGTTCGAGTAAGCGTGTCGTGAATAAAGTGCCATCTTAATTTGTCAAAGGCTTTTATCAGGTCCAGCTTCAGCGCCGTTGTTCTTTTCTTACTTGATTTAGACTCCATTGAGTGCACCACCTCCTGGACCAGAGCTGTGTTGTCTCCAATCCTCCTTCCAGGAATAAAACTCGAATGGAAAGGGGAAATCCATTCATTGAGGTAAGGTTTGAGCCTGGTGGCGATGACCTTTGAGAGGAGCTTCGTGCATACATTGTTGAGAGAGATAGGCCTCAATTGGGAGCATTTCTCCGGAGGGTTGCTCTTGGGAATGATGATGATGAGCGGGTCAGTCGCAGAAGGAGGGATCGGGGTGCCCATGAAGGGTGCTTGAATAAACCGACAGAGTTGGTTGCTCAAAGCGTTCATGTTTGCTTGATAAAATCCCACGTCCACTCCATCCGGCCTTGGGGCTTTGACAGGCGACATGGAGCTCAGCGCATCCCATATCTCCTTTGTTGAGGGAGTAGAAACCAACTTCTGTTGTTGGTCAGACGTGAGAGGCGTAAAGGCCCCAAGGAAAGTGATGCTTGCAGAGCGTCTGCGGTCTTCGTCTACCTCCTGATATACGTTAGAGAAGAAAGATAAAATGAGGGATTTGAGCTCAGATTCATTGTCATACCAGACTCCATTATCGTCTTTGAGGAGGGTAATCTTATTCCTCCATCTTCTAGCATTTGTAATATAGTGGAAGTAATTGGTATTATTGTCTCCTAGCTTGATCCACGTGCATATCGATTTCTGTTGGCTTTCATCTTCCTCTCGCCGTAGGATGCCATCTAGTTGGGCTTGGAGATCGACAGTCTCCATCGCCAGCGATTGATCAAAATGAAATGAAAGATTCATTTGGTTCCATCTGATCTTATTAGTGATTTTGTCTTTACATCTTCTATCTTTTTTGCGTGAAGCGGTGTCCCAAGTTTTTTCCTTCTCCAGCAGCGACTTGTTCGCAGTGAGCAGATCAGTGTCCTTCAGCCAGGCTTCTTTGAAGAAATCCTCATATCCTGGTGACAAGTACCATCTCGCATTGGTACGGATGTGCGACTTTCCCTGGTAGGGAGGAGATTCTTCGGCGCACACCATTAAAGGCGTGTGATCAGAATGATTCTTTTCGAGGACTAGGACCTCCTTTTTGCCTGGTTGCTCGATCCACTACCGATTACCTAGCTCCCTATCCAGTCGTTCATGCAAGAGTCCCCTTCTGAAGGTGGTGCTGGGGCCGATCGCTCTAAGGTCAAGAAGCGAGCAGCTCTCGGCGGCCTCTATGAAATCCATACTATTGGCTCTGTCAAAGATGTTGCTTCCAATTTTCTTAGAAGGGTGCATAACCACATTAAAATCCCCCATCACTACCCAAGGATCAGTGATCGAGAGGGCAATAGCATTGAGTTGATTCCAGAGAAGCTTCCTCCCTCCCCTTGTCATGCTTGCATAGACAAAGGTGAAGAAGGTGTTGTGAATCTTACAGTGGACAAATTGTTTGTGAGAAACAATGATCTCAATCTGGGTGTTATGCTTCCAGAGCACCCATATGCCCCCAGAGTAACATGCAGCTTCGACTCTATGTGAGTTCGAAAACCCCAGAGTCTTTATAATCCCCATAGCTCACGTTATGCTACATCTTGTCTCCATCAGACACATGATCGAGATCTTGTATTTCAGGGTCAGATCTTTCACCGTATTTTGGGTGTCTTTATCACAAACACCCTGCACATTCCATGATGTAACCTTCATTTATCAACTTCAGCAAGGGTGGATTTTCCCATTGTCCTCGCCTCGTCCTCCAGGTCCTACAGCAAAGATGTCTTCCCTCTCTTCCTTGAGGAGGATTTCGAGGTGTCACCGGAGTTCAGTATCTTTCAATTCCGCAGATGAATACCCGCCGAGTTTTGACTTGGACTTCTGTATGGGTGGGTTTGACGCTCAGTTCTTGTCGAGTCACCAAAGGTGAACAGTTCATTGACAAAGGGGTTTGGTTGGTTCTCCCTTCCTTGCACAAGAGAGTCTCCAGTAGGGTTGACGGAAGTGTGCGCGGTACACGGTTGGGGTGTCAGGTTCAGTGTTGTTTGGGTTGGGGCAATCAGTTCCTTTGATTTGCTCTGCGTGGGTACAATATTGGCCTTGGATCTATGCAAATTGTTCTGCTTGGAGATTTTATTTCTTGTTTTCCAGTCAATTCCGTTAACCACCCGTTCTACAACCGAGTCGACGTCATTAACTTCAGTATCTGCAACGTCAACTTCCTCCTAGTTCTGCAAGTTCTGAAATCTGTTGTTATTTCTTTGATTGCCGGGTTTGGTTGTCGCGTTTGGTCTTGGCCTCCGCGGCAGGGGTCGCGCATGTATGTAGTCTGTTAATCCTTGGATGAGGGGTCGGAGAGGTTGACTTCCAGGAGTCGATTGTCCTTCCTTCAGAGATGTGTTTTCTTCTGCGATTCTCTTGGAGCAGTCCTTCTCCAGGTGTCCAGCCCGACCACAATACATGCATATGCATGGAATGTTCTCATATTCGATCCTGTATCGGTTGCCTTCAACCATCACGAGGGGCGTGAGAGGTTTGTGCAGGTCGAGTTCAATCGCAATTCTAGGGAAACGACCACGACATTGAGAGATGGTGTTGAGATCGACCTTGATCGTCTTTTCGATGGAGTCGCCTATCCCCGCCAGTAGGACTTCACGGTATAAGTGGATGGGAAGATTAGGGATGCGAATCCAGGCTACCAGTTTCGGCGGAGCAGTGGTTTCAAGCGAGAAATCTGGGTGCCACCTTTGGACCGAGAGATACGATCCGAACAGCGGCCACAGGCCACCTGTTAAAACATGCATATAGTCGTCTTCTCGCTGGAGTTGTACGACGAGAAAATCATTGGCGAGATCAATCAGATTGAAACTCCCTTTAGGTTTCTAGATGGATTGGATCCTATCACGTAGGGTTAGGAATCCAATATCTTTGGATAGAAGCTTAACAACCACCGTGAACTGCCATGGCTTTAGCAGGCTGTCCCTGGCATCCATCGTCAGATCAAAGGACGACACCCCATTATCGGAGGAGACTAGTATGTCTTCTGGTGTCAGAAAGATATCAAGTTCTTCTGCATTAATTTTTATCCTGCCTAGTGCGGTTGCAGACCCTTTTCCGACCATGGCGCTATAAGATAGCCCCGACGGCAGGGGCTGAGGTGTTGCATGGTGTTGTCGTGAGGGGAGTTCAGGAAATTGAGAAGCTTCTTGCATTCCTGCGTCGACCTCCATGTCTTGGATCGAGGGGTTGTTTCTGGATGCTCTTCCCATCCCATGGGTTGCATAGTTCAGCGAGATGCCTGAATTTCCTAGCAGAACCGCGTTGCTCCGTCCACCACGATCCACGTCTCCGTCGACATCGAGTAAGTCGTCTCCATGCGCTGTGCCGCGGCCGCTCCCGGGTGCGCTAGGGTTCCCCATCCGTAACAAAACACCATTTATAATTGTGACTGCTTCTACACATTTTTTAATATTAAGGAATTAGGTTATTTTTATTTACTAAGAGACCAATAAGATAGGATGGGTGTGATATCACTTAAATGTACTCAATTATTGTAGCAATGACATGAATAATATTGTTCTATTTATGTCAAAAAGATGTAACTAAGTAGCAAATGATGATTTGATTAGGAGGAGGGCATCACTATAGAAAAAGAGGTTCATGAGTATCCATGCATAAGTATACGGGGAAGCAGAAATACATGAGAGGGGGAGGAAAGTCTTGTCCATAAACATATAAACAACAAGATGGTGTCATGTGGCATGTTGTGCATGATGAGAGGAAAAGAACTACGAGGTACTACAATTCCTATTGTGAAAAATATATGGTTATGGGAGATTAACAAGGTATTTTCCATGATGGAACTGCCATCCTAGAAGTACATAAATCATCTAGTATATCTTCTAAAAGGATACATAGAGTTATTGTCACAATCAATAGAGGCATGAATATCATTTGAGTTACTCAATCGAGTCATGTTCTTGGTAGAATTGTGTTTAAAGTTGTACACACCTACAATCCATAGTTAGAGTTCAAGAATTTAAGATAGGATAATATATCTATTGTATAGTATGAATTTTACATATATGAAGCTTCTTGTTTTTTCATAGATGTTTCCTACCAATATGACCATGTAAAATTGATTTCAAGCAGTTTTGAGGAAAAACTTAACACATAATACATCTATGATTCACCAGTTGAATGATAGAGAGGTTCAATAATTTTATAGACTGGCTCACCATATATAGTATTCTATCCACTATTTGACACAAACAAATACTAAAACGAATGGAGGGAAATATTCTAGTATGTGGAGGCATTTCTAGTTTTTAGGGGGTTTACTAACATGTCTAGTTTGTCTTGGGGTAGGTGATTTTTCAGTTTGAGATATGTCCTGATAGATACTGAGTGGATTGCTTCTTTGTTAGATTGAGCAACTTTGGAAGAATGTTCAAATTCCAAATTTAGTGATGTGATGACATGTATTTGATTCTTTAACATATAAGTTATTATTAACTTTCTTTAAAGACCTCCTATTGCTTTGTTAAGAACGTATGACAACCTGCCCCTGAAGTATTTACCCGTCGCGTAGGCCGGCCAACTGTGTGCTTTAAATGGTTCCTGGGTTTGTGGGATGCCCAGGGACCTGAGATTTTATGCCACCTGGGGGGGTCACAAATGTGGTGCTTCTGCGGGGGTGGTTCTCTAGTAAATCTAAAAAAAAAGAATGTATGACAACCCCATTTTTAACAATCAATTTTTTTAGTAAGTAGAAAATCGAAAATGACATGGTGGTGCAGTCTCATTTCTAGCTCCAAATTCCTCACAATGATTCATATGTATTTTTCTTGAATCCTTATTTAAAGTTACATATCTGATGCTTGAAATGGTGTTACGGTAGTGGTATAAAAATTTATTTAATCATCACCTAACTTCTCCAAATTATGAATATTACTAGTGTATTGGAGTTCTACCATGCTTGTACCTCATTCAAAGAAATAAATTAAATAGGTGGATATTAATATATTCTTGGGAGCCATTATCAACCTAAACTTATCACAAAAATTTGTCAAGGTTAAGGGATGCCATGTGGGACTCTTATCGGGATTACCTCTGTAGTAAAAACATTTGATGAGCTTAATTAAACTTATTTTGAACTATATCCATGTCAAGGGGAGGGTTAATACTTCCAAGAAATGTATGAGTCTTTAGGAGCATTAAAAAGGAATACATCAGTCATCAAAATCTATCTTTGCTAATGTAGGTTTTCTTATTATCTATCTGTCTGTCCATCTATATTTCAAGGCATTTTGGTACCTCTAAACAAAGAACTATTGCAATCATGATTAAAACAATAAAGAATGAAAAGTAGTGAAAATTGTTGAGGTGAGATAATTCATTTACTAAAAAAATTGGTTCATTGTGATCTCTTACAAAGATGCCAAAAAATCAATTAATTTGTACATCACAATCAAACAACGATATGGTGTCCAACTGTTATGACCCACTCCATGATTAACTAATAAATACCTCGAATTACGTGAAACATCTCAATTAGTGTTGAGTATCAAATTAAATATCATGGATAATCAAAATAAGTTAATATGTGAATCAATAGTTGAGTTTGAATCACCTGAGGCGACTAATGATATCAATGTTGATTAATTAGTTAATTAAGTTGAGTTGAGTACTCACTGTTGCAATTAGTGATTTGACCAGTTGTGACAAGCTAGTTAACATAATTTTATGCCTTGGGATGATAGAGAATCTCGTGCTTGAGAGTTTGCAAGAAGAATCATTTGAATTGGACCCTCGAGGAAGAAGTTATAGCCTTTTTAGTTTTCTTGGACTTGGATGCAATTTTACCATTAATAGATTTTGTTTTAAGTGGGTCAGCTACCCTTTCCTTTATTTCATTTCTCGCTTATCCGCTTTCTTCCTCACGCGATGAATGGAACAGGACCCTGCGCAGTGGCGCCCAGGTCCAGGTCGACCGACCTGCGATTGAGGTTGAGGGGGCGGCCGATTTAGGTTCCTATACCTCCGTTTAGCTGCGCCCAACCCTCCTTGCCGTCTTCCTCTTCTTCCCCTTCCATTTCCTTTCTTCCTCATACCCTAGCGGCACCCTGTAGCAGACCGACCTGCTTGGGCGGCCGCCCTGTTGCAGGTGCGGCACCCAGCAGTGATTGCTCGACCACAGTGGAAGAAGGATGACCATCTAGGGTTGGAAAGGGAGCAGCGCTCACCTCTATCTCGCCCAGCCATCTAAGAGCGGCGCCCAACAGCAAGCTGATCGGGTGGCTGCGATTGGCAGAGAAACGGGAGCTCTTGCTCTGGCCAGCAGCAAAGCAGCTGCAGCAATGGCTGGGAGCCACCTTGGCATGAGTGACGGTCGACTTGCCTCCGCCCACCTTCCATCTCCTCCCTCCGTAGCCTGCAGCTGAGCTTCATGGCCAAGCGGCCGATTTGTAGCCAGCCAGCTACTGCAGCAGCAGCCGGCTAGGTCGCCTAGGACATGCCTTACAGCAGTAAAAGCTGCTCTCGAGCTCGACTAAAAGGTTAGGATACAAATCCTTGGTAATTAGTTCGATTTAGCATTCGATTGAAGCTTAATTAGATTTACAGTTAGATCAGTTATCAATCGGCCGAGTTATACAGTGATTCGGCCGAGTTTCTTTATTAGGATTAACGAACAGTGTTTTGATCGGCCGAATTGGGTATGATTCGGCCGAGTTTCCCTTTATAGGAAATCAATCAGGGTTTGGATCGGCCGAGTTGCGGGTGGATCGACCGAGTTGTCAGCCGATCGGCCGAGTTTCCAGTTTGGTCGGCCGAGTTTCAGTACAGTGAGTAGTAGTTCATTCAATAATCATTATTTAACTCAATTTAAATGTTTAATTGCTTCTGTATCAGTTAGTATAACTTCTAAACAGTGTAGTACATACAATAGAGTATGTTAGTTTCATTGGAACTTGAAATACTTAATATGCTTAGTGAAAATGATGAAATTTCCTGTATTATAGTTGCAATGTATTTGCTGATTTAAAAATAGATGTTTAGCATCGAAAGTGGATAAATGATATTGAATCATGTTTAATGATGATAATGAATATATATTTGCTTCATGTATTATTCAAATTGTGCAATATGCATGAAATGTGATATTCCTGTTTAAATGTTTATTTGTTAATCAGTTAATAGACCTAGGTCCCCTAACACCGTAGAACCCCTAAAAGAAGGTCTGTTTCTTAGGGGTGAAACTCGTGTTGCAACATCATCCGTTCTTGTGTGACGGACAAACGAGGAAAGAGAGACAGTGTCTAACAAAAATCGTGCTTGTGTCACGATGGCACTGGGAAAAAGAAAACTTGGTTATCTAACACCATTCGTGCTTGTGTCACGAAGGTAAGCCTGTGAGACCCTCCGCCGGTGTACTCAGGTTAAAGGAGGAGTCTGGTGCACTCAGAGTAGTGCCTTGAGGCCGTAGAGCCTATGTTTCTGGCCGGAGAGCCAGGGGTCCTGTAGCAGAGCAGGGCTGGCGTCATACTTAGCATTTCCCGGGTGTGTCGCTAAGTCTTGTACGGTGGGATCGTAGCATGAACTTGCTGCGGATCTTTATATGCAGAGTACACTGCATATGATTAGGGCATAATAAAATAAATATGAAATCATATAGGATCACAGTAAATTTAAAGTATTCGAACTTGTGTGTTATTTCTTTATATCTGATTATCTGTTCAAATTATATGCTACTGCATGGAAATGTGATTATATTCTGCAAATCTGTTATGTTATTAGAACTGCCTTGCTTAGTTCTGCATTTATGTTTATTTTCAGTTTATAAACCTGATGAGTTGATTAGTGATAGCTAAGTGAAATGCTATTCACTGAGCGAGTAGGCTCATACCTCTACTCAAAACATTTTCAGGTTAACATCAGCAGCAGGAAATCTGAAGGATCCTTTCATCCTATCGCTTAGTTTGTAGAAGATATACGTAGTTAGTAGTTAGAGGTCTCTTAATCCTTTCCCCTCGATCTGTGGGACAAGGTGTGAGTGAGAGAGTGAATGTGTATAAAGATGTAAATTATCTGTTATACTTTATTTTATGTCGAACAATGTAATATGCTGTAGACTCTTTTTATATTGCTAGTCAATTTAATAAAGATGCTTCCGCAGTTTGTTTAGTTTCGTTTTACAGCATAAATCAGATTATCCTATTAATCTCTTTAAAAAGTTTTAAAAAGTGAAGAGTGGTTGGCTTATGTGTAAATCCCATCCTGTTGCGTCCTAATCTGGTGGTTTGTGGTTAATGTGAGATTGGGGCGTGACAATTTTGGTATCAGAGCCTTGGTTTGAGTACATAGTTACTCAAGGTCAGGGGACGATAAGAGACCAATAGGATTAAGGTTTAGGTGTCTTTCTTCTATCTGTAATTTTCTAACAGGAAGTGTTCTGTTATACTATTGCAGATAGCAGAAAGAGGATGTGGTCACGAGAATCAAGTAATGAGCTTAGGTTGAGTTATTAAGAATCATTAAGGTCAAAAGATAAAGTTATAAGTGAGACGAATAATAAATGATGTGTCTTAGCTCTGGAAGGTCTGAGTGTTTAGATACCCTAGCCAGGTGTCTGAATACTTAGATTGACCAGTATCAAGCTACTCTGTCTGTTCTTCTCTGGATGCCCTGGCCAGGTATGCAGAGGGAGGATAGGCTAGAGAGAAACCCTAGAAATCTTAGGATTATGAGATAAGAGATTACATATAAGATGCGATTCAACTCTTGTCTATTAGTTCTTATTTGATTTAAAGATCACTAGAAATGCTTTTATATGCATAAATTAGAATTTTCAGTTTGTAAAGCAAATAAGAATCTTTTATATTGTTGTGTCATGAAGTGAAAAGTTTAATGTTTGTTTTCTTTGTATTAAAGTAGACCCGAAATTATGTTTAATTGAATTTGCCCTGAGTGGATATTCTTTCCACATGTTTAAGATTAATAGGGGTTGATTAATCTCGAGTAGCGCTTGGCTTCAGGACTACAGGTTCGGCCTGGTCCGGCTGGCAGGATGCGTTACTGGGATCTAATGACTCCTATTAACAGTAAAATAAGAATAGACTCTTGATGAATTAGACCCGTAACATAGTGAGAATGTATATACACTAGGATGTTTTAACTACGATAAGAAGTCTAAATGTTCTTTTGTCTTGAGAATTAGGGCTTGAGAAGCATAGACCCTAATCGGCCCAAAATAGGGTTTTGATGATACATAAATACAAATTTGGCAAGTAAAGTGTTTTAGTAAATGATTTTTAGTATCTTATGTGTAACTCTGATTATGCTAAAAATCGGGATATGATTTGGATATATAAAATGTGAACAATATTGGAAGATATCAGAATTTTTGAAGAATGTTCTGACCTGTTCATCGGCTGAGTTTCAAACTTGACCGATCACATTTTCTGAATGATATAGCAGTGTGGTAACTGGATTTTATCTTTTTATTTGTATATCCAATTGATCTCAAATTTTAACTGTGCTTGAACAATACAATTTTAGACACTCTGTTAAATTGGTGAAATTTTTGGATGACTTTTGACCTCTACAGTAAGGGTGTCGGCCGAGTTTGTAACTCAGCCGAACCTGCTGCAGACTGCAATATAGCTGTGCACTGTTTCATTTTTAATTAATTATTGGTAACTTGAAATGATCTGAAATTTTTACTGGAGGTCTAAATCTTCATTATTAATAACATATAAAATTTCCATAATTTTTGGAGCTTCTTTTTTGTCCATTTAATAAACGAATTACAGAAACTATTGTGAAAACTAAATTTTCAGCCAATATTATTAAAGTTGAGTGTTGGGTTAATATGCTATTGACCCAAGCAACTCAAATTGATTTATATAATCGACCACACACACACAATAATGCTATGTTATTAATAAGGATCAAACCCTAGAATGATTAAAGTTGTAGTAGTTTAAGGAATATTATTAGTGATGTAACCTTGTATACTAGTATCTTTGTAAAATAAGACCTTGAGATTTGTTCTATGAAAAGTAAACTGGCTTTGATAGTGATCTAGGGTTTTGAGGTAGATAATCTGAACGGTACATGAACGACATGAAATGACTTAGAGAAAAGAGTAAAACATAAAACTGAAATGTAACAATAAGAAAGTAGCATAGAAATCGGAGTATTACCCGATATATGATCTGCAGATAGCTGATGTAGTTCATGTTTTTAAGACATGGTGTCACTATCTTTATGATGTAACAATAGATTATCACCCTGGTAAAGAGAATGTGGTGGCTGATGCTTTCAGCAGAAAGTCAAGTTCAACAACTAATGCATTCTCTATGACAGGTTTCAATAGAGACCTGTTAGTAGAAATGTGGAAGTTGAACTTAGGCTTAGGGGTGACAACACAAAGTGATTTGATCGTATAGATGTAAGTTAAGCCTACTTCTTATGATCAAATCAAGGAACTACAAAAGGGTGATAGTGAATTAAGCCAGACCATGCATGACCTGATAGGAGGAAAGAGACTAGAGTTTAAGTTTTTAGATAATAAGATGTTGTATTAGCATGACATGTTGTGTGTACCTCGAGATAGAGTAAAATTCTTTTAAGGGGAAAAGGCTGAAAGAAAAGATTCTTATAAAAGTGTATGTATTGATGTATGCTATGCTTTCAGGAAACACTAAGATGTATATGAATCCCAAGAAGTTGAAATGGATGGTCAGATATGCAGAAGGATGTAGCTGGGTATGTGGTTAAAAGTAGAGTGTACCAGTAGGTTAAGGCTGAACCCTAAAAATCAATAGCTACCTGGTAATCTTTTACTATGCCTGAATGGGAGTGGGAATTTATCACAATGGATTTTGTGGTAAGATTACCCAGAACACCTAGAGGTTGTGACTCGAAATGAATGATTGTGGATAGATTAATTTAGTCTGCTCGCTTCCTTCATATTAAGTCGACCTTTGATGTCTCGAGACTTGACTAAGATATACATGGATAAAATAATTAGGTTACTTGGTAATTCAGTTTCAATCATATCATATTGAGTTTAAAAATACACAACTGATAATGGTACGGTTTGAGTATGAACCCAGAAAACACAGATTTGGTAAATCATTAGATGCATGATTTCAAGCTAGCAAGACAACATTAAAATATGTAAATAAATCTAATTGCATGCTTCCTATTATGTTAATGTGTGTGACCTGACATTTTACATGAATTGGCACATTTCTCTAAGATATTATCAGAAATTCTCAAGTACTATTAAATATTTGTGTTATGATACGAAAATAACTCTTAATTGAGTTATGTGATGCATAAATTAGGAATTTGGTTAATATGCACGTACTTCGAGAAATTTCAGATAATTGATAAATATTACAGATGGTTTCTTATAAGTGGAGTAAATTACTCTTATTGGTGTAATAAGATGTTCAATTACATGAAATTCAGTATGTATGTGCCAAAATTGATTTGAGTTTGGAATATTTATGAATTTTTAATCTGTCTGCATGCATGATATAAACATTACTCAGTAATTACAATGATTTGAAATATACTGCTCTGCCAGTTCCAGAATGATACCGTATTGTGATTTGAATTGCAATCAAACAGATGAGATAATGGAAACCCTAAGAGTAGGGTGTTGCCATGTGATTAGTGAATGAGATAACCCTAAGAGTAGGGTGTTGACATGTGATGAATGAACAAGGCAAATGAAACCCTAAGGATAGGGTGTACGATGAATCAAGTATTTTAATATCAATTCTCAGTATGATATGTAGTGATGTTTAACAGTTAAATTGCATGATTTAATTTTAGTACCAAATAGACATGCATTCTGTTTATTTAAAGAATTTTAGTTTGTTTGCATGAATAGTATAATAATTTCTTGGTAATTACCATAAAGTGAGATACTGCTATAACAGTTCTGGAAAGACAATGTTTTGTGGGTCGATCTGGAATCAGATCAGATGTGTCCTAGGTTAAGGGACCTATACAGATGGTTGATCGGAGGATCAAGAAACTCACGAATTGTGAGATACCATTAGTGATAGTTTTGTGGAAAAACACAACCTAGAGGAAGCCACATGAGAGTTTTGGGTTTGAGATGCATAACAAGTTTTCTTTCCCTTTTAGGAATTTCGAGACGAAATTCTTTTAAGGGGAAAAGGTTGTTATGACCCACTCCATGATTAACTAATAAATACCTCGAATTACGTGAAACATCTCAATTAGTGTTGAGTATCAAATTAAATATCATGGATAATCAAAATAAGTTAATATGTGAATCAATAGTTGAGTTTGAATCACCTGAGGCGACTAATGATATCAATGTTGATTAATTAGTTAATTAAGTTGAGTTGAGTACTCACTGTTGCAATTAATGATTTGACCAGTTGTGACAAGCTAGTTAACATAATTTTATGCCTTGGGATGATAGAGAATCTCGTGCTTGAGAGTTTGCAAGAAGAATCATTTGAATCGGACCCTCGAGGAAGAAGTTATAGCCTTTTTAGTTTTCTTGGACTTGGATGCAATTTTACCATTAATAGATTTTGTTTTAAGTGGGTCGGCTACCCTTTCCTTTATTTCATTCTCGCTTATCCGCTTTCTTCCTCACGTGATGAATGGAACAGGACCCTGCGCAGTGGCGCCCAGGTCCTAGTCGACCGACCTGCGATTGAGGTTGAGGGGGCGGCCGATTTAGGTTCCTATACCTCCGTTTAGCTACGCCCAACCCTCCTTGCCATCTTCCTCTTCTTCCCCTTCCATTTCCTTTCTTCCTCATACCCTAGCGGCACCCTATAGCAGACCGACCTGCTTGGGCGGCCGACCTGTTGCAGGTGCGGCACCCAGCAGTGATTGCTCGACCACAGTGGAAGAAGGACGACCATCTAGGGTTGGAAAGGGAGAAGCGCTCACCTCTATCTGGCCCAGCCATCTAAGAGCGGCGCCTAACAGCAAGCTGATCGGGTGGCTGCGATTGGCAGAGAAACGGGAGCTCTTGCTCTGGCCAGCAGCAAAGCAGCTACAGTAATGGCTGGGAGCCACCTTGGCGTGAGCGACGGTCTCCTTGCCTCCATTCACCTTCTATCTCCTCCCTCCGTAGCCTGCAGCTGAGCTTCATGGCCAAGCGGCCGATTTGTAGCCAGCCAGCTACTGCAGCAGCAGCCGGCTAGGTCGCCTAGGACATGCCTTGCAGCAGTAAAAGCTGCTCTCGAGCTCGACTAAAAGGTTAGGATACAAATCCTTGGAAATTAGTTCGATTTAGCATTCGATTGAAGCTTAATTAGATTTACAGTTAGATCAGTTATCAATCGGACGAGTTATACAGTGATTCGGCCGAGTTTCTTTATTAGGATTAACGAACAGTATTTTGATCGGCCGAATTGGGTATGATTCGGTCGAGTTTCCCTTTATAGGAAATCAATCAGGGTTTGGATCGGCCGAGTTGCGGGTGGATCGGCCGAGTTTTCATCCGATCGGCCAAGTTTCCAGTTTGGTCGGCCGAGTTTCAGTACAGTGAGTAGTAGTTCATTCAGTAATCATTATTTAACTCAATTTAAATGTTTAATTGCTTCTGTATCAGTTAGTATAACTTCTAAACAGTGTAGTACATACAATAGAGTATGTTAGTTTCATTGGAACTTGAAATACTTAATATGCTTAGTGAAAATGATGAAATTTCCTGTATTATAGTTGCAATGTATTTGCTCATTTAAAAATAGATGTTTAGCATCGAAAGTGGATAAATGATACTGAATCATGTTTAATGATGATAATGAATATATATTTGCTTCATGTATTATTCAGATTGTGCAATATGCATGAAATGTGATATTCCTGTTTAAATGTTTATTTGTTAATCAGTTAATAGACCTAGGTGCCCTAATACCGTAGAACCCCTAAAAGAAGGTCTGTTTCTTAGGGGTGAAACTCGTGTTGCAACATCATCCGTGCTTGTGTCATGGACAAACGAGGAAAGAGAGACAGTGTTTAACAACAATCGTGCTTGTGTCACGATGGCACTGGGAAAAAGAAAACTTGGTTATCTAACACCATTCGTGCTTGTGTCACGAAGGTAACCCTGTGAGACCCTCCGTCGGTGTACTCAGGTTAAAGGAGGAGTCTGGTGCACTCAGAGTAGTGCCTTGAGGCCGTAGAGCCTATGTTTCTGGCCGGAGAGCCAGGGGTCCTGTAGCAGAGCAGGGCTGGCGTCAGACTTAGCATTTCCCGGGTGTGTCGCTAAGTCTTGTATGGTGGGATCGTAGCATGAACTTGCTGCGGATCTTTATATGCAGAGTACACTGCATATGATTAGGGCATAATAAAATAAATATGAAATCATATAGGATCACAGTAAATTTAAAGTATTCGAACTTGTGTGTTATTTCTTTATATCTGATTATCTGTTCAAATTATATGCTACTGCATGGAAATGTGATTATATTATGCAAATCTGTTATGTTATTAGAACTGCCTTGCTTAGTTCTGCATTTATGTTTATTTTCAGTTTATAAACCTGATGAGTTGATTAGTGATAGCTAAGTGAAATGCTATTCACTGAGCGAGTAGGCTCATACCTCTACTCAAAACATTTTCAGGTTAACATCAGCAGCAGGAAATCTGAAGGATCCTTTCATCCTATCGCTTAGTTTGTAGAAGATATACGTTGTTAGTAGTTAGAGGTCTCTTAATCCTTTCCCCTCGATCTGTGGGACAAGGTGTGAGTGAGAGAGTGAATGTGTATAAAGATGTAAATTATCTGTTATACTTTATTTTATGTAGAACAATGTAATATGTTGTAGACTCTTTTTATATTGCTAGTCAATTTAATAAAGATGCTTCCGCAGTTTGTTTAGTTTCATTTTACAGCATAAATCAGATTATCCTATTAATCTCTTTAAAAAGTTTTAAAAAGTGAAGAGTGGTTGGCTTATGTGTAAATCCCATCCTGTTGCATCCTAATCTGGTGGTTTGTGGTTAATGTGAGATTGGGGCGTGACACCAACATTATCATGTTTTCTCAGTTTCTAGTCTTTCATAAGTTTTCATTTATATATTTGATTTCTCATATATCTGTCACAAGTAGAAAAACTCAATTGTAGCAGTAATCACATTTTTTTGTGAGGATCATGAAAGTGAGATGCAACATCTTTCAGTTATATGTTAGCTCTATTGAATAGTATAACAAAGGATTATTATGAACTAGGAACAATAAAAATAACATATCCGGTCTTACCAGAGATTTGTCTATAGATTGGGTTTGTCACTTTAATGATACTCATCCAACCATAAATGAGATAACCCATCATGCTAATGAGATTATTTGAAACCTAAAACACGATCGATCATTAATTAACCCTATAGCTAAAAAAGGGGATAATTAAAACTAATTAAACATTCCAAACATTTCCATGAATATTTTCATAACAAACCAACCATAAGATCATGAACAAGGTGTAAATCAATTCAAAGCACTAAGGGAAATCCATCATTTGTCACCTAAGGAAACCCTAGAATCAAGGAACAAAACCATTATCTTGCACCACATGAAGGGGAACAAAAACTATCATTTCTCAAGCAAGAAAGATCCAAAATAGAAGCTAAGTATGGATCATTTGATGGCATAAGAAGGTCAACCAAAACAACATAAAAAACCAAACCATTTATTTACAAAACAAGGAAGAAAATCGGCTCAATAACCTAAGTGATAACAAGCATTTGAGTGAAAAAAACCCATTGTTTTCCACTTGAAAGAAATGTATAGAGATTCCACTACAAAGGAAGGATTGTGCACAAGGTTTAAGGTTCATCCAAGAAGATAAACTACTCAAGAATCATCACTTAAGCTCAAACCCTAAGCAAGGTTAACATCTTTATACTTAGAACTTTGTTTTAAGGAAAGATCATGTACGTGCAAGATAGTAGTAAGCAATAAATGTGGAGAATGTTATATAACCCGCCTCAAAGATGAAGATGAATCTCCAAATAGTAAGGTATCTCAAAGAGGGAAGAAAGAAACCCTAGATTGAGCACTCCACACATCCAAGTTATCTCCTATCTCCAAGAACAAGCAAACCCTTGGTCAAAGGAGCAAGAAGGAAGGCATCTTAAACCTCTTGTTCAAGCCCCACCATGGATTTGACCAAGAAAAAGAGAGAAGAAGGTAGGACCACAAGGAAATGAAGGTAGGGAGGGAGATCTAACTCACCTAGACCAAGCAAGGCAAAGAAGCACCAAACAACCTCAACAAGGGTAGATTTAAACCCTGGATGCACATGCAAGCAAGATTGGCCAAGTTTCGTATACCTTGGCTCCTTCATCTCCACCAAGCATCCATCAAGAAAGGGGGATGAGATCCAAGCAACAAGAAAGATGAAGAGAGGTCAAAATGGTTTGTTTGGGTGGAAGTGATGTTACAAATCAACACCTCAAACTAAACCGTAGGTTCATTCACTTACTTAGGTTAAAGTACATCCTTCACACATAGAATCCCCATCTGATCATGGATGCATAAGGTAAATTATTACCACCACATCTCATACTATCCTCTATTATCAATCATACATAACTCAAGGAATAAACATAGGACTGTAGCTTCAAACTAAAACATCAAAACTTAGGGCTCAACCAACCATCAATTTCTATAATAGCAACACAATCATATTGTATTGATTTGATGGAAAAGATAAGGTTACAAACTCATGGGTTCAACACTATTGATTCTAAATCATCAAATCCAAATCATAGGATCAGGCACAACAAGCACAAAGCATCGAATCATAAAGTACACATAAAACCATCAGGTTCAAGGCAAACAAAACCATTGAATCATGTTCCTTAATCACCATCAATGGATCATGAGAAGCCATAGGATTATAAAACTAAAAGGGTTATCATTTTCTTATCTCAAAAGATCTACCAGTTGTAGACATCATCAAATCCATCAGATGTAATACAAGAAAAACTTTGAACCACATGCCTAAGAAAACCATTGAGTTATGACTTAGAAGAGTCATTAAGCATGACCTAGTCAGGAGATAAGTTGTAGACACCAGGTCCACCATTGGTTGACAACACTATGTGAATAAGAGGTTAGAAACATCTTTTGAAGTACCAAGGAAACCATCGTTTGGTAGGACCTGCGACCATCGATTTGGCCACATGAGAGAACATCAAAACCATTGAATGTGAGAGAAAATATAGCCATCAGTTTCAATCACAAAAGAAATTCCAAATAGAAACTAAGGTACCTATCATAAGTTGGCATAAGGGACCCAACCATTGGATCATGAACATGGAGAACCATTGAGTTCTTGCACTCAAGGTACCCCATCTATGGGGGGTAACCCTAAGCTCAACCCTAGGTAGATGTCACCACTAAACCAAGGTGAAACTAGGCCCCCCAAGGCACAAATAACTCAAACATGATAAAAAACATGTGATTCACAACAATCATGTGATAAATTACAAGAAAAACCCTAGACATTGGTAAATTGCATAAAAGTCCAAAATAAGCATATAAATGCATAAGTTGCTCAAATAGTGTCCAAACTTGAAAATTAACTTAGTCACACTATATCAAAGAACATATTAGGGTTCGAGTAAGTTTTTAGGCATCCAATTAAGGTAAGAAAGCATGTTCAACCAAAAAGTAAGGCCAGGGGTCTTACAACAATACACCCCTAACATGGATTTCGCCCCCAAAATCCAAGGCAACAAAGATGGATACCTTCTATGCACCTCATACAAAAACCTCCACATGGTTACTTACAACCTTTTGTGTTGTCACAAAACTCTCATAGAAGTCATGTTTTCTCCTCATATCCTATATGTGTCATCAATGATCATCACAGAATCCTTCATATATGAAACATCCTCATCCAACTCCAGCTCCATTGTCCGTATATCTTGTCCTGCATGGGGGTGATACTTCCTCAACATGCAATGTGGAAACTACTTTGTAAACCATGTCACTCTAGTGGTGACTCTGACTTGGAACTGTAGCTGTCTATATTAGACTCTTTCCATCTGATGTTGAATCAGCATGTCCTTCATAGTGGTCAGTTGTATCAACACATCACTCAGAAGCCATACTTACTTGCTTTTACTAATCATGCAATGTAATGTATCTCTTACCATATGAAACTTCACAAGGTGTCATGTCTATGATGCTCTGGTGGTTTTTGTAGTAAGAAACTCAATCAACAAGGTGGATATCACCTAACTGTTAATAATTGTAGGGCATATGTTCTTAGAAGATTCTCCAACCATCTGAATGGTTGACTGGCCATCTATCTGACATGCAAGGCTATGTTGAAATTTCATCATATCCTTATTTCTACAGGTTCTTAATGTTTCTTATTGACTTGCTGACAACTATACACTTGACCATATATGTGACATACCATGTTCCATACTTGGCTGCCATTGCATGTTTTTCAATTTATGATACACATCTGCATTTTTTGGATACATAATATGTGTCAAAGATGATTCTCCTCAGATACTATCTCACTTAAATCATCAATGTCTAGGATCATTGTCTGGTGGTGGATGCATACTATCTTCTCACCTGACTCGTGGGAGTCATCATGCTTCAATTGCACAACACTGATTTTATGTCCTATGTTATGGTACCATCCATTTGTACACTTTGACCTAATGTAGTAGTTTTGTTCTAACTTGTGGTTGTATCAACAATCTTGAAAACATAGATACTTCCAACTATACATCTTTCTATTGAGGCAATGCAAGCATGTCCCATTTCATGATACATCGACGATCATAACTATGCCTTCTCTGCAATTGTTGACGAAGATGACTTCCTACATAGTGTATTAACTTCCACATCCTACCCATCCTTCTTACGTTGTTGTGAAGAAAAAAGGAATCACTCTCTTATCCAATATCAACACATGTCCCAATTCATTCTTCAGAGCATCATATATAAAAGATGTCGTATCTTTCCTTTTATTCTAGAAATACTAACACTAGAATACTTGTCAATTTCTCCTTTAGCATCTAGAAAGAACGCTAACACCAATGATGAAATTTGTTATTCCATACAAAAGGAACACCTTTCCTAGTTAGCCTTGTTAGGGGTAAATAAATGACACTAACGTTCAGAATGGACTTCTTGTATTGTGCTACTAGGCTTAAGAAGCTTTTGATCTCAGTCAATGTCTAAGACTTCTCCCACTCTAACACTATCTTCACCTTGCTTGAATTCACATACATACTTAGCAGATATATCATAACCACGAGAAGTAAGTCACTCCAAACTCACTCTTACTGAACTTGACACATAGTTATTGTTGCTTCAACAATCCTAGGGCTTTAGAGAATATGTTGTCCATGTTGCTTACCATATCTAAAGTATTATGGGATATTATCAAAAAAACGTGTCACAACATAAAAGGACACGACCCAATCACTCTATTCATCAAGTCCATAATGTTGGTATGTATGCCCTGAGAGCCAATCATGGGATGATTGGTGGGATACATTAAGATTGATTTGATAAACATCAAAGGCAAGCTTCCAATTATTTCTAATTCAGTCATATGAGATAATGATAGAATAGATTGAATGTCTAGAGAATGACAGTACTCAATAACGTATGCTTTCAAGTTGAGGACCTGAACGATGAGATCATACAGATGCTAAGAGTTTGTACATTCTTATTATGTCCCTAGTCGGATGTCATTGTGGAAGGTAGATAGACAACACTGACAAACAAGACTAGATTGTGGTGTTGGTTGATGATAGAATCTCGTTACTCATGATATGGAGATATCAAACCAAACACATAGGTACTTGTTAGAGAACAAGTGTACCAGACAGACCCACTGTGAGTTTGACACATGGAACCATAACATGGTAGTCACAGTCAGTTCTCACAGTGATGGTGGTGAGTGTGATTCTTTGACCTGAAATCACTACACTCAACACATGTCATTGGGTACACTTTGACATCATCAAACGCAGTCCTGAAACATGGGTTGTTATAAAGGTGATGATTGGGTGGCTTTGACCCATGGGGCTTTTGAGGGGTGAGTGATAGATATGGGATTTGTCCCTCCTGAGGGAGTATGATATCCATGGCCACTTGATGAGTAGGATTGAGATAGGCATGCACACGCATGTGTGAATCAATATGTGATATTGACGTCATACATATCTCCTCCAATCTACTCTGAGCTCAAGAAAGTGAATGAACGTTAATAGGACGACTGTTCCATGCCTTGAGTTCATTCGAGATATCAGTGACAAAGGAAATATACATTCGTTGTAACACCATTCATGGGTTGTAGGATTGAAAGTTGTTCTCCAACTTTCCTTTTCACTTGGGTAGCACTGAAGTGCGACTAGGCACCGCTCTTTGCTTGTGAAGTCATAAGTGTTATAGACTTTCACTGCCAACGTGAAATGGGCCTGCAGGGTCACACACATAGGATTTAATCTGGAAGAGGATTTTATCTACAAACGATGTTTAGATTGTTTACTAAAGGAGTTTAGTAGTTCAATTAAACACTCAGTTGATCGATAGCTCAAAATCATAGTGTTCAAGGTGTTAGACTGATTGATTAGAGTATCAGATTGATTGAAACTACTATTGACTGATTTGCACAGTCTGCTACCCCAACCGATCAGCTCATAGGGATGAACCGATTGGCTCAGGTTGGTGAACCGATCGGCTCAAAGTGGTGAGTCGGTCGGCTCATGTGTCAATGAAATGACCAGCTCAATTGTTGAATAGGTCGATTCATGTGACCAACTGAGATCGTTTGGAAAGTCAGAAGACTCTTTTAGCAAATACATATTGGTTTCACGTGTACAAATTTGATTTGGACAAGGACTAATATTTGATTAGTTGGAAACAAACATGAAAGTCAATTCGAGTTGGACCAGGACCACGAACCGATCAACTCAGGTGCCCCAACCGACCGGTTCATGCTTGAAACTATCAGTTCAGCTGGCACAGTTGGTTGTTTTGTGGAAAATCTCGAATCCTTCTACTCCTGCTTTAATCCTACATTGGCCGGGGTAGAGAACCCTATCCCATGACCCTCCTATATATAGGGGTATTGGGGGCTTCTCAAAGTACAGCTCAGAACACCAGTTGCTCTGCAAAGTTGTTGCTCTCTCTGGTTTTGGTAACCAGGAGAGCCCAAGAAAGTGCTACACGATTAGGGAGGCACAACAAGGGAAAGACAACTGCAGAAAAGTGAATGGTTGTAGGAGAGTGTGTCGGTGACTAGTACACCGATGGGAGGGTACGACTCCTTCTGGTGCCTTGTGCGACAAGACGATATGAGTTCCAAGTGGTCCATGTGGACTACTACAGAGGCGGGAGATTTCTGCCGCTCAGAGGACATCTATCAATCATGACAGTCCCCGTGAGACAAGGAGCTGCACAGACACCGTCCAAGATCGGAGGTGAAGACCGCACAAGCCGTGAGGTAATGTCACCAAGCAAGCCTCGGGATAAGGTATGTCTCTACAAACTATCCTTCCTACTATATAGACGTTGACGCGATTCCTTTATTCTGGGTTTGGAGAGAATAAAATTTTTGTTTCCACTGCCTTCTCTTTCACCCCTATAACCCTACAGTGGTATTAGAGCCACGTCAACTTCTCTATACTTTAGGATTATTGATATGATCAATTTTGATTTGTCGCCTTTATTTATTGCATATGATGCAAATAAAATTGGCTTTATGCATGTCTAATCCTAAATCCACAAATTATAATATACATATATGATATGTAATATGAATGCACTCGATACACGTCACCCTTAAACAAGTTTTGTGGTAGATGTATAGCGTGGTTATGGCTAATAAACCCTATGTATGTGTGTTTGGTTGAATGTGGTTGCTTACATCTCGGTCTATGCACTGATTCCCTACCTCCTTATTCCTGATGTAACTTGAGATAACTTAAGATTTCTTTCCTACCTTTTCTCCCCCCGAATGTAACTCAAAGTTTCTCAATTCAAATGTAAATAGGATAGAACTTTTATTTCCTGTTATGTCAAAGAACGGCGGACAACCTAACGACGAATGAGATGATCAGTTCAAGGCATGAATCGATCGGTTGCCATTCCAGATGACCAGTTCGAGGAATAAGACAAGCGGGTGGTGGCCATGAGGAGATGCACGACGACCAGACGAACCGATCGGTTGGAGGAGCCAATCGATCGGCTGGTGGCACCCAAATGACTGACCTGATGGTGAGCCGATTAATCATGAAGATGAGTTGATCAAACCCAGAACGACAAAGCATAAAGTTCATTTTGTACAGGTTGCATGTGATGTAGACCTAGATGACCGTGATTTCTCTTGGCTCAAGGAATCACATTAGGATGGCCATAATCATCACTTTTATCATTTCACATGTTTTATGTGGGATATAGCATGTATATGATACATACTATATATTATGGTGATTGGATATGTATATGTACCCATAAAACCAAATCCCTCATTAAATGTTAAATTTTTCGATGCCTTCCAAATGCGACACATGTGAAAAGCTTGATCGGCCAAGTGTGGGCACGCCCTAGTGTAGTGCACCGTCTATCTCGTGGAAGCGTGAAGGATGGATATGTGGGTCTGCCCTAGCAGGGTGCATATTCATCGTGTTGGCTTTGGGTCGGACTTAACAAGGTGACCTAGATAGACATGGAGATGATCATGGCAAGGAGTTGCATATGACATCTTTCAAGAGTTGCATATGATGTAATTGGCAAATGTTGCCTACCTGGAAGATCTAAGTTGTGGGTGACAGCCCTAGCTGGTCCATGACTCTGAGGATTTCAGGATCTTGACCCACTAGAAGATTGTACACTGCAATCTTCCGAATTTATGGTGAGGGCTATCAATTTGAACAAAAATAATAGGAGCGGTAATTAATTAAAGTCCTAATTATATTGTAAAACTTTTGAAATCAATCAAATAAGTCAAAATTGAGTTTTGGACTAAATTTCATATATTTCCTTTTGTAGTACAAATGACAACAAGCAACAATCACTTTTCGTTACGATCGGTCCTTGAAAAGGATAAGCTGAATGGGACTAACTTCCATGACTGGTTTAGGACATTGAGAATTGTCCTCACTCAAGAGTGAAAGCTCTATGTCCTGGATACTCCAGCTCCAGAGGAACCCACTCCTACCGCACCAAAGGCAGAAAGGGATGCTTATAAGAAGCATTCTGACGATGTCATTGATGCAAAGTTCTTGATGTTGTGCTCCATGAAGCACGAGTTGCAGAAACAACATGAGAACATGGGTGTCGTTCAGATGATTAAGCATCTCAAGAACATGTATGAAGATCAAGCATGACAAAAGCGATATAATGTCTCTAGGGTACTGTTCAAGTGTGTCATGATAGAAGGAGATCCAGTTGCTCCTCACACACTCAAAATGATTGGGTATGTAGAGAACCTGACAAAACTGGGATTTCCCCTGAGCCAAGAGTTGGATATTGACGTGATACTACAATCATTTCCAAAATCCTACAGTCAGTTTGTGATGAACTACAACATGAACAACTTTGACAAGCCGTTGACAGAGTTGTTGGGCATGTGGACAACAGCTGATGCATAGATGAAGAAGGACATGCCTAAATCTATGATGATGATCAAAAACAAGAAAGGCAAGTCCAAGCACAAGGGCAAGGCTAAGAAAGGTTCTGATGCTAGCCAGCAACCCAAGTCATCTTTAACTCTCAAGGCCAAGGGAGGCGTGACCAAGAGAGGCAATTGCCACCATTGTCAAAAGCCAGGACACTGGAAAATGAATTGTCCACTCTATCTGGAAGAACTAAAGATGAAGGAGGCGACAGACGTCTCCACCTAAAGGTGTCATGAAATAAACTTATAACACTTTTGAGGTATATGATACCAAGATATAACTTGTAAAGCACCCAATAAATGGGGCAAGTGTTGCCGCCAAAGATAGGAGTACTTTAATTTATTTTTAGCCTTGAAGGCATGTAATAGAGTTATGAACTGCTATTTCATATTTGTCAATGGATAGAAACACCTTAATTTTTGCATATTGTATGACAATGATGGCAATTAATAAAGTTGATGTTTCAATCTTTGTGGCAATGCCTTGCTTATGTTGTGGTACTTGGTATGCATAAGATAAAATGATACCTAAAAGTTATTGATAACTCAACCAATCAAATTAGCATAAATCATGAGAAATTCATTTCTAGATTCCATATGATGGATAAGTCTAGACTCTTTTTGGTTAGAGAACCAGTAAGAGACATGAATCTCTTGGACATGGTCAATCTTCATGAGTCATAGTGGTAGATTGATTATCCTATTAGGTATAATACATGTGATGTATTTACATACCTATTAGAGTTAATGCTAATACTTCAAGCAATGTTTAGAGAAATACCAATATGAATATCTTGAAGTGTTCAAGAATATCATAGATGAAGTATGAATTTGGTAAAGTGTTAATTCTTGATGAGATCAATGAATGAAATACTTGAACCAAATGTTTGAGATCCTTATGAGTGATTATGATAGTGTATCATAGTAAACTCATGAATAAGGCATGGTGATGTCTAAATAAAAAAGGGGAGTCATACTCTAAGGAGTTAGAGGATGATTATCAAATAACTAAGTTCTTCTTAAATAAAGAATACCCTACACTAATAAAGGATATTAAGAATCACAAAGGGTTGTGAGTTCTTATATCCTTGACAGATACACCTTGATTATCTATGTGATGAGTTGGTCATGTGATGAATCAACTATCTAGATGAATATGAGGAACCAGATTTTGAGTTATGGTTTATGACCCTTACATCCTAAATGACTTCCATGTGAACCTTAAGGTATGACCTTGATTGTTACGACCCCATCTGAGCTTAATTGGTAAACTAGGGTTTACCTAGACAATTGCAAAGATTAATTGGAATAATCATTCTTGAAATCTAATTAATGATGATAACACAATTAGGATGTTTTAACTATGATAAGAAGTCTAAATGTTCTTTTGTCTTGAGAATTAGGGTTTGAGAAGCATAAACCCTAATCGGCCCAAAATAGGGTTTTGATGATACATGAATACAAAATTTGATAAGTAGAATGTCTCACTAAATGATTTTTAGTATTTTATGTATAACTCTGATTTACTTAAAATTTGGATATGATTTGGATACATAAAATGTGAACAACATTGGAAAATATCAGAATTTTTGAAGAATGTTCTGACCTGTTTATCGGTCGAGTTTCAAACTCGACCGATCACATTTTCAGATTTATATAGCAGGGTGGTAATTGAATTTTATCTTTTTATTGGTATATCCAATTTATCTCAAATTTTAAGTAAATCAGAGTTATACATAAAATACTAAAAATCATTTAGTGAGACATTCTACTTATCAAATTTTGTATTCATGTATCATCAAAACCCTATTTTGGGCCGATTAGGGTTTATGCTTCTCAAACCCTAATTCTCAAGACAAAAGAACATTTAGACTTCTTATCATAGTTAAAACATCCTAATTGTGTTATCGTCATTAATTAGATTTCAAGAATGATTATTCCAATTAATCTTTGCAAATGTCTAGGTAAATCCTAGTTTACCAATTAAGCTCAGATGGGGTCGTAACAACTAATAAAAAAGGGGTTAAGGGTGTTCTTTGTTTTACATATAAATCCTATCTTATGCCCTAATCTCATGATTTGAGGAAATTGTGAGATCGGGGTGTAACAGCTTGGTATCAGAGCTTAGGGTGAGTTGTCAAGGACCATTAAGTTAGTAAGTTAGAGTCCTATGTGTGGCAGATAGGAGATGTTTGATGTTAGCTTTGGGGATTTGAGTATTTGGATATCCTGGCCCGATATCTGAGTACTTGGATCAACCAGTACAAGCTACTCTGTCTATTCTTTCACGTATACCCTGGCCAGGTATATAGTGGAAGAATGGGCTAGAGAGGAACCCTAGAAATGTTAGGGTTAGAAAACGAGAAAAGAAACAAGAATTAAGAGCATAAATGTAAAAGGAGATAGAACTTACATTTCATAATGTTGTTTTTGTTGGAAATGTATAGAAATGCTCTTATATGTTTGAATTGAAATATTCAATACTTTGAAATATGGGTCTTTAATATATGTTGTACACTATGTAGTTGTAGCATTTATTGATTTCATTCTTTGTAACAAGTAGACTAGAATTGACCTTTGAATGAGCTTTTGTTAGTGGATAAGTTTTCTTCCACACTTCTGAGATGAATAGGAGTTGAGTAATTCTTTGTAGTTCTTGGCTTCACGACTTCAGGTTTGGCCTGGTCCGGCTGCCAGGATGCGTTATTGGGATCTAATGACTCCTATTAATAGTATAATAAGAATAGACTCTGGATAATTAGACCCACATTAGAGTGAGAATGTACATACAGTAAGATGTTGAAACAGATGGGCAAGATCAGAACAACTAAAAATCAGTTGAAACTGGTATCTGAGGTTCAATTTTGGGGCCTCATATGAGAAACCCTTAATTGGGAATAATAGAACATGATATGAAGTTCATAATCAGTTTATTGATTAATATTATATGAACTATACATATGAAATATAGAAAAGATATGTGAAATGTATGAATGGTTCAAGATAGCAAGAATCAATCATGAAGAATGAATCATATAATAGAGTATAATGCTTTTATGAACTCTAAAGCAAAGGCTAAGTAGAGAATAGGGTTGAGCATTCAATAGGTCCATAGAAGTAAAGAGTCTTCAAAAGAGTAAAAGTAAAGAGAATCGTATGAACGTGTAATTCATAAGACTAGAACAACAAACTAGTTTCTAAGTAAAGAACATAGGTGCAGTTTAACGAATGAATAAGTCATACAAAGGTAGACTGTATTCAGGAGAGAAAAACTTGATTGAAAGAGAAACTATGTTTGACCCATGCATGATCCACTTGATTTAAAAATGAATAATATGTAATGTATTCAACATGAGGAAAAACTAATAGAAGGACTATTAATTTAGAACGTTAACTTCGCAATAGTATAAAGATAAAGGAGGAAATATGTGCAACATGGTATACATGACCATACATATGAATAAGCAACATGGTCATAAGAGAAAAATTTAGAATTAAAGATGACGGGTTAAAGAGTAGTATATGGTAAGAGGACTATGAAACGTAAGATAGGGTTTGAAATATGATGGAGAAGTGATAAAATAAAGAGGTTGTGAGATTCAAGCAAGTGCTAATTAATCAAATATCTCTGTTGATAACTAAGTAAATCTACATACGAGAATGTATTAAGGGAATGTTTGAATACAAGTATTCCAAGTCTTAAAATCATCTTCTCTTTCATATATTCCTTAATGAGAGTAAGGTGGGAATGAAAGGATAAGAAAAAATGAATCATGTACGGTGCATAACTACCTTGGTGGGGTCATCTAGTGAATGTAATAGTGACATACAATATGATGAAGTGCGATAAGAAATAAATTCTTGTGTGATAGCAAGAATGATGAATAATCTATTCCTATCTTAAATGCTTCAATGTTAATGATGTTTATGGTATAAAATCATATGAAAAGGATAGGTAGCAAAAAGTAAAGAAGTAATGAATGAGCAGAGAGATATGGGAAAACACTAGCTTTGTGTAATATGTGAATTTGTTTTTACATGTATGATTTGTTGAAGGCATATTAAGGAATGAAAGTTGGTTCTACATATGATTTCAGGGTATTTGTGTAAGCTATATGTTAAATTAAAGGCGTATGATAGTTTTAGTAATTCATACCTGATATGCATCTTACTATTGTGTATTTGTGATATGGTGATACGGTTTGGATGATGTCAGAACACATGGAGAGATACCCTGAACAAGGTAGTCATACTTATCCACTCATATTAATAGAAAGGGATGATAATCAGATTGTCTGGACAAATAACCCTAATGAGGTGTAGCTTGTTATACCTAGCTCTAATATAACTGAGTGATGGTAATTGAGTATGATTAATGCTTGAATGACTGGTACAATTGTGGATTACTTTATCACTATGGTTGAAACCCTAAAATGATATAATACGATGGTTACACTTTGAATTGTGTGTCGGCCCATAACCCACAGGTCCCAAGATCGAAACAGGATAGTATGGAATGAGGTGGTAATGCTTCACCTCATGCATCCATGACCCAATGGGGATGCCAAGAGTAGTATTGTGCAATTGATTGTTGAATCTAGTCTTTTAATTCAAGACTGATTTGCTATTTGAATAGCACTTTATTAAAGTTTAAAACAGCATGGTGAACTCGCTTTTGTCACTTAAAGGTGATACAGAACAATAGAACTTTCTGAGCCGCATAAGTTGAGATAGTTGTATCAGAGTATCAGAGTTGCGCAGTGAAAGCGTGGTGGTTTATCTTTGCATTCTATGTTTGACTGTGGCATAAAGAATGTGCTTGATATCATTGAGAACTATTTGAAATATGTTGTGATTTAGTAAAGAATTAAAAGATCTAATGTTGAAAACTACATTCAGGTATGAAATACAAGAATATAATGACATGGAAGGCTTTAGAAGCTTAAAATAACCTTGAATGTATCTTACTTGTGGGTTTATGTTTCGAGGACGAAACATTCTAAGCGGGGAAGAGTTGTTACGACCCCATCTAAGCTTAATTGGTAAACTAGGGTTTACCTAGACAATTGCAAAGATTAATTGGAATAATCATTCTTGAAATCTAATTAATGACGATAACACAATTAGGATGTTTTAACTATGATAAGAAGTCTAAATGTTCTTTTGTCTTGAGAATTAGGGTTTGAGAAGCATAAACCCTAATCGGCCCAAAATAGGGTTTTGATGATACATGAATACAAAATTTGATAAGTAGAATGTCTCACTAAATGATTTTTAGTATTTTATGTATAACTCTGATTTACTTAAAATTTGGATATGATTTGGATACATAAAATTTGAACAACATTGGAAAATATCAGAATTTCTGAAGAATGTTCTGACCTGTTTATCGGTCGAGTTTCAAACTCGACCGATCACATTTTCAGATTTATATAGCAGTGTGGTAATTGAATTTTATCTTTTTATTGGTATATCCAATTTATATAAAATTTTAACTGTGCTTGAAAAACACAGTTTTAGACACTTTTTAAAATTGGCATAATTTTTGGATGACTTTTGATCTCTACAGTGAGGGTGTCGGTCGAGTCCTGTGCAGGACAAACTCGACCGAATCTGCTGCAGACTGCAATATAGCAGTGCACTGTTCTATTTTTAATTATTTATTGGTAACTCTAAATGATCTCAAATTTTAACTGAAGCTTTATAGATCAATTATAAACAACTTGCTAAATTCCCATAATTGTTGGAGAAGGTTTGATCTCTGAAATAAACGAATTACAGTAACTTTTGTATAACTGAATATTCAGCCAATATAATAAAAGTTGAGTGTTGGGTCAATATGCAATTGACCCAAGCAGCTCAAATTGACTTATATGATCGACCACACACACACACACACAGCTCTCATTCTTCGTCATCCATCCCAGAGAAACGAAAATCTAGAGAGAGAGGGAGAGTTAGGGCTTGAGTGGAGAAAGAGGAGAAATTGCTGACCTAGGGTTTTGCGGTCCGAGGAATGGTGAAATCAAGTAAGTTTGGATCCTTTGCATAGACTTTTATGGTGAATCTTCTCTCTCATGTCAAGATTCATTCCATGATCTGATTTGATCCAAGATGATGTCGAAATTCCCTCTTTTCTCACCCTTTCTTCATAATCCCTCATTTTCAAGGTTTCCGAGTTGAATGGAAGAAGAATTGGGAGATTTGCTAGGGACTTGATATGAGTTCGAGATTCCCTGAGTTGAGCTACAGTTTTGAGGTGTTTTCACACCTTAGGGTGAGTGGGTTCTTCCTTTAAACAGTATAATCCACAAAATTTGATTATAGCATCCAAATCCCTAATTGCTTGGTATGTGATTCTAAACCCTGAAATGTATGATTAATTTAAGTTGTTGCAAATTGATATGATATGGATTCCTTCTTTGTTTGAATGACTATTTGATGGTAGATTCACATCAGAAATGTATACAACACATCCTAGTAAGAATGCTTTTCAGATTTATACCATATGATGTAATTAGGGTTTAACCTAATTGAGATATCACTAGAGTTTCAACCTTATTGAAGAGGACTAGTAATCTTATAAGTGGTTAGGATGTACCTCATGGATTACCTTATTTGAATTTTATCCTTGGTGCATGATATCTCAGTGAATAGCATGGAAACCTAAATTTAGTTCAATTTCCATGGTTTCATACATATATCGATTGTATATGATTTGTTGAAAACAATCTTTATTTAGTGAATGCTTATATCCTATGAAATCCTTATGAGAGCCATGTGACAAGTGAATGAGGTAAATGAAAAGGTGAATGAGGCGAATGAAACACTAAGAGTAGGGTGTTGGCATGTGATGAATGAATAAAGCAAATGAAACCCTAAGGATAGGGTGTTCAATGAATCATGCTATGGTGACATGAAAGGTCTCGATATGAGATGTGGTGATACTTAACTGTTGAATTGTATGTTTCTAGTGCATTTAACTTTATATGCTTGTTCTCTCTGAGTTGATATCTACATACTGCAGGGCTTCTTATATTTCAATACATATCTCGTAAATTGCAGGTGATGAGATATGACATGCCCTAGAAAGGGATGTTACCGAGACATGGTATATGTTGAATACATGAGCTATGATGTTTTATATGATATGATATGGCAGGCCGTGTGAGCCTTGTGAGAAATGTAAAATGAGTTATGATTTCTGTTTTACATGTATCTATAATATTAATGTTAGACTTAGGTGCCCTGAACACCGTAGAACCCCTTTGAGAGGTCTGCTTCTTAGGGGTGAAACTCGTGTTGCAACAATAACCGTGCGGAGTCACGGTGGCACGAGGACAGAGAGGCAGTGTTCAACAATAATCCGTGCGGAGTCACGGTGGCACTGGAGAAAATAGGGGTTATTCAACATTAATCCGTGCGGAGTCACGGTGGTAACCCAGTGAGACTCTCTGCCTGTGTACTCAGGTTAGAGGAGGAGTCTAGAGCACTCAGAGTTAGTGCATTGAGGCCGGAGAGCCTGTGGTCCTGTAGCAGAACATGGATGGCAGTCAGACTTAGCATTTCCCGGGTGTGTCGCTAAGTCTTGTACGGTGTGGCCGTAGTGCACTGCGAGTCTCTATGCAGAGTACACTGCATAGATCAGGGCATAAGTTAAAATATGATCATATAGGTTCATAGAGTTCCTTATAAATGAAAGAGTTAAGGAAGACTAGAGCATAGTCTTCTAGTAGTTATTCTTTGGATGCAATATTTACATTCTTTGTTATTTCAATTATATTATTTTAGAATTGCTCAGTATAGTATTTATTGTTGTTAAATTTCATATCGTTTACTCAAAGTTATATCTGTAATCACATTAGTACCTTAGACTGTTTCTTTGAAGTACTCATTCACGGAGCGAGTAGGCTCACCCCTCTACTCAAACATTTTAGGGTTAACCGCGTGGACTTGAAGATGGTCAGAGCATCAGTGTAGATCTTCCACAAGAGTTAAGTACAAGATTAGTTGAGTCAGTCGGTCCTTGTCACTCTAGGTCCTCAGTAAGAGATAAGAGAGTGAGTTGTAATTACGATGTGTAATATTATTCCTCTTTTGAAATTGTATGCTAATTAGTAGGTCTTATGTGCATAAGGTGTGAGAGACATCATGAATGTTTATACATGTATCTTTACTATTAAAGTCTGTTTAGTAAAAGAAATGTTCAGATTCCCTTGTTAAAATGATTTATGTGGTTCAATGCGAAGAAACAAGAGTTTTAAAGAAAAAATAAAAAAGGGGTTAAGGGTGTTCTTTGTTTTACATATAAATCCTATCTTATGCCCTAATCTCATGATTTGAGGAAATTGTGAGATCGGGGGTGTAACAGCTTGGTATCAGAGCTTAGGGTGAGTTGTCAAGGACCATTAAGTTAGTAAGTTAGAGTCCTATGTGTGGCAGATAGGAGATGTTTGATGTTAGCTTTGGGGATTTGAGTATTTGGATATCCTGGCCCGATATCTGAGTACTTGGATCAACCAGTACAAGCTACTCTGTCTATTCTTTCACGTATACCCTGGCCAGGTATATAGTGGAAGAATGGGCTAGAGAGGAACCCTAGAAATGTTAGGGGTTAGAAAATGAGAAAAGAAACAAGAATTAAGAGCATAAATGTAAAAGGAGATAGAACTTCTCAAACCCTAATTCTCAAGACAAAAGAACATTTAGACTTCTTATCATAGTTAAAACATCCTAATTGTGTTATCGTCATTAATTAGATTTCAAGAATGATTATTCCAATTAATCTTTGCAATTGTCTAGGTAAACCCTAGTTTACCAATTAAGCTCAGATGGGGTCGTAACATTGATGGTAGCACCCATTGGGATGAAATCCATAAGTGTGAATGAGTCTTAACTGTTAAGACACATGGATGACATTTTGAGAAGGATGATGCTTGTTGATTGCAAGTTAATGACTAAGAGATTTGCCATACGGATACTAAAACCACATTCCTATAAGGAATAAAATGAGGATGTGTATGTGACACAACCTATAAGGTTTATGAATCCATTAATGCAAATGAAGTCTATAAGTTACAATGGACTAATCAATGTGATTGATTGAGTACAAGCAACTCAGAACTATGATCTTTACTTTGATAATATAGTCAAAGGGTTTGACTAATATGTCAAAGATAAAGAAGGGAAGCATATTCACATTCCACATGTTGATGGAAATGTTCTAGAATGGAAATTCAAAGTGGAAATTATCTTTAGGAGAGTAAGAGACCTTTCCTATATGATAGGAATAGAGATCTATAGAGATAGTTCTAAAAAATCTCTTGACCTGAAAAGAGAGAGCATCCATTGGCAATCTATACTGAAAGGTTCAGTATGCACAGATTCGGTGGGAGAAAACTTATCCATGTTACATGGAGTTAGTATCCCAAGGCCAAGTGTCCAATTCTTATGAAGAATGGTAACACTAAGAATAGATATGGATCTATCGTGTATGTAATTATCCCATTATCTTGCATGTATGGACTTGGCAAGAATAAAAGGCAATCATCTTGTATGTAGGACATGACAATATGATATGATCATTCTGATAACTCATATGTGGGACATGATGAGTGGATGTCTGTCTAGTTCCAATAAGGGTTACTGGAATACCGTAAGAACTTGATAAGTACTTGAGAAGTACTAGTTCTATGGAAATAAGGAAGGGTTCACTATAAATAGTTACACTGATGCAAACTTCTGAAAAGGATAGAAAATTAATCGCAAAATATATATGGGATATATAAAAGTGAATGCTTGTTGATAAATGGAAACGTTCCAATAAATCTGTTTAAAAGGAAAGGCCATGTATCCGTGTGTTAAAGAACATTAGTGGATGCTATATGGATTTGGAAGTTCATGAGATGAACTTATAGATATTCCAGTCATTGATGACAAATAAGGAGTGCTTAGTCATGCAATGTGGCTAAGGGTTAGCAAAGGAATACTAGATCACATATTACAACAACTCCATCTCATACGTGTGACATACAGTGAAGAGATGAGAGACAAGCAATTAATACCAACTTTAACAAGGTGTTGCCATAACTCACTGCGTAAGCACTAGAGCATAGTAACATGTGGGTCATGTTTGAAGAATCACTATGAATATGATTCAAGGGTGATTGGCTCGTAGTGCAAGTGGGAGTCTGTTGGTATGTATGCCCTGAGTGTCAATCATGGGATGATTGGTGGGATACATTAAGATTGATTTGATAAACATCAAAGGAAAGCTTCCAATTCTTTCTAGTTCACTCATATGAGATAATGATAGAACATATTGAATGTCTAGAGAATGACAATACTCAATGACATATGCTTTCAGGTTGAGGACCTGAATGATGAGATCATACAGATGCTAAGAGTTTGTACATTCTTATTATGTCCCTAGTCGGAAGTCATTGTGGAAGGTAGATAGAAAGAAATGACATATAAGACTAGATTGTGGTGTTGGTTGATGACAGAATCTCATTAGTCATGATATGGAGATATCAAACCAAACACATAGGTACTTGTTAGAGAACAAGTGTACCGGACAGACCCACCGTGAGTTTGACACATGGAACCATGACATGGTAGTCATAGTCAATTCTCACAGTGATGGTGGTGAGTGTGATTCTTTGACCTGAAATCACTACACTCAACACATGTCGTTGGGTACACTTTGACATCATCAAACACAGTCTTGAAACACGGGTTGTTATAAAGGTGATGATTGGGTGGCTTTGACACATGGGGCTTTTGAGGGGTGAGTGATATATATGGGATTTGTCCCTCCTGAGGGAGTATGATATTCATGGCCACTTGATGAGTAGGATTGAGATAGGCGTGCACATGCATGTGTGAATCCGTATGTGATATTGATGTCATACATATTTCCTCCAATCTACTCTGAGATCAAGAAAGTGAATGAACATTGACATGATGACTATTCCATGCCTTGAGCTCATTCGGGATATCAATGACAAAGGAATTATGCATTCGGTATAACACCATTCACAGATTGTAGGATTGAAAGTTGTTCTCCAACTTTCCTTTTCACTTGGTTAGCATTGATGTGCGACTAGGCACCGCTCTTTGCTTGTGAAGTCATAAGTGTTATGGACTTTCACTGCCAACATGAAATGGGCCTGTAGGGTCACACACATAGGATTAACATAGAATAGGAGTTTCTCCACAAATGATGGTTATATTGATTACTAAAGGAGTTTAGTAGTTCAATTAAACACTCAGTTGATTGATAGCTCAAAATCATAGTGTTCAAGGTGTTGGACAGATTGATTAGAGTATCAGATTGATTGAAACTGCAATTGAATGATTTGCACAGTCTGCTACCCCAACCAATCATCTCATAGGGATGAACCGATCGGCTCAGGTTGGTGAACCAATCGGCTCAAAGTGGTGAGTCGGTCGGCTCATGTGTCAATGAAACGATCGGCTCAATTGTTGAACTGGTCGATTTGTGTGACCAACTGAGATCGTTTTGAAAGTAAGAAGACTCTTTTTGCAAATACATATTTGTTTCACTTGTACAAATTAAATATGGACAAGGACTAATATTTCATTAGTTGGAAACAAACATAAAAGTCAATTCGAGTTGGACCAGGACCACGAACCGATCGGCTCATGTTTGAACCGATCGACTTAGGTGCCCCAACCGACCGATTCAAGTGTGAACTGATCGGCTCAGGTCCCCCCAATGAATGGTTCATGCTTGAAATGATCGGTTTAGCTGGCGCAGTTAGTTGTTTTGTGGAAAATCTCGAATCCTTCTACTCCTACTTTAATCCTGCATTGTCTGGGGTAGAGAACCCTGTCACATGACCCTCCTATATATAGGGGTATTGGGGACTTCTCAAAGTACAACTCAGAACACCAATTGCTCTGCAAAGTTGTCTTTCTCTCTAGTTGTGGTAGCTAGGAGAGCCTGAGCAAGTGTTACCCGATTAGGGGGGCACATCAAGGGAAAGACAACTGTAGAAAAGTGACTAGTTGTAGGAGAGTGTGTCGGTGACTAGTACGCCGACGGGAGGGTACGTCTCCTTCTGGTGCCTTATGAGACAAAGAGATCGGAGTTCCAGGTGATCCGTGTGGACTACTATAGAGGGGGGAGATTTCTACTGCTCGGAGGACAACTGTTAATCCCGATAGTCACAGTGAGACGAGGAGTTGCACATACACTGTCTAAGACCAGAGGTGAAGACCACGCAAGCCACAAGGTAACGTCACTGAGCAAGCCTCGAGACAAGGTATGTCTCTTCAAACCATCCTTCCTACTATATAGACGTTGACATGATTCCTTTATTCTGGGTTTGGAGGGAAGAAATTTTTTGTTTCTTCTACCTTCTCTGTCTCCCCTATAATCCTACACATAAATGTTGTTGATGCATTGTGTAAGAACCCTGACCTTCATTTTGAGCTTACCCTCTTTGTTTTGCCTAAACCTTATGCTTGGTTGCTTGCTAATCACCTTTAGTGGTGATTAGGGTTTTCCTGTTTTTTGTTGGGAGTTGGGGGTGCTACTTGCAAAATAACCTAAAATAGGGTTGGAGAGCAAGTTTTTCACCTTGAGAGATGTATTTCTCTCTCTTTGCTTCCCTAGGGTTGAGAGGAAGGTTTGGGTTCATTCCTTGAGTTTCCTTGGGCTTGGTTGAGCTCTTTTCGGCCTTGCTTTCCCTTGTCTGGGCCTTGCCTTGCTTGGTTGATCCCTGTATCGGGCAAGGATGCCTTGTGTCAGCCATGGGGTATTGCCCATGGGTGCGTCGGCCAAGGTGGTGGTGGTGTGTTGGCCTTTGACTTTGTTGACCTTCTTGCTTTGGTTGTGTCACCCTAACTTGGACATGTGGCCGAACCTTGGTTGATTGGTGGCATGGCATGTGCATGAGGTTTGCAAGGTGGTAAAACGTGTGGACAAGTGTCCCTTGGTAAGGTGACACCTTGCCTTGGTTTAACCTTGACCCTCATCTATATATGCCTTGCATGTATCTTCCTTTGGAACCCTTTAGCTCTTTTGTTACTCTTCCCTCCTTGTGTGCAAGACACACCTTCCTTGGAAAGCTTGGTGGACGATCCTTTCCCCTTGGTGAAGATCTCTTCTTCTTCTTCTTGCTTGGTGAGCGAAACCTAGGTGGGTCTTATTCTTTGGTAAGCATCTTCTCTCTCTCTTTAGCATCTTCTTCTCCATCTTGCCTACTCTTTGGCCATAGTGGTTATAATCCTTGTTCCTTTTCTTGAGGTGGCCGAAAGTGGTGTGCTTGGAGCTAGGAGCTTGAAGCTTGGAGCTTTGGAACTTGAGGAGTTTGCTTAAGGCGGGTTACATAACTTCTAACCCTAGCTATACTACCTTCTTTATGTTGCATATTTCATATATGTGGATGATCGACCTTGCATGTTATGTTTCTTGCTCTAGTACATGTTGTGATCTTATGGATATAGTGAGCACGATGTTGTTGATGTTGTTGATGGATCTAGTTGGCCGAACCATAGTTTATGATTTTCTTTGGTGGAAACACCCCTTTCTCTCCTTGGTCTAGAGAAGTGAGTTTGAGCTCTAGTGATGTAGGCAATACCCTTCTCTCAATTTAGTTGAGAGGTGAGCCTACATTCTTGTTGCTTGGGCAACACCCTCCTCTCACCAAGGACTTGAGAGGTGAGATCTTGGATATGTGATGACCTAAGTTGAGGTTGGTCCTTGTGGTTTCCCAATTTGTGATAGAGGTTGTGCAAAACCCCTCTCTCTTGGTTGTTGAGAGGTGAGCCGATCTGCTTGATCAATTAGGGTTTGGTGCCCTTGTGCTCGAGGTTGAAGATGACCTTGTTAGGTTGTGTCTTGCATGATATGATCTTGGAGTAGTGCTACCCGTCTAGGGTTTTACATTTGGCCGATACACCTAGTGGAGATTGTTGGTTTGGTGCTTGATATGGTGGTATAGAGAAATCCTAGTAGGTACCTTAAGTGGTGGCCGATATGGGAAGCTTAACTTAGACAGACGATATGGCCTTCTTAACCTAAGTGGTGTTGTTCCTTTGACTGATATGCCTAGTTGAGCTTGGCTGATACCCTTTTGTGGAGTTGGAGCTTGTGTGGTACACCTTGATGTGTGCTCTGCACGACACACCTTGTAGTAGGTCTTGGCTATATGAAGTAGTCTTGTGGTGCCCGAGAAGATGGTGGTTTAGAGAACCTTAGTGGTGTTGGCCGATATGCGGTTTGAGTAGCCAGCATGTTCATGCCCAATATGGTATCTTGGATGACATGGGTTCCCTGGCTGATATGGAGGACCCTTGAACGTCATGGATATGTTTTCATAATAGAGGCGCCTTGGGCGTTATACCCTTTGTCCAATATGGTCAATGTTGAGGGTTATCCGATAGAGGAACTCTAACCCTAACCCCGATCCTTGTGCAGGATAGTCCCTTGGCCGACAACCCAACTGATGATGCATGATTCATCCTTAGATCTGGCTGTCTGACACCTTGTGAGCTGGTTGCACGATAGGAAGAAGCATGGTTGGTCGATATGATGGCAAAAGTGCTCTAGGGGTTGGAACCCTAGCCGATACACCCTTTGTTGATGGTTGGCGCACTCGCCATACCAATAGTGAGGGTTGCAGGAGTTTTGGTGAGGGTTCTGATAACCCGGAATGTATATAATTGATAGTTCTCTATTAATAATGATAATACAAGTGATATGATGTAATCACCTTGAATCATGTATCTATGATAATGGGTTAAAATGATAGGTTGTGAACCAGGAAGCTTGGAAGTATATGATGCTGCTTCACATGATGGTGTGACAACTGCATATGATCACAAGTATGGGGCATGATATATGCTTATGGTTGATAATAAAATGATTATTTCTAAAGCATATGTGTAAAATACTCATGGATGTTGCTTTATACATGATCGCATGATAATTCTATTAATCCATGATGGCTTCAGTTATCTCTATGGATGTGTATACTAACCATGCATGTATTTCATGTGGATTCATAGCCCGGTAAGAGCTATGAGATGTATGTGCTTGAATAACACCAAGTGATAATGAGACAACAAGTTGATAGGTCTGAGGACCTGATATAAGGTTGAGTGCCTGGTTGAGGTGTTATCCTTAGATGAAGAGATAAGGGATGCGTTCCCAGAATGCTGATGCATGATTATGATGCCTTGAGAGGCAGTGGTTGATATAATGAGGGATTGAATTTCAGGACAGTATGATGATGGAAATAATGATGTAATTCTATAAGGCTATGTTTATACTTTGGTTGCCTCAACAATTGGCTTTAAATATACTAATTAATTATATATGAACATATCACGTAGTTTGCCCGGGCCATAGATCCATCATCATCAGTATTTGGTGATGGTGAAACAGGTTTATCCTGCGGGATTACCTGGAGCGCATATTATTGAATATGCGAGGTTTCCCCTAGCCTAAAATAGGAGGGTTTGAGTGGAGCTGTGGTTGTAGACTCAAGATATATGGAACATGATATGTGATGATGAGCATGATGTGTTCATGGCTCATATGTATATATGGGTAGCCTGCGGAGCTGACCTAGAGGTTGAGGCCCTATAAGCATAAGATTGTGGTCTTGCTTGATGATTCGTGTACTGACCACGGGAAGGTCAGGTCATGGAGTCCGGATCTCCTTAGACCTTGTATGGCACCGGATTGGGCTTTGCAGCCAATGGTTGGATTTGAGTAGGGAAGGCTCACTTCCTTAGGGCATAATAAAACGTAATCCAGTCGAATAGTATATCTTGCTTAAAAACACGGAACATTGATTGAGGCCTTTTTTATATAGCTGATCTAGTTATACCTTGTAGATATATGTACGATCCTTATATTTGGTGATAAGTTCTTATAAATCTTATCTTGTCAATCATGTTCCATAAAGAAATACTTAGTTATATGCCTCCCGGATATCTTGGAAAGATTGATGATAATAATAGCCTTGCTTAGTATGCTCCTCTTATTATACGCATTCTCAGTTATCTGTTGTTATTTATTTAACCTTCTGAGGTTTTATAGTTGTGGTGGGGAGTTATGTTTCTCGTTGGGACTGTGTGTCTCACCCCGCTGGTTTACACCCTTTTTAGGCGAGCGCTCTAGACGTGATGGTGTTCATGAGGTTGCAGTCGAGCAACAAGAGGAGTAGTAGAAGGCAAGAGATGGACATGCTGCTGTTTTGGTGGTTTTGTAGTAGAGTCCTAGAGTCATCCATGTACTCTCAGGTCCTCGGGGGTGTTTGACAAAGTTTCACGATGTCTAGCTAATGTAATTTTGGTTTATCCTGCTGCTGGCCGTATGTGGTCGTTATGTATGTATAAACAGGTGTTGAACTCTAGTGCTAACAGTAAAGCTGGTTCTGATAAGCTGTGGACCTATAACAAGGCTTGTTAATGTTTATATAACATGTTTCTCTACAGGATCTGGATGCAAAAGTTCTCCCATGTATGCTTTCCGCAATCGGTTTTAATTAACCCGTGTTTTCGGTAATATGCTGGTTCCACACGTTTTCACGTGTCATCTCATTTTCTATGTGATGGTGGGGTGTCACACATTGGTTAGTCTAAACGACACAACCATAGACTAATAGTGATCAGGCAACCTATGTTATCCACTTTGATTCTTATCTGATGATATCCCGACTTTAGGCCAATGTGAAAGAAAATTGTACACCTTTTGACTAATCAACAAACCATCTATCCTTGTTTGTGGTTACTCATTCCATGTTGTGACCCTGTCCAACTATCAGTATCCCATGCAAAGCATCACATAATCACTCTTCTTCTTTCAAACCAAGACTTGGAGGATCTCAACATTAGACTTTCTTTCCTTCTAAGAAACACCAAGAAACTCATTTGGTAGACATCTTCAAACTCACATACTATAGGTACACCTCAGATACTAGGACTCATCACCTTGGTATCCACTACATGTGCCAAGAAGAAATCACCTCCTGGTCTCATCATCTTCTTCACCACCATAAACAACACAAACATATAGGTGGAGTTTTCCTAATTCGAAGGCTCAAAAAGTTGTCCCATCACAAAACATCATGATCATGGAACCATAGTCCAAACAACCTCACACTATATCAAGATATCTACCTTCTACGATTACAGCGAATCCACATGTACCAAGTGGCATAAGATCCACTTGAAAACTACACCCCAAAAAGAAAGAACACAAAGGAAAGCACACTTCTCACATCACTACAACATTGTCCAAGGGTTACAAGCAAGGGGGCTACCAATTCTACCTTCATTGTGTAAGTTACAACTTTTTATGTATCATTTTACCTTTTTCATTTTGGTTCCTTACCATAAATATATGAATTATTAAGATTATCATATCTAATTGCTCTTACTCATAGTTGTTTTACCATTCTTGTGTATGTCCTCTCATTTTATCATTTTTTTCAGTCACTTATCAACGGGGTAGTTCATCATATTTCACATTTTCTACATTAATTTCTTTTATATGTCATTATAATTTTACTTTAACACTTTCTTACACACGTATGTTGGTCTGAGATTTATGCATGTTCCACTTTATCCAGCTATGATTGTTCTTATTTGTCTTCTCATATCACACTTATCTTAGGATTTTTCTTCTTCTTACGTGGATTTTATACCTTGAATCATTTTTTTAACATATATTTATCTCTCTTTTTCTTCATTATCTTCTAGAATTACAACTTCAAGAACTCTTCTATAGCTTATTCATATTCATATTTAGGTTTCACAATGTCATATCTTTCTCTTTAGTCACAAACATTTATGTTTTTTTATAGTTTACGAAGTGATTATCGTCTTCTTTAGGGTAAGATTGAGATATTTTCACCATGATTTCTTATTAATTATGTTCTTTAGATTGTTTCCAATTGACTACTTGATCAGAGTAATCAGAAAGATGACAATCTAAGAGTTCTACACTTACTTTTTCTTCAATAATTGAATACCTAGCCAGGGCATCCAAGCACTAATATTAGGCAGTATACATTATGTTTACATGTCATGTTACTCATTTAGTCATCATCCTAGTCCTAAGTCCTAGTTCCTTGTAGACTCAACAAACCTAAATCTCTAATACCAACTTGAGAGAACTGGTCATGCTAACGAGATTACTTAAAAACCAAAACACAATCGATCATTAATTAACCATATAGCTGCACAAAGGATATTTAAATTAACTAAATATTACAAACATATCCATGAATATTTTCATAAGAGCCCCAACATTAGATCATGAACAAGGTAGAAATCAGTTCAAAGCACTAAGGGAAAACCATCGTTTGTCACCTCAAGGAAACCCTAGAATCAAGGAACAAAACCATCGACTTGCACAACATGAGGGGGAACAAAAACCATTGTTTCTCAAGCATGAGAAGATCCAAAGCAGAAGCTAATAATTGATCAGCAATTGGCACAAAAAGGTCAACCAAAACAACACCCAAAACCAAACCATCAGTTTACGAAACAAGGAAGGAAATTGGCTAAAAACCTAAGTGATAACTATCGTTTGAGTGAGAAAAACCCATAGTTTTCCACTTACAAGAAAGGTCTAGAGATTCCACTACAAAGGAAGGATTGTGCACAAGGTTTAAGGTTCATCCAAGAATATAAACTACTCAAGAATCATCACTTAAGATCAAACCCTAGGCAAGGTTAACATCTTTCTACTTAGAACTTCATTTTATATCAATATCATGTACATGCAAGCGAGTAGTAAGAAATAAATGTGGAGAAAGTTATATAACTCACCTAGGAGATGAAGCTCCAAACAACAAGGTAGCTTGACGAGGGATAACAGAAACCCTAGCTTGAGCACTTCACACGTCCAAGCTCTTGTAGGGAAATATACTTAAATATAATGTGGAATATATATCACTATAATGACAACATAGTAGGTTCAACCATGTCTATCGGGTTTAAAGTAAAAAAAAAATCTTTCTAACCATCTTTTCAAATTACATGTTATGTTCTATAATCAGCTACTTCCATAATTTTGTTGCAATGCTTTCAATTATCTATCCTTAATGTTAAACTATGTACTAAAATTTTGTGATCTTAATTTTTAGTTGTGTCTTACAAAGTTGTAGTTCTTATAGAGTGTTCATTACTCATTGTCACATTGTGTCTGGTGAGGATTACATTTAAATTATTAGCACCTAGACAATATTGGAACCAACTGTATCAATCTTCTCGAGAACACTCACCTCGGTAGTAGTATCTAGGAGGTGTGCTAGCAAATTAGAGTACAAATTATCCATATTTTTTCATATTTTGGGAACATGGGTCTGATGGCCTAAATATTAATGGTTCAAGCTTTTGTAATAGTGATGGTAGTATGTAAATTATATAGAAATATGTGTATTCAAAATCCTAAGCAATGAAACTTTACAATGGTGAGGAAATACACATAACAAGTAGATGTT